>CM028132.1:1462125000-1462772500 GCA_016271365.2 Neoceratodus forsteri
GCGCCAGGTATAGTACATTGGAGTGCATGCTAAGCAGGCCACATTGAGAATGAGATGCAAATGTGACTATCTGCCCACGGATTGCCTGAGTAGGCTCATGTGCATAGGAGCTTTGAATATAGCAAACTTTTGCACCAGACTAATGAGTTACAGTTGACTTAGCCCCTAGCAAACCTCTCAAAGGCATAACACAGTTCTGCAGTGTGTGGCCTGCATTGTTGTTTGCAGTTTTTGTACAACACATCATTGCTATCACACACATTGTCTACCAACTTCAGCTCTGCCCTGCTCCACCTCTGTGTCCACTGAGCTGCTGTTGTTGTTTGCACTTCCCTGTCACTATATTCAGAGCTGTCTTATTTCCCGGGCTATTTAAGCACTGCACTCCCAGCCCTGTTTGCACTGCTTCCTTTAGATATTAGAAGAAACAAGCATTTGTTAATGCCGAATGTTTGCTTGCTGGCATTGGCAGTGGTAGTGAAGAAGTTACAGAGCTGCGTAATAGTAATGGCAGTGAAGTATTGAACTGAAGCCAACCCCACTACCACCCTGCAGAGAGTGACAGGCATTGGGGTGTGCCTTTGGGTCATCAGCCATAACGGCCACGCCATTTCAATACACCCCACCCTGCAGACACTGGCAAGTGTCACAGTGTTCCTTGGGTCTTGGTCCTTTGCGCGCCCATTCCATTAGGGAAATACAGTGGGATGGTATATAGGAGAATGGGGTGAACTTTAAATAAGAGTCCAAGGCATACCTCAATGCTTCTCACTGGCTGCAGGGTGTGGAATGGTATGAGCATTACAGGCAAGAATCCCAAGTCACACCCTGATGCCTGTCATTCTCTACAGGGTTGGGTGTTATGGTTGGAAACCCTAATACCTCAGGCTTTCATTGGTATTTTCACTCCAAATGTTCAACATGGTTTTTTTGTGACCTCACCTCATGAACAGGGGGAATATCAGTTTCTTAGCCGGAAGCTGCTTATGCACAGCGACTACGGCATTTAGCACCAACAGGATGTAAAAAATGACAGCTGTACTGTTCATGGGGAGGTGTAAAAAATGGCAATGTTGTAAATCTGCAGTAAAAATATTTATTTAACCAGGTATAGCACACTAAGCTGAAAGCTTTTTTTACAGGAGCGACCTGGGAGCACAAGGAGGTTAAGTGACTTGCTCAGGGTCACACAGTATGCAAGTGGAAGCTGTGGGATTCAAACCCAGGTCTGGTCTGCTGGATGTCACCAGATTTGCAACTCAGAGCCTTAGACCACTGTGTTATACTGCCTCATTTAAAAAAATGGTGAAGTCATGAGCGTACATACAAACTGTGCAACGCACACCCGTAATATCATTTTTTTTACAGCAGATTGTCAACTCAGGCATTTTGGTGCCTCCGATCATGAACAGTGTCACTGTGATTTTCTTTATCTGTCCTGAACAATAATTTCCCACAGCGACCATGCATCTCTGCGCTGAAAGTGTGAAAACACACTTCCGCCATGTCGTGAAAAATGACAGCTGTACTGTAAATAAGGCAGTGTGGAAAAATGCCACTGGTGAAAATCTGGACTTAAAATATTACAAAGTCATGAACTTACGAGGGTGCGTGGAAACTGAGCAATGCTCACTCGTAACATAGTCATTTTATGGACTTTTGTCACCAAATTTTCAACATAGCCATTTTAAGACCTCTGCTCATTAACAGTGTAACTGCGATTTTCTTAATCTGTCCCAAACATTGCTTTCACACACCAACAGCACCATTGTGCACTATATGTGCGAAAACACATTTTGGGCAGCATATGAAAAATGGCAGCTGTACTGTTCATAAGGAAGTGTAATAAAATGGCAATGTTGAAAATCTGGAGTGAAAATATTAAATTTGCAAACTTATGCGCATGCATAGGAACTGCGCAACGCACGCTTGTAAAACAGTCATTTTTAGGAATGTTTTCACCAAATGTTCAACATAGCCATTTTAAGACCTCTGCTCATGAACAGTGTCATTGTGATTTTCTTAATGTGTCCCATACATTGATTTCGCACATCGACTGCGCCATTGTGCGCTACATGGGCGAAAACACATTTTGGCAAGATGTGAAAAATGACAGCTGTACTGCTCATAAGGAGGTGTGGTAAAATGGCAATGTTGAAAATCTGGAGTGTAAATATTGAAAATTAGCGAACTTACGAGTGCACGAGTAACCGCACAACGACGCCAGAAACAGTCATTTTGGAATTTTTCACCAAATTTTCAACATAGCCATTTTAAGACCTCTGCTCATGAACAGTGTCACTGTGATTTTCTTAATTTGTCCTGTACATTGATTTAGCACACGAATGCCATTGTGCACTACATGGGCGGAAACACGTTTTGGGTGAGATGTGAAAATGACAGCTGTACTACTCATAAGAAGGTGTGGTAAAATGTCAATGTTGAAAATCTGGAGTGAAAATATTGAAAATTTGCGAACTTATGAGCGTGCATAGGAACTGCACAACGCATGTTCGAAAAACAGTCGTTTTTATGTTGCTTGCACGCATGTGCAAGAAACATAGTGCCATGAACTGAGATTTCGGAGGTGTGTCACCTCCTCCTCCAATTCAGGCACTGGGCTGGCAGGCGCGGCCCCTGTAAGCCAATGCATTTTGGAGCTGTGTATGACACACTCCAAAATGCAGTGGCATACAGTTGAAAGGGGGAGTTACGCTTGAGTGAGTTGCGCCATAAGACGCTGCTCACGCGCAGCTCCCCCAGGCGCAGCGCGCCCCGCACGCACTGAGCAACCGCATGGGGTGCCCAACCTCGCCGGCTAAGCTGCTGTCGCCCCTCCCCTCACAGAGCTGGTGCCACGCTGGGAGCCCACCCCAGCGCAGCAATCATTTATGTAGCCGACGGGGTGCCCAATCCCGCCGGCAAACGCCTCTGTAGTAGCTGAGCCACGCTGGGAGCCCACCCCAGCGGCAAACGCCCATGAGTTTTTTTCGACGGGGTGCCCAACTCGTCGGCTGAACGCCCCAGTGCTTGTAGCACACTGGGAGCCCACCCCAGCATGGCAAACGGTCCCACGTTGTTCTTTTTTTTTTTCACCTGAAAACAAAACCGTCTCCGCTGAGTTTCTCCCCACTTCCTCCCACAACCCGCCTCACCCACTGTGCACCCAGCCTCCCCACGCCCCCACCCCATACTTACCTCCGACTCGCCGACGACCTTCGGTGGACAGGGAACACGCCTGCACTCTTCAAAGCCGATCGCAACTGAGGAAATGCCGGTAAGCTGTATAATGGGCTAGATAGGGGTTTCAACTTTATTGCATATCTCAGTAATTTGAATTTATGACTAATGTAGCTTGGGACCTATCGAAACACTGTCATGGCGGCGAGCCGGGCTCGGGTGATTTTGCGCAGTGACCGCGCAGTCACTGTGAAATCACCCTTCCGGCCTGAATACCACCATGACAGTGACATCATTCAAGAGAAGGGGTCCCAAAAACCCCATGTTGAAAATTTGGTGCAAGAATTCCAAAAAATGACTGTTTTACGAGCGTGTTGCGCAGTTCCTACGCAGGCTCGTAAGTTCACGAAATTTCAATATTTTCACTCCAGATTTTCAACATTGCCATTTTACCATACCTGCTTATGAGTAGTACAGCTGTCATTTTTCACATCTCACCCAAAATGTGTTTCCGCCCATGTAGCGCAGAATGGCGCAGTCGATGTGCGAAATCAATGTACAGGACAAATTAAGAAAATCACAGTGACACTGTTCATGAACAGAGGTCTTAAAATGGCTATGTTGAAAATTTGGTGAAAAAATTCCTAAAAATGACTGTTGTACGAGCATGCGTTGTGCAGTTCCTACACAGGCTCGTAAGTTCGCAAATTTTTAATATTTTCACTCCAGATTTTCAACACTGCCATTTTACCACACCTCCTTATGAACAGTATAGCTGTCATTTTTGACATCCTGCCCAAAACATGTTTCCGCCCATGTAGCGCACAATGGCGCAGTCGGTGTGCAAACTCAATGTATGGGACACATTAACAAAATCACAGTGACACTGTTCATGAGCAGAGGTCTTAAAATGGCTATGTTGAAAATTTGGTGAAAAAATTCCTAAAAATGACTGTTTTACGTGCATGCTATGCAGTTCCTAGGCACGCCGTAAGTCCGCAAATTTTCAATATTTGCACTCCGATGACTTCCAAATACCTAAACAACACATAGAAGCAAGCAACATTCGGCACTGACAAATGCTTGTTTGAAATTTTTCCACCAAATTTTCAAAATAGGCTTTTTGAGAGCCCACCTTATGAACACTGGCAGTGTCATTTCATTACTCGGTCCCGAAAGGTGATTTTGCGCAGTGACTGTGAAATCACCTTCGGGCCTGAATAATGCCATGACAGTGACATCATTCATGAGAAGGGGTCCCAAAAACCCCATGTTGAAAATTTGGTGCAAAAATTCCAAAAAATGCCTGAGATATGCAACAAAGTTGAAAACCCCCTATCTAGTCCATTATACAGCTTACCGGCATTTCCTCAGCTCACGGTCAGCTTTGAAGAGTGCAAACGTGTTCCCGGTCCACCGAAGATTGTCACGCCAAGGTTCAGAGGTAAGTATGGGGTGAGGGGGGTATGGGGAGACAGGGTGTGCAGTGGGTGGGTGCGGGTTGTGGGAAGGGGGCCAGGGAGACTACGTGGGACCGTTTTTTCTTTACAGGTGTTCTTTTTGTTTCCAATGACGACACAGGACATTTGCCACGCTGGGATGGGCTCCCAGCATGGCACAAGGATGGTTGGGGGCATTCAGCTGATGGGGGATTGGGCACCCCCGTCACCCAAAGCATCGATTGCCATGCTGGGGTGGGCTCCCAGCGTGGCACCCAGTACTCGGAGGGGGGTGAGGACAGTGGAGCTGACGGGGGATTGGGCACCCTCCGGCTATACCATGAGTTTCCACGCTGGGGTGGGCACCCAGCATGGCATTTGGAAGGCTTTGGGGGGGCCGGGGGAGCGCAGCACAGCTGACAGGGGATTGGGGACCCCCGTCGGCTATACAGTGTGTGCGTGCATGCGGGGAGCGCGCTGCGCCTGCGAATGCGTGTGTGTGTGTTGGGGGAGCTGCGCGCGCAGGGCGATATCTTATCGCTGCTCACTGAAGTGTAGCTCCCCTTTGAACTGTATGCCACTGCATTTTGAGCTTGTCATAGACAGCTCCATCATGCATTGGCTTACAGAGGCCGTGCCTGCCATCACACTGACTGAATTGGAAGAGCGGGTGACACACCTCCGAAATCTCGGATGATGGCACTATGTTTCTTGCACATGCGTGCAAGCAAACATAACAAACATAATAAATGTATCTTAATTTTGAAGACCTGTTTTTTTTGTGCATATGTGACATATGAATGAGGGATCCACCACTGTAGATCAAGGGAGGATGGAAATGGTGCAGGTACATGGAGGGGTGAATATAGTGTAGACAGTAAGCCCTACCAGAGCTTCAGCCTGATGTAGCACAGCTGGACTAAGGCAAGGGAGGATGTGAAATGGTACAGGTACATGGAGGGGGTGAACAAAGTGGTAGACAATAAGCTCTACCTGAGCTTCAGGCTGATGTTGCACAGCTGGACTAAGTCACAAGCACCCATGGCATGTTCTTATAGTCCCCATTTATATGTCCATTTATGTTCTTACAGCGCTGATTGCCTAACTGAACCAAGATGTAAAACAGATACTAAAATGTCAGGTTTATTTCAGGTGACCATGTTCTTATAGTCCCCATTTAGATGTCCGTTTATGTTCTTACAGTGTTGATTGCCTAACTGAGCCAAGATGTAAAACAGATACTAAAATGTCAGGTTTATTTCAGGTGGCCAGGATCGTAGTGGGGAGAGGGGGCAAGTGAAACAATGTCCTGATAATGTGCTTAAACTTATTAACCGTTGCTGTGCCAAGGAGTGATACACCAGTCCAGAATCCCTATATGTTTAAATTATGTTTGCAACCTAAAGGTGCTTAGGTGGATTGGCATTTACATTACTCAGCGGCAAATCTTTTTCATACTTTTTGTGATCATCGGTTAAGATATAACCACTAACTGATGAGACACTTGGGGAGCATGAAACTGTGCTACCAGCAAAGTTGCATTTGCAAAGCCCTGAATATTTATCTGTTGATAATGAAATGAAAACTGTCAGCTGATAACATTCAGCCACTGTCCATTGCACAGAATAGACATCTCACTGATAGATCTGGAGCAAAGGGACATGCACTTGCCAATAACACCACTACAACTCCAGACAGGGAAGAAAGAAGTTCATGTACTTTCATCGCTGTTAACTTTTTCAGCATTTTAAAACAGTTACTTAGCATCTGCACTAAGATGTTACACGTCACTGAACTGAATTGTGACACCAGAATCCCTGCAATCAACATTTGTCAGCAAAAGTGAATTGAAAAAATCAATAGATGTATAAAATGGTAAGTGACATGAGTCAATAACAACATATCTGCACGTAATACTTGGCTTAAAATTTGAGCACCACCATATTCCACACCACAGCGTCAAACAGGGATGCCATTTATAATTCAGCTAATGTCAAGCAGTTTTCGAGCCATAAAAAGTATTACTGAATCAGTATGGTGGCAGCAACAGGATCAGGAAATTATGAAATAAAATGCAACAGCACCCCCATCGGCCATATGTTGTGCCGGTGGAGGGAGTGCATGAGCACCCAGGGGTGGGCTGTTAGGCAGCTTCAGATTCACCAGAGAAAAGGGTGGATTCGATTGTGAGCTACGGTTGAATTTGTGTTTTCTTTTTCCATACCTAGTTTTCGCTATTTTGTTAGGGCACATGTCCAACCCTAAGATGTTTAGGGTCACAAGGTGATGTGACTTCATTGAGCATCTGATCTGAGAAAGAGCTGTGTGATTCTATCTACAGCTCATGGCAATTCAGAGAAAAAAAAATATTTTGAAGCTGCATTACCAGACTAAGTGTGCAGTTTAGTGAATTACCACACAGGGGTGTGTATATGACAGCACTAAAAGGCGCATTAAAGTGCTTCAGTCATGAAAACCTCCCCCACTGGCTGCTGCTGAAATGCATAGCAGTATGTTCTCCTTTGTGCATTCTGGCTGTTCTTTGCTTCAGCTGCAGGTAGCACAGTACGCTCATGTTCGTTTGCATAGGTTTTAGCAGCGAGGAGTTCACATTGACAGAGTCTAGTAAGAGAAAATGCTTGGAATTACACATACAAAGAAGTCTGAGTTTTCACATCAAATGCTGAGGTATTTTTTTTCTGGAGGATTAGAACCAATGGAGTCCATGAAGGTGTGCTTTGGAGAGCTGGCGTGTGTAAGGACTGTTAGGCACCCACACATTTTGGTGATCCTGCTTTGGCAGGGAACAGTTTATTAAAGTAATGATGTGTGGCTTGTCTCTCTAAGCTAGACAAGACTACACCATCCTATCAGGCAACCGACACAGTTGATCTGTGTGTGTGGGGGGGAGGAGCTGCTCACTGAAGCGTAGCTCCCTCTTTCAACTGTATGCCACTGCATTTTCAACTGCTGTCATAGACAGCTTCAGCAGTGATTGGAGAACTGTGACCACGCCTGCAAACACACTGACTGAATTGGAAGATGCTGACACACCTCTGAAAAACTCAGATGATGGCACTATGTTTCTTGCACATGCGTGCAAGCAAACATAAAAAATGACTAAAGAGGTTTTTAAAAAAAGTTGTGAGAATGACCACAAATTGCATTGTTTACTTGTATCAAGGAATATGTCTGGGTACAATCTGCGAAGTAAGGAGATGCGGAAAAAAACTGTGGTAAGAACTCAGACCTACAATAAATCTTTGTGCAGTATTTGAATGATGTGAAACTGATGTTATATTGTATTCCCTTTTTGTTTTAAGATTGTATAATTTCCTGTTTTGCATCTGCAATATGTAACATGTATCTTTTTATTCTGTATAGAACTATAACCTGTACTTTTGTGCTTGGTTGCAATATTAAGAAATAAAAAAAAATATTACAAATTATAAGTTTTGCACGCTGTATTCAGCAGGTCTAGCCCAGGGCTATTCCTTTGAATATAGCTTGCTACTGGTTCATGGCTAATTTAGCATGCTGGGCAGTGCTCATTTAGCCCCAGGGCTAAGTTTTGAATATCTGGCCTTTAATGTCTGAACTGTTGTTTTCTGATGTACAACACCAATTTAAGCGTTTAGTGATGTTGGCGCTTAGCAGTTATTTATCATTAGCTTTTTTTGTTTGTGCTGTAATTACTGCGCTGAACCGCTTGTGCATTATTATTTTCACTGAATTGATGTGATACCCTTGTGCCACGGCAGGGCTGCACCACTTCCTTTTTTTGGACTTTTGCAAGCCCTGCCATGGACGCAACAGGGGGATTTGCTTAGACCAGCCAGGAGGTGGTCTAAGAGCCCTGTGCCAGTGTGGGATGATGTTGCCAGTGGGGGGACCTGCAAGGAGGGGTCCATGGCAGACAGAGTATGATGGATTGTCCTTGTGGCGTGAGGGAGACAAAGAAAGTGCAGGGAGGTGATTTGGCACCCAGTCATAGTGCATTGTGCTATACCAGGCAATCAATCAACTGGCGGTCAGGGGAGGGTTGGCAAGGAAGGAAACAGACCTGGCCATAGGTTGGCACTGCCATGGCACCTGCCCCTGAGATGACATGAGACACAAGCATGTATGCAGGTAGCATTGGCTGCAGGGTGAGAGCTGCCAGTGGTGAAGGGGAATGTTCTCTGGGCACCGCTACAGTTCCCTGGCACTAAGCCCCCCTGCATCATGGCAGGCCACCTCCCCCATACATGCTTGTGCCTCATGTCACCTCTGGGGCAGGTGCCATGACAGTGTCCACCTGAGGGCAGGTCCATTTCCCTCCCTGCCAACTCTCCCCGTATCACCAGTCGATTGACTGCCTGGCATAGCACAATGCACCAGCTGGGGGCCAAATCACCACACTGCACTTTCTCTGTGTCCCTCACATCCTGTAGGGCACCCCCCCATGCTCTATCTGCCCCTGGCCCTCTCCTGCCATGTACAGTCATATACACCCTTCACAGACCCTCTAGTGTTGTGCCAGGCAGGGAGATCAGATACCTGCAGCAATTCCTGCAGGTGTGCCAAATGTTTGGCACTAGCCTGTGGCTGTGGGAACTCCTGAGTTTTTGGTGCAGGGACACCCCCTATTATAAAATAAGGCAAAGGGTTCCTGTCACATGTGGAGTTTGCTCAGCCCTAGAGCAATGCAACTTGCATTGCTTTAAGGGCTCTTTGGAAATGGAGCCACAGCCCTTTAAGCCAGCCCCAATGCCATTACCAAGCAGACTGCCAGTCAGCCAGACAGCTCTCAAGCTGAGCCACCAACCAGTCAGTCCATCAAGGCAACCAGACCTGAAGTCCAGCAAGGACCACCTTTGCCTGCTGTGATGGTAAGTTGCTTTCACTATTGTACACACTCCGAATCCTCACTGTTGGTGGTGACTCCATTCTTGCACAGAAGATGCTTCTACCTTGCTTGCATGACATTAGAATGTGTTTCTTTCTTTCATTTTGTTTTCCTCTCACTTCAGGTTTGACCATTCCGAAGGATGACTGGCAAGCCAATTGTGAAGCCAGAAAGCCCATAAGGCACAGATTTCAGTTGCTTCTTCCTCCACCACCCCTCTCCGTGGCACCACTGTGCTGGTACATGGCATGGCCCTTACTAATTTCATGGGAAGTATCATTACATGAATGTTTCTTTTTTCATTTCCTTTCACAGATACACAGTAACACAGTCACCAAGTGAGGCTAAATAGTTTCTCTCTTTTCTTCACAGGTGACAGGTATAGTAACACTGGGAGTGGACAATGGATGTACCATGGAGCCACCACAGTGGCCAAGTGAGGCTAAATAATTGTATCTTTTTTCTTTACATAGAAACATAAAAGCTGTTGGCAGGTAAGGACCTCTTGGCCCTACCTAATCTGCCCAGTTTTCATTACCTACTGTTCTACCGCACACCCTACTCGATCTCTGGTCATCTCCTCCAACTGTCTTACTACCAAGGTGCCCTTGTATCTGTCCCATGCATGCTTTAATCCCAGCCCACATTGGCACCCACCACCTCTCTCACAGAGGGCTAAGCAGCTGCTTGCAGGAAGTGGAAGATCACAAGAAGCAGGTGATGTTAATGCCATTTTTTTAACTTGAAAAATTGCTACAAAAGGATATAGATCTAACATATAAAGTTATCACCCTAGAAGAGTATTTAGAAAAAAGCCTGGTGCCTCAGGATTTGAGAGTGAATGTCGTCCCATCAAGTGGTCTTGAAGAATTCATGTTCAAAGCTGAATGGCCTGAAGCAGCTAGCCTGTGTTCAAGAAATGTTCATAGAACTGCTTACTCATTCTATCCTATTGTCATTTAGAATGTTCAGGTACTCTCTGCCTGCTGCTAGAACACCTGTGTGCCTGAAGGGGTTTTAGATCTGTAGCATTCATACAAACACACTGTGCTTAAACCTACATATCTTAAAAACCATACATCCAATTTTAAAACTGTAAAAAGAAAAGGTTTTCAGGACAAAAAGTGTTTGAACATGAGTGAGGTTTGGTAATGTCTATTTAACTGGATTTAATGTTGTGTAAGGTTGTTTTAATATTTTAATAAATTCTGATGATTTTATCTAAATATAATTATGCTCTGTTTACTTAGTTATGCAAAAATATTAAATTTCTGTAAAATGGTTGATTAAAATTGTTAAAAATATACAATAAACATCTGTCATTGTCTAAATATAAATTCTGCAAGCTTTTTACCATTTTTTTTAGTTAGAAATCAATATCTGAATCTCTTGTTATTACAGTTTGAGTTTTTTATTCCACTCCACTGGTTGGAATTTTTATTTATTTATTTATTTATTTATTTATTTATCAAGTCTAGGATTACAAATACCTTTGAGCCATGACTCTTTTACAAAGGTTCCACGTCAGAGAAATACAAATTATGGGGAACATCAAGACAGGCATTACAACAATGTGGACATTGCAAACATGGAATTTTTGCAGTGTTTAATTCTTCTTACCCACTGAGTTTAGTTTATGAATCTGATTATCATTTTTTATGTTTGCTTGCACGCATGTGCAAGAAACATAGTGCCATCATCTGAGTTTTCGGAGATGTGTCACCTCCTCTACCAATTCAGTCAGTGTATTGGCATGTGCGGCTCCAGCCCGCCAATGCATGCTGAAGCTGTCTATGACAGTTCCAAAATGCAGTGGCATACAGTTGAAAGGAGGAGCTATGCTTCAGTGAGCAGCAATAAGATATCACCTGCCTCGCGCAGCTCCCCTCACACACACACACACACACACACACAAACACACGCACATACTGTGTGCTGCCCCCACGCACACACTGTATAGCTGATGAGGTGCCCAATCCCCGTCGGCTGTGCTAAGCTCCCCCAAAGCCTTCCACATGCCGCTGGTGCCCACCCTGCATGGCAACTCATGGAATATAGCCGGGAGTGGTGCCAATCCCCTGGCCGGGCTCCACTGTCCCTCCCCCTGAGACAGGGTGCCACACACTGGGAGCCTACCTCAGTGTGGCAAAGTTGCTAGTGGTCGACGGAGGTGCCCAATCCCCGCCGGCTCCAGGCCCCCAAACAGTTTTTCCTGCCACACTGGGAGCCCACCCCAGCGTGGCAAACATCCCGCGTCATGTAAAAAAGAAAAACCTGTAAAGAAAACAGTCCCACGCAGTCTCCCTGCCCCCCCACAACCTGCACCCACCCACTGCACACCCTGCCTCCCCACACACACCCTCACCCCATACTTACCTCCGGAGTCCGGCGCGACAATCTTTGGTGGACCGGGAACACGTCTGCACTCTTCAAAGCCGACCGCGAACTAAGGAAATGCCAGTAAGCTGTATAATAGGATAGATAGGGTTTTGTCAACTTTGTTGCATATCTCAGGCATTTTTTGGAATTTTTGCACCAAATCTTCAACATGGGGTTTTTGGGACCCCTTCTTATGAATGCTGTCACTGTCATGGCATTATTCGGGCCCGAAGGGTGATTTCGCAGTCACTGCACGAAATCACCTTTCAGAACTAAGTAACGAAATGACACTGCCTGTGTTCACAATGTGAGCTCTCAAGAAGCTTATTTTGAAAATTTGGTGGAAAAATTCCAAAAATGACTGTTTTACGAGCGTGCGTTGTGCAGTTCCTACGCACGCTCGTAAGTTCACAAATTTTCAATATTTTCACTCCAGATTTTCAACATTGCCATTTTACTGCACCTTCTTATGAGTAGTACAGCTGTCATTTTTCACATCTCACCCAAAATGTGTTTCCGCCATGTAGCTTATCAATGGTGCAGTCGTGTGTGAAATCAATGTACAGGACAAATTAAGAAAATCACAGTGACACTGTTCATGAGCAGAGGTCTTAAAATGGCTATGTTGAAAATTTGGTGAAAAATTCCAAAATTATTGTTTTATTGGTGCTGTACAGTTCCTACGCACGCCGTAGAAGTTTGCGAATTTTCAATATTTTCACTTCAGATTTTCAGCATTGCCATTTTACCACACCTCTTATGAGTAGTACAGCTGTCATTTTCACATCTCACCCAAAATGTGTTTCCTACCATGTAGCACACAATGGCACAGTCGGTGTGCTAAATCAATGTATGGGACACATTAAGAAAATCACAGTGACACTGCTCATGAGCAGAGATCTTAAAATGGCTATGTTGAAAATTTGGTGAAAAATTCCTAAAATTACTGTTTTACAAGCGTTATGCTAGCAGTTCCTATGCATGCTCGTAAGTTTGCAAATTTAATATTTTCATCCAGATTTTCAACATTGCCATTTTATTACACTTTCTTATGAACAGTACAGCTGCCATTTTTCATATGTCACCCAAAATGTGTTTTCGCGATAGTAGCATAATGGTGCTGTTGGTGTGCGAAAGCAATGTTTGGGACAGATTAAGAAAATCACAGTTACGCTGTTCATGAGCAGAGGTCTTAAAATGGCTATGTTGAAAATTTGGTGACAAAAGTCCATAAAATGACTGTGTTACTAGTGAGCATTGCGCAGTTTCCATGCACCCTCATAAGTTCATGACTTTGTAATATTTTCAGTCCAGATTTTCACCAGTGGCATTTTTCCATACTTCCTTATGAACAGTACAGCTGTCATTTTTCACAACATGGCCGAAGTGTGTTTTCACACTTTCAGCACAGAGATGCGTGGTCGCTGTGGGAAATCATTGTTCGGGACAGATAAAGAAAATCACAGTGACACTGTTCATGATCGGAGGCACCAAAATGCCTGAGTTGACAATCTGCTGTAAAAAATCCCCAACCTAATTATATTACAGGTGTGCGTTGCACAGTTTCTGTGTACGCTCGTGACGTCACCAGTTATTTTAGTATTTTTACTGCAGATTTGCAACATTGCCATTTTTTTACACCTCCCCATGAACAGTACAGCTGTCATTTTTTACATCATGTTCGGAATGTTTTTGCACCTGTTGTGCTAAATGCCGTAGTCACTGTGCATAAGCAGCTTTTGGCTACCAAACTGATATTCCCCCTGTTCATGAGGTGGGGTCACAAAAAAGCCATGTTGAAAATTTGGAGTGAAAATACCAACGAATGCCTGAGGTATTAGGGTTTCCAACCATAACGCCCAACCCTGTAGAGAATGACAGGCATCAAGGGTGTGACTTAGGATTCTTGCCTGTAATGATCATACTATTCCACACCCTGCAGCCAGTGAGAGTCATCGAGGTATGCCTTGGACTCTTTGGCCCCAAAGTTCACCCCATTCTCCTATATAGCACCCATCTCACCGTATTTCTTAATGGAATGTGGTGCGCATAAGGGCCAAAGACCCCAAGGCACACCGTGACATTTGTCAGTGTCTGCAGGGTGGGGTGTGGTGAAATGGCATGGCCATTATGTCTGATGACCCAAACGCACACCCCAATGCCTGTAACTCTCTGCAGGGTGGTGGTGGGGTTGGCTTCAGTTCAATACTTCACTGCCATTCCTATTACGCAGCTCTGTAACTTCTACACTACCAATGCCAGCAAGCAAACATTCGGCATTGACAAATGCTTGTTTTGTTTTTCCCCTAGTTTAGTAAGAACATATTTACACATTACCTTAGAAGTGCATATCAGGAAGTGATGCAGGAAGGAAGTGCTTTGTGAGGTCAAGTGATGTAAATAGGAAGAACACTTCCAGTGTAGGTCAGTGAGCTGACACAGGAAATGGATACATTTGTTAGTGCTGGAGGTCTCTCTATGAGTAATTGCATATGTGCTTTAGCTAAAAGGTGTAATTTCATTGAAATAAACTGTTTTATTTTATTTTTGTAATAAAATCCCATAATAAGAATAGGAAACTGTATTTTATTTGTGCTTTTTGCTTTATCATACTGTAAATAAAGCATGATGTTGTTCATGTAAAGGTTCACAGTCTTTCAGTAAACATCATGTTACATAAATCTGTGTATTATTTAATTTCCTGGCATAGTTTATTTTTTGAGGGTTGTATTATGGGATGGTTTAAGGTGAGGGAACAACTGTATGATGAAGCACTATGTGTTAATGGCTGGGGGGGGTCCTGCATTCATAATACAGGCTCAGATGCACTTCATATGTTCTGGGCAAATGAGAGGGGCTGTATGTATGTAATAATGGTGCTAACAGACACCGTAGATACATTATGGGTATGCGTATGGGATGATGAAATTGCTGAAAAGGCACTGGTAATTTGGGGTATACTGTGTCATGGGGAAGGGGGTGGGTGTTCCTGTACCAAGGAATGATGCTCATAGGCACTGCAGTCATTTTGCGTCATGAATTGGCACCCATCCTTGGGGTATACTCAGTTGTAAGGAAGCAGGTAGGCTGCCTGCACCTGGTAATGGTGTTCATATGCCATGCAGAAACATTGTGGGTACACATACAGGGTGATGACATGGGCACCTGTAAAGGTTGTGTACTATGTGCTGTGTCACATGGTTTGCCTGCATACACATGTGATATGTTGCAGCATTCAGTATGGCGCACTGTGTGGGTGGGAAGGAGTGTGGGTATGCCTGCACCATGAAGTGATGTTCATTGGTGCACATGTGCACTGTGTGCTATGTTTCATTTGAATGGACTGTATAAGTCATACACTGGCACTGATCACATCACAGTGCATAGAGGTAAGTGATGGTCTGAAGCATTATGAGCGCAAGGGACTAAAGTGGTTGTGGAGTGATTCAAGCTTGAACAGAACATTACAGTGCATCTGAGGGTAGTGTTGGAATGAATCTTGATGTGCACAATGGACTACACCATGGTGACTGAGGAGGGACCCATATCAGTAATGCTCATCACAGAGTGTCAGAGATAAAGGTTGGACTGAAGACTGATGAACAGATGGACTAAATCAGTGACTCTGGTGGGATTTGAACCTGAACAGCACTTTACAGTGCAGTAGAGGTTGGGGCTGGACTGACACCAGATCAGTCAATGGACAACACCATTGACTGTGGAGGGATCTGAACCTGAAATGCACTTCACTGTTCACTACAGTTTGGAGCTCGATGGATGCATGATAAGGAGATAGATTTTACAAGTGGCTGTGGAGGGATTTGAGCCTGAGATTTTACAAGTGGCTGTGGAGGGATTTGAGTCTGAAGAATACTTTACAGTGCATCAGAGATTGGGTCTGAACTGATGTCATATGAATTGATGGGCTACACCAGTGGATGTGGAGGATTTTGAGCATCAAATGCACTTCACAGTGCATTATGGGATTGGTCTAGACTGATGCATGGTAATTCGATGGACAACACCATCAGTTGAGGAGGGATCCAAACCTGAAATGCACCTTCACTTTTCACTACAGTTTGGGGCTCGATTGATGCATGGTAAGGAGCTAGTTCTTACAAGTGGCTGTGGAGGGATTTTAACCTGAAGAACACTTTACAGTGCATCAGAGGTTGAGTCTGGACTGACATCCTACAAGTCGATGGACAACACCAGTGACTGTGGAGGGATTCAAAACTGATTTGGCCTTTACAATGCATCAGAGATTGGGGCTGGACTGATGCCAGATAAATTGAAGGCAACACCATTATTTTTTCATTTTAAACAATCAGCAACTGTGTATTAGGGAAAAAACTCAAGTGCAGAGCATGAGACAAACATCCTACTGACCCTAACCCGCTTATCATCCGTAACGCAGGGAGCAACATGCCACATAGATTTTAACATAGCCATAATCTGAACATAAACTCTTTAAAAAGTAACAAAAGGTGCTGAATTGATGTGACCTCATCTAGTACATGCACAAGAAACTCTCTCCCATCAGGAATGCCAGCCGGATCCATAAGATGTGATCACACAGGATGACCAGAAATTATCCCAAAATGAACAAAGTAACAACTATAAAAACTTTTATCATAAATAAAAATTAAAACAAAGTAAATACAGATTACAAATCGAGGTTTTGGCACCAAAATGAAGTGAATATTTTAGGATAAGAGCAGCACCTCCATCTTGAAACTAAGTTTCCAGTCACCATGCTCTTCCTGCACCAGTGTGTGCTCTGACTGGTTAATGGAAATAGTGACATGTACAATAAGCATAGAGGAAGCATGGCAACAGTGAAGATCAATATGACCAAATGGTGATGCACTACAGAGCTAGGGAGGGTGTAGGTGAGGGCTGTGACCCCTAACTGAAACATTAAAAAAAAAAAAGCGCTGTACACTCCAGAGCCCAGAAAGCCACTTTCCCTCCAGTGGCGGTTGTAAAAAAAATATGAGTCCTTGCTTGAATGCTAAATAAGGATTTAGTCTAATGTTTCAGGCACACACATTGAATAGAATAGTGGAAGGCACAACAAAAGATCTGCATGCAGGTTTCCTGGTGCTTCGACAACTAAGGCTTCATCAGGAGGATGGTGCCTGCATCTAAGACAATCCCTTTATACCAATTAAATTCAGAATTGATGATGTCAGAAAATCCGACCAATCACAGAGCTCGATTTTTAAATACAGAAATATTCAGCTCACTTAGTGGTATAAATGGACTAATAGTTATAACAATCATGATATCAGTGACAACATGTTATTGTAGAAAAAATACCCCAAAAGACAAAAAAATACACCAAAGTGGTGACGGCCAATCGGATTGCTCGAATAAAAAAAAATACAAGTTATGAAATTAATTATAGTGTCAACCTGATCAGCTTAACATGTTGCACTAAAACAAGATGATTTGTTGTTACAATACAAACTAATGGCAGAATGAACATAATACATTTTTCACAGCACATGCAAAAAATAGTAAATTTATTTATTTATGTATTAAGGCTTGTTTTCTCAAAAAATAGCCAATGGGAACACATATTATATTAGGTAAAATCAGTAAGGGTATGATGTCCTCTATTAGCTGGTACAACTCAATTCATCAAATGTAAACAAATGCTTGAGCTGCACCAAGAGAAAGATATGGATGCCAATTGGCGTCATCAGGCACTACAGCACATGATTTAGGATACCATATGGAGTCATCAGGAAAAAGAGGCATGTTTTTTTATGACGCCATATGGCGTCATCAGGATGGAATGAGTTAAGTCTGATACTAACAAATCAGAAGCCCCTAGTGAAGAACTGCAAGAGGCACGAACACGGGCACTTTCATTTAAAGATCAAGCAGAGTACAGTGAGTTTGACATAAAACTGCAGAGGAGCTTGCTTAAATACAAGAATTAAATTATTGATGGGAAGCAAAAAAAATTGAAGGCAAACAAGGAAAACTATATAAAATGTGATATTTTGAAGTGGGGAAGGCAACGGTTGAAGAACAAGGGAAGGAATAAAGCAGAGTATGGTTCACCTTTAATAAACCATGAAACAAGGAAAAATGCATAAGCCCTAAGGATAAAACTGGAACAACAGGAACACAACTAAAGTTTTTTTTTTTAGAGAAGCAGGACAATTTAACAAAAAGTAAAAAAGGACCAGATGAGGAAAGAGAGGAGGCAGAAAGTGATGCAGACAGACCGCTGAGATCAGGCACAAAGACTGCCTATAAGTTATTAAAATGTTGACAATTCCTCTCAGTGATAAACAATCTATGGTTCCTAGTAAAGGGCTCTCATACATCCCCACGCCAAAGATAAACCCATTTCAAATACATTTGGATCTCCATAAATTTTTTAGGAAAATTAGGCTGAAAGTGTTTTTTTTTTCCCAGAGCAATGGAACACTGCTACAGAAAGAAACGAGATGGGTTACACTGAGGAATTACAATTGCCAGCAGCTGACGACACAGATTTGCTTATTGAAGCAAGTTTCACTACCACTACCACTGTGAGTGGAGTTAACTCTGACACACATTTTGACCTTGATCTGGTGGATGAAAACTGTTTAGGAACCTATTGGAAGACAATAATGATGGCATGAATGCATCCAGTTCTGTTGATAAATCCATAAGTAATGAACAGTTTGAGGCTTGCAGAAAGATTAAATTTAAAGGTAAATTGAATTTCTGCCAGATTTGGGGCTTGGGGTACAGGACCTATGGGGAGAGGCTCGAAGAGCTAAATATGTACAAATTGGAAGAGAGAAGGGACCGGAGGGACATGATAGAGGTCTTCAGGTACATGAAGGGGGTAAATAGAGGAGGAGCAGTCAGGGTGCTTCGAAGGAAGGAGGAGGGGGGCAACTAGAGGGCATGGGTGGAAGCTAGAGGGGGGAAGATTCAGGGGAGAAAGGAAGAGGTGCTACTTCACTGGGAGGGTGGTGGAGCCATGGAATGCACTGCCCAGGGGGTCGGTGGAGGCAAAGATGGTGGAGGGGTTCAAGAGGGGGTGGGACAGGTACAAGGGAAGGGTTCTGGAAGCAAAATCCAGTGCAGCAAGAATATCTGGAACTGGGAAGGGAGAAGCCAGAGAGGGCGAGGGGGGCAGCAAGGTCAGCTCCCAGGGTGGGGGCTGACCAAACGAGCAGACACAAAAGACCGTTAGGCCTATTCTGCTGGCATTTTAGTATGTTAAGCATATGAAAGAACAGTTACATACTGAATCAGGTACAGGAACCACTGAACCTTGTTACTACTTGCAAGCAGTTTAATTTAACTAAAAGTAAATGCATTGCATTAAAAGAACTAAGTAAAAATAAGGACTGGGTTATTAAACCCGCAGACAAAGAGGGAGACACTGTGGTTATGGGCAGAGAGCAATATGTAAATATTGTGGGCACACTGCTAAATAATGAAAATAACTATAAGAAATTAAACAGTAATCCAATGCAGAGTTTTAACAAAGAGCTGTACACAATTCTGACTAGAGGTATTGCAGAAAAGAATATCACAGAAGAGGAATTTGGTTTTTATTCGGAATGAACACCCAGTGACACCAGGGTTTTACATCTTGCCTAAGGTCCATAAAAACCTTACTAATCCTCCAGGGAGACCAATAGTCTCGGGCAATGGCTCTATTACGGAAAATTTGGGACACTTTGTAGATTTCTTTTGACAGGACTATGTGGTTGAACTGCCATCTTACCTTAAAGATACAATAGACACCTTGAACAGATCTGAAGCTTTTGTCTGGCAAGAGAATTTAATTTGGTTAGGGATAGATACTGAGTCACTATACATCTCCATTAAGCATGACGTGGAGATCAGGGCTTATAGGTTCTTTTTAGAAAATAAGACAGAAATATTCCCACAGACTTTATCATTGAAGCTTTGGGTTTTATTGAAACCCATAATGCTTTTGAGTTCATTAATAATCATTATCTCCAAGTCTGTGGTACTGTGATGGGTGCCAGCATGGCACCCAACTATACAAACCTCTTTTTAGGATGGTTTGAAATGTTAAAGTTCTATAACAGTGAAACCAATCTCTTCCACAAACACATCAAAGTCTGACACCGTTATAGTAATGATTGCCTGTGTGTCTGGGAAGGGAATGTGAATGAGATCCCAAAATTCATGAATTGGTTGAAAAACATATAGAATAATACATGGGGAAGTGTGTATAATGAGGACTTTATGCACTGAGGGGTGCAGTGCCCCATAAACCCCCGAGGGCGAAGCCCGAGGGGTTTATCAGAGCATTGCACATCAACGGTGTGCATAAAATCCTCGTTCAAACCTTCCCCATGTTTTATTTTTTATATTTACTGGCTTTTTGGGATTTAAACAGTATCACATAACCTCACCTCCCTATGCTCAGTCACACCCACAGCTCCCATAAATCAGAACTAGTAGAAGTCAATCCACAGTAAGGAGCAACTTTTTTTAAGTTTAAGTGTTTTTTACTCAGCAGTCAAAAGCCCCTGTTGGTTAAGGATTTTCTCTCAGTTGGCTGTGTTCTTTTTTGGGGTTGCTGTTCTTCCGTGAATTTAAGATGGTCCATTTCATTTGATGTTTGAAAGCGAGATGAAATGGCTATATTTTTATTGTGTTTTGTTGGCAATTTTGTAGTAAACCTACACCCTGCTTTTCTTTTTTCAGTTGAAGAAAACTCAGTCCATTGTGCTGGTGTGTTTTCTGTGACAGTGCAAGTGACCTACCCACATGACAAAAGACACTGGTGAAGCTATTTCCCTGGCATGAAAGCTCTTTTTTGAATCTTTTTCCAAAGAGGTTAACCAAACTCCATTATTCATGGTCCATTATTCACATGTGTGAACAATGGAGTTTGTGAGATTCTGCCATTAGTTGATTATTGACACTAACCAGTAAATATAATGAGTGTAATTTACATTTCACATATAAATCTGATAAAAATCTGAATTTCTGGATATCTTAGTCTCTAGCACTCTAGGGAGTATTGTTACAACCCGAACATACTGTAAGGAGACCAACTAATTCAGTGCTTAGAGCTGACAGTGCCCACCTCCAAACTCAATCCAGTATGGACAAATGCTTCAGGTCCATAGGAACTGCAGCAAAGAGGAGATTTTCAGACTCAGGCATCAGAACTTGAGATAAGATTTCTGTCCAGGGGATTCTCCAAAGAACTTCTCAAACATGCCAAGCAAAAAGCTGTATCATACAATAGAAAAGATCTACTTGAGGGGAACACCAGTAGGGAGGAAATTATGTTAGAGAACACTCCCGTAACTTTTGTTACAGACTTCAGTAGTCTTGCAGGGAGGGTGGGGAATGTGATACATGGGAACTGGTGTATTTTGATCAGTGACAGGACTGTGAATAGATCAATCACAAAGAAACCAAGAGTGTCTTTCAGCAGAGGGACTAATATTAGAGACAGGTTAGTACATAGCATATTACACATAGAGACAGACAGAGGTGCTTGGTTGGCAAGATGACCTGTAGGCTTTTTCAAATGCCAGCATTGCAGCATTTGCAGATTGGCTACCCCAGGGAGATCATTTCAACATCCTTCACACAGTAACAGTATAGTTATGATATGCCAGTGCATCACTTGTGATACCCCCGTTGTGGAATATGTTTTGTGGTGCCCCTGTAAAATTACCTATAAAAGCAGAGGATTCAAGAGCATAATAGGCCAATCGAGAATGGCAGACAAAATATCCCAATGGGGTAAATTTTTCTTTATGCCATAATTCTAATGCTGATGCACTCAGATTCATTGTCTTAGAACATGTTCCCATTTTAAAGAAAGGTGGTAATAGAACAAATGTCCTGCTTAAAAAATGAAAGATTTTGGATATTCACACTAAAGAGTGTGAAACCAGCTGGATTAAATGATCGGTGTGACATCAAACCACACCTGCTAGACTAGTTACAAGTACATGTCCCCAGACTGCTATTTTGTTCTATTCCTTTGTGTAATAACTTTGTATAAATTTTGTACCTCTGCTCAGAATATTTGTTTATACTATGTTCAGTATATCAGGGTCTCTTATTATTTAGTTTAATTATTCGTTTTTGCAGCACAACCCCTGTGTAGAATTGCTGTCTACTAATGTTTACCCTTATTATTTGATTTAGCAATGTGAATTGAGGGGTATTGCTGTTATATGTTTATATGTTTATGTTTTCAAACTGAAACTCAAATTGTTTTGTGTTCTTTTCCAGATATTGCTGCTATTACTCGGTATTACTCGGTATTTGTAAGACAGAAGGAGGCTCTAGGCCCATCAAGACTGCCTTCCCTGCACTTGCAGGGTGAATTTACGAACATATGAAATTTGCCATCAGATAAAGGCCTAAGGGGCCCTCCCCCTTGCCCTGTTCCAGCCACTTTTGAAGCAGTCCACTCTTCTACTGGATACCACTTCTGCCAGTAATGCATTCCACCCAGCTACCACCCTCTCTGTAAAAAAGTGTCTCCTCATCTCCCTCCTGAACCTTCCTCCCTCCAACCTCATATCCTGGTCCTGGGTATCCCTCTCCTCCCTTACTTTGAACAGCCCCTCTGTACCTGTCTTGTTTATTCCTTTCATGTGCTTAAAGGTTTCAATCATGTGCCCCCGTCTCTCCTCTCCTCTAGTGAGTACATGTTCAGCTCCCTGAGCCTCCTCTCATATGGCAAGTCCCCCAGCCCCTTGATCATCTTTGTCACCCTGCACTGCATCCCCTCCAGTAACGTAATGTCCCTCCTCAGATATGGGCACCAGTACTGCATGCAGTACTCCAGATGCAGTCTAACTAATGACCTATACAGTGGCAGAATCACCTCCCCTCTCCTCAAGGAGATACCCCTTGCATTGCAACCCAGCATTTTGTTGACCTTTGCAGCTGCCTTCCTTCATTGTTCAAAGTTATTCATTGACCCTGTAATGAGCACCCCCAGATCCTTCTCTTCCTCTGTCTTGGCTAGCTGCACTCCCCCAGCTGGTAACTCCTCCTTGGAATCTTCACCCCAAAATGCAGCACCTTGCACTTTTTGGCATTAAACCCCCAGTTGCCAGGTGTCTGACTAGGTTTCCAGCTTTTATAGATCATCCTGCAACCCCTGCCATCTCCCTAGGTCATCCACCACTGTTCCCATCTCGGTGTCGTCAGCAAACAGACTGATCTTGCTCTTGATGTCCAATGATATGTCTGCAATGAATATCCCAAACAACACTGGTCCCAACACCGAGCCCTGTGGAACACCACTTGTCACTACCCTTGGGGAAGAGAGAGCCCTACCCACCACCACCCTTTGTTGCCTTCCCTGAAGCCAGTTCCCTACCCATCTCACCAGCTTTGCACCTGCCCCTGTGCCTTCTAACTTACTTTCCAGCCTCCCATGTGGCACCGAGTTGAATGCCTTACTGAAGTCCAGATACTGGACAGCCACTGCATGGCCCCTGTTCAATTGCCTAATTACCCAGTCATAGAACTCCACCAGGTTGGTCTGTCAGGATCTGCCACATATGGAGCCATGCTGTCCACTGTCATGTAGTCCTTTGGCCTCCAGGAGAGCCACCAGCCTCTCCTTCAGGATAGTCTCCATTAGCTTACCCATGATGGATGTGAGGTTCACTGGCCTGTAGGTACCCGATTCATCCTTGGGGCCACTTTTGTGGAGGTGCACCACATGAGCCATCCTCCAATTCTGAGATACACACCTCAAATGTAGTGAGGCATTAAATAGGTCTGCAAAAGGTCCCGCAAGGACCTCTGCCAGTTCCTTCAGTACCATGGGGTGAATGCCATCTGGACCTGGCGCCTTGTCCACCATCAGTGCCCTCAAACCCTCCAAAACTTGCCCTCCATGAGTTCCCCATCTGTCACCCCTTCCCATCCTGTTTCTGCCATTCCTCCCACCTTGAGTATCACCCCCCCTTCTCCTTAGTAAATACCAAGCAGAAGTAATCATTTAACGCTTCTGTCTTATAGCCCCCTGCATCCACCTAACCCCCTCCTTCCTAATCCTTACTATGTGGTCCTTACAGTTCCTTTTCTCCTTGATGTACCTAAAGAAGTCCTTCTCACCCTTCTTAATGCCTTGTGCCAGCCTGAGCTCCATAGACGCCTTGGCTCCCCTTACTGCCTGTGTCACCTCCTCAGATTCCTTCAGGTACTTCTCCCTGTCCTCCCCCCTCCTCCTAAAGGCAGCTTTTTTCCTCCTTACCTTTTCCATGACCTCCTTGCTCACCCAGCTCGGTTTCTTTGCCCTAGCCTTCTTGCTCTGAGCCTTGCTGCAGGTTCTGGTTGCCTCCGCTATCCCCAGCTTTATGAGCTCCCACCTCTGGTTAGTGTCCATGCTAGGTTGAATTTTGGCCAGGTACCCTTTTACTACTTCCCCCATTCTCCCAAAGTCGGCCATCCTGAAGTCTAGCACCCTTGTGCCAGATTCCATTCCTTTCTTGCCCTTATCCAATGTGAGCCATACCAAGTGGTGGTCACTCCCTGACAGTGGTTCTTCCACCCTAAGTTCCCTCACAAACTCCCCATTTGCCAGCACAAGTTCAAGGTTATTCCCTAACCTAGATGGTTCACTGACAATTTGCATCAGGAAACTGTCTAGCCCAAAAGGTACTATCAAGTTCTGCTTTAAAAGACTCCAGAGTTGTTATGTTTATAATATGGTGTGGTAATGAGTTCCATAGTGAAGCTGCTCTTATGGTAAAATAATACTGTGTTTTGTTAGTAAGTGCATTCGGAATTCAAATCTGCTTATTGAGGCATCTTAAGTAGTTAGGTTTTAGAGCCATATCTATATTAGTTGTATTGATAAGAGTTTTATCTCTCAGAATATTATACAACAGTAACATATCTCCTCGATCTCTTCTTAGTTTAAGGTCATACACATCTAATGCTCCTAATCGTTCTTCATATGTCAAATGTTTAACTCCGGTGATTAGTTTAATGGTTTTCCTTTGCATACTTTCCACTAACTGTTGATCTCTTTTGAGATGCGGTGCCCAAAATGAAACTGCGTAATCAGTATGGGGGCAAATAAAGGATTTATAAAGAGGTATTAAACAATGTTCACTCCTACTAATAAATGTTCTTTTTATTGCTGATAAAATATTATTGCCTGTTTGTGCAAGCTTTCTGCAATTCTCAGTAGATGAAAGGGAACTATTAATAATAATTCCCAAATCCCTTTCAGTTGCGGCATGTGTGATAACTGACCCATTTATATTATAAGTAGTAATAAAATCTTTAGTCCCCAGGTGGATTATAGCGCATTTATCAATGTTAAAGAGCATTTTGTTGTTATATGCCCACGTTTCAATAGTACACAAATCATTTTTAAATAGTGACATTTTTTCTGGGGTATCAACCTCTGCAGATAATTTGGTATCATCTACAAATTTGCAGATGTTACTAGAAACCCCTATGTGCAGATCACTAATATAGATTCCAAAAAGAGTAGGCCCCAATACAAAACTCTGGAGCTCTCCATTGGTCAATTCAACATTTGAGGAAATGGTATTATCTATTTTCACTTTTTGTGAACTATTTGACAGCCAGTTACTGATCCAGGAAGTAAGATAACTATTAAAGCATAGTTTAATAATTTTATTTACTAAGGAGTTATAAGGGACCAGATCAAATGCCTTCTTAAAATCAAAATAGATGACATCCATTGGAATGCCTCTATCCAAGCTACTGCTTACCAATTCATAAAAGGTAATAAAATTAGTTGTACACGATCTTCCTTTGAGAAAGCCATGTTGAGAAGTATCAGTTAAACCCAGTGCCTTAATTCCAATATCTATTTTATTTTTTAAGATTTTTTCCAATAATTTAAAACCAATAGAAGTAAGGCTGATGGGTCTGTAGTTCTCAATTAATTTTTTATGGCCTTTTTTAAATATTGGAACCACACATGCCTTGCTCCAATCATCTGGAACTTCTCCAGTTAGAAGGGATTTGTTAAATTTAATAGTTAGTGGATACAAACGTTGTTCCATTGTCTCTTTAATCAAATAGGTATTCAGATTGTCCAGCCCTGGGGAAGAGTTGTTTTTTAAAGAAAGTATTGCAGTTTTTATTTCCCCTTGAGTAATTTGGACTTGTTCATATGAGGTAAGATGGGACAAGAAAACTGGATCACTTTTCATGAAAACTGATCCAAAGTATTCGTTAAAGATATCTGCTATTCTAGAAGTGTCATTAATATTTTCACAATTTCTTTGTATAGTGGAAATTGGGTTAAGTGTTTTTTTTTTTACTAGAATTCACATAAGCATAGAAAGCTTTAGTATTCCCATTAGAGACAGAAAGTTTAAATTATATTTTTTCTTACAGTTTTAGCAAGCGTGTAAGTTTTTTTTTCACTTCCAATCTAAAGGATGATAATGTAGCTGTTTTTTTTTTTCATTTTGTTATAGACTGCCTCTTTTCATTTAATCTGTCTCAGGATTAGTGGAGCAAGCCATAGGGAGATTTTTCTCTTATTATTATTATTACACTTTTTTAAGGGAATACACAGTGATTCTAGATCATGAAGGATACTTTTCATTAGGTTCCAACCTTCATTTGTAGCTAGATCTAATAATAAAGTGATCCAATCAATTTCATTGAGCGAAACTCCAATTTGTTCATTATCACCCACTAGGACAGTTATACCTAAAGTTGATTGATTTGGTGCAAGCTCTTGAGATAAATAACTCAAATAATATGTTATTGTCACTATTACTGAGGGGATTTATTACTGTAATGTTATCTATATCAGTTTCAATATTTGTGAGAATAACATCCAGGATATGTTTGCCCCTAGTCGGTTCAGCTACTAATTGGTGCAAGCCTAGTGTTATAAATGCATCAAGGAATAGAGATTCAACTTGATTGTTGGTGGTTAAAAAATTTCAATTGATTCCAGGCAAGTTTAGATCCCCCATAAGTAGAACTTCTGATTTGTTAGTTAATTCAGTAATTAAAGTAAGTAATTTATCATTATAATTTGCATCCGCTGAGGGTAGTCTATATAAATTACCAATTATGCTTCCCAGTTTTGTGTTTGATTTGTACAAAACAACCCTTAATAACTGCATCCATGGTGTTTATCTCTTTGAACACAATTGATTCATTCAAATATAAACAAACACCTCCACCCCTTTTTAGGCCCTTATTTCTGAAGACAAGATTAATGCCTGGGATATTAATGAACCATGCTGAGGAATTATCCCACCAGGTTTCCATAATGGCAATGACGTCAGTCTTTTTACTACTACTGATGGCTATAGGCTCACTTAATTTAGTAAGATTTAAACTTCAAGGCTTGGTTGTGAGAACATTATAGGATGTTACTATATCTTTCTGGATTGTTTGATAATTGACTCGACATTTAATGACTTAAGCCCTTTTTGCCCTGGACTATCTAGTTTAAATGTTTTTTCAATCTGAGCAGAGAAGCTTTTACCAAGCACAAAACTGCCTCTTATACTCAGATGCAGTCCGTCCCAACTAAACAAACTGTAATTGTTAAAGAATCTTTCCCAGTGAATGAGACAACTAGTATGTTTTTTTAAGGTCCATTTCCTTAACCACGCGTTAATTGATTTTATTTTATTCTGAGTATTAATGTTTGCTCTAGGTACTGGCAAAATTTCAGAGATTACAATGTCGCATCCCATCTTTTCTAGTCGCTCAACCCTGGGAGATAAAGCTATTCTTAATGTCATCAGTTGTGCATTTGTTAACATCATTTTTTTCTGGCATGGACCACTACTAAAGGGTTGTGGCCAGCATTAGCTACTATGACTGATACCATCCTTTTGATATCTCTAATCCAGGCCCCAAGAAAGCTGGAACAAGTCCTGTTTTGTTTGCCATGTTTACATATATTGCCATCAATGTATTTAATAATGCTGTCCCCCAACACATATACCTGTCAAGGAGGTGGAGTATCTGTAATATCTGGTGTATCATTTTCATCATTGGTTTGTTCAGTAATAATATCTTCTTCTAGTGTTGGTGCTTTAGCAGGATGTGGAAATAAGGACTGTGTTACTGGGCTGCTAATTATAAGACCAGGAGAGGAAATCACTTTATTTGTGGTATCAGGATCAGCATGTACCTGGACAGATATCACCTGGACATTGTTGTTCACACCCTTGGAAGTTATCCCTTCATTTTGCCTGCTGTTTGACTTGCTACTAATATTTGATTCATCTAGTTCCAACTCAGTCAGTGGAGTATAATTATTTTGTACCAGGAGGGAAAATTCCATTGTTCTTCTTGGCTTTTTACATTTCTTTTTATTGTTTACCTTTTGTCAGTCTTATTCTTCTTCACTATCCTCTTATCTGCCTCTTTTCTGGGATTCGTTGTTTCTTTCTACTACATCTTTCTCTACCCTGGAGACAATCAGAAACTGTTGATCATCCTGTTCCTTGCAAGATCACAGCTGTCTGAGAACTCCTGCTCTTTCTGTTGAAAGGTTTTGTTATTACATCTATAGTCCCTTTTTAGCATTATGCTATAAAATGAGAATAAATCCATTACAGACTATATTCATGATAGGCTATAGTATGTTCTTAATTCACATACCTTGTACAACACACATTTCTTTGCAACTTTTTTTTCTAATGGATTTCATTTGGTTTGCATTTTTTAGTTTCTGCAATTAATTAATGTTTATTCATGAGATGTTGGTATAAATAGGTCAGCTGTCTCTTACAAACCACATCCCCTGATGAAGGGCTTCTGACCCAAAGTGCTGGGGAATTGTGGCTGTGGTCAGATCTGTATGCACTTTCACTTTATTGGCTATTAAAGTATTTAAAACTTATATGGAGTTGTACATGTTAAGTGCTTTGGAGTGCAGGTTACTTGGATTTTCTTTCACCCACCACCTCCACTGGAAGGCTGTTCTAGGTATCCACCACCCTCTCCGAGAAGAAGCATTTCCTCACATTTCCTTTGAGCATCCCCCCACCAACTTCATAGCATGACCCCTTGTCCTTGAGATTCTTTTTCTATGGAAAATTCTACCTTCATATATCTTATCAATACCTGTTAGGTATTTGAATGTTTCTATCATATCCCCTTTTCCCTCCTCTCTTCCAGAGAGTACCTATTCAGTTCCTTGAGTCTCTCCTTGTAGGGATTTTCATGCATGCCCTACATCATTTTGGTAGCCCTCTTTTGTACAGCTCCCTCTTATCAATGTCCTTCCAGAAGTGGGGCATCCAGAACTGGTCACATTACTCCAGGCAGGGTCTTACCAGTGATTTGTACAGGGGTAATATTTCTTTTTTCTTCCTACTTGTGATACCCCTCCCAATGGTCCCAAGCACCCTACTAGTCTTCCCCACTGCCTTATAACACTGCTTGACTACCATCAGACCTCCTTTTGGTCCTCCTCCTCACAAACCACATCTTCCCTTTTTATCCTTACTATTACCCTTTTGGTCTTCCCCTTCTTGTTTATATATCTAAAGAAAGTTTTATCCCCTTCTTTACCTGATTGGGCAATATTCTCATATGTTTGTGCCTTTGCACACCTACAGGTAAGTGCCTTCACAGCTTCCCTTTGTTTCTCCTGGTAGTTTCCCCCATCTTCCTTCTTCTGTGTCTTTTTGTACTTTCTAAATGCTTTTTTGCTCTCACTTTTTCTGCTACATCTTTAGACAACCATAGCATTTTTTTTGTTTTGTTTTTTTTGCATTTGATGCGTCTGCATACCAAACATTTTGTGGAGTGCATAGGGACTTCAGAGGTGTGTCACTGCTGAGCCCATTGCATTTCTCAGTAGCAGGGGCTCAGCAGTCTAAACCAATAAGGACACTCTGTCCTCCTGATGCAACTCTCTGCTTTGTGGGTGTAAACTTTGTGTACTTCAAAGGACTGAAGCCACTCCAATCAGAGAGAGCTTCCGTCCTTTGATTTGCATGAAGCTGGTCAGCAAACAGCGAGCAGTTTTCAATGTCAGGATCCTGTCAGTCTGTAAGAAAGAAAACCATCCATTGAAGTCTGTTGCTGGCGCCCCTCCACACAAACGTAACACAGACACTCGGGGTGCTCAATCCCTTATTTGTTGTCACCACTTGAAATAAAGAAAGCTGTTCCTCATTGCTATTCTTTTTGGTTTTTTTAATCTTGTAAAATAGAAAACCATCCAATGGTGTCTGTTGCACTGTTAGTCCCCCCACTTGACCCTCCCACGCCCCCAAGCCCTTACTTACTCATGCACGTACCTAAAGAGAATTATAACAAATACAGTGACATTATTTTTTTGATATAAACTGGCAACCATTTTCTTCTACCAAGCAAATGCATGTTATTATACCCTGCCATTGCTCCCTTTTGAGAATAATATAAACATAGCTGTCATTTCTTTTGCTTTCCCTGACCTGTTGTGTCTATTCTCTCAGCAAGGATGGAATTACAGTGCATTATTATCATTCAGCATTGTACTCTATGTCTCCAACAATATGCATATTTATTACTCCATTCCTGTTTCCGGAGTATGCTAATTGAAAAAAAAACCAACTGCTGTGCCAGTTCTGACTAGGTCAAGCATAGATAAACCTACCCGCCCGCCCGATGCAGGTGATCAAATCCAAATCGGCCAAGAAGGATGTGTTGCAGTTTGGAAGAGTAGAGCCACTGAATAGTAATGTAAATGCTATTACATTTGTCTTTTTGAGCAGTCTTATCTGCAAGCTCTATCTAGAGCTTGGGGGCTTAACTGCTGAAATTGCCCAGTGTTCATCTTTTATGGATAGCTATGCAGCTTCTTGTCTGATGTGAATAAAGGTTGACCATGGAAACAGGTACTACCCATCTCACCACACCTGTGATTGGTGCCAGCAACTTGGAAGTTACTAAATTAGACTTGAAATGTTGCACTAAATGATATATGTGTTAACGACCCAGAAATAAAGTCAATTGCTCGATTATTAAAATTAACCTTTTGTGTCTTTATTTTTGGTTAATAACATATTTTTTATATTTTGGGTTTCTCTTTATTACGTTCTTCACAAGCCATCTCCTGTATATTTCAATTCTTAGGACCTGTATAACAATAGAAATTAGCTCTTTCAAACTGCCTGTCTCTTTAAGGTGTGTAGTTTGTTCAACACTAGAACTGCAGATCCATGCACATTACAGTCCTACATAAATCTAGTTTCATTCTGTAAAAGTCCGTTCACATCAATATGCCTAGATTCATTTGAACGGATGCTTGCTTATATACATAATGAGAACTGAAGGTTCATGCACACTGGTCAGTAATGGTTTCCATGAATACAATTCAGCCTGTCTCAATCTTAATATATCAAAGTCCATTTATATCTTGCATATAGAAAGAATGACTCCCATAGAGAAAATGCTCAATCAAAATGCTGCTGTATAAATTTGTGAATTGTAAATTGTTCAAGAAGTGTTCAGTTATAAATGTTCACATAACTCTAGCATATAAATGAAATGGCTCCTTTAGAAAAGAGTCCTTCATACAAAATACTGCAATGTGCAGAACTGGAGATTATAACTTTTTGCAGATGGTGTGAGTGAGTATATAATATAAGTATTCTTTATCATTAGTACCTTTTCAATGTCCCCCGGCTCCCACCTACACTCCTTGCTTAGCCCCCTTGACACCGTCATGGTGTTTTGCCTTCCACACCCTAACTGTTGCCACCCTCCCCCCTGCAATCACTACATACCTTTGCGGGCACTCCATGTACCAAGTACTTCTCCTTACTCACCCTCTTGTATCCCTCTCCCCACCCCTCCCTTGCCCCACCAAGCTCCTTCAATCAATAATTGTGTTCAAGGATGCTTCAAATACACACTGTAATTATAGTTGCGTAGGTTTAACCTGTATATACTGTACTAGAGTTGCTATACTTTTCAGCTGCACACTCTTCATGGTCTTAGCTTAATGGTTCTTTTTAATACTCAGTTTTGTGAGAATTATAAACCTCCTGTGTATAATTACTGCTCTATGTAAATACTATGAAAGCATGAATTCATTTTGTATATATTGTTTACCCAATTATGATGTAAGTGAGTATTCTTTTATATGTATTGTTAACCTCCTCTTTCCAGGTCCATCTGGAAAATAAGCTTGCTCAATGATGTTCACCTGGTTAAACAAAGATTTTGATTGATTGATATAAGCCAGGATGAAGTGCAGAAATGCTGCAGAATATCACAGAATACTACAATTTACTGCAGGGGCCATTATAGGTCAATGGCAATTAAACACTTTTGTCATGCAGGATTTTGTGAAATGCCATTACTGCAAGTTATTGTGTTTCATCGTGGCTGACACATCCGTAGGTCCTTCAAGTTGTGCAAGAGGACATATTATGCAAAGTTATTCAAAAGTGCTTAGTGAGGAAAAGATGAAAATAACAATGAACTTCATAAAATGTACTAGTACGGTATGTTATTCTCACTCCGTGGAGGGCTGATGAAAAAAAAAAGCACCTCATAGTCAGTACGTTCCAGGGCATAAGTGGCAACACAACACTAGCAGTTAGAAGGAGACCATGAGAAAATTTCCCCCAGTAGCTTGAGTTGTTTAAACTGTTTGACCCGATCTCACAAATAAGACCACTGTAAAATCTTGTCCACTTGTCCACTGACAATGCTGAAGACTGAAAACAGTCTTGGTGAAGTGGCAAAGTAAAGGTGGGGAGAGGCTAATCCCAAGGCTCACTTCTCAACAGTTTGCATAAACAGGGTCATTTTATGATTTTAACTTGTAGCTATTACCACATATAATTACTAAATCCTTTTAATATGAATGCTGTGATATAAAATGCAGTCTAATTCTTCAACATTCCAATTTGTTAGTAACCATAGCTTTACATTTCACCATCTCCTTGACTAAGGAAAAGGGGGGGAGGTTATTTCATATAAACATAGAAAGAAACACAGACTCTGTCAGCAGATAAGGACCATACAGCCCACCTAGTCTGTGCATTTGCCTACTTGGTTTGGCAATCCCTGCTGTTATCTGGATTGCCTTTCCCCTGCTCTGCTGTACAGCAGGGTGCCTTTATGGTTATCCCATGCACTTTTGAATCCTTGTACTGTTTTCACTTCCGCCACCTCCCTTGGTTGACTGTTCCATGGATCCACCACCATCTCTGTGAAAAAAATACTTCTAGCATTCCCCCAAGTCTCCCTCCCTCCAGCCTCCTGTTATGTCCCCTTGTCCTTGTGCACTTTCGTCTCTGAAATGTGCACTCCTGCTGTACCATGTTTATTCCTGTAAGGTATTTGAAAGTCTCTGTCATATCCCCTCTCTCCCTTCCCTCTTCCAGTCAATAGCTGTTTAGTTCCTTGAGTCTTCCCTCATAAGGCTTGTGGTGCAGTCCATGTATCATTTTTGCTGCTGTCCTCTGGACTGCTTCCATTCTGTTTATACCCTTCCTGAGATGCTGTCTCCAGAACTGGACACAGTATTCCAGATGAGGCCTCACCAGTGATCTATACAGTGGCATCGCCACTTCACTCCTCCTACTGATTATGCCCCTTCCTATGCACCCCAGCTTTCTTGTTTGCCTTCCCCACTGCTTTTTCACATTGTTTGGCTGACTTCAGGTCATTGGATATGATAACCCCCAAGTCTCTTTCCTGACTTGTGGTGGCTAGAACCTGCCCCCCCATCCTGTATTCCTCTCTTGAGTTTCTGTGTCCCAGGTGCATTATCTTGCACTTCTTAGTGTTGAAACCCAACTGCGAAACCCTTGACCATTCCTCAAGTAGTCTTAGGTCATTTCTCATTTTATCTAACCCCTCCTGTGTGTCGACTCTGTTACAGATCTTGCTGTCATCTGTGAACAGGCATACTTTCCCCTCCATTCCCACTGTAATGTTGCTTATGAAAACATTGAATAGAACTGGACCCAGCACCCATCCCTGTGGAACCCTGCTGGTCACCTCTCCCCTTCTGATTTTATGCCATATACTACCACCTTTTGGATTCTGCTTTTTACCCAGTTAACAACCCATTTAACCACTTTAGAGCCAACACCCAGATTCCCCAATTTGTTAAGCAATCTTCTATGAGGAACGGTGTCAAAGGTCTTACTGAAATCCAGATAGGCCACATCCACCACCCCTCCCTGATCCACCGCCCTGGTCACCCAGTCAAAGAATTCAATAAGATTAGTCTGACAGGACCTACCCTCAGTGAATCCATGCTGCCTAGGGTCTTTTGCACTGCTTGACTCCAGGAACTTCACTACCCTCCCCTTAAGCAGGGACTCCATCAGCTTCTCCACCACTGATATCAGGTTTACAGGTCTGTAATTGCCTGCCTCCTCCCTACTTCCAGTCTTGTGCAGGAACCACCTCTGCCCTTCTCCAGTCCCCAGGTACCTCCCCCATCTCTAGTGATTGGTTGAAGAGAGTTGTCAGTGGACCTGCCAGGACTTTTCTGAGTTTCTTCAACACTCTAGGGTGAATCCCATCTTGCCCCATTGTCTTTATTTTTCCTAGTTCCTCCAAGTCTCTATCCACCTTAATGGGCTGGTATCAACCTCTCCCCCTTGTACATCTTTCCTAATGAGTCTTGGCCCCTCCCCTGCCTCTTCCTTGGTAAATACTGAACAAAATATTTGTTCAGTACCTCAGCTTTTCAAGGTTGTCCTCCACCCTCCCACCCACCCTATCCCTTCTTTAGCCTAACAGTATCATTTCTGGTCTTCTTCCTCTCATTAATATAACAGAAGAAGGTCTTGTCCCTCTTCTTAACAGCCTGTGCTATACCTTCCTCTGTTCTTGCCTTAGCCCTTCTGACAGCTTTCCCAGCTTCTCTCTGCTCCTTCAGATATTTCAGTCTGTCTTTTTCTTTCTGTGTCTCTTTGTATTTCCTGAATGCCTTACTTTTTTCTCACACTTTCTCAGCTACTGACTTAGAGAACCACAGTTGCTGCTTCTTTCTTTTGCTTTTGCTAAGCAATCTGACACATTGACTTGTTACTCCTGCTATGGATCTCTTGAGCCTAAGCCACTGTTCTTCTACCCCTTCCCCCATATCTTCTGCTGCCAGGGCAATTTTGAGCTGTTCCCCAATCCCCATGAAATTGGCCTTCCGGAAATCTAGGATCTTAATCTTTGAATGGCTTTCTTCTGCCAATGTGTTGACTCTAAACCACGCAGTTCTGTGGTCACTGGTACCAAGGGGACTGCCCACCTCAACATCCATGATTCTGTCCCTGTTTGTTAGTACTAAGTCCAATACAGCCCCCTCCCTGGTGGGCTCAACCAGGTTTGCCTTCGGTTTGCCCCATGCATAGCAGACATGAGGTCCCTGCTCCTTGGTGTACTTGCAGTCTGGGTATTCCAATCTGCATCTGGCATGTTGAAGTCACCCATTAGTAATACTTCCCTTTTGGCTGCCATATTATGGATGGCTTCCACTAATTCTAATTCTATATCCCTCCCCTGCATGGGAGGCCTGTAAACTACTCCAGCATGGATGGTTGTTTTGTTCTCTGACTCCAGAGTGACCCACAATGCCTCTGCTTCTTCCTTGGATCCCTGAGCCTCCATTGCTTTAATCCCTTCCTTTACATATATAGCAACCATGCCACCCCTTTTCCCCTCCCTATCCTTTCTAAAAAGTGTATACTCTGGTATGGCTACATCCCAGTCATGGTTCCCTGTGTACCATGTCTCCATAATAGCCAGAATGTCCAGGTTTGTGTCTGCCATCAGTGCCGTTAGGTCTGGGATTTTGTTTCCCAGACTGCGGGCATTTGTGCACATGACCTTCCACTCTGTGTACCCCCTTAATGTTTCTTGTTTATTGGTCTTTTCCCTGCACCACATTAGTGATGTCAGAAGTGTAGGCCACCAATACACTGCAAATGTGCCCGCTTCATTTGCTGCTCAGTCTTGCCAACCCTTTTATGAATTTACCAAAATAACACCTCCTGCTACTAAGCTCACTCCATGGAGGTGAATATCACTGAGATAAGTTCCTTTTTAGCATCCTTTTGAACTGTTTGTAGCAGCCCCATTTTGAATAGTGTGAAGCACTCTGTTTTGTGGCTTTCATGAAGCTTTTGTATTTAGAAGTGGGCTACTGGAAGAATTAATTCTATGTTGTTTGGTAAATTTAAAAGGGGAATATTATTGAACAACAAATGAAGGGGGCACATTTGTAGTGTATTGGTGGGCTGTACATCTGAAACAACCCCCCCCACTCATTTCTTTAGTCAATAAGATGGTGACGTGTAAAGTTATGGTTACTGACACATGCAAGTTGAGAATTCGACTGTGTTTTGCATCAGATCATTAATATTAAGAGGATTTAGTGATTATGTGTGGTAATAACTACAAGTTTTAATCATGAATGAATTCTGCTTATAAAAACTGTTGAGAAGTGAGCCTTGGGAGGAATGGGTGATGAAAGGTGGTGGACACACTAGAGGACTGAGCTGATGCATTGCATCCATGGAGGAGAGAATAACCTGACTCACAGAACCGTTGCCAAAAACAACATAAAAAAAACCCAACACAGATGAGTTAAATATTTAAAAGCCTTTACCGCCGGCTTAATGTTTCCTTGCTTTACTAAAGTTAGTAAGTTATCTTTAAAGAAAACCTGTGCTAGAGTGCATAAAAGTTGGTAATAAGCTAAAGACACTGGCAAGAAACTCATAGTCACTTATGGAGTGGTGCACATGGTTAAGTTTCATAAGTGCTGTTTGGTGAAATTGAGCAGTGGGGGTGGGGGCATGTTGCAAAGAATCTACTGAACTCGGGAGTTAAAAGAAGCCTGAATGAACCAAGATAAGGAACCACAAAGAAAGTGGAGGAGAAGTGCTTGGAACTTAAAAAACTCTACAGTCAGTGGACAACAAACAATCCGCAGACAATTTGATTAAATATTTTAAATCCTGGGCCAGCAACTTAGCACTCCCTTCCGACAACCTCCCACCCCCCCCCTTCAGAAAATAACTCATTGTTGGGCTTGCAGATGCTCAAGTCTTTCAATTTCTTCTCTGCAGCCCCAGATTTGGTCTCTTTGGACAAACTAACCAACCTTCCGCAAAACGCGGCATAGGGTCTTGATCAACATACCGCAGCGGTGGGGGAAGGTAGTAATGGTGATTCTAAGCAGCAACAGGTTTACTCAGACAAGATGCATGATTCTGCAGACTGTGTCAAGAGTCTAACCAGCCTACAGATTCTGATTCTTCAGTCAGTAATACTGCTCACAACACTAAGGACTGCAACATGTCTGTTCCTCAGATGAAAATCTCCATTCCTAACACAGACTTAAGTGATACAATATCAGGGAAGGAGACGATGGTAAAAGTGGCTTTGGAGCAAATGCTGATTAACAAGGGCCTAACAGAGCCCTTTGGCAACATGCAGAAGGAGACACAGAAAAAGTTAGCAGACACTGAAGGGGCCCTGCATACTGAATCACCAGTACAGGCACAGAGTGAAAAAACTATAAATGAAAAGGAGGACTTAATTACAGATGTGAGAGAGGGATTTAAAATCATTGAAGCTTCTAATTCAGCACTGACCAACTCAGTCACAGCCTTGGTTCAGAAAATGAATTCCATCTCAGTAAGAACAAAGGAGTTTGAAGAAAGGGCAGGTACTGTGGAGGATACCCTGAGCCCAATAAAAGCTGAAATCACGGCACACTCAAAGAAGTAGAATCCTTACAATTTAAAATCGAGGAAATAGGAACAAGAAGCAGAAGAGGAAACCTGAAGCTGGGAGGAGTGCCTGAGGGGCTTGAGGGAGCAAATCCAGGTGAGTTTTTTGAAAAACTACTCTCAGAAGCACTGGATAGACCTTATCCAGTAAAGAGAATCGAGCTTGATAGAGCACATAGAGGGTCAAAGAACCCCAACTACCAAGTATCACAATCACAGTTTGTGATTATCCATTCCTATTATTATCAAGAGAAAGAGGTGATCTTAAGGAAAGAAAGGATGGAGAATGGATTAAAGGCAGCAGGCACCAACATTCAGGACTACCCTGATTTCTCATATGATGTTCTAAATAAATGCAAAGCATTCACCAATGCTAAAGCCATATTGGCACAAAGAAATATCAGATTTATGATAATCCTCCTGCTAAATTAAAAGTATGGTTTCATGGAAGGATTAGAATGTTTTCCTCCCCACCTGAGGTGGAAAAAACAATCCATGGATAACAGAAGAACCAGGAGGAAATGGCTAAGCAATTTAACTATGAGGAGGAAAAGGAAAATAAAAAAAAGGCAGAGGAAGAGAGAAAGAAGAAAAAAAAGAAAGAGAAAGGAAAGAGAAAAGACCTCCCTCCACAGAACAATTCACCTACGTGTTTTTTTTGTTCTGTTTGTTTTCTTTCTTCTTTCTCTATTGACTTTTCTATGATTATTACAAGAAAAGGAAGGATACGAGAAAAAGAGAAAGGGAAGAAAAATGGGAAAAAAACATAGCTACTAGCCATTGAACACTTTGCCTACGTGTTCTTTTCTTTTCACCTTCTCCATGAGTATCACAAAAGAAAGAAAAGATGAAAGAAAAAAGGAGGGGAAGGAAAGGGAAAAAAGGTGAAGAGAAAAAAGGGAAAAAGGGAGGGAAAAAGAGTGTAGGGATATATCTTTACAAATCTCTTCTCTTTGGGTCTAGACAGCATCACCTCAGGGCAGTCCACTGGCAGGTTTATCTGGTGTCACAAAGGCAGGGTACCAGATGATTTCCAGCCATCTAGTAAAAAAAGGAGAGGGGGCAGAGAAATGGAGAGAAAGAAAAAGTGAATGACAAAAAGAAATCAGAAACAAGTTATGTGGGAGAAAACCATGTTTTTGATTTACTTATTCTTTGTAGAAGCAGCCCTGAACCTATGTACTCCTTTAGGCCATAGGAAGGAAAATGGAGAGGGGGAGGCTGGGGATAAATAACATTAAAAGTAAAGATAAGTAAACAAGGAATAGCAATCAAAGAATCAGAGGGAATCTTTCAATTTATTATTATTACCATCATTACCAGCTTTTATAAAAAAAAAATTGTACATACTAATACTATCTGGATCTAGAAAGAAGGGTCTCAGTTGTTGACCTGCTCAGTTGTATACAGCCAGGAAAAAGTTTGATCTTATCTTTAATAAATAGGGTCTATTAAGTTGATGACGTGGAATGTAAAGGGTGCAAGAGATAGAACAAAAATCAGGACCATTATAAATCAATGTAAAATAAAAAGCAGATATTCTGTTCCTACAAGAAACACACTTTGAAATAAAATATTTCAATTATTTTAGGAATCTCTTCAGGGCAAAAGGCTCTTTCTCTATGTATAAGTCACAGGCTAGAGGCACAGCTATTTTGATCAGAAAAAAGGGTTTTGAAATAACAGTATAGCATCTGGATAAGGATGGAATATATAATATATTAAGGATTAATAAATTAATTCACTTTAACATTGGTCTGTGCCCCCAATGAGGAGACCCAAACTTTTTAAATAACCTATTCAGAGAAATCTCATCATACCTAGGACCATATACTATAGAAGGAGATTTTAACATAACATTTGGCCACCTTGATAAAAGTATAGGTACCAAAGAGAGAAAATATAAACTAATCCCATTAATCAAAAACTATATGGAAGGGTTAAATTTAGTAGACCCTTTGAGATTTTTCTGTCCAAATAAGGAGTTATATTCTTTCTACTCCAATTTGTCCATAAATAACACTCGAGAATAGATTTCTATTTAATATCTAGAGAAATGTTGAACAATATTTAAATATTGAAATATGCTTCAATTAGTATATCCGATCATGCACCGATAAGCGTCACAGTCCAACTGGAAGTAACAGAGCCTCCTCAAAAGCAGTGGAAATAAGATTAAAAACACTTACGTGATGAAAACTTTATAAATTTAATTCACAGGGAAATAAACAATTTCCAAGGCAATAATAACTCTTTAGTGGTACAGATGCGCTCAAAATGGGATGCACTGAAGGCTTACTTAAGGGGGCTATGTATCTCATACAACTCTTATAAAATAAAGCAGAAGATTGTGTCTTTAGTGCACTTGAGCAAGACTTAGCACAAGCAGAAGCAGATTTAATAATGACAGATTTAGGGCTATCCAGAGTTTTGCTTTTGCGAGATAAAATAAAGCAGATAACGGAAAATAAGGCTAGAAGAGCATCAATTAGAGCAAAGGCAAAGTACTATTTTTCAGGTGAACAGCCAGATAGACTACTAGCTTTTCAGCTACAATCCAAGAAATCTCAGAATAGAATAAATTCAATAAAGAATGAAATGGGACAATTAGTCACAGAGCCAAAAGCAATAAACAAAACCTTCTGTCAGTTCTACTCAAAACTGTATTCTCAAGAAAAGGCAATCGATAATCAGAAAACAGAATATTTCTTTGTGAATATAACATTAAACAAACTAGATACTCAGGACAAACATCTGTTAGAAAAACAAATTACTGAACAAGAGATCATAGGGGCCATTGCAGAATTACCAAATAACAAAGCACCTGGTCAGGATGGGTTTATTAATGAGTTTTATAAAATTTTCAAAGAAAATCTATTACCCATTCTACATCAACTATTCAATAGCATTTTGGAAGGGAATGATCTTCCACCTTCATTTTACCAAGCCACAATCACTCTAATTCTGAAACAAGATAAACCACCCAGTAAATGTGACTCATATCACCCTATATCATTATTAAATACTGACTACAAGTTATTTTCCAGAATTCTAGCAAAAAGGCTTGCATCAGTCATACACAAAATGATTCATCCAGACCAGACAGGTTTCATCCCAAGCAGAAAATTAACAGATAATATTCAGTGCATGCTCAACATCTCAGAGATCTCAACCTATAAAAATGTAGCATTAATCATGATCAATGCAGGAAAAGCATTTGATTGGGTGGGCAGTGATTACCTTTTTGTAACCCTACAAGAATTTTACTGAGTGAAAAAATGTTATAAATTTAATCAAATTGATTTGTAAAGCTCCCAATGCATGTATAACAACAAAGTATGTAGATAAATTACAAATCATTAAAAATAATTAAGGATAGAATAAACAATAGTTAGGTGCACAGACAACCAGAATTATTGCACATTAATGAATTAGCCCAACAGTATACTGATAGTTTTTCAGTTCTAAAATACAGGACTATAGGCATCTGAGTAAGATTTCATTCCATCAACTCATCATTGTTTAACAACATTTAGGGGCTTACAGGGAGAAGTATGAATATTCTTATCATTTGAATTAAACAATAAAATTATTAGTTCTTTGGTGGGGAGACCAAAGGTACCTAATACTGGTGCCAACCACTTTTCCCTTGCTGTTTCATACCTTGGACACTGTTGCACAATGCCTGAAATCCACAGAAACAATTACATTCAGAACTTGAGATTCCAGATCGCTTCTGATCATACAATATATAATTTGCAGAGTATGGTTCTAGTCTGTATCTTGCAAGAATTCTTCTCTCCTGCGGGTTTGTCATGATGGTCAGATAGGTTTCCAAATTATGTTCTGTTTTAATTATTTTAAACCATCGATAGTGACGTAATTTATTGATATTTTCCTGATCCTGTGATATAAAAATGTCTCTGATTCTAATTTTGACCTGTTCTGCTATCTATGGAAATGGAGTAAGATAGATCTCATAAAGTAAATTTCCCAAACCCCACTGAAAAATATTTTTTTTATGGTTTTAATAGTGTTTGATGTAAAATTAGAATTATGTTATTTTATTTGTTCTTCTAAACAAAGCCTCAGGAGCCTATGTTCAGATAAAAGAAATAACTGCAGTATAAAATGTATCCGCTTCTCAATCAACAATGCTGTCAATGAAAACTGTCCTAATTCTTTTCTTAATTTTTCAGCAGGACCCGATTGCTGAACTTTTAAAATATAGTGGTACATTTTATTAATCACTGTTTCTAGAGGTTTTATATCTGCAGGGGTCCACATTTCTATCCCATACAGAATACTTGTTTTTATTTTAATATGTATTATCTTCACTAGGCCCAAGATTGAACTTTGGCCCATTTTCCAATTGAGGGCCAGATATTCAAAACTTTGACATTTAGCACATTTAGCATGCTAGATTAGCCCAGAACCAATAGTCCACTATATTAAAAAGGGATAGCTCCAGTGCTAAACCTGCTGAATATAGCATGCTAAGGAAGCCAGGCAAAATGGGCTGGGAGTGCAGTGCAAAAATAGCCTGGGAATAAAGACAGCTCTGAATATAGCAACCAGGAAGTTGCAAACCACAACAGCATCCCAGTTCACAGAGATGTGAAGGAAGGTAAAAGTCAGTGTGTGTGCTAGCAAAGGAGATTTTTTGTATTTATTTAGTCTTGGATTACAATTTACCTTTGAGCCCAAGGCTCTTTTACAAAGGTTCCATGTCATAGGTTACAAGCATAACATGTAGTTTACAAGGATAACACATAGTTTGCAAGGATAACACATAGTTTACAAGAATAACACAGGTTGCAAAAAGGGAACATTTGGTAGAGATAGGTTGAGGGGGGTAGGAGGAGAAAAGAAGGGGGCAGTAGCAGGTGGTCAGAGAAGGAGAAGGAAGGAGAGGATAGGGTTGGGGCAGGGAAGTGTGCGAGGCAACCAGGCTGCATTGTCAGTGGTATAAGTGCTGGAGAGAATGGTGGCCGTGGAAGAGAAAGGGACCAGGCATAAGTGAGCACAGGATGATGGGTGCAGAATATTAGCCATGGCAATCGCAGGTGCTGGAGGCAATAAGGGTGTAATGGAGCCTGGATTTGAAGGCACCAAGACCAGTGGTGGTGATAGTATCATTGGCAAGACCATTAAACCGGGGGGGGGGCTCTCTAGGTGAATGATCATTGGCCTTGGGTTGTGCGGCAGTAAGGGATCTGAAGCAGTTGTGGCTTTGATCCCCTGGTGATTCTAGAACTGGCTTTTGTTTGAAGAAGGGTACAGACTCTGGGGGGGTGATCCCAAACTGGATTTTCTTTGCAACCACACAGGTTTGGTAGGAGGAGTGAAGTCAGTAAAGCTGCAAGCAGCAGCAGCACATGTGAAATTACAGTGTGCAGAAATGTACAATGTTTCTGACACGTTTGTGTGGCACAAACACATTTGCACAGGTTTAGCATGGTGCTAAGCCATTTACCCTGTGCAATCATATTTGGCCAGGGCAAAACATTGCTATATTTAAAAGTGACATGCAAATAAGCCTACTTAGATAGTCTGTGGGCAAACATCCAGATTAGCATCTCATTATGACTTATTTGCATGCAGTTTGTCCAGTGCTATTGCATGGTCCCACAGTTCCACCTGTAGGTCAGTCTGGAAGTACAGGGGCTGGCTGGGTCTGCCCACAGCACCACCTGTAGATCAGTCTGGTAATGCATGGTGGTAGCTGCAGGCTACAGTTGTACAGTACAGCATAGAATATTGTGTCCCAGGGGACTACACAGCACAGGCACAGGTGGTGGTGCTGCTTGCAATTATCAAACTGTAGTCCATGCTACAGTGCACAGCAGACACAACAGTAGCAAGGGGGCCAGTAGTGTGAGGGACACAGAAATGCCTATGGTGTGAAGTGCAGTGATGACCACTGCACTGTACACAGTGACAGACCCAACTTGCAGGTGTTTACTGACAGTGGACATTACTGTTATGCTGTTGTGTGACCCACAGACACTGCATCATTGGCATGAGATGCTCACAGTGACATATACATGGCTGGCTGTGTGTGCTGTGGTGTCTGTACAGATGTGTGGTATGTGGTGGGGGGCACATATTGTCAGACAGGCACACTGATGTTGGGGTATTCCCAACACTGGCCCATGTGCACTGTGTGGCTTGTCCCAGCCTTGTGGCCACACACAGTTTGTGGTGCAGCCTGGCCACTTGTACACCCTCCCCTCAACACCTTCAATGCCGACAGTGCTGCACGTGTGTGCTGGCATCTGTTGGTGTCCACTGAAGGGTGGTCTGCAGGTGTGTGCTTTATGGCCGCACTGCCATGGTGTCCACCATGAGCCAGGTCACCACTTACTGCCTGGCATGGCTGGAACTGGTGGCAGACAATGGCATCTTAGGGATGCCATCTGTGAGCAGCATGTTTCTTCTCTGTCTGGCTTATTTCTATGTGGCATACTTATTGGCTAGGGATGCACAAAGCCATGCAAAAGTCACACAAAGCTGTGCAAAGCCACAAAGTCACACAAAGCTGGTTTGCCCAGAGTTAAGACTACCTTCTCCTGGCAGTAATTCACACCACACAAAGCATTGCGCTAAATGACTCAAAAATACTTTGCATGGCACTATTCACTGAACATAGCATAGCACCTGTATTCATGTGCATGCCCACCAGTTTGCCCCTTGCATACTGTGGACATGGGAACAAATGGAGTTCAGACGTTGATTCAGATTCAAAACAAAATAACTGGATTTATTTCTCCAACAGACAAAAATAAGTGGACTGAGCATGGAAAATAATAAAGGTATAAAGCAAAATCAAAATTTTAGAATTTAAGTCAGTTTCAAACAAAATTTCATTCATCCACCTAGTATCGTGCTAGGGGACTGGCAGGGAACAGCTCCTACCAGCCAACTAACTCACAGTTCAATCTGCAGTGCTTTTATACAGAAAAATAGTCACATGACCACAGTAGCCCCTCCCATACCTAACTTGAAACAAAAAGTATCCTTTAGAGGGATTACATTCTTAATACAATAACTTGACAGAGCTATAACACAAAATTGAAAAGGGTTTGAGGCACAGAAATGCAATAATTAATCCTTTAAACCAAAAGAAATAGTTTATACTAGAGTTTCAGGCACCTCCCTCATGCCGACATCATAAAAGGGGCGGAGCTAAGGCCGGACGGCCTTTAGGACAGCATGCAAACATCAGGGAGGGTCTAGAAGCTCTGCACCAGGAATTAAAAATGAAAAAAGGTAAAACTCCTTAGTTTCACAAATACATCAAACATTTACAATGTTTAACATATGCCATAAAGAGAAAGAATTCTATTCATATTTAAGCTTGTTTAAAAGCTGACAGCAAATATTCTTAGCTCATTTGTATTTTAATGCAGCTCAGTGCTTCACTCTACCTACAAGCTGCATTTATAGCAAGAAACTGTGCTTACGTGACTAAAATTTCCTGATCAAATTCATTCAAGGGCTTCAGAGAGTTTATTTTGACAAAAGAAATGTGACTGTTCCAGAATTCAAGCAGACAAATGGTTTATTTAAAGTCTGACATGAATTATAGCGTTAAAACACTGCTGAAACCCAAGTCTGAGCGCAACAGGAAAAATTCACCTTCTTCTAAGAAGCCCACTTCCCTACTTGCTTCCTTTTTCTTCTTTTCTAACAGGGGGGCACCAAAAGCAGCTTAATATGCTGGCATTTGGACATTCAGAGAGACTTGAAAGGAGCAGTAGGGACAGCAAGATACCTACATATGGTCAGGATGTAGGTAGGGAAAGTGCAGGACTGAAAAGATAATAAGAGAAAAGATACACATACTGTTGCAACAGTTTTTATTTGTTTGAAAGAAGGAAACATCTCTTTAAGTGGTCCAAATACCTAATAATTGGTCCCAAAAAGGGAACCAAAGCCAATTCTGATTACCTCTATAATACTAGAGGTTTACAACAGTGAAATCTGTACTTTAGACAACACAAATCTCTAAAAGTAAAAAAACAAGAAAAAGAATGATGGGGTTTACTAAGCCCCTATTACACATATATTATAATTTTGCCCAGTGCTAATGCAGTTTGTGCGCACTATTTAACCTTTTGAATATAGCAGACCCATGCTAACCCAGTGCTAATCCTATGCAAAGGGTTTGTGCCCAGTGCAAAATTTTGAATATCTGGCCCTGAATCTTTTAAAAGCACCAAATGCTGTTTTAAATTTTTAGGTCATTGAACTGATGTGTGGAGTCCAAGAAGGTTCGAAGAGAACTTGAGGCCCAGATAATCACAATGAGTAACCAACTCAACTTCACTTTTTTCAATAAAAAGTGAAGGAACTTTCTTACTTCTATTACAAAGATGACCATATTTGTTTTTTAAGGTTTATTACTAACCCATCCCTTCTACAATGATCTGAAAAAAAGGCTACTTTATGTTGAAGACCCAACAAAGACATAAATAACAGGAAAACATCTGCGTAGGCTAAGCAAGAGACTTTTTCCATTAGAATGCTAGGAGAGTGAAATTCCAAGTTATTTAGATCTTTTAAGATTGTATTTATATACAGATTGACTAATAATGTGGCTAATAGACAACCTTGTCGTACCCCTCAATTTGTATGTATCTTGTTTGTTAAATCTCCTCGCTGATTATGCTTAATTTTGAGCCATGTTTTATTATGACGTTTTATTAGAATGTCTAGAATACCTGGATGTATATTACACCCTTCCAACTTATGCCAAAGTATTTTCCTATTTATAGAATCAAATGCAGATTTGAGGTCAATGAAACAACAATACAATTTGGATTGTTTAATGGTGACATATATCCAAATAAGATGTTGGAGAACAAAACAATGTTGTCCCTTGATCATTCCCCCCAGAAAATCCACACCACACGTATACGTTTTGGGTGCTCAGTCGGCAATTATGTTTATTATAAGATTTTGTTTAACATATCAACAGTATTCAGATTCAATCACCTATAAACATACAATAAACTTAATTCATTTTATTTTCTATTGGAAATTACACATCTCTTTGGCCCAGATGTACATCTGGGTCCAGCCTTTCAATTCACAACCCTTCCTTAAAATGTACGCTATGACCTGGATGTACATCCAGGGCCCTTTCTCTTTGCTCGTACCAGTTGGAGCCTGTGTGTAGACACGGGCCCTTCACCCCTACCCCCATCCCTGGTGTAAAGCCCAGGCTGGGATTCTCCCTTCCCCTCTTTTTTGCCACACCAGACCACCTCTTGCCTCCCCTTTTGCATTAATCCCTCCTTCCAGCTGTGCCGCCTTCAGCAGGTCCAATTATTAATCCCTGCTGTCCACCTTTGGCAGGTCCTTATGGGTCCCTCTTTGACCCTCCTTTTTACCCCAGCTCCAGCCCCCCCTTTCGTTATTCCCTCTTTCCTGCTGTCAACCTTCAGAGGGTCCTTATGGGTCCCTCTCTGACCTCTCATTTTTACCCCTGCATCCTTCCTTCTCCTAAATCAGGTTGGGTAGTTGGGTGAAAGCACCACCACTCAGCATAGAAAAGAGGGCTTTTCCTGCGAGGAGGCTATTTGATACAGTCCCCTTTTTGCTCTATCCTCTCTCTCTCTCTCTCTCTCTCTCCCCCATCTGACAGCCAAACCCCTTCCTTCCCTCCCTTGAAGCCCCCTCCCTGTCACTGATTCCCTAGTCCTCCCTTGGCCTAGCTCCCCCCCCCCCCGGACTCGCCAATCTATTGCATTCTGGGAGGGCCTGTCAGGGACAATCAGCCTTGCCTTTTTAGTTAGGCAAGCCTCCTTGTACAGTTGAACGCTTTGGCCTAAAACCATTTTGGAATTCTGACAATATATCATTCTGTTCTGCCCACTGTTGTATTCTATTTAAAAGGATTCTGTAAAACATTTTTTGTGATGCATCAAGCAAACTAATTAGGCAGTACATTACATGATTATTAGTATCTCCCTTTTTAGGGACTGGGCATATTATAGAGCCCTTCTAAGATTCCAGGTAATGTTCTCTTTGTATACAATAATTGAAGAAAACTTGAAATACTGGAGACCTACACTCTTTAAAGGATCTATGCATATCCACCAGTATTTTATCTGGGCCGGGAGCCTTATTTGATAATATTTTATTCAAGGCTTCCAGGACTTCCAGTCAGGTTATAAATACAGTTTTTGGAAAAATTATACTTTTGACATTATTAGTGTGCATCTGTCTATCCTCCTCTGTTTGTGAAAAATAGTCTAGTAAAGTATTGTTCCCAAATTTGTGGAGTAATTCCTGCTTCTATACAATTAGTGTATTTATCAAAACCTTTACTAACTAATGTTCAGAATAATTTGATGTCCTTTTTATGTTTGCTTGCATGCATGCGCAAGAAACATTATGTGGCAGCTTAAGAGAGAAGCGGGTTGTGGAGGCGCGGCAGTGTGGCAGCGAATGGAGGCATTGCATTTGGGGGTCTGGCAGTGGTGCACTAATGGAAGCACAGTGTGCTGATGACACTGGCTTCCAGATGTGCCACCAACTTCTAACGTTTTCACCTCATCAATCAGGGGCTGCCTCGTCATTACAGCGTCAGCCATTCACTGCAATGAGGGAGTGACCCGTCATTGCTGGGCGTAATGTTGCTACTGTAATATTGTTTGAGAATATGGTGGCAACTTGTTGCCATGTTCACAAACAATATTAATTAGCCCCCACTGCCAAGGGGGTGCCCATTCCCTCTTGACAGCATGTGCCCCCCACAACTGCAGCTATAACGGGACCCTAACCTCATTGGCTTCAGTCCTCGGGTCCTAGTTCACTGCCGATGGGGAAGCCCACTCCCCCATCGACATAATGTCCCCCACAAAAAACAGTAGATTTGTGCCGAGGAGTGCCCGGTCCCCTCAGCTACATCTGCCCTCAAAAAATACTTGGCTGGCACACTGGGAGCCCACCCCAGCATGCCAATGCCCTGTAAAAAAAACTGTCCCACAATGTTTTTTTTTTTTCTGTGAAAACGGTCCCTCATGGTCTCCCTGCCCCCTCACACAACCCGTCCCACCCACTGGGTACCCCACCTCTCCACACACACACACCCCATACTTACCTCCAGAACCCATTGCGATGATCTTCCGTGGACCGGGAACACGTCTGCACTCTTCAAAGTCAACCGCGAACTGAAGAAATGCCGGTGCTGTATAATGGCATAAATAGGGTGTTTTTCAAGTTTGATGCATATCTCAGGCATTTTTTGAATTTTGGCACCAGATTTTCAACATGGGGTTTCTGGGACCCTTCCTCATGAATTCAGCCACTGTCATGGCATTATTCAGTCCCGGAAGGTGATTTCACTGTCACTGCATGGAATCACCTTTCGGGACTGATTAAGAAAACAACAGTCAGTGTTCATGAGGTGAGCTCTCAAAAAGTGTATGTTGCCAATTTGGTGGGAAAAATAAAAAAAATGACTTTTTACTAGCATGAGTTGTGCAGTTGCTACGCACACTCTTAACTTCGCGAATTTGTAATATTTTCACTCCAGATTTTCAACATTGGCATTTTTTGGCACCTCCTTATGAACAGTATAGCTGTCATTTTTCACATCCTGGCCAAAATGTGTGTTTGCACTTCTGCCGCAGAAAAGCACAGTCACTGTGGGAAATCAGTGTTTGGTGCACATTAAGAAAATCACAGTGGCACTGTTCATTAGCAGAGGTCCTAAAATGCCTATGTTGAAAATTTGGTGATGAAAGTCCATAAAATGACTGTGTTACAAGCATGCATTGTACAGTTTCCCCTCATGCTCATTACTTCACACATTTGTAATATGTTCAGTCCAGGTTTTCAATATTGCCATTTTTCCACACCTCTTTATGAACAGTACAGCTGTCATTTTTCACATCCTGGCCAAAATGTGTTTTCACACTTCCAGCGCAGAATAGCACGGTCGCTGTGGGAAATCAGTGTTCGGGACACATTAAGAAAATCACAGTGACACTGTTCATGAGCAGAGGTCCTAAAATGCCTATGTTGAAAATTTGGTGACATAAGTCCATCAAATGACTATGTAATGTGCATGCGTTGTGCAGTTTCCACATATGCTAGGACATGTGATCATTTTTAATATTCCCAGTACAGATTTTCAACATTGCCATCTCATTACATCTCCTTATGGATGGTACAGCTGTCATTCTTCACATCATGCCCAATCTGTGTTTTCGTACATGTGGCACAGAATGACACTGTCACTGTTGGAAGTCAATGTTCAGGACACATTGACAAAATCACACTGCCACTCTTCATGAGAAGAGGTCCCACATGCTTTCATGAGGTTGTGTCACAAAAAGGGCATGTTGAACATTTGTAGCGTAAATACCAACAAACACCTGAGGCGTTAGGGTTTCTAACCATAACGTCCTACCCTGTACAGACTGACAGGCATCGGGGTGTGCCTTTGGATTGCTGGTTGTACTGCTCATGCCATCCCACCCCCACCTCCAGCCAGGCATCGAGGTGTACCTTGGACTCTTTGGCCCCAGACTTCACCCCCATTCTCCTATGCTGCACACATTTCAGCGAATGTCCTCACGGAATGGGGTGACTGTAAAGCCAAACACCCTAAGGCACACCTCAACCTGTGTTGGTGTCTGCAGAATAGGGTGAGGTGACATGGCATGAACATCACGGTGACGACCCAAACACTTACCCCAATGCCTGTCCATCTCTACAGGATGGAGGCGGGGTTGGCGTGAACTTCAATACTTCACTGCCATTCCTATTCTGCATCTGTCTAACTCCTGCATTTCAAATGCTAATACCAGCAAGCAAACATTCGGCATTGACAAATGCTTGTTAATAATAGACGTTTTAAGTTTCTCCCACATAATTTTCTGAAATTTTAATCTTTCTGTGTGTAATATTTCCTTATAAAGTTTCCTTTTTTTTTTAATTATTTTTTTTGTTATCCAAGAACTTTTATTGTTATGTTGTCTAACCATTTTATTTAATTTTTGTTTTGCTTTATTACATGTTATATTAAACCATGTGTATTCCTTTTTCTTCCTTAAATAAGTATAATAAAAGAAGGGTCTAAGATAGAAGCACATTTTCTCCCAGGCTATCATTACATTAGAATTTGCCTCTATGTTTAAGATTTGACTTCTATAGTTATCCACCCAGCCGTTACTCAAGATTTCATCAAACTGGGGGATACATGAATTCTGCCATCTTATTCATTTCATACTAATAACTTCAATATGGCATTGTTCCTGCATATCATTTATACATCTATCTCCTATTTCCACTTGCCATTTTGTAAGTACTGGAAAGTGTAAGGATTCTGGTCTGGTAATAATCTTTAAATTTATTATCTTACTAAGTGTTTCCATATTTGTCCAGACATGGTCTATTACTGATGAGCTGTTTGGACCTATGACAATATACTCTTTTTCCAGGTCACTTTTAGTTCTTCCATTAAAAAGGCAGTAATCCAATCCAGTCATTCTATTAATCAAGCATTTCCCAATTTTATTGTTTATTTTATCTCGTGACTTATGCTGACAAGTTACTTTTTTATTTATTATATTTATACCATCTGATAATTCCTGGTTTACCAAATTGCTTTCTGTGATTCTTGCATTAAAATCTCCAAAGACTATTATAATACTTTGCTCATATTCATCTGACACACCTTTCATTAATGATTTGAAAGTTTTCCAATATTCATTTTTGGTTATTTTATTAGTTGGTGATACATAAACATTAGAAATTATCACTGTTGTTTTATTATTAACCTGTTTAAGCACCTGACAATCTGGGAGTTCCACTTTTAGAGGTGTTATGTTAAAACTGAAGCTTGTCTTTATATAAGTTGCTAGACCTGCTTTTGGTCTGCCATTTTTTTACATTTAGCTGCTGGGAGATTAGAGACTGAATAACCTGGGATCATATGGAGATCTTTTTCTTGCATCCGTGTCTCTTGGAAACAAATAATATCAGTTTTCACTAAAAACTCCTTAAATTCATTAGCTGCCAGTCTAAACAGCAGCCTTTCTATGTTCCATATAAGGATATATACCTCTATTAATGTCTTCATCAAATTCACTCCTCTAGAATCTGGTTGTCAATTTGAATTGATGTCCCTAAGGGGGGAAAAGGAATTGATTGTTTTAAAATTTATTTAATGATTTTAGGGCCTACCGGCACCTTTTCTGGCTAATGTTTCAACATCTGTATGGTAAAGGTTATAAGGGTCCAAGGCTTTAGAGGCTTGTAACACTAGTGCAGCCAATTTACTAGATTGAAATGTAATGTCAATCTGAGGTATATTTGAATCAGCCTTATGCACATGTGTGAATGTTATAGTACTCCTAGTAATATTCATGCCAAAGGCACAAGAAAGAAAAGCTCCTGTTTCCTTTTTTAATGAGCCTATAGTGTAACCTCTGGCCACTTCCCAGCCAAAGAGCGAGAGAGTCTTATTCTCCCTCTCTGTGGCTCTGGAGAGGTTGTAGTTTGAAATAAGCTTTTCAGCCTTCTCCAGCCAAGGGGTATCATCCACCGGTTCTTGTCTTATCATAGATTCTCCATAGCAAGCAGTGGGCACCACTTTAGGGGGAAGCATATAAATACCTCTTTTACTTAACTAATTTTTCAGGTCCCAAATTTTCTGAGCCACATCCTCTTTTGAACAATATACCAGCACACAATCTTTGTAGTCTAAATTTGAAGCCTCATTGCAAAGATTTCTCCTTTGTCTTTTACTACATGCAATAATTTTGATATCCAATCAGTAAGTGTCTACGTAGTCTTGTTTATCAGACTATGAACCCCATACATTTCTAGCAAGAATTCCTCTTTGGGGGTAGATAGAGATTGAAAACCAAGAGAAACAGGGGTAAAATTTTCACCTTACTGTACTTCTTTGGCATCTCATTTTGTGACCTGTTAGAGTAACCCTTGGTCTCCCCTCTGAAATGACTTTCCACCTCAATAGGTGCAGAACTCAGATTGAAATCCTCTCTAGCAACAATTAATACGTCCACATTCTCGTTGTCTATATGCAGTTTATTATCTGCATCTCTTATGACAATCTCAGCATCAATGTTGTGAATACTCTCTCAATTAAGTCTCTGATATGGGGGTTTTACAGGATACTTGACCTTGGTTATTATTTTTGCCTTCTTTGGATTTCCCCACTTGATTACTAGGCCCCTTGTTTCCCTTTCTTAACCATATTTGTTGAATTTATTTTTTTAAGCTGGCATGCGGTTTCCAAATTTGCCAATTCTGGGATAATTTCTCTCCCTCTTTGGAATGGAGGAGGCAGATTAACTTGTATGGCACTATTACATTTGGCAGCAGAGTCTGCTTTATGCTGGTTTTCTCCTTCAATAAGGTCAAAGCTATTGTTAACATTTTGTCTTGTTAAGGAATCTAGCAAGGCCCTATTATGTGCCACATCAAATCTTACATCTGCCATAGTCTGTAAACTCCTGGACCTAAGGCTCCAGGTGTACACTTTTCTGTATTCTAATTACTACTGTAATGCACAAATTTCCTATGTAATGCACCGGGCCTCAGCCCCCAGGTCACATCTGGAATTGAGCATTGTTGCTCAGTATGCCTTCCTGGCAAATCTCGAAAATAAATAAATTCTCCAGCTCTTGTTTTAAAGCCCACAAATTCTTCAGTATTATTACATTTGTATAGTATTGATTTTTAATCATTTCCAAAATTTGTGGAGACAAAGATGAATTAGAAGTAAAATCACCTTTTTTTCAAACTTTATTTTTCATGGTACAGCAGCACAAATAGCACCCAGAGCGCCAATTACAGAAAAATAGCATAGTCTGCCAAGCCAGGCAAATGGGATGTAAGCAACCATTTCACAGAGAGGAGAACACTCATTTTTGAATGCACATCCATAATAATCTAAGTAACAAGCATGTCTCAAGAAGGTGTACAGCCTCTCACTAGTTGAAAAAACATTAGTTCCTCTTGGAATTAGTTCAGGTTTCTCAAGAAAGCCTGTACTTTGTATAAAATGTCTTGTGTCATAATGCTTAACTCTGCTAGCTTGCCTCAGCACGCTGTTACTTTTATTCTGTACTATACTGCCTGACAGATTTTGTGGCTGTTGTATATAATGTCTCCTTATTTGATATTGTCTTAGCTATGCTTTGTATCATTTGTTTATGTACCTTGAACTGCATATTTTAACTGCAACCTTACTTCAATACCTTGTATGACTTATTTCTATTCTTACTGCCTTGCTTTCTACCTCTCCCGGGTCGTCCATGGAAAAGAGACTACAATTGTCTCAGTGGACTTATCCGGTTACCAAAATTCCATAAATAAATCCACCACTTAAAATCTAGGGAACCATTCCTGGGACAAGGCCCCCTCCAGAGGGATCCGAACCTTATGGAATTTGTCCTCCCTGCCCTGAGCCCTGTATTGAGTATGCTCAGTTTTCATACATTGGATCAGCTTATTAACCCATTCAGTGTTCAAGGGTACTGACTTCTTCCCCCAGTGATATGCCAATACCTGTTTCTCCACCACCATCACCAATGGCCATAAAGGATGGTCCAGGCCTTTCCCAATCCCAGGGACCCCTGGTAGACCCAGTAAAACCTCCCCTTGACCTATATTCTGGATTACACCAAGTACCTTCTGCATAATACCGCAGATTCCTGACCAATAGTTCTGAACCTGAGGGCATGTACAAATCAAATGAAAGTGCCTCGCTGCACTCCACACTTAGGACGCATATCAGACCTGGTATGATCTATTTTGTGTGCCAGGGTAGGGGTAAAATAAGAACGATGAAGGATATTGAAGTTTATGCCTCTAAGCCTGTTTTTTACTGAGCAGCTCATTACCTTCTTTGAAATTGTCAGCCAATCCCCAGCTGTCAAGGACTCCTAGCCCAAATCTCTGTTCCACTTACTCTTCAAAAGTGAAAGTACATCTGTCAGGGACCCAATCAAAGACAGATAGTACCTAGTCATAATTTTGGGCTTTTTGACCACCATGGAATCTCTCAAAATCTCCTCCAGAGGGGATCTCCAGGGGTAGGGAAAGGGGTGTTCCTCATCACCACCTTACCCCAGCTTGTGTTGTACTTGGAGATAAGTGAAAAAGTGGGTTGGGGGGAGAGAGTTTATGCTGGCCAGGTTCTGATATGAATGAACTATATCCTGGTCAAATAGTTGTTGTATTGAATGCAACCCCTTGTAAGCCCAAACCCACAGCACCCACTCCACCTGAGATGATATCTGCCCCCCCCCCGTGCCAATCCAATATCAGCATCTGGGGATAAGGAAGGCTGGCAAGACAGTGACTTATGTGTCATCCACCACACCCTTACCGTGGTTCTAGTGAAGGGATTTCTGAAGTGTTTCAAGGAGGTCCAGTTTAGTAATGAGGCAAATAGCTGAGGTGTAACCAGGGGATTGTTGTTCTCTCTTTCTAACCCCACCCATGCCAGCCCATCTTCATAGAATCTATATATGTCTAACAGGGCAGAAAGCTTGGCCACCATATAATAGAATTTTAAGTTTGGGAGCCCCAGACCACCCTCTCTTATGGACTGCCACAAAACCTCTTGTTTAATTCTTGGTCTCCTGGTTCCCCATATGAGACAGGCTAGTGCACCTCTGAGATACTTGAAGTAATATTGTGGAATCCACTCCAGCAGTGACTGAAACAAGTACATGCACTGGGGGAGAATCAACATTTTCACTAAATTCACTTTACCGATCAGGGTCAGAGGAAAACTGCTCCACTTCTCACAGTTAGCCTGGATTTTCTTCAGGAGGGGGGATGAAATTTAGCCTAAACAGGGAAGAGAACTTACTAGGAATGGTGACACCCAGATATTTTATAGACGTAGATGGAGAAATGTGGATACCCTGAATCTCAATCCCCAGGCCGGGGTTACCCAGGGGAAGCCACTCGGATTTGGCCCAGTTTATCTTATCACCTGATATGGGTCCATAATATTCATATAATTTGGTTAGGTGAGGAATAGAGTGGACTGGGTCACTGAGGAAAAGTAATACATTGTTGGTGAACAGTGAAATTACTTGATGCTGGTTTCCATCACAGCAACTCCTGATGTCTGGGTGATGCCGAATAGCAGAAGAAAGGACCTCCATGGTCAAAACATATAGGAGAGGAGATAGGAGGAATCCTTGTTGCGTGCCTCTAGTTAATGGGAAGGGATCTGATAAATTGTCATTAGTCAAAATGTGTGCCTTTGGGGCCTCACATAGTGCCTTGATCCATTTTATGATATCCTGGCCCAGACCAAATTTCCTGAGGGTGGCAAACAAAAAAGCCCATTCCACCCTGTCAAAAGTCTTCTCAGCATCTAGCACCAGAAGGCCTCTGTTCTCTGCGTCTCCCCTCCCTGACCATCTATGAATGATGTTTAGAGTTTTACGCAGGTTGTGTTTTGCCTGCCTCCCCTTCACAAAACCGCACAGATCTTGATGGATCAACATGGGCAACAGCGGTTCTAGTCTCTTTGCCAACAACTTAGCCACAATTTTGTAATCGGCATTTAACAGTGAGATAGGTCGGTGGGACCCACATTTTTTGGGGTCCTTGCCAGGTTTGGGGAGTACAATTATAGTGGCCATGTGCATGGAAGGAGGAAGGGTTCCTGAGGCCAAGGCCTTTTGCACCATGGGTACCAGTAAATGACGGATATCCTCCAAAAGCAGTTTATAAAACTCCATAGGGATGCTGTCCAGGCCCGGGGCCCTTCCCAGATTCAACTCCCAAATGGCCTCCCTGACCTCCTGTTCTGAAATCTGTGCATTCAATGCCTCTCTCTCTCCCTCATGGATCAAGTTTAGCTGGATTTTCCCTATAAAATCTGACAGGCCTGCCTCAGGTGAAGTTTCTGATTTATGCAGCCCCTCATAGAATGCCCAGAATGTTGCTTTTATTTGTAGCGGGTCTGAAGTGACCCCCCTCCTGGCAATTCCAAAGAGAGAATTAACCTTTCTGCTTGCTTTGCCTTTATTCACCATACCAGCCACTTGCTCGCTGTGTCACTCTCGAAATATGCCCTAATCCCACTTTTTAATATGTCCCTCTCAATTCTTTTAGGTGCAATTTGATTCAGTTTCCCTTTGATGGACTTAACTTATCCCATACCACTTAGATCCCCAGTCTCCATCACGTATTTCTCTGACTTGGTGATTTTGACTTCCAAGTCTCTCTCCTGTCTACACTCCTCCTTTTGCAGGTGAGCTGCTTATGAAATTGTGGCCCCCCTTATGACCACTTTAAGGGCTTCCCAGGTCTTGGTTAATGAAGTGTCTCCTGGCTTGTTGAACTTAAAAAAATTCCCTGACTACCTCTTTCAGTTTCCCCCGGAGAAGCTCTGAAGCCAATAGTGTTGGATCCATTCTCCATAGTCAAGTGGGGGGAATCCCTGCCCAGCCCCAATAATCATCTCCAAGGGTGGCGTGGTCTGATACACAAATTGGACCATATTTTGGATCCCTAACCCCTCTCAGAACAGCTGGGGAGACCAAAAAACAATCTACTGTATACTGGTAAAGATTTTGTGCACTGGGGAATAGAAGGAGTATTCTGACGTCACCTGATGGAAGTATCTCCAGACCGCCTGTAGGGCCCTGACTCCCACCAGCTCCCTTAAAGCTATAGAACTTCTAGGTGGGGGTCTACTTCTACCCCAAGAATGGTCAACTGTCTGGTCCCAATACATGTTGAAGTCACCCCCAATAATCAGGTTATCTGGCAAAGGGGCCAGAGCAACTGCCAAATGATGGAAGAAATTGGGGTCATCTATATTCAGACCATACACAGTCACCATGGTGAACCTGGAATCTTCAGTTGTGATGTCAGTCATCAGGTACCTGACCTGTGCATCAACTGAATATTTATGTCCCTCAACCCTAAGGTGTAAGCATATCCAAATCACCACTCCCCTGGCCTTGGAGGTGAAAGTGGCCACCAGCAGGGTCCTCCCCCATGAATTGGCCATTTTAGCCGATTCCTCCTTAGTCTGGTGGGTCTCCTGCAGGAAAAGTATATCCTCCTTTTGCTTCTTCACATAGGACCAAACTCTTTTTCTCTTAACTACAGTTTTTAGCCCCTGAACATTAGAAGAGACACATTTTAAGTTATACATTCCTGCATGGAGAAAGTTATAACCTAAGCCGAAATTTCTTCTGCCCCACAAAGTGCTCCCATGCTGCTGCCCTGTTTTCCAAATAACACAACTATCCCCCTCCCCACGACCCCCTGGTACTTGAAACAACTCCCCAGACCTCAACGTTTCCTTCAACAAACTCAGAAACTCAATGTCCCCCCCTCCCTCATGTAGAAAGGAATGAGAAAAGAAAAGCTCTAACGATACCCCCTGTAACTCTAATCTGCTCCCCTTACCCAAAAAATACCCTTGAGTTACTGTTCTACCCTCTACTCCTCATGGATGCATTGAGGGGTCCAACCAGAAAAAGAAACAAAAAACTTAGAAAAATGTATTTATGTTATAACCATCCTTTATGCCTGGGGGAAGGGAGGAACACCCTCCTCGCATCAGGGCCTTACCAAGTTCAAGTCCCCCCAATGGAAGCCCTAAAGGTAGGATATGGGGCACAATGGCACCCAGGTTGGTGCTACCCCACGACCCAAGCCACCTCTGATGCGAGCACAGATTGCCTTACATTGCTCATACCTGAATTATTTTGTAGGGACCCCCTCGTTGGCAGCACTATGTAGTGAGCCAAAAAAGAACCCAAGTGCTTTAGCCCTGACCCCCCCAAACAACACCACAATATTTAAATTACCCAGAGAAATGAAACTTTAACCTTGAATATTTGTAAACAGGTTCTTTTTTTATGAGGAGCAAAACAAAGCCCCACAGGTTATATTGCATTAAGGATTTCCAGATACAAGTTGTAAGGAAAAATGATCTATAAACAAACTGACAAACATGCCAAACTGGCAACAGTCCGAAGTGAACATTCACAATTCAGCCCTGGGACCCAGTGAAAGCCTACGGGTCACACATACTCCAGAGTGCAATTTGTCTGTGCCCAGGATCACTAGTCCAGCGTACTGGCTCCTTGCAGCTCCATTGACGATTGAACTCAGCTGATATTAGATTAAGTCCCATGCAAAGCAAACACATTTTAACACTCCCAGCAGGATAAGAGCAGCGACCACATACAGGTAAGGTTTGAAGCATTTGTTTAGCTGTACAGTCTCATTGTGATTGTGGACTGCAGTTACAGTGATGCCTACTACCTCCTGCAATCGGAGAAAATCACACAGTACCTTCTCAGGCCACCCTCTGTTCAGCTGCTTCTCTGTTTCTTTTTGGGACCAGCTCTTGGGTAATATAGAGCAAAGCTGCCTCGGGGTCTGTAAAGGACTTGCTTTCTTTGTTCTTGGGATGAATCACCAGGTGCGTTGGATATACCAGAGAGAACTGGCAATTCAGTTTGTGCAGCTTTTGGGGCACAGCTGTAAATGCCTGCCTCTCTCCCTGTAGATGCCTGAAGTAGTCTGGGAATATACTCATGACACTCCCTTGCTCTGTTAACTGGCCCGCTCACTGTGAGGCATCCAGAATCAATTGTCTATCTGGGAAATGCAGGAACTTGATGATGACATGCTGGGGACATTCCCCAGGCCCAGGTCTGTGTCCCAGAGAGTGATGAGCTCTCTGGATCTCCAAGGACGAATACGCAGGTAAGCCCAAAACTCTTTTTAGCCAACCAGAAATAAATGCTACACAGTCCTTGCCCTCTAGACCTCCCAGAAGGCCCACAAACCTCACATTGCAATGCCTTTCCGTATTTTCATGGTTGTCAATAGTGGCTTTTAATGCATCAATTTCCCTCAGGGCTTGTTGTAGGCTAGTTTCTATATGGTGCTGAGTGTCCTCACTGTCACTGACCAGCTGCTCTAATTCACCCAAATGCACTTCATGAGTTTCCACTGTGTCACTGAGGCCATTCACGGTCTGTGCAAATGAGTCAGCTGGGCCCTGATGTTTTCAAAGCCCGATCTCATCTGATTAGTGAGATCAAATTTTAAGGTGTGAATCGGGGCTTCTAAGTTATTTTGATAATTTTGACCTGCTGAATTAAGTCCTCCCTCTCTGTTCACAGAGGATCCAGGGCCAGATGGTGCAGCCATATTGCTTTCAGGCTGTTGCTTCAGGCCTTGCTCCTCTCTTCTTTTTGCAGTCGAAAAACATTTGAGCTTGTTTTTTTTTTTTTTTTTCTTGTTGATGCCATCTGTAGGGACTCTGATCTAGTAGAATATGGTGTTTCTCTGAGATATTATTGCAGGATGATAGAGATATTTGCTGGTGGAACCTAGAGCAATGGAGTTATGCTTCCATTCTCTTCCTCAGTCAGGCCATGCCCCCAAGTAAAATCCCTTTTATCTGTAAAAAATTATTTATTGTACTTAATTCCCTCTTTTCGTATCAAGTCATTATTAGTTTGATTATCACCAACAATTAAAGGTGAGGAAAATGAGGAGGGTGGGGAAAACCCAAGGGAAGGTGAAGCAGTGATGTAATCTTTTTAATTATTTTGACCATCTTGACTTGAATCTAACTGTTTAAGCTTACACAAAGTGTAATTCAGATTTTTTAGCATTTGAGGGAGCCAAAGGCACCTGATCTTTATTAAGTTTGAGATTATTATTTACCTTTGAGACCTGCCACCGTTGTTTAGGTGACCTTTCTTGTCCCAGACTAGTGATGGAACATTCATCAAAATCAGTAGAAATTTCCCATGATGTGGTTAAATTGGAGGCTGAGTCAAGTTCCCCTGTAGTTTTATTCTGGGCAAAAAAACTACCAGATTGGTCTGACCAACAGTTTAGGCTGTAGCTGTCTACCAAAATTATTTCATCTTGCAAGTTTTATGTGGCTTGCATATCTCTAGTGTTTTTAATGTTAATAAGGGTTTCATTTTTGGACTTGTCTTTTTTTTTAAATATAATATACTTCATTAAATTTTCAAAACATACAAAACATACAAACAGCAACAATTACAGAACATAAACCTGTCTCCTGTCTCCCCTTGAACCCCAACCCTATCCTCAGAGGCATTAAGTCAACAAAACTATAGTCCATTCACTTTGAGCAAATGGTTTAAGGGCACAAGATTCCAAGAGACATTAATAAGTATAACTAGACAGGTAAGACCAGAAGGTCCTGTCAACAACAGTCCCTGTATATCCTAAAAGGGACAGATTAAGGAGGTTTACACCACTTCATGATGCAGTCACAGGCCAACAAGTCCCTTGTATGGTTATGAACTCTATCAAATTCCATTAACCTACTCAAGGAGAAGACGAGATCGAGATTAAAGCACGTAACCGATCCCATTTCTTGTTGTATGCTTGCAGGCAGGTATGAAGACTAGCAATCAATCATATTTTCAAGCCTTAGGTTATACAAGAACTGACTGAGCCATTCAGAATAGAAGACTTCCACTTGATCTTTCCAGTGGCGAAGAATATTTTTGGACCTATCTACCAAAGACCCTCCATCCTTTCACAGAATATCAGAGGGGGCTGCCTCTTTGACTAAATTGGGAGTAGAAGTATCAGGTTCAATGCCTCTAAAATATGTAGTTATCTTATGCTGTTTTACAGTATTATCCTCACCCTTTGTTTTGATATCTTTAATGCTCTCAACATTCTTGTTTTTACCATTACCAGAGTTTTCCTCCATTAACTTCTTGCTTTCTTTGTTTGATTGATTTAATTGGTTCATTAAGGAGCAAGATAAGCCACTTCTAGTATTGACCATTTTCCTGAATGTTGGCTAAAAGCCTAAACTTCAGCTTGGGGCACTTAACAGTTAACACTTAGTGCTTTTGGATAATGCTACAAAATAAATCAAGAATAAATCGATTCACAATATAAACAGTATCTAAAGTTACGACATCAATATAGCTTATAGATATTTGAAATATTCTAATCAAGAAGTCCCATAAGATTTCCTGATTTCTGGCTTTATGCTTCAGAGTTCATATTTTGAATTTTGGGTTGAGTCTTCAGCTTCTATTTATTGTGCAGTAACTGGTAACAGTTAACAAATCATGTACAATAAGCCATCCCTTATATTTTGAAGGCTTATAAAAACTGTCAAAATTCCTTTTAAATCCAGAGATAACCAAAGATGTCCACAAACACCTTCTGAGTGTGTCAGAGTCCACAAATAGCTTTTGCAGTTGAGTCAAACAACAGTTTCTCAGTAATTTCCTCATACAGTCCTTAACTTGAGAAGGACCAGAGTCTTTGGTGGAACAGTAGTTCACAAAGCGCTTAATTTCCCTTGACTCTTTCACTAGGAAAAACAAAAGAGAAAATACAAGCAAGGAGAGGCAAACTTTAATCTAGGCAGCTGTATAAACATCTTCTATAACAACTATCATAGCCGACAGCTTCAATGTATTCCAATTTACAAAATACAATAAATATTATATACTTTGTCCTTTCATAAAGCTATTATCTAACCTGTTATCCAAGCTGTTATCAGGTAATCAATCAGACAAACAATGGCTAGTTTCTACATTCTACTTTCTGATTTTAGATCTAAAAGTTTCTAAAATTGTAAAATTTCCTAAGAAAGCAACACAAATATATATAAGCGTAAATGTAGTTTGGCTTAGTTTTATCCAGTCTCAAGTACTTTGATAAGTTGTCAGCTAGTAGAGTAACACTGGGACGCCAAAAGACACCTGAGGCCACAGAGATAAAAAGAAAAAACATAGGTTTTTCTTGGCTTCTAACTCCCATCACCAAGGACGAGTTCAAAATGTTAGCTGCGCTGGATATAAATGAATACGGATGCCAAGTGTTAATCTGTTCCAAGTTTTCAGTTCAGAAGACCAGTGTACTTGTTTTAACTTGACTGGCCTTGACAGGCCTTGTTGGTCTTATTGTACTATAACTGAGGCGTCCAATGCAAAATGCAGAAAAACAAGCTGTGTCCATGAAGAGCATTTCATGCAATTATACCAGAGGCACAAAAAATCCATGTTACTAAACATAGTATATTGCACTTAAACATATGGACACAAAACAAAGTGCAGAGTGCAGAATAAAACAATTCCAGTTACTGGTTTCCCAAAAAGCAGCATGTTAGTTAATATAGGACTAAAGTGCAAGTATCCAAGGTGCAACTCATAGTTCTCCGAAACTATCTATCTGTCTGACTGGCTAAAATAACTCATGCATGTGCTTACATAGAGAAGGGTCACATGCAAAAATTAGCATATATTTTATTAATATGTTATTTATTTATTTAAGATTCAGATTAACACCTTTGAGCCAGAGGCTCATTTACAAAGGTTCCAAGTCAGGTGACACAATACAGAGCTGTTGAGTTACATCAGTGAAAACATTGTACAGAGAGAGGAACAAGGGTGACACTAGACAACAATAAACATACGAAAGTGAAACAGCTAGTGGCTACATAACAAAAAATACAGGTTACTAAGTGCAATGAACAGGTTTCTAAGTGCAATTGAGCAGAAACAGGCAGAGTAATTAGAGAGTGCATGACAAAGCAACCACTTGTCTGGGGTAGTGAGGAACTGCCAAGTAGGGGAATTAGAGGGTCTAGACAGATCCAGGACAAGGATGATATAAGTTGGAAGGGGTGCAGCCAGGAAGGCATTGTCAGGTGGGGGTGGGTCGGTGGGTGGGGAGAAGGGTAGGGGAGCTGTTCAGGGCAGTGTGGGGTGCTGGGGAATGTGGAAGGTTTCCTGGTGGCATTGGTATGGGCTAAGAGTTGCAGGTGGTCTCACGTGCCAGCAGGTTGTGGAGTCTGGATTTGAAATTACTGATTTTGCTGGACCCAAGGAGTTCAGTAGGTAGTCATTAAGCCATTTAGGGCCCCTGTAGGAGAGGGATCATTGTGAGAGTGTGGTACACTTAAAAGGCACTAGGAATACTCCTTTCATAGCACTTCTGGTGTTCACAGTTGGTTGAGTGCAGTTGTATAATCTGGAGGTGGACTCAGGCATAAGGCCAAGCAATGCTTTTTTCCCCAAGTAGACAAGCCTGGTATTTGATTCTGTGATGGAAGGGAAGTCAACTGGTGTCCGAATACAAGGTGCATGTATGCATCTGATAGTCAACACCCAGGACCAGGTGGCAGGCCTTGCTGAGGAGGGTTATGATCCTCTTTAGGGCAGTGTCAGAGCCAGCACCATAGATCACTAGACCATAGTCAATGGTAGGTAACACAGAGCTGCATGTAACCAGTTTAAGAGCCTCCAGGAGCATACAGTGTCTATGTCAGTATAGAACTTCCAGTTTGGTGTTAGCTATTTTGACGACGTGTTCAGTGTGTGCTGTGAAGGAAAGCATGTCATCAAGGTATACTCCAAAATATTTGAAGGTGCTGACCTGCTCTAGCAGCTCACCTGTTTGTCTTGTTATGTGTAGAGGCCCATGCTTTTTCCTGACTTGTGGCACCTTGAAGAGCATACATTTGATTTTTTTGTAGTTGAGTAGCAGTTTATGGTGGAAGAACCAAGATTATAGCCATTTAAAACCCAAGCCTGTAGGTCAGTGGTTATAGTGGTGATGTCCCTACCTGATGCAGAAGTGACCGCATCATCAGCATAAAGCACAATTTTTGCTAGGCAGGCAACAGGTAGTGAGTTTATAAATAGACTAAATAAGAGTGGACCCAGTACGGAGCCTTGGGGGGTGCGAAATGTAAAAGCTATGACAACCAAAATAGTAATAACAAATTAATAATAGAACAATAGTAAATATATAAAATATAAACTGCCTAATGGAGCAATAAAGTGAATCCGTTAACTAACTGCCTGTCACACCTAATAAAACTGAAGGTTTTTAAATGAGCAGATATTCATATAAAATCAGAATAAAAACACATAAAAATGATTAAATAAAGGTTCTGTAGCTGAATACGTCCCTTTTATAGAGCCTCTTTAAGCGGTATAGTAAATGATGGATGATGAAGGCTGAATCTCCGGCACACAGCCGGACACACTCAGTGGCACAGTGCGTTGCTTGTCTGCTCCAAAGGCTGCTCCGCAGGCTCCTCTCCTTGCTTACAATCCCACACTGCTATGGGGAAATTCCTCTGGCCACCAGCAGGCCATCCTCCTGTAAACAGACATAGCAAGAAGCAGTGAGGGGACACATGGTAAACTCCAGGAAAAAGTTCAGCCAGTAAGGAGACAGACTATTAAGGCACAGGTGGCATACCTTTTATAAAAGAACCGCAAGCAATGTCTTCCTGCTTTTCTATCCTCCTCCACAAGATAGAGAGCGTGTAGCTAGATATCTATCTCAGTAAGTCCTCAACCCGTCAGCTCCTGTAGTGTATAAAAAGACAACTCTCAGATCTCCTCATGCATAGAGTCAAAAAGAGGCACCAGACAGAGATGTCCTCTCTCCTCCTCTCCTTTTTGATATGTACATTGAACTATTAGCACAAGCAATAAGACATTCCAACGACTTTAAAGGTATAAAACAAAGAAAAACATACAATGTTATCTCACTGTGTGCAGACGACATCATGATTTATCTGGAAGATGGTCTACTTGCAATGTTACCTTTGTTTCAGCTTATCCACACATTTATAGATATTTCAGGTTACAAAATAAACTCTGCTAAAACAGAAATTCTCCCAATGAGTCGGGACTTTCTGACACTAGAGCTTAAACCAAAACGTAACCTAGATATAACTAAAAAAATAAAATATCTGGGAGTCTCTATAACACAAAAAAAGAGAAGATCTTTATAATATAAACTATGATACAATAATCCAAAACATATCAAATGATTTGGAAAGATGGCAACTGCTGCCACTGACCTTAAAAGGGAGAATAAGCGTAATAAAGCTGAACATTCTACCAAGAATGTTATTTTTCCCAAGCTATTCCAGTATGGATACCAAAACAAATCTCCCATTGTTTTGAAGCAGGGATAAGGAAATTCATATCGCAAAACAAGAATCTGAGAATACGTTTGGCCAAATTACATGCTTCAACTGAAGAAGGAGGACTAGCACTGCAAAAAGTTCCATTGGTACTTTTATGCAGCACAAATAGCACAGATAAAACCCTGCTTCTCATCAGAAGAAACCCCTGAATGGGTGGATATTGAAGAAGGAAAATCTCAACTAAAAAATCTGACAGGGATTCTGCAAGCAGAAGTAAACATAAGTACTGAAAAGCAAAATTATTTGGAATCTATGAAAGTTACAACCAAAATCTGGGCTGAGACCCATAACATTTTAGACTGGAAAGAGACCTTAACCCCATTTGCATATATTAAACTTATTCCAACATTCAAAAATAATTTATTCATCAAAAAATGGGAACAAAAGAGATGACTTCTGGTGTGATGGATGGCTGCTAAGATGCCTAGCCAATCGGTTCCCCGACCCTACCTACCTATAACTTGATAAATATCTTGCTAAATTGCAACTGCATCGGGAAAATAGTTGGATAACGGTCCTTAGTCTCATCGAGCTTGGTTTATCCCACTGATCATCCACTGGTATGGATGCAGAGATGAAGAAGCAGCCAATCAAGCATACCCCGCCACCGACGCTGCTGAAGGATAAGGCCTCAAAGCGGGCCAAGGCAAACTGCGAGGAGCCTGCTTCCCAGATCAGCTCTCTGGGGGCACTTACTGAAAAGGGGTTTCTGGAGAAATTAGCCCCCATGAAAGAAACCTTGCTCATGTTGGCATCCTAATTCCACAGTATGAAATCCTCTCTAGACCAGCTCGCTACCGGAGCGAAAGATAACGAGGCCCTTATTTTGTCACTCGAACGCTGGAGAGACAGGATGGACTCCAAAGTTGTTAATCTGTGCCAGCAGCTTAAAAAGACAGAGGAGTGCCTAGAAGATCTTGAAGGGCGCTCGCGACGCAATAATCTTGTAGTCCTAGGCCTTCCTGAAGGTGAAGAAGGAGCTGCTGCCATAGTATTTGCCTAAAAGCTATGTGAGATGCTGGTGTACATCATTGAACATGCAAATCGATATTTGCAGCCTATGCCCCCAGCTGGATCACCACCGAGGCCATTTATATTTTGCATGCTTAATTTTCTTGATAAAAATGTTTTAAATTCTTGAGAGATATTAAAGAAATCCAATGTGCTGGCAAAAAGCTGCACATAGCACAAGGCCTACCATTTTCTGTGCACCAAAAGTGATCAGCTCTTCACCCCCTGGTCAGCAGATTTGTCTCCGCGGGCATCAAGTTTAGAGTTCAGTACCCAGAAACCCTGTAATTGCTCAAGGATGGACAGTGGAAGTCATTTGATACACTGGTATCGGCCACATAATCCTGTAAAATTTGGTATCCTGACTTAATTAACTGACAGTTATCTCTCTTCCTATCTTGGGAAACTGTGGCCACACAGTGGTAGAAAATTGGAACTGCAAGCTTATTATAATTATTTTCATTTTGCTTACCTGAGGAAGGGGATTTCTTATTGTATTTTGTGCAGTTCTCTAATTTTGGGGGCACTACTGTCGGTGTTGGACTGTGCAGCTGCAGGGACACAGCCTGGTACCTAGGAGTATCAATGCCACAAGATATTGTTTCCCAGAGGAATGGGTGATTTTTCATTTTGGGTACCAGGCTAATGGACACCTCGTGGAGTAATAGCGGAGCTGCAAATATGATATACATCTAATTGTTAACCCCTAGCTTGTTTGGGGTGTATCCTTGTTGATACTACTTGCTTAACCTTAACATCTCATATTTTTCTCCTAGTTGCTAGTCATATTAATGTTACATCTGATTTAGTGATAGGTGTTAAGATTTAAAGTTAATAGGAATGTGGTGGGTGGGGGGGAAGAGAGGGAATTGGAGGGGCAGCATGGTCATCATTGTACCGAATGAGGAGAGTGGTGGTCAGTCATTAGGACTGGGGGTAGTAAGCATCTATTGCAATTGTTGGAGTATTTTCCTACAGTATTATTGGACTCTTCACATGGGAAGGGAGGGAGGGAAGATAATTTTTCTAATTTTTTGCTTATTATGGCATGTTATGTTTACCGTATTGGGGGTTGAGGGGAGATGGGAGGGATGTTCATGAGAGCCTCAATGTTTTCAATGTTTAGATCATGAGAATAGTCTCATGGAACATTAATGGTGCTCGATTCCGGGTCAAACGCCACCAAATTTTAAAACATCTGAATCTAATGGGTTACCATATTGCCTTGCTGAAAGAGACACACTTACTGGAATCAGAGAATGCCTTATTTCATAGAGGTTTCATTGGGTGTGTCTATACAGCAGGCAATTCCACTGCGCAAAGAGGGGTTGCGATTTTATTTGCTCAAGGGACACAATTTCAGGAGCTGCAAATGACTGTTGACCCACAAGGCAGGTTTATTTTTCTAAGAGGCATTCTAGATCACAAAGAGATATTACTTGGAATGTTTATGGCTCTGATAAGGATTCCCCCAAATTCTTCACCAATCTCGCACTCACTCACTCTAGCCCCCTTTAATCATCTGCCCATTATTTTGGCAGTAGACTGGAATCTCACTTTTGGTTCTAGTTTAGATAGATCTTCCCAGAGAAGTAATACTTTCTCCCCGGCCCAACGGTCACTCCGCAAAATGTTAGAGACTTATGGGCTGTGTGACCCATGGCACCTCCTTAACCCCAATGCAAGGGAGTATACCTTTTAATCTGCCTACCATAAGTCCTTTTCCCACATTAATTTTTTGAGACTAATCAAGCTGTGCTTTCAGGGTTGAAAGGATGTGGTATAGCACCCAGAGTGGTCTCTGACCACTCCTTGATTTGGCTTGAGGATAACATATCCTCTGCTACCCCGAAAGACACCACATGGAAATGAAACATACAATTACTCTCTCAGGAAGAGACAGTTACAAGGGTTCAAGCACTTATAACTCAGTTTATGGAGCAAAACATGGGCTCCATCCCAGCCTTCGACCAAATATGGTGTTCCTTGAAGTGCGTCCTTAGGGGAAGTTTATTAGAATGTCTGCAGTCAGGAAAAACAAACAGGAGGCAGCCTCCAAATCTTTACTGGAAGATATTAAACATTTTGAAATGATACTCTCTAGTCCACCCGTGGATACGGACCTGGAGGGCCTCACGTTGTTTAAGGACCAATACGCGGAGACCCTGAGAGAAAAGGCTGAATATGCCCTATTTAAAACCCATGCCAAGTACCTACAGCAGGGTGACAAGGCAAGCCATCTCCTGGCCTTGAGGCTCCGGAAGCAAGAGGCATTGAGGTTAGTTACCTCTCTTTCATCCCTTGTTGGTAATAAACTTTTAACTACTCCCAGAGATACAGCTAAGGAATTTGAGCTTTTTTACCATCAGCTTTACAGTCCTCCCAAATATAGTGCCCCGGTGTCTGATATACAAGATTATTTAACTAATATTGCTCTCCCAACCCTTAGCCCAGACCAACAGGCCCTCCTGGTCTCTCCTATCACAGAACAAGAAATTGTTGCAGCAATCCAATCCCTCCCGTGGGATAAAGTGCTGGGCCCAGATGGATTCCTGTCAAATTTTTATAAAGCATTTGAAAAAGAGCTTTCCCCCATACTCCAAATGTTATTTAACTGCATATGTGCCAAGGGGATCATGGACCCTACTCTGCTGGAGGCCATTATTGTTGTCTTGCCGAAACCTGGCAAACCCAAGGATAGGGTAACAAATTATTGCCCTATCTCGTTGATGAACTACGATATAAAACTTTTTGCTAAAATACTGACCTCCCGAGTGGCAAGAGTTTGGGAAGGGGTGCTCAGCCATGTGCAAATTGACTTTGTTCAGGGCAGATCTTCCTCTGATCATATCAGGAAACTGGCTCACATATTCTCTGTATTCAGGGAGGCAGCTCAACCGATGGTGTTGGTCTCCTTGGATGCAGAGAAGGCCTTTGACAGGGTCAGCTGGCCTTTCCTTTTTAAAAACTTTGGCCAAGTTTGGTTCCCCCACCAAATTCATCTCCTGGGTCAGTACGTTGTACTCCAAACCCAGTGCCAAAGTATACTTTAACGGTGTTTTCTCCACTATTTTCCCTCTAGCTTCACGGACTACACAAGGTTGCCCATTATCTCCATTATTATTTAATTTATACCTAGAACCTCTCCTACACCACCTAAACTCTTCTTCTACTTGCCTACTCTTCTCCTGCTATGATGCTGCCCTGTTTGCAGGCACTTCTCTGGTCTGAGGGAGGAGGTTGCCCGTCTCCAGGCTGAACAGGCTAGGATTCATGAAACCTCTTCCCCCACCCAGGGACCACCTGGGCCACCATCACTATCTCAGAGGTTGCCAAGAAAGAGGAGCGGTTGGACCAAGGTGGGCTCAGGGAGGGAGACAGTGGTGGAACAGAGGTGCATCCTTCCAGTTGTGCCTCTATACAGTTCATATGCTGTTCTGGTAAAGAGTGGTTCCTCTAGGGAGGCACCTGCAGTGGAGAGCAAGAAGGATGCTGGGAACCTCCACAAAGGAGACCCACAGAAGGGTGGCATGAGACCCCACAGGGGAAGGAAACAACTCCTGGTGGGGGACTCGATCATTAGGGGGTAGAAGTGGGGGAGGAAGGGGATAGGGAGGTAAGGTGCCTGCCTGGTGCCATGGCCCAGAGGGACAGGAAGAAAATCCTCAGGATCGCAGGAGCAGCTTCACAAGAGAGGGAGCTGGATGTCATTGTCCACCTAGGGACAAATGACCTGGCTGTGAATGGGAACAGAGCGGTGCAAGAGGAGATTGTAGAGTTGGGGAGGGGCCTAAGACAAGTAGCATGTATGGTAACCTTCTCAGAGGTGCTGCCTACCTATGGCTAGGATGATGCTAGGGTATTCTGCACCATGGGATTCAATGAATGGTTGAAAAACTGGTGTGGAGCTCAGGGTTTTGGCTTCAGTGGGGACTGGGTAGCCAACTGGAGGGATGCAGGCCTATACTGGTGTGATGGTCTGCATCTATCCGGGGGGAACCAGGATCCTAGGTGATAGGTATAAATGCTTCACTGGCAAGCATTTAAACTAGCCAAGGGGGGGGCACTGAAAAGGAGCAGGGAAATCCCAGCCTCCAGCCTCCCCCCACAAAACACAGTAGTTAGGGAGGTAAACACCAAGGTAGAGAAGTCAGTAGAGAGCAGGACAGGGGTAAATGCAGAAAAAGGCAGTAAGGACAAGGATGGGGCTAAAAGGGGTAAGGCCATAAAGAAAAAATGGAAGGTGATGAGTACTAATGCCCACAGTCTGTGTAACAAGCTCCCTGAACTAGCGGCCTTGATGGAAGAGGGATGCCTGGATATAGTGGCAGTCACTGAAACATGGTAAGTAGAGAACCATGACTGGGATGTCAACATACCAGGATACACAATGTTCAGGAGGGACAGGGTGGGTAAAAGAGGAGGAGGAGTAGCTCTCTATATAAGGAAAGGGATTAAAGCAACAGAACTAAAAGGTAAACAGGAAGTTGATTAGTCACTATGGGTCACCCTGGAGACAGGAAATGGCACCACAATCCACATTGGGGTTGTGTACAGACCCCCATCTCAGGGGGAGGAAATGGACAAGGAAATGATAGAAGGTATCCTTAAAATGGCATAAAAGGGGAGATATTATTGATGGGGGATCTGAATATGCCAGATGTTAACTGGAGTACCCTTGCTGCAGACACATCCAAGAGCAGGGTCATTCTTGATGCCCTACAGGGGGCATGCCTCAGACAGCTAGTGTTGGAACCCACTCGGGAGGGAGTAATCTTAGACCTCGTACTCTCAAATGGGGAAAGGATCTCAGATTTAGAAGTGGGTAGCCATCTGGGAACAAGTGACCACCAAGCAGTGTGGTTCACAATAAACACAGCCATAGAGGCAAGCCATACAAAAACAAGAGTATTGGACTTTAGGAAGGCTGGCTTTGGGAAAATGAGAGAGTGCCTCAGAAAAGCACTAGCAAATGGGCAAGAAGGATGGGTGGAGGAACAATGGGGAATAATCAAAACAGCCATCACAGAGGCAACAAGCCTTTGTGTGAAGCAAATCAACAAAACAAAATGAAGGAAAAAAACACTATGGTTCTCAAAAGAGGTGAAAGGGAAGGTTAAGGAGAAAAGGATAGCATTCAGGAAATATAAGGAAACACAGAAGGAGCAGGACAGAGAACTTTATCTGTTAAAGCAGAAGGAGGCAGGCAAGGCAGTCAGAATAGCAAAGGCACAAACTGAGGAGAAGATAGCCAACTCTGTTAAGAAGGGGGATAAAACCCTTTATAGGTACATTAGGGAGTGAAGAAAGATCAAGGAAAAGATACAGAGACTTAATAAAGGGGAAGGGATGTGGGCAGAGGGTGACAGCGAAAAAGCAGGGATACTGAACAAATATTTCTGCTCAGTATTCACAATGGAAGAGGAGGGGGAGGTACCTAAATCAAACAAGAGAGAAACTCTGAATAGGGGGGTCAATACCAGTCCATTCACAGAAGAAAGGGTTTCGAAAGAACTCTTGAAACTGAGGGTGGACAAAGCAATGGGGCCTGATGGGATTAACCCAAGAATTCTAAAAGAACTAAGAGTAGAACTAGTAACACCACTGACTACTGTCTTTAACAAATCATGGGAGGATGGGGTGGTACCTGAAGACTAAAGGAGGGCAAATGTGATTCCACTTCACAAAAGTGGGAGCAGGGCAGAGGCACAAAACTATAGACCAGTTAGTTTGACCTCAGTGGTAGGGAAAATGATGGAATCATTTCTGAAGGAAAGAATTGTTGAGTACCTGGAGGCCAGTGGGGCACAGGACCCAAGGCAGCATGGTTTCACAGCAGGAAGGTCATGTCAGATGAACCTAATAGATTTCTTTGACTTGGTGACCAAAGTAGTAGATCAGGGAGGGGCTGTGGATCTGGCCTACCTAGATTTTAGCAAGGCATTTGACACAGTCTCACACAAAAGATTATTATACAAGTTAGCCAGCCTTGGAGTGGGTCCCAAGGTGGTAGCCTGGATAAAAAAACAGGCTAGAAAACAGGACGCAAAGGATAATAGTAAATGGAGTCCACAGTGATGAAAGGAGGGTAACTAGCAGGGTACCACAGGGTTCAGTACTGGGACCGGTCTTCTTTAATGTCTTTATAAGTGACATTGGAGAGCACCTGGAAGGAAAGGTATGTCTCTTTGCAGATGACACAAAGATCTGCAACAGGGTTGAACACAAGGGGGTGGAAAGGATGAAAAGGGACTTGGCAAGGTTGGAGGAATGGTCAAATATGTGGCAGCTCAGATTCAATGCAAAGAAGTGCAAGATAATGCATCTGGGAAACAAAAACCCAGGGGAAGAGCACACAACGGTGGGTGAGTTAATAACAACAAAAATCGAAAGAGACCTAGCAGTAATTATATCAGATGACCTAAAGGTGGGCAAGCAATGTGAGAAGGCAGTAAGGAGGGCTGGGGGGATACTGGGATGCACAGGGAGAGGCACCAATGGTAGAAAACAGGAAGTTGTTATCCCTCTGTACAGACAGTTGGTGAGACCCCATCTGGAGTACTGCATGCAATTCTGGAGACCCCATCTCCGCAAAGACATAGACAGAGTGGAGGCTGTTCAGAGGAGGGCAATCAAAATGGTGCAGGGTCTACACCAGAAGACATACGAGGAGAAACTAAAGCAGCTTAATATGTATACCTTTGAGGAAAGGAGGGAGGGGGGGACATGATAGAAACTTTCAAGTATCTAAAGGGAATTAACAAAGTACAAGAGGGTAGCATCTTTCAGAAGAAGAGATGTGCAAGAACCAGGGGGCACAATTTGAAGATAGAGGGGACGGCTCAGAGGTAATGTTAGAAAGTATTTTTTCACAGAGAGGGTTGTGGGTGCATGGAACAGCCTTCCTGAAGAGGTTGTGGAGTCAGGAACAGTGGGAGAATTCAAGAATGCATGAGACAGGCATAAGGCAATTCTAGTGGGGGGAAGGAGGAAGTAAGCTGTTGATTAACTAGAATCTGCAGCTTATCCATCAGGTAGGGAAATGGGCAGACTAGGTGGGCCAAGTGGTCCTTATCTGCCATCAAATTCTGTTTCTATATTTCTATATACTTTAGTAGGTATCCCAATTGGCCCTTTTAAACTAAAATTATCTGCATACACGGATGACATTCTTCTCCGTGTCACTGACCCGAGTAAATCTATTCAGGCAACCTTGGATATAATTAAGGGTTTCAGCCAGTTATCAAATTATAAATTGAACCTAAGTAAGAGCAGATATTGTTGCCTTTTATATGATGTGGACCACTAGGCTGATATACTTGGGAATTATTTTAGCACCCTCAAATTTTCTCCTGAAAAAGCTTTAACTGGACAATCTCATTCTAACCATCTGGCAAGACTTAGAGAGGTGGTCCCCCCTTTATCTATCCCTCCAAGGTAGGGTTAATGTTATTAAAATGAATACTTTACCTAGAGTTTTCTACCCGCTTAATATGTTAAACATTTACCTACCTTTGAGCTGGTTTCATAAACTTCATGGACTTATCTCTAGGATTTCGTGGCAAGGTAAGCCACCAAGGAGGTCTTGGTGCCCTTAAAAACTCTGGGGGGCTTAAACTCCCTAATTTCTATCTATATTACTTAGCCAGTCATATGGCCAAATACATGAGGTGGAATGCACACCCCCATGCCACTGGTGACTCCCATTATACACCCCATGGCTTCAGATTGAATGATATATTATTGGGAATCTGAAGCTCACTGCTGCTAGCTTAATGTATACACTTCTCCCAAAATTACTGGGCCCCTTACATGCTACAACTATATACTGTACACATCCATCAAAGTTCACAGGCAGTTCTGCAAATCCCTTAAATATGAAATTCAGAAGGACATCTCTCAGCCCTTGTTTGGTAACCCTAACCTTAAAGCGGGTGGGCACATGATGACTGCACAGGGCATACCTATAGCCCTACAGACTACGGTTGGTGATTTGGTTGTCTAGGGTAAGGTGAAGATGATAGTGGAGCTACTGGAGCACTTCTACCTTCCGAGGAAATGTTTCTTCTTTATTTATCAAATCAGGCATATGTTAATCAAATGGTTTGGTCTTGGTCAGTGGAATACCAATCAGGCAGTAACCCTTCAGGAACTTCAAGATCTGGCCTGTCAGCTCCATGCTGTGTCTCACTTGGTAATGACTCTATATACCAAACTCAACCCTGTTATAGTGGGCCAGTCTTTATACTGGTTAAATGCCTTCCCCTTGAATTGTTTTGATTGGGACAAAATCTGGCTTGGCGTTTACCTATGTACTGCAAATGACAGGCTGAGATTCATAGAGTTTTACATCTTGCACAATATGCATTTCATGCTGGTCAAAATGTATGGGAAGGGTAAACTGCCTCTGCAGGCTTGTTTCAGATGTGGGCAGGATCTGGGATCAATGCTGCATGTCTTTTGGGAATGCCCTAGGGTGGCCCCTCTGTGGGCTACTATACAGACCAAGGCGGACCCTCTTCTGGGTTAAAAAAGCTTATTTATACCACAAATTTGCCTTGTGAGAGATTACTCCACAGTTGAGCTGAAGGAAAGACATTATCATATCAACCTCATATCCCTCTCAGTAAAAAAGCTGTTATTCAGACACTGGAAACACCAGCATACTCTTTCCTACCAGGTGTGAGTCACAGAACTTTTTTACAACCTAAAGTTAGAGAAATCCATAGCCAGTATTAGGGGAAGGATGTCCTAATATCAAGCAAGGTGGGGAAAACTTCACATGTTGTGGTCTATTATCTCTGCACCTTAGGGTGGATCATTTAGACCCTGGTGGAACCCAAACAGTAGGTGCATATAGTTAAAGTTTGTATAGCCTGATTTCCAACCCCTATATATCCAGGTGGACCCCATCAGAAGGATTGCCTAGTTGGTGACCAACAGGCGCCCTTTTCTGTTTCTTGCATGTATGTTGGCATTCCCCTCTTCCTTTCAACAGCTCTCATGAGGTATGGAAGGGGAGGGTAGAAGGGGGGAAGGTTATCTAAATGGGGTAGGAAGTGGGGGGGCTGGTCTGGGTTGGTTAGAGGGGAGGGGGATGATAAGGGTAAACTAACTTCTGTATTGAGTACTGCAATGCTTGTATGGTTGTTTTCTCTGCATATGCTCTGTAATGTTCTGTACAGTGGAATTTAAATAAAACATATTACATTTTTTTAAAAAGGGAACAAAAAGACTTATACCAAATCAAACACCTTTATAACCAAAGGATATTTATGGACGTTAAATTGCACAAACAGCAGTTTAACCTCGAGGATGGATATTTCCTTACTTATTTCCAAGTAATACACCATATAGCAGTAAAACTGGGCTCTTGAAACAAAATCACTAATTTACCAACTGAGGAACTCTTAAGCACAAATATAAATAAAAAAAATAATTGGTCAAATCTATAATAAGTGTTTAAAAAAAAAAAAGCTCCCACTCTTGATAGATTTTTCAAAACTTGGAGAGAAGACTAGCCCAAAATTATCAATCGTAAAATGACAGGAAATTATCCCCAAAACTCTAAAAGTCTCAAGAAATAGCAGATTAAAACAAATCCAATATAATGTTATCCATTGAGTATGTTAAACACCTAAGAAACTATAGAAGTTCAATATGAATTTGCCCAATAAATGACCTAGCTGTCAAAACAAGACAGAACCCCTTATACACATGCTGGCAAGCGGTCCAAAATTGACAAATTATTGGAAGGAAGTCTTATTAACAGCAAAGGAGACCCTGGGAGTGGATTTCCCTTATGACCCTGGAATTATAATATTTGGGAGTACTTTTCTGCAATGCATAGAGAATAGCAAGAGATTATTATTAGACATTATGCTGACCAATGTAAATACACTCATTTTACAGCACTGGAAAGACAAACAGCCACCCCAAATAAAATAAAAATTGGCTAAATACATTGATAGACTGTGGTAACTTTTATTTTCAGAAAAGTAACCCAGCTAAATTTAAAGTAATATGGAGTCACTTCCTGGATTATCTGAAAGCAACATAAAAGAAGTCTCTGATGGCCTTTGCATGCTTTAAAAAAAAAAAGATTTTCATAAACTACTGTTACATTTTTAGTTTAATCTTTTGATAACTATAATTGACCAACATTGGCAGAACTCAACGGGTGCAGCTGCTCTGACCACTTGATTTTCTGAAAAATGATGAATGATGAATGATTCCCTAAAAATAAACAGGGCAACATACCACTTTCTGATTCAGAAAAAAGGAAGAAATAAAAAAAGAAGAAAAAAAAAGGTAAGTGAGCCTTGGGAATAGCTCTCCTTCACTTTGCCACTTCGTGGACGCTGTTTCAGTCCATAGCATTGTCAGTGGACAAGATTTTACTGGGATCCTTTTTTGTGAGATCGGTTCCAACAGTTTTACAACTCAAGCTACTGGGGGAATTTTCTTGTGTTCTCCTTATAAGTTGCTAGTGTTGTGTTACAGCTTATGCCCTGGAACATACTGACTGTGAGGAGTTGTTTTTTATCAGCGCTCAATGGAGCAAGATTCACATAGCAGTACATTTTCTGAAGTTCATCAATTTCTTGTTTTCTGCACTAAGCACATTCTAATAAATTTATATAATATATCACCTTGGACAACTTGAAGGATCTCTATATACTCACACTCACCATTTGCAAAAAGTTATAATCTCCAATTCTGCAAACTACAGCATTTTTTTATGAAGGACTCTTTTTTTTAAAGGAGCCATTTCATTTATATGCTACATTTATGTGAACATTTGTAACTGAACACTACTACAATAATTTACAAATGTATACAGTGACATTTTGCATTAGTATGTTATCTAAGGGAGTCATTCTTTCTATATGGAAGATGTACATGGACTTTAATATATTGAAACTGAGACAAGCTGAATTGTAATCATGGAAACCACCATTAAACAGTGTACATGAACATTCAGTTCTCATTTTGTAGATATGTTAGCATCCATTGAAATGAACCTTGGCATTATTTATGTGAATGACTTTCACAAACTGAAACTAGATTTATGCGGGACTGCAATGTGTATGAATCTTCAGTTTTGGGGTTGAACAGACTACATACCTTAAAGAAATAGGCAGTTCAAAAGATCTAATTTTTGTTGTTATGCAAGTCCTAACTTAAAGGAATTGAAAGACATAGGAGATAGCTTGCAAAGAACATAATTATATAATGGGCATGAATTTAAAACTTCGAAGTCTATAAAGAACTATACACACCTTAAAGAGACAGACTGATTTGAACTAATGTTCAGTATACAAGAAGACAGATGGTAAAATATTGAAAATATATTATTAAGCAAAAATAAAGACAAGTTATTATTTCAAATTTTCAGGCATTTGACTTTATTTGTGGATAGTTAACACATATATCATTTAGGGCAATATTTCAAGTCCAGTTTAGCAACTTACAGGGTGCTGGCACTAATCACAGGTGTGGTGAGATGGATACTACCTGTCTTCACACTCTGTGTAGAGAGCCATCTGGTGCATGTGCATTGGCTAGTTGCAGTCTGGGAGCTCGGAGAAATTCATTTCTTTCTGCTAATAAATAAACTTTTTAAAATATAAACAGCAATCTAGATGTAGAAACAGTGCACATAAGGGTGTTGTACTAACTTATGTATAGTGTGATTATCTGAATAAACATTTATAAACATTTTCTTTATGTAGTAGGGGCAACAAGGTGACTGCTTAAGCAGACATATTGAGAGGAGCTCGAAAATTTAACTACTTTATTTTTGCTTTAATATTGCTCTCATTTGCTCTCTTTTGTCAGAAAAACTTATGTCTGAAAAAGGAAAAGGTAGAGCTACTTCTACAGCTAGTGAAGAGTTTTCCTCTCTTTTAATGTGCGACACCCTTGAAAAACATTTTCTACGGCCAGCCAAAAGTCAGAGAAGCAGTGAGCTTGCTAGCTGAACCATTTCCATTGCAGCCTCCCCCGCTGAAAGATTAAAGGGCTAGCCATTGGATAAAACTGGAAATCATCAGAACATGCATGTTCCCACATTAGAAAGAACTGAAGGAACTGAAGGACACTGTTACATCTCCCGAATTGACTATTGCCAGCCCTGACTCAGTAGTAGAAACACTACTGCATATTTCTGAACTTTCTTCAATGGTGACACATCAAAAATCTCACTCTGAAGACACGCTGACCAGTTACACTCTAGACTATCTCATCAGATTGATTAAAAGGGGTCTAACTGCCTTGGAATGCCAAGAGAGTAAGCAAGATGTGTTCGATGCCAAATTAGATTTTTTGCAAAAATATGTCAAAACTAACAGAAATAGTCACAGAGAGTGTTAAAAAAACTGACATAAATACTGATCAGATAACTAAACTACAGAACAGTTTTACAGCATTGGAAGCTACAAATGCAGCTCAAATTAAAGAACCTTATAACTTGCACAAGAAGGTGGAAATACTAGAAAACCAAATAAGGGTCAAAAATCTATGATTTGTTGGTCTCCCAAACAGCTTAAACACTGAGTTTGAAAATCTATGAGAATTTGTTAAATGCATTTTTGTTCAGGTTTTTGATCTACCAGCAGAGAATTTGCCTTTTATTATGAAAGCTTATATGATCCATAAGAATCAAAGAAATATGAATAAAACTTCCACAGGACTGGTCAAATCAGAAACAAAAACAACCATATATATTAGCTTTGCTCTTGATTCAGACAGAGACCTATTGATTAAACTATTTTGAGTGAAAGGGATATTAACTTATAAGTCAAACAGACTTTTAATATACCCCAACTTCTCTTATCAAACACAGCAGTGGCGCAGAACATTTCTGAATTACAGGCAGAAAGTTTTGGAACTAACAAACACACAGGAGTGTGGTGTGCATATTTTATGGAACACATACAAACAAGGGTGAGAAAGAATAAATGCCTCAGCTGGGACTTGAACCCAGGCTGCCCAGAATACCATTCTGATTGCGCTAACCAGCTGCGCCACTGAGACAACTGGAACCTGGGATGTCCCTGGGCACATCAGTCTTTCTCAAATGCACAACCCAATGGCAACACAAATATTTATTTCTAACAATTACACAGGCGTGTGGTGTGCATATTTTATGGAACACATACAAACAAGGGTGATTAAGAATAAGTGCCTCAGCTGGGACTTGAACCCAGGCAGCCCGGAATACTGTTCTGGTTGCACTAACCAGCTGCACCACTGAGACAACTGGAACCTGGGATGTACCTGGGCAGCTGGTTAGCACAATTGGAACGGTATTCTGTAAGGTATGCAACTGTGCTTGTGATATTTTTGCACCATAAAAAATTAAAACAATTAAGCAAACCTCCAATCCCTGGCTCTTCAACTCCCTTATTGGACTTATGAAGAACAGAGACAATCTTTGGCATATAGCAAAAGCAGTTAGTATACATACAAGGCAGCTAGAAACAGCTGCACCAGACTCATCTGACAGGCTAAAGCCTCTTATTATAAGGATCTAATAACCAAAACCTGGGTTTCTGAAAGAGACTTTTGATGCTCCTTAAATCCTTAACAGGCAAAGCCCCCAAGACCCCTCCCCCCAGATCTACTATTGACTGTGAAGGGGCCCCTACAGGAACCCATCGAAATTGTCAATGAGCTCAACAATGCATTCACTGACATTTCAAGTGTACTCCCTGGTGACTACTTCAAAGATATGCATGTTCAGCAATGCCCAACTGCCCCTCAAGATCCCCCAAGGAAAGTACTGGAAGGGGACAGGATCAGTTGTGTTCCAGGACAGTAGCTGCTGCTTGTTGTTTTCACAGGGTTCTTGTGGATTTTACTTGGTAGAAGGTTAGTTCTTTTCTTTCTTACTTCTAAGGGGCTAGCAGGGTATTGTTTTGGGGGCTGCTGGAAGTTTGAAAACTGGTTTGGTGGCTGTAAGTGGGCTCATTTTGTGGATGTTTCACTGTGTAACACGCTGCGCTGGTGGAGGCCTATTTCTTCTGATTTAAAACCTATTTGGTGGGATTTGCTTGGGCCTGGTTCTTGGCTGCTGGGCTTGAGGGAGACACAGGGCTGATACATTCTCTTGAGTCAGGTGTCTGCCCAAGACCCGCCCTCCCCACCCTCCCTCCCCAGAATTGCTAATTTATAGGGGAACACCTGCCCTGCAATTGAGGAAAAGGCTGCAGGTGCAGCTCATGTAGTTCTAGCCACTGGGGTTGGATTTAAAGGCTGGGAGAGAGGAGCTTAGGGAGTTGTTCATTTCCCTTATAAGTTTAATGTGTTGTACTGCACATAGTAACAGGGTTACTGGTGTACAGTGGGACATCTCTAAGATTGATTGGGTGACCTGATTAGGCAGTAGGGTGTATCTTGGACTAATGGGGAAACTGGTGGCTCACCCAAGGAAACCTATTTGGAAGGGATGGAACCACACGTCATTAGGGCGGCATCTTTGGGAGGTGTTGGGGTGCACAGGCTGTGAAGCAGCCATGATACTAGACTGGGCTTGGAAGTTCAGTGGTTGTCAGTGTGCTACCAGCTGGCACAACAAGGGCAGGTTGGGGATTAGGAGACAGCTGTGTAAGGAAGTGGCGGCTGAGGGCTGGGATCTCCCCAGGGGTTGCACCAAACACTGGGCAGGGGCATAGGAAAGGAATGCAGGAGAATATTCAGGGGTCACATAGGGACCCTGGCAGAGGGGGTCCAAAAGGACACTACCAAGGAAGCAGGCAGGTAACTGGGGACCCTCACAAAGGAGGGACGGAGGGACAACATTCTCAGGAAAGTAGGCAGATGGCCAGGGCTGGACAGAAGGAAGCAAGGTGAGGAGGTGGATCAGACCTTACACTCAGTAACTGCTTCAAATCTCTTCTTCTGCTCAAGGATGAGGGGGGTGATGTAGCCACGACAGGGGTGGTTAGAGATGGAAAGGGAGTGGGAGGCAGGAGGCAGGTGCCAGATAGCAGGAAGAAGGGGGGGACCTGGAATGCAGGAAAATGGGGGGAGCAGTGAATCAGAGCACGAGGGGCAGGGGGAAGATGGAGGAAAGCGCAAGGAGAAGGACCAGTTGGGAGGAAAGGTAAAGGAGAAGGACCAGAAGTACAAGGAGGATTCAGTAAAGGGAGCTGAGGGTTTGGGCCAGGGGCCACGGCGAGGCAGGAGGAACTAAATGGAGACAGGAAGGAAGGGAGGACAAGCCAGGCTAGTTTAGCAGATGGGGAGAAGGACCAGTCATGAGCAGTGAGGGGGAATTAGCAAGGTACAGAAGGATACTCAGGAGGAGGAGAGGCATAGGATTGGAGGGAGGGGTGGCCATGGTAAATAAGGAGGGGTGGCATGTGGCACCCAGATAGGGAGGAACAAGAGCCGGCTGGGTGGAGGGCTGGTAGAAAGGATGAAGGACATGGAAGGGGAATGGAGGAAAAGGAGCAGCCAGAGTGCTCCTGCTTGGGGATTCTATGATCAGGGGTATCAAACAGGATTGGGAGGAGAAGCCTGCCTGGTTAGAACAAGATGCTTCCTGGACCAACGGTGCACAGGCTAAGCACGAGGTATATCAGCTGGCCAAGGATTCTGGGGTTCTCGACACACTGGTCCACCTGGGTACAAAATGACATTGAGGGGAAATGGCGAGCTAGAGATACAGGCAAGAGGTCAGGGAGCTTGCCAGGGTCTGTCATGAGCCATAAGATGCACAGTTTCCTTCTCAGAAATCCTGCCGGTGCCAAGGGCTAGTGGGGGAGCCACGAAGGAAGATTAGGGAGATAAATCAGTGGCTCAGGGAGTGGTGTGAGGCCAGAGGGTATGGGTTGATGGGGGATTGGGGAGACCTGGGAGGATAGGAGCTGTATGCAGGAGATAGACTCCATCTCAATTTGAGGAGGGAATCCTTAAGTTGAAAATAGAGGGTTCATTGGTGAAAAGTGGGTTTAAACTTGTGAAGGGGGATGGATGGGAGAAAAGGCTGTCAAGGGGTGCCGATAAAGGAGGACTCTGTCTCCACCCCCTTGGGAGCTGGAGGATTGGTGGAAGAGCCCAGGCTGGCAGAAGTGCAGACCAGGGAAAACAGAACCTCATGGAGAACATGAGCAGAGGAAATGGAACTATAGGAAAGGGTGGAAAGGTAGTCCTGCTAAATGCCAGGAGCTTGGGCAATAAATGCCTGAGCTCCAGGTGATGCTAACTGGGAGGAGCAGTGGATGTGGCAGTGGTCACTGAGACTTGGGCCACTGCAGGATACGACTGGGACCTGAACCTGGAGGGTTAACACTATGTTCAGGAAGGACAGGGGAGGGAAGGGAGGAGGGTAGCAATGATAGTCAAAACTGCATTGGCATAGGGGAGTAGAGGAGGCGGAGGAGACCACTGAGGCAATTTGGGTCACCTTGATAACAAGGGGGCAAGAGAGTAAAAATAGGAGTGGTGTATAGACCCCCTGCCCTGGCGGAGGAGCTGGAGGCAGTCTGGTGCAGATGTTGGAGACACCTGCAGACTGGGCAGAGGAACGGTGGTGGTGTTGGGGACTTAAACATGCCAGGAACAGACTGGGAGACTATGACATCCTCTGTGACCAGGGAACAGAGGTTGTTGGATGTCTTTCAGATGCTGCCCTAACTCAGCAGGTGAGGGAACCGACCAGGAGGCACGGGTACTGGATGTGGTCCTGGCAGACAGTGACCAGATTGGGGCCTGGAGGAAGGGACCCATTGGCGGGGAGTGACCATGCCACGGTCTGGTTCTGCCTGGACCTAGGAGGGGTAGAAGGCTGCACAAAGACGGAAGTAACCGACTTCAGGGGGGTGGATTTTAAGGAAATGGGAAGGATCCTTAAGGAACATTTGGATGGGATTGGGTCAGACATGGACGCTGATAGTAGGTGGGAAATCATAAGGAGAGGGGTGCAGGATGCTACCAGCACCTGTGCAAGAGTAAGACGAAAATGCGGTAGGGCCCAAAAACCCTGCTGGTGGACCAGGGAGGTCCAGGAGGTGGTGCGGGGAAAGAAGGCAGCCTATAAGCAATTCAAGTGCTCAAGGAGTGAAAGGGATTGAGGGGAGTACGAGCTGATGGCTAGAAGGGCCACTAGGGTGGTGAGGGCGGCTAAGGTAAGGAAGGAGCAGAACCTGGCCAGGAAAATTAGGAGAGGGAACAAGGGGTTCTTTAGATACATTGGGGAAAAATGAAGGGTGAAGGGGCAGATTAGCAGGATTAAATCAGGGGAGAGATGGGCACAAGACCCTGGGGAGCAGGCTGAGGTACTAATGAGTACTTCCTCAGTTTTCACCAAGGAAAATGGGGGTGCTGCATCATACATGGGAGGAGACAGAGATACTGAGGAGGGGGGATCCTCACTGATCGGGCAGGTCTGGGGAGAGGAGGAGGCATCACTGGCAGGAGGGGAGGCTACAGGGAGAAGAGGTACGGAAGTGGAAATCACATCAGAGAGAGTGAGGAAGCCCTCAGCTCCCTTAAGATGGAGAAAGCACCGGGGCTGGATAAATTACATCCCAGAGTGCTGAAGGAACTTGTGGATGTCTAATGAAGCCTGGTGGAGCTTTTCACCATCTCTCTGAGGACACGATGTCCCCAGGACTGGAAGGTGGCTCATATAGTGCCTATCCAGCCGGGGGAGATCAAGGAGGTGGTAGGGAACTATAGCTGCCTGTCAGCCTGACATCGGTGGTGGGCAAGGTGATGGAAGGCATTGTCAAGGAGAGGCTAGGGGGGAACTTGGATAAGCTGCAGGTGCCTGGATGATAGACAGCATGGATTCATCCCGGGAAAATCGTGTCAGACAAATCTGGTGGAGTTCTATGACTGGGTGATGAGTGCCTTGGACCTGGGTAGACCAGTGGATGTCCTCTTCCTAGACTTCAGCAAGGCATTTGACTCTGTTCCTCATGTGGGCCTGTTGGATAAGCTGGGAGAAATGGGGGTGGGGAACCAGATGATCAGATGGATAGGCAATTGGTTCCAGGGTCGTAGTTGGCGGGATAGTTTCATCCCCAAGGAGGGTCATTAGTGGGGTCCCACAGGGATCAGTCCTTGGGCCCCTTCTGTTCAACGCCTACGTCTCTGACATAAGGACAGGAATCAGGAGTGAGATGAGTCTCTTTGCGGATGACTCGAAACTGGGGGTGGTGGTGGATGGGGAGGAGGGGAGGGTGGCCCTACAGGGGGACCTGGAGGCTCTGGAAAGATGGTCTAGAAAGTGGAAGCTGAGGTTCAACGCAAGGAAATGCAAGGTACTCCACCTGGGGGCCAGAAACCCGGGCCAAGTGTACACCCTGGGGGGGGGAATGCTACAAGTCTCGATGGCTGAGAGGGACCTGGTGGTGGATGTCAAAATGAACAACTCTGAGACTTGTAGGAGGGCAGCAACCAAGGCCAACAGGATGCTGGGATGCATCACTAGGGGGATCACCTCCAGAAGGAGGGAAGTGATTCTCCCTCTGTATAACTGCTTGGCGAGGCCGCACCTTGAGTACTGCATGCAGTTTTGGAGGCCACACTTAAAGAGGGACATTAACCTCCTGGAGAGGGTCCAGAGGAGGGCAACCAAAATGATTTGGGGCTTGGGGGACAGGACCTATGAGGAGAGGCTCGAAGAGCTAAATATGTACACATTGGAAGAGAGAAGGGACCGGGGGGACATGATAGAGGTCTTCAGGTACATGAAGAGGGTAAATAGGGGAGGAACAGTCAGGGTGCTTGAAGGAAGGAGGAGGGGGCCACTAGAGGCATGGGTGGAAGCTGGAGGGACAGTTCAGGGAGAAAGGAGGAGGTGCTACTTCACTGGGAGGGTGGTGGAGCCATGGAATGCACTGCCTAGGGGACTGGTGGAGGCAGAGACAGTGGAGGGGTTCAAGAGGGGGTGGGACAGGTACAGGGGAAGGGTTCTGGAAGCAAAATCCAATGCAGCAAGAATATCTGGAACTGGGAAGGGAGAAGCCAGAGAAGGCGAGGGGGGCAGCAAGGTCAGCACCCAGGGTGGGGGCTGACCAAACGAACAGACACGAAAGACTGTTAGGCCTATTCTACTGGCATTTTAGTATGTTAGTATGAAAGAAGTAGCACCCTTTTACTTTAGACATGTCACCAAAGCCAAAACCATTATGCATATTAAAAGGGCACTTGGCAAGACCAGGATGGGGGTGCATCTGCTTGACATGAAGCTGGTTGGTCTACTCCTTCACAAACTTGCTGGTCCTCTTGCCATGGTGTTTATTGCCTTTCTAAAATCAGGAGTATTTCCAAATGCATGGAAGTCAGTTAACTTAATGGCTGTCTTTAAAGCAGGGGATAAAACCCAAATATCCAACTACAGACCTATATCCATCCTTCCTCCCCTTTTGAAAATACTCAAAAGAATGGTCTCGAAGCAGCTTACTGAATACCTTGATAACCATAACCTACTCTGCCTGCAACAGCACGACTTCCGTAAAAAGCACTCCACACTTACAGCTCTAGTTGATTATTCATTCCAACTATATAACACCTTGGATAGTGGACAGGCAGTTGGATCAGTCTTCATCGACCTTACGAAGGCTTTCAACTCTGTTACTCACAACCTCCTCCTAACTTGCTTTCTGTCTACAGGTCTATCTGCAGATATGGTACTATGGTTTGGCTGCTACCTCTCCAACAGATCACAATGAGTCAAAATTGGTGATACCTTATCTGCAGCTAAGGAGGTGCACCTCAGGGTTCTGCAGGCGTCAATCCTCTGTCCTTCACTTTTTAGCCTTTTCATCAACTCCACCCCAATGATTTGCTCAGCAAGCACAGTTCTCTATGTTGATGATGCAGTGATCTCAATCGCTGGCAAAGACCAACAATCCATCACAACTGAACTTCAAAGCAGATTCCATAAACTTGAATCTTGGTTTATGGAAAATAAGCTACTACTAAACATCAAAAAAACAAAGAGTATGCTCTTCACCACCTCCCAAAGCAAAACAAAATACCTGCCCCTGCGTATTCATAACCAAAAGGTTGAAATCCTAGATCAAATATCTAACTTCAAATATCTCAGCATTACCTCTGATGACATGCTCATCTTTTCAAGCCACATTGACCTTGTTATCAAGATTGCAAATATAAAACTTGGTGTACTTTATCATCACAGACATTCAATGATACCAGATGCACTCAAACTAGTCACCAGTAGCTCAATACTGTCTACCATTGACTATGGGTTGCCTATCTATGGTGTGGGCACAAAAACTGCTCTTAACAGGATCAACACACTCCTCAATAAGGCCTGTCATCTTACTTTGGGGGCTACTCTTGACACCCACACCTGCTCGCTGTACATTGAAACTGGGTAGCTCCCACTCCATCTTAGAGGGCAACACCAAACCTGCCTATTTCTAAAAAAAGTACTACTTGGACTGACATCCCCACACTGGGTGGACACTTTAAGCTGGCTGTCCCAACAAAATCTACCCATAGTGTGGTCACTGATAAGATGGTGATTCCCTTTAAAAGGATGAAACTTGCCCAGAACTCCATCCTGTATCAAGGACCAAAATGGTACAATGAACTACCTGCTGACTTCACTGATACTACCAAGATTAGTACCTTCAAAGCTGGGTTAAACTCTCTCCTTGGCTGTAAAATTAATTGTACCTGCCTGCACTAATGTGATAGTACCTCATCCCCAGTTTTCCATTCACCTACCCACTCTACATCTTTCTGCTATATACCACTTTTTTTCTTAACCCACTCCCCTACTCCCAATTACCCGACAATGGCCTGACTTAGTTGAAAGCTCCACCTCTCTCCCATTTCAGATGATGCCACCTCTGGCTGACCCCCCAACCCCCTCTTATCTAATCAGTCTATCTGTTAATATGTACTAATTCGATGTGTATAAGTTCAAATTTTACTATACTGCCTGTGTATATGCTTCAATGTTTTTTTTTTTTTTTTTTTCTCTGTAAACTTTGTATTTTTGTAATCTTTGTTCAGCACTGACATGGAACCTTTGGAAATGAGTCCTTGACTCAAAGGTATTAATCCCAAACTAAAAATAAATAAACAAAAAATAAATAAAGGTGTGCATTAATGGCAAGGGCAAGACATGTGTCTTTTTTGAAATGGATCAACTAGAGGCATTTATTCAAGCACAATATGACTCTGACTCACCCAGGGAAGGAGAATCTCCAGCGCCCTCTGATAAAGAACTTTCAGCTTTTGCCCAAGAGATGTCGGATGAATGGGGCTGATTAATTTATTTATAAAAACTACTATATTTAGTATTTAGTATATATTACAGAAACCTGGCAATTTCTGAAATGTCAATTCTTATTTACATATTTGCTCAAATAGTTTTGTTGAATTTAAAATATTAATACACTATGTAACTTGACAATGTTTCCTATATAATAAAAATACTCAGTAATATAAATAGAGGGGGGATTAAACAAAATTATAAATGGATATATTATTAGGCCTGAATTATAATATTTTGAGTGCATTCTGCTTAAAGGAAGTCAAATGGTCTTGTCTGTTCCTTTTATTTGTTTCAGTATTGCCCCCCCCCCTCCATGAACTGGACCGGAGGCCATAATAGATGTTCAAAATGAATGTTTAATTTTGAAAAGTGCTATAAATAAAAAGTTAAAAAAAAAAATTATAAACATTTTCTTTAAAAGATTCTGAAATATAAACCACTGTACTTCACACTAAAAGTGTAAACGCATTTGAGTTTATTATATATGTGTTTTAATTATGTTATTATTGCCACATGCAACATTGGTCCCTTCTGCTTGGCTGGACCTGTGTATAGTATCTGATCAATTAGTTTAAAATAACCAGAATCACATTTCGACTAGGCGTCATTAATTCCACAGATCTTCTTTTCCACAGATCTTCTGACAATTGAGTTCCCAGGCTGGAGGAGAAAATTGGCTTGAAATTAACCAGTATGCAAATAACATCACATTACTCCAGACATTTTAATAATAAAACACCCTCCCTTACAATTGCAGCTGGCCATGGTTGGTTCCAAATGTGTAGCAGCTAATTCTCTGTAGTTCAAACAGTGGAGCTGCACAGTTCTCTCATTGGCTGTATGGAACAGAGCCAGCTGAAAACATACTGAGAATGCATAGGAATTTTTTTATTATACTTCACATGTTATCATGGCTTTATGTGGAAAGCATTCCTTAAAAGCAGGTCATACAAACAGGTAAACCACTTTGACCATTCTTTCTTTTTATTCTCAGAAACTAACAGCTAGGAAAAGCAGTGTAAGTACATCGGGAAGTAAACCCTGAATGTAATTACTTCCTTGTAGGGTCAGGTTCTAATTTATTCTGTGACTTTTTTTTTAATACGGGATCAACTACTTATGTATGAGATGGCAGTATAACCTAGAGCAGGGTTTGGCAACCTAAGAAAATCAGAGGGCCACCGGTGCAGCCCTCAGACATTCCCAAGGGCTGCAAGACCACCTTTACTACAGTTACAGGCCAAAATTATACATTTGAATTAAAAACAAGCTAAACATATTATAACATTAAGAATGTAATAAAGGACTTGTACACTTCAATACAGAATAAGCCGCAAAGGCAGATGGATGAGGGGGCCACAGGTTGACCCCTGGGGGGTCACATGCAGCCCTCGGGTCATGGGTTGCCCACCACTGGCTTAGAGGATACAGTAACAAGTTGTGAATAAGCTTGGTAAATCCAGCAGATCTGGGTTTGATTCCCACAGACTCCACTTGCATACTATGTAATTCTGAGCAAATCACTTAACCTCAGCAGTGCTTCCTGTTCACCCCTGAAAACAGGCACTTGTGCCTAGTGGACCTTACCCAGTTACCAAAGATTAAAATAAAATAAATAAAATCATGGTAGTATTGCAGAAGGAAGTAGAACTTCTACATTTCACTTTGATGTTTGAATGTCTCACAGCTTGGAGGTCTGTGGTGAAGTATTGTATGCCATTGCTGGCAAGGTGGTTGCCACAGAAGCTAACTACATTGTACTCAAGGGGATGTGAATGTATTTAAAATCTTCACTCTGTGTTTTATTTATGTTAGTCTTTTAAGTATTCATGCTGGTATCACAAAGTTTCTTTGATGGTATCTGTTTTGCTCTTAAATAACAATTACTAGTACAAGCTGTGGAAAACATCCATAATGTGCTATGAAGAAAACATTTAAACTACGTACTGTTTACTTAGTACCTAGCAGTATAAAACAGTAGTTTTATTTCTAAATTAAAAGACAAGGTATAAGATTAATGAATATCCATCATAAAGAGACCCATATTCCAAGATATAGTCAAGGAATACATTACAGCTGTCAAATAACAAACTGGTTCTCATAAGGATGAATAAAGCTGCACTGAATACTGTAGTTTAATACAACTAATTTAATTTTCGCAATCACATTTGTATTTTGGTAATATGAACTCTTGAAAACTAAATTTCCAAAACATAAACTCAATGAAACTGCTCATTTAAAAGGTTTCATCAATGCTGCATTCCAACACATTGCAGTCGAGCAGTTCGTGGATATTTGTAGGTGCCATTTCATTTATTTCAACATTGGGAGAAAAAATTATATGAGTTTTCTTTCTACAACAAGTGCAATTTTTTATTGAAATGTTATAAATATTATTATTAGGATACCCTTAGTGGGTCTCACAGGAAATAAAATGTCTCAGAAGATTACATCCTGGACCAGTGTTTAGAAACAAATGAATTAGTAAATAAAATAACACATGCACTGATTTATAAATAAATACATTCACATGTTTAATGATGTTATGAATACTTAGTAAAAGTTGGGGTAGTTGTAGTAGTAGTAAACTTTTATTTATACAATATAACACCATTAGGACTATGAAATGGCCTGTTTACAAGGTGAACCTTTGTAAATTGTTACATTAAATAAACATCAAATACAAGACAATAACACCAATGTACAAATATTCAATCATCAGTTACAAAACAGTTACATAACAATGGAGTTTGCCTTTTAAGGGGCAGACCATGTTGTCCTGGTGCACCCCTTCCCTCCTTTAGGGAATGGTTATGCTCAGAAGGGGAAGGGAGAAGGAAGGGGAAGGGCCAAGAGCCAGAACAATGGGCAGGTAGCAGGAAGGGGAAGGGAGAAGGGAGGTACATAAGGGACAGCACAAGTGGGCCTCACCCACTTTTTGCTGGAATTTTGATTTACATCAAACTGCAGCACGTCGGATTGGCAAGAAATGTCTTTGAGGTTTGTTTTACCAGGGGAAGGAGAGGTAAGGAAACTAACAGTTGATTTACTGAATTACAGGACGTTTTTACAATGTATATAGATAGGCAGGTTTCAGAGGAAACAGCTTGTAATTGATTTCAGAGCACATATAGGGACCCTGAATGGCCAGGGCCACGTGGTGCAAGGGGATGGGGGTTTTCTCTGTGAGTCAATAGTTTGCTCTTTTGAAGCCTATAGTGGAAATCTAGCTTTGCACGCTGCATGGGAGTGCATTGTGAAAGTTCCTGGGATTTGTTGGCTGCCTTATTTGGCTTTGGAACTGTTTTGGCTGAATGGGAAAGCCGTAGATTTGGAGGAACCACTTGGAGACAGGGGAGAGAGAGAGCGTAGGCTGGGGCCACATGGTGTGATGTCACACGCCGTTTGTGGTGTGGCCATCAAGTTTTCCTGTTTTTTCTGGTCGTTGTGGCAGTGGGTCACCTTTGGGGATGTCAGGGGGTGATAACAGGCCAGGAAAGAGGCTGGAAAGCGATGGGGGGGCTAACGAGTGAGAGCCAGACCACGTGGTGAAGCGGGGGGCACGCCATGTGGGGGTGTAGACAAACCCCTCTGTTCCTTGTTTGAGGCTTTAGAAGTGGGGTTAGTGGCATGTGGGGATGCCTGGCAGTTGAATAGCAGGCCTCAGGCACAGGGTATGTGTTGTGACGTCGCTCGCCATGCAGGGGGTGGCTGGAGAGTGTGCCTGCTAATAAATGAAAGACTATCGTCATGTTTTTTGCAGATAATGCTAAGACTTGAGGGGTATTTGGGGACCATGAAGAGGATAGGGCGCTAGGAAGAGCGAGCGCGATTCTGGAACAAGTGGCGTGACGTCACACGCCGCTTAAAGGCTAGTGAAAACCCATTGTTTTTCATTTTTGGGCTCTGTTGGTGGTGAATGGCCATTCGGTATTCCTGGTAAGCCTGGAAGGAGGCCCCGTTGCCTGGACCAAGGGGTACAAAGTTACAAGCCAGGGGTGGGGGGGGGCTGAGGCAGGTCCTAGCCAGGAAAGATAGCTGTGTGGCAGGGCGACTGACTATGGCTGCCAGGGGCAGTTTTTGGAAGCTTGCCAAGGCAACAAGGATAGTGGGAGCTAGCTGGACCTAGGGCATCACGGGATCATGACTGCACTGTCAAAAAAAAAAAAAGAGAAAAGAAGGAGGCCCAAGTTTGATGCGGACAGATGGTTTTTGGGGAGCTTGGTTTGGTAGGAGGCTTGTTTTTTCTTTTCCTTTTGGCAAAAAGCACAGATATCAGGCCTGAGAAAGGCCTAGGAAGCAGAGGGAGAGCGTGCGTGCATGGTAGGGGACAAGCGGCGTGATGTCACACGCGACTGTTGATCTTGCAGATGCGTCATTTGCCGCTAGGTGACCGCATGTGTAAGCTAGGCCCCCACCCATTGGGGTGGGGTGGGGGGTCTGCAGTGTCTGTGGTCCTTTTTCTTCTTTCATGCAGAGGCAGGATCGAAAGAAAGTGACCGTGTGGCGAGACCACCACAGGGGGAGCTGGGGGGGAGTCTGGCGGCATGGCCCTCAGTCGGCCTAAAAAAAAACAATTTTTCAAAAAAAAAAAGAAAAAAAAACAAAGGGCGAGGGGGAGCACACAGCAGAAGGTTTAAGTGTTCTCCAGTGGTACAAGGGATAAGGTAGGGATAGTGGAACACTCCAGGGTCCTGAGTCCTAGGCTGGCCTCCCCATATTTAGGGTCCGAAGAAGTGACATAAAGGGAGAGAAGGGCCCAGGAGAGTCAGGCCTCCCACGATGGGCATGGCGGGAAGCAGCCAGGGGCCTGGGCAACCTGGCAAAGCAAGACAGGGGCATTATGGAGGCCCAGTTTCATGGCTTATGGGAGGGGTGGGGCAGGGGATGGAGGGAGGGCACTGCAGCAGGTACACATAGGCAACTAACCCTGTTTTCCTTCTTTTACGGTTGGGCCGGTCTGGTTTTTGCACGATGGGGAGTGCAACGGACAGGAGGAAGACGCACAGAGATTTCACAGAGAGACGAATAACCCTGTTTTTCTTTTCCTGTAGTTGGCTTCACAGAGAAAATTTAAGATGAACATGGCATCCAAGAAGAGCAGGCCATCAAAGGAAGCCACTTACAAGGCTATAATCGAATTAGCAGAAAAAGCAAACAAAATGTGGGAACTGGTGGAGGGGGAGGAACCGGGGAAGCCCAGAGAGAAGAGAAAAGCAGGTATGGAAAGAGGAGGCAAGGAGAAGAGGCCAGCTGAAGGGCTACACAGTCCCACTAGGGTAGCACCGGTGATAGCGGGACCCGCCAAGGCCGTTGATCCAGTACCCATGTGGCCGGTAGACCTGGTGACACCAGTAATCACCTCAGCTCAAAGGAGAATCCCCCCGGAGGGACCTGGACACGAGGCCAAGGACAGGAGATCCTGCCTGCAGACCCCAGCAGATCACCCTCCACCTCCACCTCAGTCACAGGAAGAAGTAAGGGGACTTCTGGAGGACTCAAGGCAACTCAACCAGGACAAGGGTACAGGTAACGCATCCAGTGCAGTAGGGGATAGTATAAAAGAATATATAGGGCAAATTGTGGCAGCCCTGCGGACAGGGGAGCTGGGGCAGATGGAATCTGCCCTGGTGGAAATTAGGACAGGAAAAGAGGTACCGGGAGACACTGTAAAGGAAGCGGAAAGAGAGGGAAAAGGTACGAGAGAAATAGGTGTGCCGGGGATGAGAATAGGTGAGCACGTGCCTTTGGCCACGAAAGAAAAAATATGGAGGGGGGAATATGTGGATATATTCGCTTTGGTGAGCCAGAAAGCAGCGACGAAATATGAAGAAACTGAGAGCATAGGTAAGAGTGAGATGGCAGCGGCCATAGTGCTCTTAGGAAAGAAAGAGGACGACAAGTTCATGAAAGGGAAGACTTGGGATGGGTGGTTTCTAGGTTTTGCCACTTTTTCAGCCATCATTCTGGAAAGGAGGCCAGAGCTAGGCATTCCACTCATTACCTATTCATTGATTATATGGAGAGCAAAAGCAAAAGGTGGAGTAGGATGGATATACTACGATGAATGTTTTCGGCAGAGAATGGCAACATTCAGGGATGTGAGATGGGACGCCAAGCAAATAGACTTATGGACGGATTATGTAACAAATCAGTCCACACCCAGGGGGGTGGGGGAAAAAGGGGTTTACACCACAGAGAGGCTGCTGGGCTTATAACAGGGCTTTCTGCTCGTGGCCTCAGTGTCGTTTTCGACATGCCTGTTCGAAATGCGGAGGGAGGCACCCAGCAAGCAAGTGCAGAACAACAGGTATACAGGGAGCACAAGGGCATGGCGGGCAAGGATCAGGCCAACAGTTTTTTCGGGATGGCCAGGGGTTTAGGGGGCAAACATGGAACAAGGGAGGGAGGGGCAGGGGGAATGGCAGTAGAGGGGGTCAGAACCACTGAAGCAAGGGAGGTTAGACAGGAAGGAAGGGAAGGTTCAGGGAGGGAGGACAAGTGGCACAACAAGGAGCAGTTTGGTATGGCCAGAACCCTCCTCAACCTAGCAGCATTGACAGTTTGCCTGGGCAGATATCCAGACACGAGCGTGTGGGATATGATTTTATGTGGTTTTGACACAGGGTTTTCATTGCAGTCTAAAGGACCCAGGCAAGCAAGGGAGGCAAGCAACCTGGGGTCTGTAAAAGGGAAAGAGGAAATGCTAAAGCAGAAGATTGAGAAAGAGAAAGCAGCAGGCAGGGTGGAGGGTCCATTTGACACCCCCTATTGGAAAACATGCGGGTATCACCTTTGGGTTTGGTACCTAAGAAACAAGAAGGGGAATAGAGGGTGATACACCACTTGTCTTATCCAGAAGGAGAGTCGGTGAATGACTATATCAGGGAGGAACATAGTAGGGTGACATACACAACACTCAAAGATGCAGTCCGGATAATCCGGGCCACAGGGGATGCATGGATGGCAAAAACAGACATTGAGGCTGCCTTCAGACTGCTTCCAGTCAGGAGGGAAGACTGGGATCTCTTGGGTTTTAAAAGTAAGGGGCAGTATTATTTCAACAAGGCAATGCCAATGGGGTGTTCCACAGCATGTGCGACATTTGAGGCGTTCAGCACATGTTTGCAGTGGATATTCCAAGAGAAAATGGGCTATAGGTCAGTCATCCATTACCTGGATGATTTTGTCCTCATTGGGAAGGGCGAAAGGGAGACACAGAGGATGCTGGGTAAGTTTCAGGAATTGTGCCGGAAGCTGGGAGTCCCATTGGCACCGGAAAAAACAGAGGGGCCCAGCAAGGTTATGGAATTCCTTGGGATAGAGATAGATGCCATGAGCGAAGTGTTCAGGTTACCAGACAGAAAAGTAAGAAGGTTGAAGGAGCTAATCCGGGTACATGCCAGCAGGAGAAGGGTACAACTAAAATTGGTTCAGCAGGTACTGGGACACCTGAATTTCGCATGCAGGGCCATAGGACCAGGAAGGGCATTCACAAGGAGGTTGGCCAGAGCTACAGCAGGGGTCACAAAACCACATCACTGGGTTGATCTTACTCAAGGTGTCAGGGAGGATTTTAGTGTATGGGAGGAATTCTTGAAGGATTACAATGGGTGTTCATTTTGGCAGGATGAGTGGCTGTACAACACAGACCTGGACCTCTACATGGATGCGGCTGGAGGACTGGGCATGGGGGGTTCCCCGAGGGGCAGGTGGTTTGCAGAACCATGGCTGGCCAGTTGGATGAGAGACGGGAAAGTGAGAGATATAACACTACTGGAGATCATGCCCATATGAGCATGCACTTTGGTTTGGGGGGAGGAATTATGGGATCTGAAGGTGACATTTTGGTGTGACAATAGAGCGGTGGTTGATGTACTGAACAACAAGGGAGCCAGGTCGGATACAATCATGCAGGTAGTACGACAGTTAGTTTTAAGGGCTTTGCAGCTGAACATGTCTTTCAGAGCAAAACACATAGAAGGGGTACACAATACCCTGGCTGACAGCCTTTCCCATCTGCAGGTGGACCGTTTCCGGAAGCTGGCACCAGCAGCAGAAGAACAAAAAATGCCCATACCAACGAACATCTGGGACATTGACAAGAAGGAGCAGAACTGCTGTTTCGCAGCTCATGGGCGCCTCGGACTCTGAGGGCCTACGATGGGGCCTGGAGGGTTTTTCAAACATTCAAGGCAGAACACCAGATGGAGGTAAGTGGGCCACTCTCAGAGGAACAGCTGGGAATGTTCACGGTGGAACAATGGCAGAAAGGGACTACTCAAGCCACAATGGGGGTTTATCTGGCAGGGATCAGTGTGATCTGCAGCCTGAAAGGATGGAATGACCCAACAAAATCAATGCTCATCAGAAGGATGATGCAGGGCTGGGGCAGGTTGAAAAGAGGGCCAGGGGATAATAGGAGGCCAATAGGTGAGCAGTGGCTAATAAAGCTAAAAGAGGTGCTCCCGGCAATATGCAAATCAAAGGGGGAGGCCCAGCTATTTCACACAATTTATGTGATAATGTTTGCAGAGGCTATGAGAGTGAGTGAGGTGGTAGGCCATGGGAAAGATGACAAGGAAGGAGGTGTGGAACGGGAGGATGTGAGTTGGGGGACAAGAGAAATACGGATCAAGCTAAGATGGTCAAAGGCTGACCAAAAAGGGCAAGGATGCATGATAACACTAAGAGGGCGGTAAGAGATTGCGATATGCCCAGTGCAGGCCCTGTGGGTTTTCGCCGCAGAGCAGGTAACCAGGACGGGGAAGCTATTCATGCATGGTGATAGAAAAAGGGTCAATGGCTATCAAATTACAGCAGTGCTGAAAAAGGGCATGTGTTTTTTGGGGGAGAACCCAGCTAATTACTCATCCCATTCCCTAAGGATTGGGGCTGCCTCACAGTGGGCAGTAATGGGTGAACCCGTGAAGGGCATTTTGGAAAAAGGGCACTGGCGGTCAGCCAGTTATAAAAGATACATCAGAGCCCTGGTATAAAAAAAAAAAAAGAGGAGGAGGGGATAATACAACGAGGACACTGACAGTATATGTAAATTAATTAATTTTTTTTGCACCCCATAAGTAGAGGGAGGAGCACAGAAGTCTGGATCTGTGGCCATTCCTATATTTACTGGGCTGGTAAGAGAGCAGAGAAAAAAGCTGGGGGAAAACAATTGTACCAGGATGTAAGACAGTGTAGGTTGGTATGGCACGGCCTACGGGGGATGAGATGGGCACAGCTCCTGCCTGCTTTGAAAGAACTCAAGGGACATCGGCCCAGTCCAGACCTAATCATTATACACCTAGGGGGCAACGACCTGGCAGGCAGACCACGGGTGCACACATATTTACAGATAAAGAGGGACCTAGCGGCAATAAGACAGTGGTGGCCTCAAGTATGCCCTGCCTGGTCAGATATAATACCACGAAGGGTATGGAGACAGGAACACAGCCACAGGGCAGTGGAGAGGGCCAGGAGAAAGATGAATAGATGAGTGGGGACATTGATAAGGCAGATGGGAGGACAGGTGATACTGCGGGGAGTAGAAGAATGGGTGGATGACTTCTACAGGTCAGATGGGGTACACTTGTCAGATATAGCAATAGACATGTTCAATACAGAAACAATGGGTTTCATAAAGGAATGGAGGAAACAGACAAAAGCTGGTAAATAAAAAAAAAAAAAGGGAAGGAAGTTTCATCCCTGAGGTAAGGGAGAGTGATACCCTAAGTTGGAGGGAAGCCAGTCATCCAACGCAAGACTGGCTAGTGGGGAAAAAGAGGGGGAGGATGGGAGGGGGGAAGAAAAGAGGAATAACACAAGAGGAGGAAGAAGATGAAGGAGAAAGTGGTCTCGGTTTTCACCATTACCTAACAGAAAAGGAGAAGAAGAAGAAGGCACCCAGGTTTTCGCCTGGGGGATGGATAATCAGAGAGTGATATATGGATGGAAATAAATGAAAATTATGGAAATATGATAATAAAGAAATGGAAAATGGAATATGGATTTATGAATATAAATAAATTAATTGCCAATCTGAGCACAACAACAAACTATGGTCTCTGTGTTTTTGTGAGGTAAAAGGGGGGAATCCGGGACAATGGAGTTTGCCCTTTAAGGGGCAGACCATGTTGTCCTGGTGCACCCCTTTCCTCCTTTAGGGAATGGTTGTGCTCAGAAGGGATGGGGAGAAGGAAGGGGAAGGGCCAAGAGCCAGAACAATGGGCAGGTAGCAGGAAGGGAAGGGGAGAAGGGAGGTACATAAGGGACAGCACATGGGGGTCTCAGCCACCTTTTGCTGGAATTTTGATTCCTCCCACCCACCCTGCTAGACGGAGTATGAGGGAAAGACAGTCAATTTGGGGCTGTATGGTGGGTCTGTCAAGGTGGAGGACAGACGCGTCTGGTAGGACAGTGGACTGCCAAAGGTGAATGGCAGGTGATAATATGGTTATGGACTGCCAAAGGTGGATGGCAGGTGATAAAATGCTTTGGGACTGCCAAAAAGTGGATGGCAGACGATAATATGGAGATGGACTGCCAAGGTGGATGGCAGGCGGAAAACGATGGGGGGGGGGAGGATGGGAGGGGGAAGAAAAAAGGAATAACACAAGAGGAGGATGAAGATGAAGGAGAAAGCGGTCTCGGTTTTCATCATTACCTAACAGAAAAGGAGAAGAAGAAGGCACCCAGGTTTTTGCCTGGGGGATGGATAATCAGAGAGTGATATATGAATGGAAATAAATTAAAATTATGGAAATATGATAATAAAGAAATGGAAAATGGAATATTGATTTATGAATATAAATAAATTAATTGCCAATCTGAGCACAACAACAAACTATGGTCTCTGTGTTTTTGTGAGGGAAAAGGGGGGAATCCGGGACCATTGTGTTCAATACAAAATACATAAATATAGCATACTTAAAATATCACAAGTGCCATTGCTTAAAATTTCCATAACCTTTTGGACAAAATTCTAAGCAAATTCCACAACTTAACTAATGTTGTTGCAATCCCAGCAGGCTATCACACAGTATATGTAATATCCCAATCAATAACTCTCAGGTGTCTTACTCTGGATAATTACAGTACAATCTAACAATGTGTCAAAGCAGGACACCACTGAAAATGAGATATTTAATCTCATCTGCTCTATCCTAGGTAAATATATAGTAAAAATGTATACAAACAAGACCTGGTACAACAGCAATACCAGCGGCAAACATTTGGCATTGGCAAATTCTTGTTTTTATTTTAGTTATATATATAGCCTGTAGTAAAGAAAACCATGCGTCAATGGTTAATACTGGCCCTGCTGGAACTGACACCCTCAACGTCCTTCTTAGCACTCACCACCCCACACCCCTCCACAACCGTAACACTGACAGTGGGGGTGCCCAATCCCCCAGAGTCCTCACCTGAAATATGGAAAAATGTCCCTCAACAATTTTTTTATTTTATAAAAACCCTGAAAAAAAGAAAACTGCCCATCAATGTCTGTTGCTCACTGATTCCTCCCACCTCACTCAACATTCACCACTCAACACACACACACACACACACACACACACACACACACACACACACACACACACACACCGCCAAGCCCTTTCTTACCCACCGGGGGGTCCGTTGCTGCAATCTTTGGACTGCAGACATGTCTTCACTCTTCAACACCTGTCCACAAACTGAGGAAATCCGGCATGCGGTTCAATGCATTTCAGTGGAGTTTTGAACTTAGTGGTATAACTTGGCCATTATTGAATGTTTTTGCCCCAGATTTTCAACATGCCTTTTTAGGACCCCATCTCATGAAGAGTTACAGTGAAATCAAGCAAATCTGTCCCACAAGGTGATTTCCCTGTCACTGCGTGAAATCACCTTTCATGCAGGAGCAGACATTTTTCTCTCCCCTTATTCATAATGTGGAGTCATAAGAAGGCTATGTTGAAAATTTGGCATAAAAATGTAAAAAAAAAATTATGAGCCTACATTGAAATTTGCAAAAGCAGACTCATAAGTTTGGTAATTTTCAATATTACGACCCCAAATTTTCAACATAGCCATTTCTTCACAGCACCTCATGATGTGACAGCTGTCATTTTTTCAAATCCTGGCCAAAATATATTTTTGTGTCCCAAAAATGTGATTTTGCAGTCACTGTGCAAAATCACCTTTCGGGCAGGAGTTGAACATTTTCTCTGCACTTGTTCATGAGGTGGCCAAAATGTGTTTTTGAAGCTGTGGCACAGAATGACAATTCAGTGGCCCAGAATGATGTTTTGGTGGGATTTGAAAATCTTCACCTACTGGGTTCATTAGGTGGGATAATAAGAAGGCTATGCTGAAAATGTGGTGTACAAATGTGGTAAAATGCCTAGGTTGTGACTGAATGTTACACTGTTTCAGTGTTCACTCATACTTTGCTCATTTTCAATATTTTGACTCCAACCTTTCAACATAGCCATTTTTTCCAGACCATCTCATAAATGTGAAATGAGTCTTTTTTTAAATCCTAGACAAGATGTGTTTTCACACCTCTGGTGCAAAATTACATTTCGGCCAATATATTATAAATGGTACCTGTCATGTCAATAAACTGAATCCTAAAACAAGCATCTTTAAAAGTTGGGGTCAACATTGCAAAAAACAAATTATTTAACAAGCATCAAACATTTGGCATTGACAAATGCTTGTTTTTCTTGTCCTTGTTAACCTGCCTGACACAGAGATTTGTTGCTTTTTCAATGCCTCCCCTTTATTTTTGCCCATAGTGCCTCGATTCCCCCCAGATTCCTTATCCCTGCCAGGGCGCTCCTATGGAATGCTCCCATTTTCCTGAAATCAGCCCTCCTGAAATCCAGGACCCTCATCTTAGTGTGGCTTGGTTCCCGCCCGGTTCTTATATTGAACCACACTGTACAGTGATCATTGGAGCCCAGGTTGTCACCCACTGTGGTGTCAGCAACATTGTCCCCATTTGTCAGTACCTGGTCCAGTATCACTCCCCAATGAATAGGCTTCTGAACTAGTTGCCTGACTAATGTCCCTTGCAGGGAGTCTAGGATGTTTGAGTGTTGCTGCAGCTGGTAGGCTCAAATCCATATCTGTAGATTGAAGTTTCCCACCAGCAACACCTTCCCCTTTCATGCCATCCTTTGGATGGTTTCCATCATGTTCTTATCCCCCTCTCCCCCCATGCTGGAGGTCTGTAGATCACCCCTATGTGAATAATGGCACCCTTACATGTTTCCAGGTTGACCCACAGTACCTCAGCTCCTTCCTGCTCTCACTGTATTTCCGTAGCTTTTATTTTGTTCCTAGCATAAAAAGACTCTCCTCCCCCTTTTTAAACCTACCCTGTCTTTTCTGAACAGAGTATACCCTGGTATGGCCACATCCCAATCTTGGTTTTCATTGCACCAGGAGTCAGTAATTGCAACCATAAAGGAGTCAGTATAGCACTGTGGTTTAGGGTGCTAAGTTGCAAACCTAGAGACCTGGGTTTGAATCCCACAGCTCCTACTTGCATACTGAGTGACCCTAAGGAAGTCACTTAACTTCCTTGTGCTCCCAGGCTGCACCTGGAAACAAGCTTTGGCTTAGCATGCCTTTCCTGTTTAAACAATTTCCCCTTTCTCTTCCCCTTATATCCAGGTCTGCTTCTGCCATTGTGACCTCTAGGTCTGCAATCTTGTTGCCCAGACTTTGAACATTTGCACACATGACTCTCCAGATTGTGCTGCCACCTCCTCCCTCGTGTTCCCCATTTGCCCTCCTTAGTTTTCTCCACTATCTATCTCATTATCATGCTTGCCATCTATCCTCCGGAATCCTTTGTTACTGTATATGATACTTTTTTGGGATTCATCCCCCTCAGGATTCACCTTTCTGACCTTATTTGCCTGTGTCGGGGGGTGCAGTTTATGTCTCCCTTCATCTTTCTGCCTTCCACCTTGACTAGTTTAAATGCTGGCTAATGTAGCATTTAAACCATTCATTGAAGACTAAAGTTCCCCTCCTGGACAGATTCAGGCCATTGCCACTGTACAAGCCCTTATCCCTCCAGGTGGGGCCCCAGTCCCTAAAGAAGCCCAAGCCCTCCTCCCTGCACCATTCCTTCAACCATCCATTGAAGTTCCTGGTGTGGAGAATCCTGTCCTCCCCCTGTTGTAGACAGGTATCACTTTCGAGAAGGTCACAGATTGTGTCACCTGCTGAAGATCCTTACTCAGTTGCGTGAACTCCTTCTGAACTATTTCTGGCTCATCCCTAGCCAGGTCATTAGTGCCTAGATGGACAATGACATCTAGCTCTTCCTCCATCCCTGCTCCCCAACGATCCTTTGGATCAGGTATACCAAGACTGAGAGAGGACAATGTATGTACCATGCAGCAACCATGGTGTCCAAGTGAAGCTAAATCATTTCTGTTTTTCTCCACAGATGAAAGGTATAGTAGTACTGGGAGTGAGCAAAGCACAAACTGTGTGGCCACCACAGTGGTCAAGATGAGGCTAAATAATTTCTTTTTTTTTTTACTTGCAGGTGACAAGTATATTAAGACTCATACTGGAAGTGGACTACGGATATACCGTACTTGCTATTACACACACTGACTAATTGAGTAGAGTCTAAGTAATATTCTCTTGTCTTCACAGGTCTCCTATCCTGCTGTCTTCTCATCCAGCAAGCAATATTTCTCCTCTGCCTCCTCTGTCTGGGACACCTTCGTGCAATTTCAAGGCATGGTCAGCACCACTGTGACAGTAAGTATCCTTTCCAAAAATTATTATTTCTTTAAATTGTTTTGTTTCCTTTCTCAGGTGCAACACACTAGGGAGTGTACTAGAGTCTAAATCATTTCTATCTTGTAGTCACAGGTCTCATTCCAGCCTGTCTTGAATGCCTCTTCCTCCAGCAAGCAAGCCATTGCCATCTTCTCCGCCAGGTCATCGATGTGGTCAATGTTGCAGACTTATGTTTAGATCTTCTTAATCTTCTTTCTCCTGCAGTTTCGCTAGCACCATGTGAGATCTTTTTAAAGCCAACCCATTCTCTGTATCCAGTGTAAATACCAGTCATCAACCTAATGCTGTTGTCTGATTCTCCATTATCAAACATCTGAAGAATACCCAAAACAGAAAAAACAGAAGTAGAAAATAAATAGTGAATGATATGCAAATAACATTTAAGAATTTAAAAACCAAAATGGAAAAAAAGAATAGTTACCTTCCAAGGTAGGAAAAACAGCGATTGTGGAGTGTGTCAGACCAGTCGTGGTGCTGCGCTTAATGCATAACTGACAATGCACAATCATTAATCAATGGATAATTAGAGGGAAGTGCGAGGGCATAGCCCCCCGATGAAAGGTAAAATAAATGGATTATGTCTACTAGTTTGTTTTCTTTTTCACTTTTTCATACTAGTTTTTGTAGTGCCCAATTGATGGTAGTTGTGTGATGTGACGGAGAAGGGGGGTTATGGGGGAAGGGGCCCAGACCCCTGATAGCTGGGTCAGTTGCCACACGTGTCTCATCACCGTTACTTCACTTGCCCGAGTAGCATTACATTATGCTTACGTTTATAGCGGCATGCAATTTGTGTAGCTTTTGCACTACGCAACATCAGGTGGTCTGACTCTCTCCACAGTTGCCGGAAACACTGCTAAATTAAATAACAGCTACAGGCCAGACCCTTGCAGCAACAGGATTTCCTCACTCTAGTCAGTGTCAGTGGCTCAGTAGGTAGCACACTCACCTCTGAGGCTGGGAGATCAGAGGGCTGTGGGATCAGTTCCCACATCTGGCACTTGGGTTAATATCCCAGTACTGACACTGTAGTGCAGCATGAGAGGGGTGCTGCACTTCTGAGGTGCCGTCTTTCGGATGAGACGTTAAACCGAGGTCCCATCTGCCTGGATTGGTGGTAGTTCAGGTGGATGTTAAAGATCCCATGGCACTTATCGAAAGAGTAGGATAATTTCCCAGTATCCTGGCCAAATTTCCCTCAGTCACTAAAAATACCACCAACAGCTTAATCTGGTTCAAGGTCAGTTGGCATTCATCTGTATCCCCCCCCAGGTCATGCCTGAAAATAGGCAGGATTTGTCTAGTACACTTACCCGGTCAACAAAAACTAAATAAAATAAAATAAATAAATACCAGAAAAGAGAGAAACAGGAAAAGAGGATGATTAGAAACACACTCTGCCCACCCCCCCCAGGTGAAAATATAAAAATATAAATGAATACTAACCTGTGCTGGTAGGACACACATCAATACTTGAATGAATATTCAAACAAGTATGTCAAGGGAATCAACAAAGTCCAAGAGGTTAGCATCTTTCAGAAAAAGAGATGTGAAAGAACAAGGGGCACAATTTGAAGATATAGGGTAGACAGCTCAGGGGCAATGTAAAGAAGTATTTTTTCACAGAAAGGGTAGTAGATGCATGGAACAGATTTTCTGAGGAGGTTGTAGGGTCAAAAACAGTGGGGGAATTCAGGAATGCATGGGACAGACATAAAGCAATTCTTGTGGGGGTAGGAGGAAGTAGGCTGTTGGTTAACTAGGATTTGCAGCTTATCCAATAGGCAGGGAAATGGGTAGACTGGGTGGGCCAAGGAGTCCTTATCTGCTGTCAAAGTCTATGTTTTTATGTTTCTATGAAGATGATCATCTGGATCTGTACCCCAATCAGGCCTTATTATTTCATGAAACGTTTTCCAGTATTTCTGGTCACTACAGTTCATCAGAACAGGTACTGTGATGGATATCTCACACGTAGAGATGTTGTGAAATTATATTTATTATTTATTTATTTATTGAAATAGTTTCACCAGGAAAGGCACACTGAGCAACAAGATGCTCATCTCCTGGTGCGACCTGGAGGGAAGGGGTACAAGGGGGTTGGATAACACGCAGGTTATCAACTGAGCAAATAACAGAGGCAAGTAGCAGCATATGGATACAATTGCATTAAATGACAAGCAACAACACATGGAGTACATTGGATATTGTATGGAGCATATAACAATTACTTGGCATATAGCAGCAATACAAGGGAAAATTTAGCACACAGTAATATGCAGGTATAAGCAACAGGAGACATAGAACACATGATGGTGCAGGACAAAAAGGCACAGGACAAAAGTGCATAGGTTGGAGCTATATGTCAACATTTATAGCAAAGCTAAGGCCGCTGGTCAGGCAGTGAGGAGCGGAGCAATTGGCACATGGCTGAGTCAGGTACAGGGGCAATTAGTGGTGAGGAAGTTAGCTAGGGCGGTAGAAAGAGAGTGGGCAGAGGAGGAATGCTGAATTTGAGGAGGGAGATCATTTCATATCTTGAGTAACTGGTGTGTGAGGGCGGCTTGCCCGGCAGTAGTCTTCTGCCTAGGGATTGATAGTTGGCGGTAGTCGCAGGATCTAAGATAATGGGCTGGGGTGGGGGCAGCTGAGAGTATGGAGGAGAGGTAGGAAGGGATGATGCCAAGCCATAGATTAGACACATATTTAGCACAGTGTGAAATGCCGCGGTTTCCGAGGGACAGTAGTGCCAGGGAACGGTAAAGGTCGCAGTGGTGGGTAAGGGGTGAGGCATCGAGAGCAAAGCGGCAGAAGGCATTAAAAAGTGTGTCCAGCTTAGATAGGGTGGACTTAGGTGCTGCACCATAAACAATGTCATAGTAATCAAAGGAGGGAAGTATCAACTTCTGGACCAGTTCATGTTGGACGGGGGAAGGGAGGCTACTGCAATTCCTATAATGTGCACCGAGCATGGGGTGTAGTTTTTTTGAAATAGCATCAATGTGGTCTGAGAAGGAAAGATGGCAGTCGAGCCATTCCCCCAAGTAATGGAATGAGGAGACATCTTTGAGTTTTTGACCATCCAGGGTGTGGAAATAGAGAAGGGATGGGAGTCTGGACAGGTATTGTCATGTGCCAAAAGTCATCATGATAGTTCTTTTTTTACATTTAAGGAGAGCTGGTGAGAGCTAAACCATTGCTGTACTTTGCTGAAGTTGGCTTGGAGGTTAGTTTGTACCACTTCAAGATCGGAGCCTGAGGAGAAGAATACAGTGTCATCTGCATACATGTGGATTGAGGCAGTAGAGCAGATGAGCGGTAAGTCATTTAGGAATATAGAGAACAGTATGGGCCCCAGAACCAACCCCTGGGGGACACCGGTAGTTAAGGGAAGGGGGGAGGAGATAGCATTTGCAATTCTAATGGACTTGGTTCTGCCAGAGACGTAAGATCTGAACCAGTTGGTGGCAGCAAAAAAGAGGCCTGATTCTGCGAGACAAGAGAGCAATATGGGGTGGGAGATGGTGTAGAAGGCTTTCGCAAGGTCAACAAAGATGGCTGAGGTGATCAACCCACTGTCCATACCAGTCAGGATGGAGTCGGTAAGCCTTATCAGGGAGGATGCAGTGGAGTGTCCCTTTCTGAAACCTGACTGGTAGGGTGTGAAGAAATTAGAGTCGGTGAGGAAGGAAGTAAGTTGGGTGAGCACAAGGTGCTCTTGTAGTTTTGCTAGTACTGGAAGGAGGGAAATAGCGCAGTAGTTGGAGGGGGAGGTGGGGGTACCTCGTTTTGGGAGGGGGATGACAGTGGCGTGCTTCCATGCTTGGGGGGATGGCAGTGGCAGCAAAGGATTGGTTTAAGAGTTTGGCAAGTGGAGTTGCTATGGTGGTGGAGGAGAGGTAGAGGAGTTTAGGGTCTAAGCCATCTGGGGATTTGCCTTTTGAAGGGTTGAGAGAAAGTAGTGCATCTAGGGCATCCGCTGCAGAGATGTCATTGAAGGAAAAGAAGTGAGGCCTAGTCAGGTTTGTTACATCTGTAGAGGGTGCAATAGGTGCAGGGTTTGGCAGGGCAGAGAGGAGAGTGTCAGCACAAGTGGAGAAATATATGTTGAACTCGGTAGCAACTGCTGTTGGATTAGCGAGAATGGAGTTGTTAATATTTAGAATTGGAGTGTAATTGACAGCTGGTGAGGTGAAGAGGGAGTGAATGACCTTCCAGAATTTTGAGGGGTTATTTAGGTTGGATTGTAGGTTGCTGCTGAAGTACTCTGCTTTAGCTAAGCGAGTGGCTCCGGTACACTTGTTTTGGAGCATACAGTATGTGGAGAGCTGTTGTGGGAGGCATGAGGATTTATGCGTCTTCCAGGCTTTGTCACGGGCGGTTTGACATGTAATCAGTTCTTGGGTGATCCACGGCAGATGGTTGCCTCATACCCTTGTACGTCACAGCGGGGCATGTTTGTACCAGACGCTGAGGAAAGTGTCTTTAAAGTGGAGAAAGGCATCGTCAATGGAGTCCATAGTAGGGACGGGGGCCCAGTTTGCTAATGCAGGGTCGTCTAACACTGGGGCGTGATTCAGGGATTTGAAGGAACATTGGACTAGAAATTTAGAGGGGGATTTTGAGCAGTGCATTTTGCACACTAAGAAAGTAATGTGGTGGTCACTGAGGGAGTCAGGAAGAATATCGGTATTTATGACCTGGTGAGGGTGTGTGGTAAGAGCCCAATCAAGGAGTGAGTGATTACCAGATTTTAGGTTAAGCCGGCTGGGCTCAGTAGTGATTTGAGATAGGTTTAGAGCAGCAGTTTCAGTTCTGGTTTTGTTGAGGGCAGGAGCTAGCCAGTTGTGGTTTAGATCGCCCATAATATAAAGTTCCCCTGTTGGGGTTAGGCAGGAGATTTGCTTGAGGAGGTTGGTGACAGCAAAGGATAGTGTGCCAGGTCAGCAGTATATTCCTGCAATGTAGATTGGTAGCAAGAAGATGAGTGTCAGCTAGAATAAAATTAATTCATAGATTTTAGGTTCAGACTTGGCTAGGATAACTGAATAGTGCAAGTCCGAGTTGACGTAGATGGCAACTCTGCCGCCTCTTGTGGCTCTGTCCTGATGGGTCAGAGTGTAGCCTGGGATGGTGACAGAGGAGTCGCTAATGATTTTTGTGAGCCAGGTTTTGGACAAGGTGAGGATATCTGGAGCATAGTGGGCAGCAAGTACCTGGAGGGAGTCAAGTTTATGGACTAGGCTTCTTATATTTAGGTGCAGAAGGTGCAGGCCACCTGGGAGAGGGTCTCCAGGGAGAAGTGAGGAAGTGTCCAATGTAGGAGGGGGGCTTGCAGCGATTGAGAAGGTGTATGTGGTTTGGGGGCTGGGGTTTGGGTGGATGTCACCTGCGGCAAAGAGCAGGAGCTCAAGAGATAGGTAGTGGGCGAATAGCTGTATGTGACTGATGGTGAGCAGACGTCTCTTAGTTAGAAGGCTTGGGTGATTATTTGGAACTGAGCAAGGGGGGGAGTAGTTGAAAAGTAAACCAGGAGAGTTATGGGATGAAGAGAAAAGGGCTGGGGCTGGGATGTGTGGCTGAGTGAGTCCACGCTTGGGTGAAAGGGAGAGTGGACCCTGGAGTGGAGGAGTTGGGGAGCCCAGTGAGGTTGGGTAGGAAAAGGGGGGGATGGGAGAGGTGGGTGGCATGCTGGAGAAGATGGGAGGGAGGGAGAAGAGAACATGGATGAGCAGTGGCAGGAAGCCTAGTAGTTGGGCCATGGCATGGCTCTAGCATTAGAAAACCCCTAAATGTTGTGGCAGCTTAGAGGGGACAGGCATAGAGGGCCAGGGAAATGAGTGGTTCCTGTGGGGGATGGCAGACCAGTGAAAATTAAGGCCTAGATAACCAATGATGCATGGCTGGCAATAGCCAGTTGGAGTGAGCTAGAAAGCCGGGGTGGGTTTTATGTGTATTTAATCAGGACCAGAGGTGGGTGGGCAAAAAAATTGGCAGCTAGGGCTCCCTTCCTAGAGGTAATCTGTCCCTGAGGGCAAATCCGTACCTTCGCTTCTGTAAGGGGCTGATGGCTTCACACCTGGACTGCGGGTGGCAGTCTGGCAGGTCGGGTTCATCAGAGAACCACGGCTGTGGCTCTCAGACTACCTGCGCTTCTGTGAGGGGCTGGTGGCTTCACCCCTGGACTGCGGGTGGCAGTCCAGCAGGTCGGGTTCGTCAGAGAACCACGGCTGTGGCTTTCAGACTACCTGGACGGAGAAGGCAGAGGAGGATTATTTAAGAAAGTCAGAGGGGGTGGGGCTGCTCATGGAGCTAAAAAGAAACGCAGACTGGCTTAAACAGGAGGGGTGTTGCAGACCAAAATGTTAGGCAAGGTGCCTCCAAGTCTGAGAAAGCAATAACAGGGCTATTTAAAACACAATACTAGCATAAATAGGTGAAGGGGGGGGGGTTCAAAGGCCTGAGCTGAGATCGCTACTGGTCTTATGAGGAACACAATACAGCCATTTACATTAAATCAGAAACTTCAGCTATAAAATACAAACAAGACAGTTTTAACAGAAAACATAATCAAGCACAATATAATCAAACATTAACAGTGCAGAGCTATATGGAGCCAATCAGAGTGCTCCTAGGGCTGACTGCAGCCAGTGGGTCACAGCAGTAAAAGACTCTGGATTTAAACCCAGAGACAACTGTCCTCATGTAAAGAAAGCAAAATTGGCAGCTAGGGCTCCCTTCCTGGAGGTAATCTGTCCCTGAGGGCAAGTCCGTACCTGTGCTTCTGTGAGGGGCTGGTGGCTTCACACCTGGACTGTGGGTGGCAGTCCGACAGGTTGGGTTCGTCAGAGAACCACGGCAGTGGCTCACAGACTACCTGTGCTTCTGTGAGGGGCTGGTGGCTTCACACCTGGACTGCAGGTGGCAGTCCGGCAGGTCGGGTTCATCAGAGAACCATGGCTGTGGCTCACAGACTACCTGTGCTTCTGTGAGGGGCTGGTGGCTTCACACCTGGACTGTGGGTGGCAGTTCAGCAGGTCAGGTTCATCAGAGAACCACGGCTGTGGCTCTCAGACTACCTGCGTTTCTGTGAGGGGCTGGTGGCTTCACACCTGGACTGCGGGTGGCAGTCTGGCAGGTCAGGTTTATCAGAGAACCACGGCTGTGGCTCTCAGACCACCTGCACTTCTGTGAGGGACTGATGGCTTCACACCTGGACTGCTGGTGGCAGTCTGGCAGGTCAGGTTCATCAGAGAGCCACGGCTGTGGCTCTCACACTAATTGCTGGTACAATTCCTGCAAATTCGGCAATTTCGCCTCATGAAATATTTTGTGAAATTTGCCCATTACATTAAATATTTTGTAGGGTGTGAAATGCAGAATTTTGCCTATGAAATATGAAATTTCACCAAAAAAGTGGTGACATTTCACCAGCAAAAGGTGAATTTTGCCATTGCATGGGTAAAAATTCGCATACCACGGGCAAAATTTTGAATCTTGCTTCCGCTAAAAATTTCATGTATCAGGCAAATTTCGCAAAATAATTTGTGTAATGAAATTTGTCAATTTCGCACATCTCTACAGTGCAGAACCAGAAAATTAATTCAAGGAGCCCATGTCATTTAGCTTTCTCATGCAAAAATGTCCAGACATGAGAAGTTAGACTGAGAATTCCTGGGCACTCAAGTTTATTCACTAAAGTGCATTACGAGCACTGTGACAGTGGGGTACTGACACACAGCATAGCACCATGTAACAGAAAGCAGCAGCCTGATGTACTTTTTTCTGATCATTGGGAAAACATTCTGGGAGCACAGAATTTATGCATATTGTGATGCTGGCACCATTTCACTAGTGTATTCCAAGAACTGTAGCAGGGGACTGACACACAGCACAGCACCTTTGTAGCAGTATGCAGCAGCTGGACATATTTATTCTGCTAGCTGAGAAAAATTCAGGGAGTGCAGAATTTATATATGCTGTGCTTTTCTCACAACTTCCCCTGAAGTGCATTATAAGAATGTGTGTGTGTGTGTGTGTGTGTGTGTGTGTGTGTGTGTGTGTGTGTGGTGGGGGGTGACACACAGTGCAGCACATTGTAGCCACATGCAACAGCCATACATACGTATTCTGTTAGTTGATAAAAACACTGGGAGTACAGCATTTATGTATATTGTGCTTTTCTAACAATTTCCAAGAAAGTGCATTACAAGAACTGTTGGGGTGTGACTGACACACAGTGTAGCGCCATGTAGCAGCATGCAGGAGTCAGTGTATTTTTTTCTAATCACTGGGATAAATTCTGTGAGCACAGAATTAATGTATGTTGTGCTTGTCTCACAATTGCCCTAAAGTGCATTACAAGAACTGTGGTGGGGGAGGACTGAGAAACAGTGCAGCATAATTTAGCTGTAGCAACAGCTGGACATCGTTTTGTGGTCACTGAGATAAACTCCGTGAGCAAAGAATATATGAATATTGTACTTTTTGCACCATTTCCTCTAAAGTGTATTATGAGACCTGTGGTGGTGTAACTGAAACACAGTATAACACTTTGTAACAGCATGCAGGAGCCTGCTTCAATGATTCTGTTAATTAAGAAAAATTCTGGGTGAACAGAATTTTTGTGTGTTGTGCCTTTTTCACAGTTTCCCCTAAAGTGCGTTACAAGAACAGTGATGGGGGACTATCACACATTGCAGCACCTTTGTAGTGGCATGCAGCAGCCTGACATACTGTATTTATTCTGGTAGTTGAGAAAAATTCAGGGAGTATGGAATTTATATATGTTGTGCTTTTCTCACAACTTCCCCTAAAATGTGTTACGTGAACTATGGTGGGGGTACTGACACAGTGTAGCACCTTGTAGCAGCATGCAGCAGCCAGACATACTTACTCTGGCAGCTGAAACACATTCTGGGAGTGGAGAATTCATGCATGTTGTGCTTTTCTCCAAACTTCCCCTAAAGTGCATTACAAGAACTGTGGTGGGTTGGGGGGTGGACTGACACACTGCTTAGCACCTTGTTGCAGCACAAACCAGCCTGAAATACTTTTCTTGCTGTTGAGATAAATTCTGGGAGCGCAGCGTTTATGTTCAGTATATTGTGGCCCAGATATTCAGAACAGTTGTGCATGGCGCAACTGAGTTGCACCAATGCAAGTGCAGAATTGCGCCAAGGAGCCATATTCAGCGGGAGCCAGTGCGCAGCACAAAATCCATTGCACCAATGTGCAACTATAATGATTGCAGGCACAAGTGCAGGGGGTGTTCCCATGAATATCCCGAGCAGTGGCATATTCAACCATGAAACCATGGCGCAAGTGTGGAGCAAATCAAAGTTGTTCTGAGCAGATTTGTTCCTATAAATACAGGGTGCAAACACACAGACAGCATTTGTGCCAGGGGTGAGAGTGAGAGAGAGAGACAGATAGAGGCAGACAGAGACACAGACAGACAGACAAAGGCTACACACAGAGGGACAGGGACAGAGATGTGGCCTGGGAGAGGGAGAGAGGGGCAGAGAGAGAGAGAGAGAGAGAGAGACACACACACACACACACATACCATGTGCCAGGGTGTCACACAGCCAGCAGCCAACCGGTCAGAGGGACAGTGGACAGCAAGAGCCATGGACAGTGTGCCCTTCATGATGGAGGCCGTAATGAGGAGTGTGAAGGGGCAGGAGGAATAGCGATGTGGCCGAGGAAGGGCCCATCGGCTGTATGCCCGACACAGGTGGTACCATGCCTGCATCACCTTTGAGAACTACAGTGACACAGAGATCATGGGCCGGTACCGCCTGAACAGGGCCATTCTGACACAGCTCTGCGAGCTGTGCAGTGAGGAGATGCAGGCACCCACCAGATGGAACCACACCATGTCTGTGGAGACAAAGGTGACCGCCGTCATGTGCTTGGTCACTACTTGCACCTTCCAAAGACCAACAGGTGACATCACAAGCATAACCCAGTCAGCCACGTCCCGCCTCCTCACACAGTTCCTCAATGCACTGCTGCCACATGCTTCAGAATATATCCATTTCCCCAGCACACAGGTGGAGTGTACAGCAACCATGCAGGACTTCCACAAGGTGGCACACATGCCTGGCATGATTTGGGCCATTGACTGCACCCACATGGGCATCCGCATGCCACCTGGCCCCAAGGGTGTTACATACATCAACAGGAAAGGGAGCCTGAGTGTCAACTGCCTGGTGGTGTGCAATGCCATGGGGCACATCACCAGTGTCTGCACCACACACCCTAGACGTGCACATGATGTGTTCATCTGGCACAGCCCTGCACTGTGCCACAGGTTTGAACATGGGGACATCCCCACAGGCCATCTAGTGGGTGAGTATGGCATGGGCAAGGGGCGATGGGCAAAGCAGACCTGGGGATGGAGGTGGGCAGGGTGTGCATGGTGGCGTGGGTGCCAGGGATAGGCAAGGGGTGAAGCACAGACTAGCAGAGGGCTAACCATGTCAATCTCCACACAGGTGACAGTGCATACCCACTGAGGCCCAAGCTGTTCACCCTCTACCGGCACCCATCATCCCCAGCAGAGGAACAGTACAGCGAGGCACATGCAAGCATGAGCAACATCATGGAGCGGGTCTTTGGCATGCTGAAGGCATGGTTACATTGACTAGACAGGTCAGGCGGTGCCCTACAGTACAGCCCCTTGAAAGCTTGTGGCCTATTCCTGGCCTGCTGCAAACTGCACAACATGGCCATTGACCATGGGATAGCTGTCGAGGCTGATGAGGGCGACAGTAGTGGGGATGACAGAGACAATGGGCTGGAGGGTTGTGGACAGCCACCCCCTGGGCGGAGGGACCCCTGGCTGCTCCAGCAAGTGCAATGCCACCGGGACACCATGTCTCAGGAGCACTATGGTGCACACAGGTAGGTGGTGCAGTACACAAGCATGGGCCACACAACCAGATACAGCACACAAGCAGGGGCATGCATGGCAATGGGCATGCACACACAGAGGTGTAATGCAGGGGTAGGGGAGTCAGTGGCACACTACCACACACAGCAACACACACATACACACACACACACACACACACGCACCCACCCACCCAGGCATTGGTATGTGGTATGGGTCAGACACATTGCACCAGTGCACAGGCGTAACCGGTGCCAGGCTGCCCTCATCATTCCCACGCCACACGGTCCAGTGGCCGGGCAAGCAAACACACAGGCAGTGTGTGGCGTGACACCAGTGGTGAGCACACACACACACTGCCCATAAGTGCACAGGGCAGCAGCTGCAGACTGCGGTCAGGGCGGCTCATGGATCAGGGCCGCTGCACGGTCCCATGGCCACCATGGCCACGGGGGCAGCCGTGCAATGCCTATCGGCAGCCACAGGCTGCACATCAGCCAGGGGTCTCCAGCACCCCCATGGGTGGAACCGTGGGACCATGACCGTGTCCCCGCAGGGGTGTGCAGGCGCTCAAACAGGCCCCAGGTGTGCCTGGGATGCCTTTGTCAGAGTCTGGCATCGACTGTGCTGGGGTCACCTGACGCCGGGTCCATGGGGTGGACAGCACACTGCAGGGGTCACCTGTGCATGGCCATGCCCTGTGGCAGCCAGCAACGCAAAGCCATCCGTGCTCACAATGCAATGCAATCCAAGGATTCAGTCATGGCCTCCTGCATGTGTTGCATCCCCACCAGGATCTGCACAGTGCTCCTTTCCTGCTGCTCCTTTCCTGCTGCTCAGCCAACTGGCACACCTCCGCGTGCAGTACATGCACCCCAGCGGCAAGCAGCACCTGTTGCTGAACTGATGCCCGCAGCAGCCCGGTGTGCTCAGCCAGATGGTCAGCATCCTGTGGCTCCTGGGGGGGCCGATCCTCTTGTGATGACCGGCCACACTGCACAGCGCCCCTCTCCGGTGGATGCTGTACAGTGGGGTCTGCAGGGGGAATGGGAACAGCAGGTGCACCGGTGGTGGACCCTGTGTCTGGCTGCCCGGTGGCACCTGCAGCCTGCTGCCACCACCCATCCAGCCACTGTACGCCACCCTGCACCTGTGCGGCTGCACCCCCACCACTGCAGGTCACAGCCGTGGCAACACACACCGCTGCACCTACAGTAGTTGCAGGCAGCTGTTCCACTGCTGGTAGGGCACTGGGCGTGGTGCCTGTGTCAGATGCCAGCAGGGGTAACACACCCACAATGTCACCTATGCTGTCCAGGAGCTGAGAGTAGTCCTCATCGGAGTTGGACCCCGCCCTGATCTGTGTCTCCACACACAGGACACCAAGGCTGGCATCCTGCAGGATCATATCCAGGGCCTCGTCTGACCCCAGGTCCAGGACATCCACCTGCACTGTGTTGCTGAGCTGCAGCCTGTCAGGCCCCTGGATGTCGGTGGATGTGGACGACTGGTCCTCTGAGGCTGTACCGGCATCCACTGTTGCTGTCAGTGCCCCATCCTCTGCATGGAGGCATGCTGGTGCTGCAAGAGACAAATGGCATGTCAGTGATGCAATGCCCACATGTGCCCCCGTACACTGTTGCTGCATGTGTCCTGCAGCATGGCATGCATGTGGGTGTGCACACATGCACATGGCATGCATGCCGGCCGCATTCATGCCGGCTTGCTCATATATGCACCCTCCATGCCACCAGCTGTGTGTGTCTGACATACATACCATGCAGTGATGGGCTGCCACCCATCTAGAACCCTCCTCCAGGCACACCCTCCACCGTGGTGCAGCACATGGTGGCTGCCACCAACTCCTCCTACAGTGTTAGTGTGGATGCATCCACAGGCCCACCTCTGGTGGCAGTATGGGATGCCCAGATGGCTGCCACCTTCTCCTTAATCCACTGCTTGTCTGTTCCCACCTTCTTTCGACACTCCTGCGCTGACCGCTGGTGGCTGCCATGCTGGTTTACGTAGGTTGCCACCTCCTCCCATACACCAGCCCTGGTCTGTGGTGTGCTCATGGCAGGTAGGCCTCAAACAGGGCATCATTCTCGGCCTTTGTGCAGTTGGGCCTGTGCTTCTGTGCAGGCCCCCGATCCTCGCCCTCCTCATGTGCCAACATGTTACTGCCTGCGGACATGGACAGCACAGTGTCAGTGGCAGCATCTCCCCAGTTCGTCCCACCCTGCAGTGATGTCTGCTCCCAGTGAGCTGCAGCAGCATGCACAACTTACCTATTAAGGTTGCAATACCGGTCCATGGCATCTGCTGTTCCATGGCGCTTATAAGGTGCAATGCATGCAAATGAGGTTGGGTGCAACAGTAATGACATGCTAATGCACCCACTGTGCCATTCATTGGCTGTTGAGCTCATTTGCTTGTGGTGTCTGAATATTGTGATATTGCACCATGTGCAATGAGATTGCGCTGGAGCAAGTCACGGTGGCGCAATGCGCATGCATGCATAGTGTGCAGGCCTGCAGTGCACATGCACATTATGGAATCAAGGGGTCAATCGTGCACCGTGTGCAGACAGTGCGATACAGTGGCATTGTGCATGTTGTTCATGGCCAGCTGTGCGTATGGCCGGTCATGGGGTGCTATGCCCTATCGAGCACGAGCGCAATGGTGGGTGACCCCTAACCCCTGGGTCAGACCTCTGACCCTGTGACCCCATGTTGCTACACCCATTCCATGCATCTCTGGCACTGCGCGATGGGCGAGCACTGCGCATGCTCCTACGCATCACACAGCAGGTGCATGTTGTGAACACGTGTACCTTCTCCCACCATTTTTGCCACCAAACTGGTTATAGCGAACATGACACAGGGAAGAGCCAGACATGCCCCCAACTGGACACAGATTGAGCTGGCCAACCTAGTGGCCTGTGTAGAGCCACATGCCCCCAACTCTTTGGGCAGGTGCCGCTGCAGAGGGCCAGGGCACTGTGTGGCAGGAGATAGCTACCAGCCTGAAGCACAGGACGGGGGTGCCCAGGATGGGCGAGCAATGCCGCCACTGATATGGGGACCTCATGCGGCAAGACCCAGAGTGGTTGAGGAGGCTACAGGCATGCATCAGGCATGGGGCTGTGCCACAGCCAGGCAAGTCATCCCAACTTGCATGTCTGCCCTGGTACTGTACAATGGTATTGGCTTAGCTGCCTGGCATGTCCTGCAGAGGGGTACACTGTCATCATGTGCATCATGGAGTGGCATTGCCAGCTTCTGCTTGCATTGAGATGCAGCCATGCAGGCATGTGGAACGAGTCAGGCAGGGGCACGCCCTGTGCACAGGGGTAGGGGGCACCTGCTGTGGTCAGTTACTGATGTGCACCTGTCTTCTTTCCATTCCCAGGACTGGAGGACCAATGGCGGGCTAGGGCTGCAGCAGTGCGCTATGGAGTAGCGTGCTGTGATGGCACTGGATCAGCACCAACAGGGCTGCAGGGGGCAAGAAAGCACTGTCATGGTCCTCTGCACTGTACATGGGGGGTGGCGGGAGGCGTGGGTGCAGGCATGGCCACCTGTGCCATGTACCATGGCAGCTGTGTGTGTCACACTGTGCATGGTGCATGCCACTGTGGTGTGTCCATTGGACACGTGTGCCAGCTGTTGGTGGAGTGGGCGTGCATCCAGCTGCCACTGTTGTTGCTGTGGTGCTGCCAGTGCACTGTGTCATGTGACTATCATTAAACAGTCATGTGGCCATCGTGCGGCAGGGACCACCTCTGTGCACTGTCGTGATGTGCCGAGTTGCTGGCTGGCATTGGCCCACCCCCCTGTGAGTGGGCATTTCGGGCCCTCCAGGGATGTGTGTTCCCACTGCCCATTGTGCACTGTTGGTGGGCATGGTTCCTTGGGACATTGCACTGATCACCTGTCCTGTCCCTTGTTATAGGTGTCCTGTGGCAAAGAGCACCACGGGCAATGTTAAGCCGCCTGCTGTGCCAGACTCTGCTTGTGGCATCAGTGACCATGGAGGCAATGATGCAGATATGCAGGATGCTGCTGGACAATCGGAGGGTGCATTGGCTCGCCAGGGTGGTCGGACAGGACTGCCATTAGTTTTGACCCTGTTTTCCCTGATGTACCTTCCCCTTCCACTGTACAGTCCCTGTTCCCTGTCCCCTTCCCTCGCTGTACCTACCCTTTCCAGCCCCTGGTGTTTTGTATATAGGTTTCTTACAAATGTATTTTTCTGACTTACCTGCCTGTGTCTGTGTCTGTGTCTGTGTCTGTGTCTGTGTCTGTGTCTGTGTCTGTGTCTGTGTCTGCTTTGCAGGTGGCATGACGAGCCATGCTGCAGTGGCCCAGTGTCTGTCCGTGTGGTGTGCATGTGAAGGGGTGCGTGTTGTGCTTCCATGGTTCATGGCTACCTGCCACCTGGCATGTTCAGTGCCTACTGTGTGATCTTCCTGTATTTTTATTTTATTTTTATTTATTTTTATTTTAGCTTTTGTTGACCGGGTAAGTGCACTAGACAAATCCTGCCTATTTTCAGGCACGACCCGGGGGAGGGGGATACAGATGAATGCCAACTGACCTTGAACCAGATTAAGCTGTTGGTGGTATTTTTTTAGTGAATGAGGGAAATTTGGCCAGGACACCGGGGAAATTCCCCTACTCTTTTCGATAAGTGCCATGGGATCTTTAACATCCACCTGAACTACCACCAATCCAGGCAGATGGGACCTCGGTTTAACGTCTCATCCGAAAGACGGCACCTCAGAAGTGCAGCACCCCTCTTATGCTGCACTACAGTGTCAGTACTGGGATATTAACCCAAGTGCCAGATGTGGGAACTGAACCCACAGCCTTCTGATCTCCCAGCCTCAGAGGCGAGTGTGCTACCTACTGAGCCACTGACACTGCAATGTATGCCTGTATGCCTGTGTGGCATGTGTGTGCTTGGCTACATGGTCCTGGTTGTGGCCTTCTATGATCTGGGAGGGGAGGCATGGCCAGCGGCCTGTGAGGGGGCTCCCTTGGTGGCCTTCCATTGGCCGTTTGCACCTCCTGTTGTCTGCTCTCTGTGTCACTTTGTGTGCTAGGGTCAAGTGTCTGGGTGCCTGTGGGTGCCCTGCTGTACCCTGCTGGAGGAGGCCTCCTGTGGCCCCCTCACTGTGCTTCCCTGGCTGTGTCCCTGGGTCTGTTCTCTGTGCCCTGCCCCCCTCTGTTGCTCTGCTGCTCTGCTCCCACAGCTGCGCTGGAGCATCTCTGTTTGTGCCTTGGCGCACCTCTGTTTGTGCCATGGCGCACCTCTGTTTGTGCCATGGCGCAACTCTGTTTGTGCCATGGCGCAACTCTGTTTGTGCCATGGCGCAACTCTTCCATATTCAGCCAGGTTGTGCTGGCGCAGTTTGGCCTGTGCAACCTCTGAATATGGCTCCTGTTGTACCATGTCGCATCAGATTTGTGCTGCGCCAGACTTTGGCACATTTCTCAATATCTGGGCCTGTGTTTTTAACACCATTTACCCTAAAATGCATTACAGAAACTGTGGCAGTGGGACTGACACACAGCAAAGTACAACATAACAGCATGCAGGAATCTGATGTATTTATTTTGATAGTTGAGAAAAATCATGGGACTACAGAATTTGTGTACAGTATGTTGTGCTTTCCTCACAATCCCTACTGAAGTCCATTACAAGAACTGTGACATGCGGACTGACACACACAATGCAGCACCTTTAGCAGGATGCTGCAGGATGACATCTTCATTCTAATAGTTAATAAAAATTCTGGAAAGACAGAATTTAGCTATGTTGTGGTTCTATCACAATTTCCCCTAAAGCATTTTACAAGAACTGTGGTGGGGGACTGGCACACAGCACAGCACCATGTCGCAACATGCAGCTGCCTGACATAATTCTGGTAGTTGAAAAACATTCTGAGAGTACAGAATCTATGTATGTTGTGTTTTTCCCACAATTTCCTCCAAAGTGCATTGTAGGAACTGTGGCAGGGGACTGAAATGCAGTGCAGCACAATGTAGCAGCATGACACATTTATTCTGCTAGTTGAGAAAAATAGTGAGAGAAGTAAAAAGTGATAGTGCAAGGACTGCACAACTGCTCAAGAAAGAACAGTAGAGAGGAAATCAGAATGTTTTTCTTTCAGTGAACTGGAAGAGGATAGCTGATAGCAGAATTCAGATAGATAGAATGAAGCAGTGACAGAAATCCTCACATTGGAAAATTAAGATGTACATTTTTTTGACTTTTTAAATAGTTTTTACAACAGGTGAAGCATAAAGGAGAAAGCAAGAAAGAAGGCATGTGATGATGATTCTTGAATCGAGTAGTGTAGAGAGAGTATAGCTCTGGCCTCAGGACAGAGGCGTACCACCACCGCCATGGAGTTCCACCAGACCCTCAAGAATTCTCTGCTGGTTTTGGATCAACACCTCAGCTTGGTGGGAGAGTTACCCAATTTTCATGCATAGCTGGGCCACTTCAGTACAGATGGATGTTGGAGAAGGATATGAGGCCAGTCTCACAGGTGACCCCTCAACACTTGAGTCTGGCTATAGCTCCCTCTTCTAGTCCTCTCCATCCTCTCCGTGCCCTCCTATGGGATCTGTGCACTGCATGATGACCTGCCACATTGCCTCTTCTTGTGTTGCCCATGCTACATCACAGAAGGAGCACTAAGGTGCCACTGCCTCAACCCACTGATCTCTCTTGGTTTGTCTCCCCCTCACATGTTCCTCCCACTGCTGGCAGTGCCTCATCTTAACATGGGCGTGCTACCCACCTGTGCCAAAATGGCTGCCCTGTTTCTCATGCTGAACAATGGTGTGAAATAAGGTACATGTCCCCACACTTTTATTGGTGAGGTCCCTGACAAATAACTCCATCTCCTCACAGGGCTAGGATGGTGGCACAACCACAGGGGCAGCCATAAAGGTGGGTGTTGCAGCAGGTAAAAGATATACTGGAGCAGAAATAACTGCTGCTGATGCTGTGCTATTGGGGGGGGGGTGCTGACTGTTCCACTTCCCATGCTTCTGGTTACAAAGCTGGCCTTTTCAGATGAATGGGATGGTGTTCCCCATCCAGGGACTGCATCCCATCTTCCTTGCTGTGACTGGGAGCAGCCCTCCCAGTCACCTCCTCGCCAGTCCCACCTAAGCCGAAAAAAAAGAGAAAAAAAAGAAAGAGTAAAAGGAAGAAAAAATAGAACAAATGAAAATGGAGAATCTAAAGAAAAATACACCTAAACAATAACTAGTTAGATCACCACAAACTGTTAAATATAGAGAAGATGACAAGAAAAGCAAAAACGAAAGCTGTAAAGTTTTCTTGGTTGTTTTTGTAAAGCTTCTGAAAGCTGCAGATCTGGGGCAGGATTCACAAAGATTGTGAAATTCCCACAGCTGCGGCACAACGTCAGTGCCAAAGGGTGGCCACATGTGGAGCTGCAGGAGTCCCGTAGTGGCAGGTATTCACAAAGGTGGAGCTGGATTATGACCGGCTCCACGATTTACGGCTGCTTGTGGGTGGTGTCACCTGGAAGACCACCACAGCTGTGGAAAGATGCTACGGCTTTTGGGAGCAGCCTTAACACCCTCCGCAACTGCTGCAGCTGTGAATTGCACCCGGCGCAGCTGAGGGCGATTTCAGTCCACAACTGCAGTTGCGGAGTGGGACTTCGGTCCCAAATGTTTTGAGAATCCTGCCCCTGATCTTTAACTCTAACTCACTCAGACTGTAGAATGAAACTAAGGCACCATCTGTACAAAGACATGTGGCATGTGACCTGCAGGAGCTCTTTGCATGTGACCTACAGGCACTTGTTTTCCAGAAACCTTGATCTGAGCAAATTTCACCCAACTGAACCCCAAAGGCAAAGTTGCCGGCAAAGTTGTCAGGTGACATTACAAAAGGTAAATTTCCTAGTAACTGGCAACAATTTGTGAATTCATCCAGGAAGGCAAAGTTTGTTATTTTGCTGGAAATTTGCAAGCAAATTAACACATTACAACATATCTACTTAAGGTTAGTAATACGATTTTATTTACCATGCTAACAAGTTTTTGAAGTTAAGGTTACAAATTAGGTGTTATTAACATGTTAAGAAGATGGTACTAGTTTACATACATTGGTATATGACTCTGAACTGTCTAATTACCTTGGCTGGTATAGGAAAATTAATTGGGTACAGTATATATGGAAATAAACAATGTTTTTTTCCTGTGGTATTAAGGGGCCAAACTATATATTATATAATGATTTATCACAAAAAATCTGGATAAAATGCAACTTGTCACTGGCTGCAACTGAAGCCAGAGAGATCACTTGAGGCAGCATGTTTTCAGAAAGAACAAGCATTTGTCAGTGCCGAATGTTTCCTTACATGGTTTATATGGAAGGTGTGTATTGTGTTGATGAACTTCTGGTGGGAGGAAAAGCCTGCCTGAACTATGTTTTGACAAGCTGTCGTGTTTTGGACAGCAGCTGTATACAGAAGCTTCGGTAATAAGAAGGCTATGTTGAAAATGTGGGGTGCATCGCCGGACCGGTGGCGCTGAGGGTTGAGGTGCTGGACGCCACACCTTGCACTATGCTGGTGACCCATATATAGGAGCAAACGCAGGCCGCTGGGGGTTGGCAGGGGAGGAGAAGGATTGAGCATCCCAGGGAGAGCTCTTCTTCCCTTGGGAGAGAGGCGACCAGTTGTCAGTGCATGCCTGGCTCCTAGCAGTGACTGGGTGCTGGCACACCGACACTGCAGACATTGGGTCAGAGGTGGGGCAGATAACTGATGGGGTGTGCGCACGGGTGTGTGTGCGGCATGATCACTGGCATCCTTGCACACTCCACTCCTGAAGGGGAGAAACCACAAAAAAAAGCTCATGGCAGATGATGGAGGGTGATCGCAGGTCCCACCCCGAACAGTCACAGCGCCGACCCCTATACTGGATCCAGTCCATGTATACACACACATACACACACACACACACACACACACACACGCACACACCCACCCCACACCCTTGAACAGAACCAGCTATTGCCCACAGTATTTCCCACCTACCAAAACAGTAGTTCAAGTATAATATAAATGCTGTAGTGTGTGCATTCTACACTACAAACAAACAGCCACACACAGAAGGAGCCCTCCATACCAGGTATTGACAACAGCACCCTCTAGTCATGGTCAGAAAGGTACTGGCTATTTAGAAATCCTTGTATACTATGTATCACACACACACACACACACACACACACACACACACACACACACACACACACCTATATCTATACACACACACTCACACAAAACCACCTGTATCTACACACACAATCCCCTGTGGCAGGGCAGCAGTTAAGTTTAGCATAGATTCTATCTAATAGCTAGCAAATTAAAATGTTGCTGCACTATGAGGCAGGCCAGGAGGCATGGAGGGCTGAAATTCTGTGTGCCTTACCTCTGACCATGCCTCCAACCCAGGTTTGGGAGCTAGCTTGGTTGCCGGTGGGGGGCACCCATCAGTGGACAGCTACTCTCTCCCAGGGCGGGGATGCATGCTGTGTCAACCTTTGACTGCCCCCAGGTGGAGATCTGTGGGTGGTGCCAGAAGCTTGAGCAACATAAAAGGGAGGGGCAGTGATCTTTAGTAGTTGTGCACATCCTTGTGTGCATGGTTACGTACCACCACAGCAAGGGACCTAAGGGAAGAAAACTGAAAAATGGTCGACACAGACTTGATGAAACTCTGCCTGCCTACATTCATCCCTTGCCACCAACTAAACCGCTGGCCCAACTCTGGAAGTGACTCACTGGGTGGGTGGGGAATGGCCCTTACATTCCAGGCCCCAACACGGGGAGGGGGGGAGACAATCCATGGGGGAGTTTGGGTTTGGTGGGTATGGGTGAAGTGAGTGCCAGATGGGTGAGGAGGGAACAAGGCTCAGGGTGCTCACCAGTGTCAACCTTCAAGGCAAACATTTTATTAAAAAAATAAATAAATGGCCGGCCCGGTGGTACAGAGGGCTGAGGCACTGGATGTCTCACCTCGCAGCACTCCAGCGACCCAGGATCGGGAGCGAGCCTGGGTCATCGGAGGTCGGCATGGGGGGTGGAGCTGGATGCAGCAGCCGACAGGCAGCTCTCCCCTCCGGGGGTGGTGGAGTGGTATTCCTCACTCAAGGCTGCCCTCTGGTGGAGGTCAGGAGGCTGCACAGGCAGGGGGCCGGCAGTAGGTCAATGGTGTGGGCAGGAGGGGGTCGTCACGGGGGCTGTAAGGCACATACGACCTTCTTCTGGGGTGCTCTATTGTGAACGAAAAAGTCCGGCGGCAGGATGATGACCGACTGTCCACAGGCACCGCTACCAGACTGGGTGGAAGGTAAGTCTCGGTAATCCCGGGAGACGTAGCTGGGGGAGCCGGTTAGATGGGGGCCGTCTGGGGGGGCGCATAAATAAATAGAATAAAAAAAGAAGTAAGTAAAAAATAAGTGCACAGCCGCAGCATTATAGCAAACCCAAGTGTAGGTAATATGTACAGGATCTCTTACCTGGGAGCTAGGGAGTCAGAGGAAGGATTCTTGAAGGGAAAATGTCCATCGGACCTGTAGAATAAAATATAGGAGAGAGGTCACAAAGGATCCATGGTTCTTAGGGAGTAAATAGGAAGGATAGAGCAAGTTAGATGTAGAGTAATGCTTATCTGATAGGGAAGGGCTCAACATCCTCTGAGATCTGTTAAGAAAAAAATAGGTTAGTATGGAGAAAATATAGTAGTGATAGCAGAGAGCGGATAGATATGAAATGGGTATAGGACAGCATTAGAGTAAAAAAAAGGGACTGTTAGATATAAAGTTACAGTTAGGGCACAGGAGGAAGATAGAGATACAGAGAAAGAGATGGAGAAATAAATAACATTAATAAACAGATAGGAAAAAAAAACAGAAAGTGTGTGTGTGAGGTTGGGGGGTGCAGCAAAACCGTGTATCACCCCGTAGATGGTCTAGTGGCCAGTAAGTAAAAGTAATAGCCCAGGTGGTCAAGTTTGGACTCTTTGGAGATAATTGCCAGCACTGTTTAAATAATTTAACACTGGTGGTCTGGGAGTGGTGGGGGGCTAGTGCTGTCCCAGGGATGTGAGGGATTTATATAATACTCCCAGTGGGCTACTTTCCCAGGTGGCCAGTCACCACTGTATTTAAACTAATACAAATTTCCTCCTTGAGTCTAGTGGTGGTGGGTTCCTTGGGTCCCGATAAATATTGTTTTGGCAGGGAGCAGGGATGTGGAGTGTGAGGAGAACGAGCTGGGGCAGCTGCAGCAAGCAGCGTGAGTGACTGTGCTAAAAGTGAACATATCAGTAGGTGCTTGTTTCATACCTGTACCTTCAGACATAAGTATGCAATGTACTTGAATTACTAAGTTCTTTGTCATACAACAATGGAATGCCAAGTGTGGTCTGCAGGGCACCAGCTGAAATCCTACCACTGTCGTGGGTATGCAAAGTAAACAGGGCACCACAGGGCAAAGTGTTTAAGACTTTTTTCGAGTGCAGAACTACCACTCAGGTATCTTCCTAAGCTGCTTGGTGGTTGTTATTTTTGCACTCAAATAAAGACTTGAACATTTTGCCCTGTGGTGCCCTGTTTGCTTTACATTTGGATTATTTTACTATGGACAGACAGAGCAGCAAAATGAAACTTAGTTTTTTCTGGTTTTTTTCTCCTTTGGCATTGGCAGTTTTACCTGCTTCCTCTATGATCACAACAACCCACAAAAAAAGATCGCCAGCCACAGGTTGAGAGGGTTAGTGGACCAGCCCTCCCCCCTGAGTGATCGCTGAACCAAGAAGAGCTACAGCTGCAGCACCAAGGGGTCGCATACACCACTTCCTCTCCCTGCAACCTGCACCACAAATCAGCCCCTTTGTCCTCGCAGCTGAAGCCCCAAGCAAAGATCACCAGCACACAAAGGGAAGGAGCGGGGGGTTTCAACTGACAGGGAACTGGAAGATCAGGGGTGGGACTGCACACAGAATAAGAGGAATGAAGCGCACTCTCATTGGTGCGGTTCATTTCTCCCAAGTGCAGGCCAGCTCCCAGCTGTAAAATTGCGACAGCCATCACACTTGGCTTCACTGGTCATTGGTGTGTCAGGGTCATGCCCACTGCACAGTGCTCTGCATTGGACTAGTCCCTGACACACTGTCCCAAGGTGTTTCTTGTGCAAGCGCAAGGAAATGCAAAAAGGGGGACTGTTTCCTAAATAGTGTGCTGGAAGGCTAGTCCACCATTTAGGGCCAAATTAAGAGCACAGCTAACCTCAGTCCAGTCACTGATGCCAGTAATGGACAGCCAGTGAGCATCTGAAGCAGCTCATCAGAATTCCCTCTATCCTGTCTGGAGCTCAGAGGTAAAAGGGTGTCTAATATTTGTTTGTTAACCCTTAGGCTGCCAAGAGAATTAGAACGTATAGGAATTCTGGACTGATATATCAGTCCGTTGCATAGAAAGGGTTAAGAATGATTTGTTGGCCACTAAAGGGCCCAGTGCAAGGGTTCACTCCCATGCAAGCGATCCAAGTTTTGGAATGGACTCAGAAAACAACCTGGTGGCATGGGTGGTGGGCAGGGAAGGTGCTACTGTTCATCAGTGCTCCCAGATGGGGAAGGGGAATGGTTGGCTCCAGGTTCTGCACAACTTCCCTTGCGATGGGCCAAGGAGCTTGCCTCTTCAGCAGGAGGGTGCTGCATACATGCTAAATTAGGGGCATCACCTGGTGCAGCAACGTAGTGGGCAGAGATAAAAAATTAAAAACCTTGGGTAGCATTTTTCAGACAGCGTATCCATTTTACAAACGTGACTGCGCAACATTCATCCGGATAGTTACACCACTGAAAGGCAGTCTAACTTCTGAGTGTGATTGCCTTAACTCGTGCCCCAAAAATGACACATGCATCTAAATTTGACCCATTCATTTTTCTGGTTGCCAAAAAAGTGTCTAGTGTCACAAATGCATTGGGGTGTTTGTAAATATGCTGCAAACATCCCAGTGCATTTCCTGGACACAGCAGCACACATCTGAAATACAGATGTGAGCACTGCATCCATATCTTTGACAGTTCCCTCCCCTGTGTCCAACAAGCTATCTATATGACGATCAGTGGTGCACTCTGGGGCCTCCCATCTTGTAGATCCCTGGCTGGGACAGTGGGGGGGGATCAGCAGTACAAGCTGGGAAGGTGCAAAGACCTGACTGAAGTAGTAAGGTCGTGAACTCAGGGTCAAAAGGCTCTGTAAAAAAATTAATTAATTTAACTCATGATACTGCAATAATGATATAGTATCTCATTTACCAAGGGGTCCTCCTTCTATCAAGTTTTTGCAGTTGGTGAGTAAAGAAGAACAGAGTGATCAGGAGGCTTGCGTAATGTCACACTGTGCGTCAGTGGTGGTAGTTAATTACGGTCTTGTGTTTCATAGTACTGGTTTCAGATTAATGAACCACACTGTTTTCCCCTGCCACCCACATCTCTCCTACATACAGTACCACTACCTGCATATTTGATGTCTCGAGGATCATACATTTTCATAATCATTTGCCGGTTACAATATACTGCTCCAAGGAACCTGGCCTTTTCAGCTTTTGTGCTCGTTAGAAAAAACAAACAATACTGTACAATCAGATGACGTAACTGCACAATAGTCACAGTGGCAAATGACCAATTTTTGTCCTGCAAACAAGTGACACAAAAGATATGAGGATTTAGAATGTTGGCACTGTTGTTAATTAACCTCATTCTCATTAGTTAATCTTTCTGCATTGAACTGCTTACACTTTGCTCCTGCCCCCCCTAAGATTTTCTTTTCTTTAGTTTTTGATGTCTGCAGGGCTTAAAATAATCGTGATTGGCCTCCGTGACCTACATTATGTCATACCTGTGGTTTAGCTACAAGTTGAGAAGCGTCTCTGCTAGTTAATGCATCAGAGTTTGGCCAAGTGCCAACTTGGCAGACATTCTGTGGTGACGGAGATGAAAGAAGGATCCTGGGAAAAGGCCCTTCAGAGCACAAGGATGTTAAATAGTGCTGAATTCTGAACAGCGTGGGCAGTTCTACCTGAGATGAGTGTAGAGCAGGTACACACCTTCCACAAAAGTATCAGATACTTTGAACCACTGAGGATTCTCTTTACCTCTGATCAGAACAGCACAATACTTGATTAATTAATCAGCTTATTAATTAAGATGTTCCCTAGGTAAGCATTACAGATATAGGCAGTAACCCTGTTTTTAGAAATGAGCTAGAGGGTAGGGGAGTGAGACAAAGGATAAGAATGACAACATATGATGTGGAATACTGAAAAAAAAAACCTATGCAATAAACAATAAGGAACAGGTTAATAAAAAACTACATACAGGAGATTGTCGGTATTGCAACAATAGTTCATTTCTTTTATACTGACAATGCTATGAGTTCTCACAAATGTGTTATTACTGGTAACTAGTGCTTGGTGTGGGTGAGCAGCAATGGAAATATGAACATTTAGTTCAGCTTTAATCTGGACCCCCTTCGTGTGGTTTAGCTTTGAGACGTTGGCAGAAATAGGGGCAAGTGACACTTCTCCACCACCTCAGTCAATCCCACCTTCTTCCCACCTCCCCTGTTCCTCCAGTAAGTTTCATGAAATGACTTAGGGTATGATCCAATAGGGGGTGACTATACACTCAAAACAGAGCATATCCCTGCTGCGGCCCTGACCATGCCAACATAGAAACATCGAATATGATGGCAGATAAGGACCCACCGGTCCACCTAGTCTGCCCAACGAGGCAGCACCAGAATTCCGTCCCAGTAAGTTCCACTGGTGCATAGCCACATTTAGAAGCAGGTGATGTTGGGGGGCAGTGCTACTCCTGACTATAAGCCTCTAATCAAATGCCTGTCCTGGGTTCCAAGTGTATTCCTGTCTATACAGGCTGCATGTGTTAATGGGATTTTGCAGTCCTCCAATGACTGCAGTATCCCCATCAGATAGTCAACAACAATGTCAAAAGTTTCATACCCAGTACTGCCCCAATCCACTGTGAAGGCTTCCAGGGCCAGGGGGCTGGTAGAGGAGGGCTGACTGGGCTCCTTTATTGGTGATATCGCCAAGCGGGGGGATCATAATCACTAAAGCCACTTTTCAAGTCACATATCCTCCACTCTCTCTAACAGCCTTCCACATCATAGATCTTGTCCTGAAGATGCGGCTTAAACCTACACACACCCTTTGCCTGCTCCCATCCCACCCACCCAGCCATGTCGCAGACTCGGATCAAGTGCGGAGGAGTGCATATGTAGTTTTGTGGATGCTATGGAGTACCCCATGTCACAGTGTGTGGGAAATAATCTCGGATGAGGCAAGTTGTCAGGATTTAAAACACACTTCATGATATTTATTTACAGATTCAATAAAATTAAACAAACACAAATAAAAGAAAATGCAATACGAACGACCACTCTGCTTCAGTGGTTTCTTGCAAAAACAAATGATACAGTCTGAGATTGTAGAATTGCTATGATCTTGTACCTTCTGTATCACTCAGTCTACCAGCACTGTAGACCTCCCTTCACCACATCCAAGGCTGATCTGCCTGAAGTACTACGAAGAGAGCTTATATACCCTCTAGGTGAGGTCGCCTGACTAGACCCTTAACCTCAAATACAAAATATAAAAGTTCTAGTTTAGTCTAGCTAACATTTGTGATCCACCAGAGGTGCTCTTAATGGTAGTTTATACATCCTGATCCCTGTCCTTTACTAAGCAATAGTTACTTGGCTGGAATAACCATCTTAGCATTAATTACAGTATTAATTACTTGGTAACCACCAGGGGTTTTGCTTAGTTATGCCATGATTGACAGGTGGTGCACTATAAGACTGGGACAGAAGAGGGCGCTGTTACCTTAAGAAACAGTTTCAAAGACCAGCAGCCATGTAGGAAGAAGGTCCTACATTTTAATATGTACCTGGCTATAATGTTTATTTATATACAGAACCTTCTTAGTGCTTTCCAAAAGGAAAGAAATAACATGCCTACCCTCTGGCACCTATCTGTAGGGTGCACCAGAGGAAACAAGGACAATTGGGTGTTGCTTCCTTTGCTTCATTTCATAATGTAGCCCTCTGGTATCAAAATTCTCTTTAGCACAGCCTACAGCACAGCAGACCCCTCTCTGCTGTTAAAGTAAATATCTGGGCAGCTCCCTTGTCCCTCTATGTCAGGGTTTACTTTAAATTAAATGCTCAGGGAAAGCGAGTAGCACTAGGAGCAGCTGCCGACTCCTCTAACTTGCTTTTATTTGGGTTAAAACTTGGCGATTCCAGGAGCATGCTACCTCTATACTTTATTTCTGGTAGTAGCTCTGTTGCACAGTAAAGAACCAACACTGTTTTTATTTCAGATTTACACAGTTCTCCTGCAGAGCGAACCGAACAAGAAAGTGAAAGTAAATTTCTTGGGCTTTCACTTTTCGTGTGGGTGGCTGAAATTGACAAATGCCGCCACGCTTCACAATGGCGAAAGCTCCTGCCTAAAGCTTCTTCAGTGTCTACTTTTGGTTTGGGCACGGCAAGGTGCCTTTCTCTATTTTAGTTTTGCTCTGTTCACTTTTACAGAGTGAACCTAGCGCATTTAAAGCAAATTGCTTTCTCTTATGTCTTGAGGGTGGCTGCAATTTCCAGAGTCACCTTGTCCTACACTTGCACTACAAACCACAGCCTCTCATACAGGAAAGGCTACCACTAAGGCCAATACTGTCCTTTTTACATATATGTTTTTATTATTAATTCCCATGAATAAAGTACAATTTTAAACACCACTGTTGCCCTAAAAAATACAGGACACCTTTTTCTCTACCCTATATAGCATCACAACAAAACAATATACAGTTTAAGGATCCTTACATAAATGCTGCTTTCATGTTATATCAGGATTTTAAATTCTAGCCCCATTTTTCCTTCGGGATTCTCAACATTCTTTCATGCCCAAAGACATGTCTTTTTATACTCAGTTGCAACTGTCAAGGTATACCTTCTAAGGTGTGATTTAGTCTCTGAATTTTTTTAAGGGACTTTATTGATGAAAATAGGAATAAGTAACAGCATAAGGCGTAGTGGGAAAGTAAAGAAGATAGCTTAGTACTATCCTAGGTGGCCTACCTAGGACAGTAGAACAGAATAACAGTATAAGTATAAGAGGTACTGTTGCACAACAGAAGTTTTATAAAAGTTGGGAAGAAGACAAAAAAAGAGATAGAAAAGTGGCCAGCAGTTGTGAATCAAGGGGTGTAGCCTATCTCTGCCACATCCCGTTGGTTCACAGTGTACACCTAGGGACACTCCATTTCTTTTTCCATCCCTTCTCATGTGCAGAAGGTTGGGAGCATGTCTTGGATCAGGTCCTTCATCATCCAAGAGCAGAAAAATTCTTTAATAAAAACAAAAAGTCTGTGTGAGTGTCAGGAGGATGATAAGGGACTGGGGTGGAGGATAAGGGGGAGAGATGTCTGGACCACAGTATAAGCCCTGGCCACCTACAAAAGGCTATGCTTTTTTTGTCAATAAAAATTGGTCTAAGGTCAGAGTTACCCAAAGTGGCTCCGAAGATTGGAAGTGCTGAACTGAAGATGACAGTGCTAAATTATGAAACATTGACATTAATTCAGCATCATCTTATCTTTTGTGCTATTGTTGGTAAACTTGACTCAGTATTTTTATGAAGACTTTTTTTACAAACATGCCAAGACTGCATGAAGATCACTGTTGGTGCTGAGCAAAACTTTTGTGCAAAACTTACTATTTGCAAGTAAAAATCCCAAGGCTGTTTGGCTTAATGAATTGTTATATTTTTCATGATAAAACAGCAATTGCTTTTGAAAATAGATAATTTTCAAGGAAATTTGCAATTGTGTAATGCTATATTTGAGATAATACCTATCACACAAACATTGGATTTTTTATCATTTCACACGAATTCTGCTCCCAAACAATCTGCTAGACTTCTCAGTACCTCTGTACTTCCTGGTTGAACTATGGAGTCACCTAAGGGCCTAGCAAGCAGCACATGGGAGTGTTTGGCTTAGTGTTGAATTATCTTCAGCAGTGCTGGGACTAGAATTAGGTGCCCTACCAACAGTGGGTCCTAAGTGGTGAACAGACGGGTAATGGTGCCCTGAGGCAACAAATAAACACTTACAGAGAGGGCTATACTAGGAATGGCAGCTGTCTATAAGGGGCCAGGGGAAGAGAGTTTAGCAAAGATGTTGTCAAGTGCCCAGTGTGTGTGTTTGCGTGTGTGTGTGTGTGTGTGTGTGTGTGTGTGTGTGTGTAAGGGAACAATGACCACCAGGCTGGAATTTAGTCCCCCACTGGCAGCCCAATAATGGTGTCATTTAGTAATTTTTTTTTTTTTTTTAAAGAGGTTGGTTTCTGCATTTTTTTTGCAGGCTGGATGTACTGTATAGAAGATGCAACCCATATCAAAAAAACAAACAAAAAAAAATGCTTTGGAGCAGATTCCAAAAGATCCCCAGGCTGTCCTTTTAGATGGACAGTATTCTTATCCTTTTTTATTACGTATACTTTATTAATGATCCAGCAGCCAACAACAACAAGAAAACAACAATAAACACAGTTTCAAAAAATTAATGACAGAAAACAGTTCAATCAAAAAGAGACAAATCCCCTCCCCACCCACCCATTCCCCAATACCTAAGCAGGAGCCCTGGAAACATCACCAAGCCGGTGGGGGCTCTTCGAGAACTAGGTGGGTATCTGAAAAGTAATTACACACACATTTCAACAAAGAATGTGTGGCCTCAGTTAGCAGTGAGTGAGTAACAACGTGTGTAAAGTCTTCCAGCAAGACCTGTAGGGGTGCAAGGTGTGATAAAAACTGGCTATTGATTTTTCTATGCTTACAGCCTTCAGCATTTCCTTTAGCCACTCAACACAAATTGGGGTTGTGACATCCACCCAATGGTGTAAAATGATTAATTTTGCAACCATCACAATTAGCGCCATATGACCTTTCCTGGCCCCAAGAGTTGGTTACCATAATCCCCAATCAAAGAAGTCTCTGGGGTGAAAGCATCTTGTAGACCCAGGAGAGGATCCAATATGGTTCTGATAGATTCCCAAAAATGGTTGTATTGTTGGGTGTTGCCAGAACATATGGCATAGAGAACCGTCTGCCTGATCGCATCTAGTACAGGCAGGAGTCTGTTTTTTACCCATTTGAAAAAGTTTCTAGCTGAGAAAGAGAGATTATGAAGGATACTGTATTAAATTGCTGCAACTGGAGATGGTCTTGTTTAAAATATTTATACAGATCTGTCCAAATCTGTTGCTAATATTCAGGACAGCATCCTTATCTAAACTTTTATAACTAAATTATGATATGATATGATAAACTATGGGAATCTTGGCAACTTGCATGGACTGACACAAGCTGGGGTTTCAGTCCAGTAACATTTCTTACATTCCTTTTCGGAATACAAGGAGTCCCTGACTTCTGCAATTACAAATGCAAATATCACTCCTAAATATTTGTGCTTGTGTTGGACCACATATAGTGTTATTGAACCTTACCTGGGGCTGGTGTCACCCACATTCAGTATGACTGCTATCACCCATAACATGACATGAATACGTGTTGTTTTGATAACTCTCAAACCTTTTGTCTTTGCCAATACTAACAGCAGAGTATAGGTCCTCAGAGAGACTCATTTGCTCTGTCCTGGCCTACAGAGGCACAGAAAAATATCTGACGTTGACACTGTTTGTACCTTGTATCTTTTCTGTGGCCTGTCTGTACTTCCTGACTCATTCATCTACTGTACCACAAACAGTAACACGAAGTAACACCAAATATTACAACTAGCTGGAACTGAGGACTCTGTAATAGTTTTATCAAGATATTAGTCATGATGAAACCTGACTCTGCACCACTGTACCAACTCCTCCTTCAGTCCTGATAATTCTCAGCAAATGCTGCTAGACACACACACACAAACACACATACACACTTATATACACGTACACATATACACACACACACTTATACACACACACACACACACACACACACACACAGCCACACACACCTCTGCCTATGGTGTTGCTTCTCCCTGACTTCTCTTGATTAAAATATTTTACTGTTTTTTTCAAAACCAGCACTGGCTTAATAGAGTTAATATGCCCACCTTGGTAGTAACTTAGCCATTGACTATACAGTTTATCTATAAAACAAGACATATCAATTAATCATCATAAGTACACGTTCGTTCATGCCCAGATGCACTAACTCCTGACTCCTGCATAGTATAAGGGTACCTATCTAATGTAAAACTTGAGATATGAAAGAATTAATGTTCAAGCCTACATTAGGTAATGATGCATAGCATTGTGCTTGCTACAGCATGTACCAACCTTTAAAGCATTGGCTCCAGCTTTTCTGCACGTAACACATGAAGCAAGATGGCACTTATATCTGTCAAATGTGATCATATTAAAGTGAAAATACCTAGAATTGCTAACACATACAATATTCAAAAACACAACCTAAGCCAGACTAAAGAGTGGATTCGTATCTGCTTCTGGTCCATGTCTTATGTTCCATTTTCTGGCTAATCCCCTCTAGACCCACACTCATAAGATTTTAGTTATGTATGTATTTATTTCAAAAGTTTCATCAGGAAAGACACACTGAGCAGATAACAGCTAATTTCCAGATGTGTCCTGGGAGGTGAGAGGTAAAGGAGGTAGCGCAACAGGAGATAAGCATTTGTCAATGCCGAATGTTTGCTTGCTGGCATTGGCATTGGTAGTGTAGGAGTTACAGAGCTGCATAATAGGAATGGCAGTGAAGTATTGAACTGAAGCCAACCCCATCACCACCCTGCAGATAGTGACAGGCTTTGGGGTGTGCCTTTGGGTCATCAGGCATAACGGCCACGCCATTTTACCACACCCTACCGTGCAGACACCAACAAGTGTCACGGTGTGCCTTGTGGTTTTTGGCCCTTATGCGCACCCCATTCCATAAGGAAATATTGTGAGATGGGTGCAGTACAGGAGAATGGGGTGAACTTTGGGGCCGAAGAGTCCAAGGCACACCTCGATGCCTCTCAGTGGCTGCAGAGTGTGGGTGGGGGTGGAATGGTATGAGCATTGCAGGTGACAATCCCAAGTCACAGCCCTGATGCCTGTCATTCTCTACAGGGTGGGGTGTTATGATCGGAAACCCTAACGCCTCAGGCATTTCTTGGTATTTTCACTCCAAATTTTCAACATGGGTTTTTTGTGACCCCCACCTCATGAACAGTGGCAATATCAGTTTGTTAGCCGAAAGCTGCTTTTGCACAGCGACTACGGCATTTGTCACCACAGGTGCAAAAACACATTCTGAACAGGATGTGAAAAATGACAGCTGTACTGTTCATGGGGAGGTGTAAAAAATGGCAATGTTGAAAATCTGCAGTGAAAACATTAAAAAAACTGGTGAAGTCACGAGCGTGCATAGAAACTGTGCAACGTGCACCCATAATGTAATTAGTTTGGGAATTGTTTACAGCAGATTGTCAGCACAGGCAATTTGGGACCTCCGGTCATGAACAGTGTCACTGTAATTTTCTTTATCTGTCCCGAACAATGATTTCCCACAATGACCACGCATTTCTGTGCTGAAAGTGTGAAAACACATTTCGGCCATGTTGTGAAAAATGGCAGCTGTACTGTTCATAAGGAAGTGTGGAAAAATGCCACTGGTGAAACTCTGGACTGAAAATATTACAAATTCATGAACTTACGAGGGTGCATGGAAACTGCTCAATGCTCACTCGTAATACAGTCATTTTTAGGAATTTTTTCACCAAATTTTCAAAATAGCCATTTTAAGACCTCTGCTCATGAACAGTGTCACTGTGATTTTTCTTAATGTGTCCCATACATTGATTTCACACACCGACTGCGCCATTGTGCGCTACATGGACAGAAACATGTTTTGGGCGAGATGTGAAAAATTGCAGCTATACTGCTCATAAGGAGGTGTGGTAAAATGGCAATGTTGAAAATCTGGAGTGAAAATATTGAAAATTTGCGAACTTATGAGTGTGCGTAGGATCAGCGCAACAAACGCTCGTAAAACAGTCATTTTGGGGAATTTTTTCACCAAATTTTTAACATAGCCATTTTAACACTTCTGCTCATGAACAGTTTGACTGTGATTTTCTTAATGTGTCCCATACATTGAGTTCGCACACCGATTGTGCCATTGTGCGTTACATGCGCGGAAACACATTTTGGGTGAGAAGTGAGAAATGACAGCTGTACTGCTCATAAGGAGGTGTGGTAAAATGGCAATGTTGAAAATCTTGAGTGAAAATATTGAAAATTCGCGAACTTACGAGCGTGCGTAGGAACAGCGCAACGCATGCTCGAAAAATAGTCATTTTTGGGAATTTTTTCACCAAATTTTTAACATAGCCATTTTAACACCTCTGCTCATGAATAGTGTCACTATGATTTTCTTAATGTGTCCCAAACATTGATTTTGCACACCGACTGCACCATTGTGTGCTACATGCACGGAAACACATTTTGGGGGAGATGTGAAAAATGACAGCTGTACTCCTCATAAGGAAGTGTGGTCAAATGGCAATGTTGAAAATCTGGCGTGAAAATATTGAAAATTCACGAACCTATGAGCGTGCGTAGGAACAGCGCAATGCACACTCGTAAAACAGTCATTTTTAGGAATGTTTTCACCAAATTTTCAACATAGGCTTTTTGAGAGCCCACCTTGTGAACACTGGCACTGTCATTTCATTAATTGGTCCCAAAGGGTGATTTTGTGCAGTGACCGTGAAATCACCCTTCGGGCCCAATTAACGCCATGACAGTGACAGAATTCATGAGGAGGGGTCCCAAAAACCCCATGTTGAAAATTTGGTGCCAAAATTCCAAAAAATGCCTGAGATATGCAGCAAAGTTGAAAACACCCTATTCATTGCATTATACAGCTTACTGGCATTTCCTCAGTTCGTGGTCGGCTTTGAAGAGTGCAGGCGTGTTCCCGGTCCACGAAGATCGTCGCGTCGAGCTCGAGGTAAGTATATGGGGTGAGGTGAGGGGTGTGGGGAGGCAGGGTGCGCAGTGGGTGGGCATGGGTGGGAGAGGAGGTGAAGACAGCAGTGAGGGAAGGTTTTTTTCTTTCAGGTTTTTTTCCATTTGGACTACATGGGGGCGTTTGCCACACTGGGGTGAGCTCCCAGCGTGGCAACTGGAAGGCTGTTGGGGGGGTAGTGGATTCAATGGGGGATTGGGCACCCGTCGGCCATAGGACCTGTTGCCATGCTGGGGTGGGCTCCCAGCGTGGCACCCGATAGTCGGGGGGGAGGAGAACAGGAGAGCTGATGGGGGATTGGGCACCTCCGTCGGACATACAGACTGCGGGGGGGAACAGTAGAGTTGACGAGGGATTGGGCACCCCCGTCAGCCATACAGTGTGTACGTGGGGGAGGTAGGAGCGCATGAGCATGCAATGTGCATGCGTGTGTGTGTGGGGAGGGGGAGCGCTGCTCACTCAAGCGGTGCTCTCCCTTTCAACTGCATGGCACTGCATTTTGGATCGTCGCACTATGTTTCTTGCACATGCGTGCAAGCAAACATAAAAAAAGAAATATTATTAACTGCAACACAAAAATGGACATCATGTACGGCAATACAGTATATCAAAGAAGCACAATCATTAACACTGCAAGACATATCAGTACAACAGGTACATGGAGTAAATAAAAACTGAGCTGTGATAGGTAGGAGGAAACTACTCATATAGGTTATAGAGAGGGGAGCAAAATGTCCAGGGACAGATGAGAGGGGGGGGAGAGTCAAGAGTTAGAGGGTCATGAACAGTTGCAGGTTGGAATAGAAAAGTCATGAAGACAAGACTTAACATAGAAAAAACAGTTATGGTTATGTACAGTCTAAATAGGCAAGAAAAGGGTACCATGCTGACAGGAATTTGTGAGTAGTGCCACAGAACTGTGGCAATTCACCATATCGGGTCACGGCAGAGAGCCATGTCGTGGTGACGGGACACCAGTTTGGCCCCTGTTTAGGCAGATTTGGTACTTGATTTCTACAGCTAGAGTGTACAGCAAGAAATGAGATTTGTGAGCGTCAGCATTCAGTATAGCTAGGTCTCCCTATATGCAGAACACTGGAGAATGCAGGCACTGTGCTTTGATAATGAACTGACATTAATTAATAACGGCTGTCCACCAATTTGTAAAATCCAGATATGACCAAAACTTGTGAGAGGTGTTACCTGCTCCATTAAAGGTTGTCCACCAATTTGTCAAATCTAGATATGAACAAATGATGTGGAAGGTGTCCTTTCCTGCCATCTGTGAGCCGATGGCAGTGTGCTCATCATTAGGGTGCCACATTGTGGAATTCACCACCCTCTCCCTGAAGTCCATCCCCCCCAGAGTTAGAATATTTAGAAAAGGGGGTGTGGGGGGTGTAGCCCCTTGCAAACAGAGGGGACAGCAACATCGGGACTTGGCACCCTAATGACCGGGCGCACTTCCACCAGTGCCCTGTATAGGTGGAACTGGGAGGTGTTACCCGCTCTATTGCCACATCTCCATCACCCACTAGAGTTGAGTAAACCCACTTACAGTAGGTGGTGTGGTCTTAGATGCCACAGATATAGACTTTTTTCTGGATCATTTGGTACCAACATATTTTACAGTGTAGTGAGTGTTCCTCCAACATTTCTGTCCCTATTTATCTTTCTAAATCTGTCACACAAAGTGCACCTTATTCTTTCATTACAGTATGTTACACATTTTGCATTGGAACAAGAGCACTTCTACGTATTTTCCTCTAGCCTATCTTTGTATCTTTTCAGCACTGTCAGTTTATCTTGTTTAATGTATTCCCACTTGTACTTTATCACTGTATGGTCAGTTGTTCTATTAATCTATTTTTTTATTTTACTTTTGATGTTTATTGTCTGGTTTTGTTGAACTCCCCCCTCCTACAATCTCCCTCACTGGGTCCTATTTGGAAACAAGCCTCAGCTCAGAGTGTCTTTCACTGTCGTGAATATGTATAAAAATAAATCAGCATGCTATATAATACTGTATATATTTGTTACTCCTAATCAAGTCAGTTTCTGTTCCCCCATCCCTATACCCCTCCATCCCTTTCTCCCCCACTCCAGCTCCATCAACCTCTGCAGTGCTCACCTTATCCCCCTCTCTCAAACAGCTGCCCCACTACCCATGGACAACAAGATCAGCAATCCTCACACCCATTAACCTCTTAACTATACTGCCTTTACTGAAACTCCTATCTCACCCTTCCCCTCCACCTCCCCCCACCTCCCCCATATACATCGCTCAGAGTCATCCAAGATGATAAAAATCCATATCAGACTCCTTATAGTATTGCTACTCCTCACTGCAGGGGCACTGAAACCAACCCAGGTCCACCCCCATGTCTCCTAATTCCCCAAGGGTCTCAAAATTACCCACCTTAACATAAGAAGCCTGGTCCCCATACTAACCCTCCTCTAGCCCCTCTTTCTAATCCTCCAGCCAAACGTTATGATTCTCTCTGAAACCTGGCTGTCATCCAACATCCACGATAATAGTCTTCAGATTCCTAGATGCTCCCTTATACACCAAGACAGGCCCTCTAAGGGTGGGGGCATTGCCATGTAAATCAAGTCAAGTTTATTGTTGATCGATTATAAAACCATTACAGCATAGTACAATCTGCAACGTATATAAAATACATTTAACACTACAGTAAAGTAGCAAGAATATGATAATGTCTCTCAAAAATACATACTATTCAGTATCAAAAGTGAGAGAAAATGTATATGGGCAGCACACGTTATGACACTGAGTTAACCAGAAGCCAAACTGTCAACCATTAGTGCACTTTCCTGGCCATTCACACAGAAATCTAATTTCTTCAGGCAGCTTCTGCAGTACTATTAATTTCATGTCATGCAAACATAAGCAGGATCACATATTGAACAGCAAAGAAACAAAAATAACTGAGAGTTTTCCAGAGCCATTTTCAAGAAATGGAAAAATTCAAACTACATTTCTAAAATTAGCTATCCATAATACATAATCACCTATCTTAAGTTCAGCAAATCTACTTAGTTGCATAGCAGTTAGAATTATAAACAATTCACAGACAACACTGCACAGCGGCTGTGTACAAGACTCATCAAGGTGAAGTTGATAAAATAATGGACACGTGAACATTTCAATATTTTAAATGACAGCAATTTAAAAGACTCTGCATGTTTCATTTTTTGCCCAAAATGGGTCCACATGTTCACACAGATTAAGCATGGGGCCAAAAATTCAGCTGACTCCCCCCACAAGGATGTCTGCAGAACCTCTGCAGATTTCAAAAGCAGCTCCAAGTAAAAGGCAAGGAAAGCAAAAGGCTCCAGTTTAATACCAGAGTTCATTTTTTATATGCTTCATCTCTGATAACTGCAATACAGGATACATGTTTTATGCTTCTACTCAAATGAAGTCAATAAAATATTTTACATACTGGTTCAGCGTGGCTCCTTCTATACTTGTGCATTTAATTAGGAGTAGGATGGGAGAGTCAAAACGAAAGTTTAGGCTCCCTAATAAGAGTCCATAAAAAACCTCAAAGAATGTCCTGTGCTTTCAGACTCCATAAATGTATTTGGTAATTTTTCTGGAGCAGTAAATCATAAGCTAGAAAAGGAGACTACAGGTCCCAAATAAATTGAGTCACTACTGCAGTGCTTTTATAAACTTGGCAGATGGAAACAGGCTTACCATTGCACCCTCAGGAGTCCAGAGTTACAGTTTAAGCAACCATTGTTTTGCTCCAATTTGATAAATTGATGTATTCAAAATTAACAGTGTCGTTCCTCATATACTGGATTCCAGATGCTAAATTTCAAAGCTTTTTAGCAATACCTTATCATAAGCATGTGCTCTGCAGTAAAACAGGAGAAAATGTATCTGCACTCTGAAGTGTCCGCAACCTTTCCCTTTTGGCAAACCAGGTGAAAAAATATATAGTAATAGAAATACAGCCTGCCAAGGCTCCGTTACAGACCCGAGCCAAAAAAGCCATGTTTAAAAGCAAATCAAGACATGCCAAATGCTGCTCTGGTTTTGATCAGAGGACCGCTGCTAAGGAAGCAGTGCAAGCACACTGTTCCCTGAACAAACAGTCTGCCAACTGAATTTTAAGTACTCAGATATTTATAAATAATTAACTTTGCTCCAGTTCTAATGTAGAAGCTAATGGAGTCATTTTTTTTATTTTAAAACCATCATAACAAGACTCGATTTCCCTCCACATTCTAGGTTTTGCTTATTCAGGAGTCCATAGACTAAAGATCTCAATACCATGTTCAGGAGTCCATTAAATTATAGTCAATCAATCAATCGATCAATCTTTATTTAGCCAGGCGAAACATCATTGAGAGTAGACTCATTTACAAGATGGACCTGGTAATGGTTTACAAGTTTGCAAGGTAGGATAATAAACAAATAGGATATACATCATAATACATAGGAATATACACTTGCAGTGCAGATTAACATTTGCAAAATAGAAGGCAGGCTAGTTTATACAGAAATGACAGCAACACGGTGAACTTAGAGTAAAGGTTTAATTATAGTCTAGCAGACAACAAGGCGAGGCAAGACAGACATGTGAGAGGGGGCAGGTGTCTGTCATGGTTGCAAAGCCGACCATCAGGAGCAGGGAAAAACAAAATATAATTATAGCACTCATCTAGTATGAGGTGGGACAAGAGGAACATACCAACACACCCAAGGGAGCTGCCGGGGGGGGGGGGAGGAAGACATAGTGATAGTGAAGACAGATGGTTTTAATTAGCAGAAAATACAGATAGAGATCATGCCATCGGCAAATTAGGGCAGAATTCTTTTACAGCAAAACCAGGCCTTCCAAATTACATCCCCATCACTACAATAGCATCCTTATGGGATCTAAAAAAGGCACTAAATGTAGAATAATAAAGAGAGAGTATCTGACCGTGGGAATACCTCCTGCATGACTCCGCAGTAGCTGATACGGTGCTTGTGTATATATTTTCAAAATTTGCAAATAAAAGTACCACTAACAAATCTCACACAAATTTGCTCCCCTTTTTCCTTTTTCTTTGTCTGAAAGCTCAGAATCACCAAGTTTCCAACCTCGACCAGCATCAGCCACTAATCCTTCTCCACACATTCAGCTCCTTTGTTCTCCACTTTCCTCAGCTGCAGTAGTACTTCAACAAATGAAGTTTATACATATAAATAAGTGTGCAGTTTCTCTGTTTGTTTCTATTTCTCTCACCAAACAGTACCATCTCCAGAGAATTCAGTGGCGTCCCTTACTCCAGGCCATGCATACACCAAACTGAGGAAAAGATAGCCAATTCAGTTAAGAAGGGGGATAAACCCATTTATAGCTACGTTAGGGAGTGAAGAAAGACCAATGGAGGGTTAGTGAGGCTTAATAAAGGGAGGGTGGGTGGGCAGAGAGGACAGTGAAAAGCAGGGATACTGAATGAATACTTTTGCTCAGTATTCACAAAAGAAGGGGGGGTACCCAAACCAAAGAATAGAAGCACTCTGGATGGGGGAGGGGGTCGATACCAGTCCATACACAGAAGAAGGGTCCTGAAAGAGCTCCTAAAGCTGAAACATAGAAACATAGAATTTGATGGTAGATAAGGACTGCTTGGTCCACCTAGTCTGCCCATTTCCCTACCTAATGGATAAGCTGTAGATCCTAGTTAACCAACAGCCTACTTCCTCCTACTCCCCATTAGAATTGCCTTATGTCTGTCCCACGCATTCTTGAATTCACCCACTGTTTTTGACTCTACGACCTCCTCAGAAAGGCTGTTCTATGTATCCACAACCATCTATGTGAAGAAATACTTCCTCACATTACCTCTGAGTTGTCCCCCCTCTATCTTCAAATTGTGCCCCCTTGTTTTTGCCCATCTCTTTTTATGAAAGATGCTACCCTCTTGGATGATTCCCTTGAGGTATTTGAAAGTTTTTATCATGTCCCCCCTCTCCCTCATTTCCTCGAGGCTATACATCTTTAGTTCCTTTAGTCTTTCTTCATATGTCTTTTGATGCAGACCCTACATCATTTTGGTTGCCCTCCTCTGGACAGCCTCCACCCTGTCTATGTCTTTGCAGAGATTGGGTCTCCAGAACTGTACACAGTACTCCAGATGTGGTCTTACCAACTGTCTGTACGGAGGGCCAACAACTTCCTGTTTTCTACTGGTGATGCATCTCCCTATGCATCCCAGTATACCCCCAGCCCTCCTTACTGCCTTCTCACATTGCTGGTCCACCTTTAGGTCATCTGATATGACTATCTTCAGGTCCCTTTCCATTTTTGTTGTTGTCAGTATCTCAGCCCCCATTGTGTACTCTTCCCATGGGTTTTGTTTCCCAGGTGCATTACTTTGCACTTCTTTGCATTGAATCTAAACTGCTATACATTTGACCATTCCTCCAATCTTGCCAAGTCCCTTTTCATCCTTTCCATCCCAACTTGTGTATCAACCCTGTTGCAGATCTCTGTGTCATCTGCAAAGAGACATACTTTCCCTTCCAGTCCCTCTGCAATGTCACTTATAAAGACATTAAAAAGGACCGGCCCCAGTACTGAACCCTGCTGTACCCCACTAGTAACCCTCCTTTCTTCACTGTGGATTCCATTTACTATTACCCACTGTGTCCTGTTGTCCAACCAGTGTTTTACCCAGGCTACCACCCTAGGACCCACTCCCAGGCTGGCTAATTTGTTTATTAATCTTTTGTGCGGGACTGTGTCAAATGCCTTGCTAAAGTCTAGGTAAGCCATGTCCACAGCCCCTCCCTGGACTACTGCTTTGGTCACCGGGTCAAAGAAATCAATTAGATTTGTCTGACATGACCTTCCCGCTGTGAATCCCTGCTGCCTTGGGTCCTGTGTCCCACTGGCTTCTAAGTACTCAACAATTCTTTCCTTCAGAAGTGATTCCATCATTTTCCCTACCACTGAGGTCAAACTGCCAGGTCTGTAGTTTCCTGCCTCTGTCTTGCTCCCACTTTTGTGAAGGGGAATCACATCTGCCCTCCTCCAGTCCTCAGGTACCATCCCATCCTCCCATGATTTATTAAAAAGGGTAGTCAATGGTGTTACTAGTTCTTCCCTTAGTTCTTTTAAAATTCTGGGGTGAAACCCATTAGGCCCCATTGCTTGATCCATCTTCAGTTTAAAGAGTTCTTTCAGAACCCTTTCTTCTGTGAAAGGACTGATATCAACCCCCCTATCCAGAGTGCTTCTATTGACTGGATTAGGTATTTCCTCCTGCTTTTCCATTGTGAATACTGAGCAGAAGTATTCATTCAGTATCCCTACTTTTTCACTGTTGCTCTCTGCCCAACCACCTTCCTCTTTGTTCAGCCTCAGTATTCCTGCTTTAGTCTTTCTTTGCTCCCTAATGTACCTATAAAAGGTTTTATCCCCCTTCTTAACCAAGTTGCTGTCTTTTCCCCGGTTTGGGCCTTTGCTAGTCTCACTGCCTTGCCTGCTTTTTTCTGCTTTAACTGGTACAGTTCTCTATCCTGCTCCTTCTGTGTTGTCTTATACTTAATGAATGCTATCTTTCTTTCCCTTACCCTCCCCGCCACTTCTTTTGAGAACCATAGTGTTTTTTTCTTTTGTTTTGATTTGTTTATTTGCTCAACACGAAGACTTGTTGCCTCTGTGATGGCGGTTTTGATGTTTCCCCATTGTTGTTCCACCCCACCTTCTTGCCTGTTTGCTAGTGCTTTTCTGAGGCACTCTCCCATTTTGACAAAATCAGCCCTTCTGAAGTCCAGTACCTTCACTTTTGTGTGGCTTGACTCTACAGCTAAGTTTATTGTGAACCACACTGTTTGGTGGTCGCTTGTTCCCAGATGTCTACCCACTTCAAAATCAGAGATTCTCTCTCCATCCCCATTTGAGAGTATCATGTCTAAGATTGCTCTCTCCCGAGTAGGTTCCAAAACTAGCTGTCTGAGGCATGCCCCTATAGGGCATTGAGAATGGCCCTGCTCTTGGATGTGGCTGCAGCAAAGGTGCTCCAGTCAACATCTGGCATATTCAGGTCCCCCATCAGCAATATCTCCCCTTTCTCTGCCATCCCAAGGATGCCTTCTATCATTTCCTTGTCCATTTCCTCCCCCTGAGATGGGGGTCTGTATACAACCCTTGTGCGGATTGTGGAGCCATTTCCAGTCCCCAGGGTGACCCACAGTGCCTCCTCTCCTCCCCTGTTTACCCTTTAGTTCTGTTGCTTTTATCCCTTCTCTTACATAGAGATCTACTCCTCCTCCTCTTTTTCCCTCCCTGTCCCTCCTGTAGATTGTGTACCCTGGTATGTTGACATCCCAGTCATGGTTTTATGTGTACCATGTTTCTGTGACTGCCACGACATCCAGGCATCCCTCTTCCTTCAAGGCCACCATTTCAGGGAGCAATGGGACAAAGCAATGGGTCCTGATGGGATTCATCCCAGAATTCTAAAAGAACTAAGGCGAGAACTAGTGACACCACTGACTACCCCTTTTAACAAATCATGGGAGGATGGTGTGGTACCTGAGGACTGGAGGAGGGTGGATGTGATTCCCCTTCACAAAAGTGGGAGCAAGACAGAGACAGGAAAATGCAGACCTATTAGTTTGACCTCAGTGGTAGAGAAAATAATGGAATCACTTCTGAAAGAAATAATTTTTGAGTACCGAGAGGCCAGTGGGGCACGGGACCCAAGGCAGCATGGATTCACAGTTGGAAGCTCATGTCAGACTAATCTAATTGATTTCTTTGACTGGGTGACCAAAGTAGTAGACCAGGGAGGGGCTGTGGACATGGCCTATCTAGACTTTAGCAAGGCATTTGACACAGTCCCACACAAAAGATTCATAATCAAGTTAGCCAACCTGGGAGTGGGTCCCAGAGTTATAGCCTGGGTACAACATTGGCTGGAGAACAGCAGAGGGTAATAATAAATGGAGTCCACACTGAAGAAATGGGGACTACTAGTGGGGTACCACAGGGTTCAGTACTGGGACCGGTCCTCTTTAATGTCTTTATAGGTGACATTGCAGAGGAAATGGAAAGGAAAGTATGCCTTTCTGCAGACAACACAAAGATCTGAAACTGGGTTAATACACAAAGAGGGGGGTGGAAAGGATGAGAAAGGACTTGGCAAGGTTGGAGGAATGGTCAAAAGTATGGCAGCTTAAATTCAATGGAAAGAAGTGCAAAGTAATGCACCTGGGAAACAAAAAATCCAGAGGAAGAGTACACAACATGGTGGGAGGTACTAACAACAGCAACAAGCATTTGCCAAGGCCGAATGCTGATTGCGTTGGTCCGTTGAACTCGCTCACTGCCCCTCTGTCACTCACTCGTCTGTGTCTCCCGGTGCTGTAGGTTGCTGTTTTGTACCAAACTCCTGCCTGCGTTGGCACCCTTTTCTGTCCACAAAGCAATCTGCAGCAGTCCCAACAGAGCTCCGTTGAGCTTGCTCACTGCCCCTCTCTCACTCGCTCATTCTGTTTCTGCCAGCGCTGCTGGCTGGCCTTTTGTACTGGGCTCCTGCCTGCATTGGCAGCTTTTTCTGCCCACAAAGAAATCTGCAGCAGTCCGCAGCAGTCATGATAGAGCTCCACTGAGGTCACTCACTCCTCCTGTCTCACTCACTCATTCTGTTTCTCCTGGCACTGCAGGCTGCCCTTTTGTACTGGGCTCCTGCCTGCATTGCTGCCTTCTTCTGCCCACAAAGAAATCTGCAGCAGTCTCAATAGAGCTCCATTGAGCTCACTCTCTCCGCCTCTCTCACTCGCTTGTTCTGTTTCTCCCACTACTGCAGGCTGCCCTTTTGTACTGGGCCCCTGCATTTGTTGCTGCCTTTTTCTGCCCACAAAGAAATCCGCAGCAGTCCCAACAGAGCTCCGTTGAGCTCACTCACTCCCCCTTCCTCACTCACTCATTCTATATCTGCTGCAGGCTGCCCTTTTGTACTGGGCTCCTACCTGCATTATTGGCTTTTTCTGCCCACAAAGAAATTTGCAGCAGTCCCGACGCAGGTCCATTGAGCTTGCTCACTCCCCCTCTCTCACTCGCTCATTCTGTTGGCACTGCAGGCTGCCTTTTGTACTGGGCTCCTGCCTGCACTGCTGCCTTTTTCTGACCACAAAGAAATCCACAGCAGTCATGATAGAGCTCCGTTGAGCTTGCTCACTCCCCCCCTCATTCGTTCGCTATGTTTCTCCCGGTGCTGCAGGCTGCCCTTTTGTACTGGGCTCCTGCCTGCCTTGGCACCTTTTTCTGCCCACAAAGAAATACACAGCTTTCCCAACAGAGCTCCATTGAGGTTGCTCACTCCCCCTGTCTCACATGCTCATTCTGTTTTTTCTGGCACTGCAGACTGACCTTTTGCCCCCCCCCCACTAGCTTGATCCTAATCTGTCCTGAACACTGATTTCCGACAGTGACTGCGGTATTCTGCACCGGAAGCATGAAAACGCATTACAGTCAGGATGTGAAAAATGACAGCTGTACTGTCCATAAGGAGGTGTGGAAAAATGCCAGTGTTGAAAATGTGGTGTGAAAATATTACTAATTTGTGAAGTTACAAGGGTGCATGGAAACTGCACAATGCACGTTCTTAGCACACTCATTTTATGGACTTTCGTCACCAAATTTTCAACATATGCATTTTAGGACCTCTGCTAATGAACAGTGTCACTGTCATTTTCATAATGTGTCCCAAACATGGATTTTCCACAGCGACCGGAACTGTGAAAATACGTTTCGGCCAAGCTGTGAAAAATGACAGCTGTACTGTTCATAAGGAGGTGCAGAACAATGGTAATGCTGAAAATCTGGAGTGAAAATATTATAAATTCGTGAACTTACAAGTGTGCATGCAAACTACGCAACACATGATCGTAAAACAGTCATTTGTTGGATTTTTTCCACCAAATTTGCAACATAGGCTTTTTGAGAGCCCACCTCATGAACACTGGCACTGTCATTTTGTTAATTGGTCCCAAAAGGTGACTCCGTGCAGGGACAGCAAAATCACCTTTCAGGGCCAATTAATGCCATGACAGTGACAGAATTCATAAGGAGGGGTCCCAAAAACCCCATGTTGAAAATGTGTTGCCAAAATTCCCAAAAATGCCTGAGATATGCATCAAAGTTGAAAAAACCCTATATTATACCATTATACAGCTTATCGGCATTTTCTCAGTTCACGGCCGACTTTGAAGAGTGTAGATGTGTTCCCGGTCCACCGAAGATCATCGTGCCAGACTCGGAGGAGGAGTATGGAGTGGGGGGTGTGGGAGGCAGGGTGTGCAGTGGGTGGGCTTGGGTTGTGGGAGGGTGGCAGGGGAGACCATGAGGGACTGTTTTCTTTTGACATGGTAAAAAAAAAAAATCATGGGAACTTTTTTTTAACAGGGATGATGTGGGCACGCTGGGTGGGCCCAGCATGCCAATGGACTCTTTTTGGGGAGTTGCTGTAGCTGATGGGGATTGGGCACCCCATCAGCACACAACAAAAGGGAGGGTTATATTATTCTGACAGGGAGTGGGCTCCCCTGTAGGCAACATCACTCGGGCACTGAAGCCGATGGGGATTGGGGCCCCTGTTGGTAAACAAACACAGTGGGGGGGCACATGCTGCTGAGAGGGATTGGGCACCCCCTCGGCAGGGTGTGTGTGTGCTTAATATTGTTTGTGAACACGGCGCCACATTCACAAATAATATCACTGTTACAAGGTTCCACCCAGCAATGATGGGTCGCTCTCTCATTGCAGTGAATGGCTGATGCTGCAATGACGAGACTGCCCCTGATTGCAGTGGCTGAAACCTTACAAGGTTGTGGCATGCTGGCTGAACTAGTGTCGGCACCAGCGTGTCACAGCATTGGGGAAAAGTGGGCCAAGCCTATAAAGGCTGTGGGGGTATTGGCCACAACAGTGTCATGCCTCCACAACCTGCTTCTGGCAACCTGCCACAATATGTTTCTTGCACATGCACACAATCAACATAAAAATGAAAAGGGACCGGGGGGTAGTCATTTCAGATCACTTAAAGGTAGGCAAGCAATGTGAGAAGGCAGTAACGAGGGAGGGGAGGATACTAGGATGAATAGGGAGAGATATCACCAGTAGAAAACAAGAAGTTGTTATCCCTCTGTACAGACAGTTGGTGAGACCCCATCTGGAATACTGTGTGCAGTTCTGGAGACCCCATCTCCACAAGGACATAGACAGAATGGAGGCAGTCCAGAGGAGGGCAGCTAAAATCAATCAGTCAATCAAAATCTTTATTTATCCAGGCGGGCACCATTGAGCAAGGCTAATTTCCAAGGTGGACCTGGTCACGAATACATCAAAGTACAGTACAGAAGCAGGTATACAAAAAGCAATAATATACAAGGAAGAAAAGGTATATACAGTGTATACAGTACAGTACAAGGTTGAAATAAATTAAAAAAACAGCATTATTTTACAACTGAAGAAGTCAGCAGATGTACAATCAACCATAGGTATACAGGGGTTATAAGCAGAGATCTTTTGAGTGAGGCAGCCGGCAACTATACATATAGGGGAAAGAGGCTGTGTATTGGGTGGCAAGTTAGAGAGGTAAAGAAGAGGAGGGATATATTACTGACGACTGGGGGAATAATTGAGCTAAAACCACAGAAAGTGATGATGCCTGTCGTGTACTTGTTTATTATGATAATGACGGAGGAGGGGTAGATAATTGGGACACTACTATGGATGGGGTGGGACTTTAGCCAGGCTGGAGTGGACAGGGAAGGGTGGGTGCAGCAGGAAGAGTTAATAGGGAAAGAGTGAGAGCCAGGGGTAGAAACATGGTGAGTGTCAGGATGGAAAGGGGGGAGTTGCGGAATTAGTGGGCTAGCGGTGAGGAAAACATTTGCAAGGTGCTTTTATGTAGCGATCGTAGAGCGCCTTGAAGATATTCAGGCTAACAGGGCAGCTCAGCTTCAAGTTCCTATGTAAACCGTTCCACAAAGTGGGTTAAGAGAAGCTTAGAGCAGCTTTGCCGAAACGAGTTTTGACCCTTGGAACTTGGAGGGCAATTAGAGAATAGCTCCTTAAAGCGTAGGTACCTAACACACTCCGGGGAATACAATCTGAGACATATGAGGGGAGCTTGTTGGTTACCGCTTCTGAAGGCCCATAGGGTGGCATTTCTATTCCTTCTATAGTGAAGGGAAGTGCAGCCTAACGATGAGTACAGGGAGCAATGGTGTATGGAAAGTGGAAGGCCAGTAATGAACCTAATAGCTCTGTGGTAGAGGGTGTCCAACTTAGCCAGTGCAGAGGCAGTGCAGTGGCTGTAGAGCAGGCTCACGTAATCTATTAAAGATAGGAAGGTAGCTTGAACCAGTTGAATCTTGGCCTCCTTTGTGAACAGGTGGTTAATTCTGTAGAATAGTCCTAATCTTTGCCTTAGTTTCTTGTGTAGTTACATAGAAACATAGAAACATGGACTTTGATGGCAGATAAGGACCATTTGGCCCACCCAGTCTGCCCATTTCCCTACCTACTGGATAAGCTGCAGATTCTAGTTAACCAACAGCCTACTTCCTGCCACCCCCCCCACTACAATTGCCTTGTGTCTGTCCCATGCATGTTTGAACTCCCCCACTGTTTTAGCCCTAACAACCTCCCCAGGAAGGCAGTTCCATACATCCACCACTTTCTCCATGAAAAAAGATTTCCTCACAGTACCCCTGAGCTGTCCCCCCTCTATCTTTAAATTGTGTCCCCTTGTTCTTACACATCTCTTTTTCTGAAAGATGCTACCCTCCTGGACTTTGTTGATTCCCTTGAGGTACTTGAATGTTTCTATCATGTCCCCCCTGTCCCTCCTTTCATCAGTTCATCATAGTTCTTCGAGATGGTCAGTGAAGGAAAGTTTATGATCGAGCCAAACTCCTAGATATTTGAATTTAGCTACGTACTCTAGTGTTTCTCCAAGAACAGTGGTAATTTGTGGTATAGCCCCCCCCAGCAGGAATTGCTGCATGCAAGGAGGGGGAGAAGAGCACGGCTTTTGTCTTTTTGCATTGAGCAAAAGCTTTTTGTTTATGAGCTGGTATTGTAGAAGGTTAAATTCAGCTTGGAGGTCTTCACAGGCTGCTTCCGATGTGGGATGACTCAAGTACAGTACAGTATCTTTGGCGAATAAGTGGATGTTGGCTTTTTTGATGGGGTCATTGATGTTGTTAATGTAGACTGCAAAGAGGATGGGACCAAGGATAGAGGCCTGGGGCACGCCCCTCAGCATAGGTTTTAATGGAGAAACATCATCTTCAGCTTTAACCTGCTGTTTCCATTCTCCAGGTAGTCTGCAAACCAGCACATAGATTTATGGTCCAGGCCTAAGTGCTTAGGGAGGAAAGAAGCAGGCTGTGATCGACTGTGTTGAATGCCTTACTAAGATCCAAGAAAACGGCACAGACATGCTTCTTGTTGTCATGGTCTAGGAGCCAATCATTGGTCACCTTAGCTAGGGTTGTTATGGTGCTGTGCTTTGCTCTGAATCCAGACTGAACCGGGTTTAATAGGCTTCTGGATTCTAAGTATACCCCTAGCTGGCCACACACTATTTTTTCTAGTAATTTAGACAGGATGGGGAGGAGGGAGATCGGTCTGTAATTATTTAGATCGCAGGGGTCACCTGCTTTTAATAGAGGGATGACATGGGCTATTTTCCATTGAGGGGGGAGGCTACCCTGGGAGAGTGACATGTTGAATAGGTGGGTGATTGGCACCGCAAGAACATGGTAGGCACATTTCAGATAGTATGGCTCTATAAAGTCGGAGCCTGCTCCCTTCCTGGTGTCCAGTTGCAGCAGTAGGTCTTCCACCTCTTTTAGAGAGACAGGCAGGAGGGAGAAGGCCTTCTCGGTAGAGGGGGACTTGTGGGTTGGTGGGCCCTGAGCTGTGCGGAGGTCATTGGCAGGAGAAGTATCAAATGCTAGCCCTGCCATTGCAAAATGGTTATTGAGGGCTTCCAATATCTCCGATCGGTTAGAGATAACGGTGCCGACGGACTTAATTTTTGCTGGAATGGAATTACCAGGTGCATGTCCAGACATGTCTTTTAATGTTTTCCAGAGCTTTGAAGGATTTCTTGAGGCAGAGGCTAGCTCCGAACGATAATAGGCGACCTTGACTGCTCTGACCAACTTGGTGCACTTGTTACGTGCTCTCTTAAAAAGACACTAATCTGAGTCATTCTTGCTTCTTCGGGCTTTTTTCCATAAAGTATCCCTTTCTAACAAGGAAGCTTTGAGCCTCAGGTGAGAACCAACAGCAGGTGCTGCTCCTGACCCGCACCTTAACCAAGGGTGCATGCTTATTTAAAGCCTCACTTAAAATATTGTTAAAAATAATATATGCCCTGTTAACCGTTTTGGCTAGGAAGAATTCCTGCCATCGCGGTGAATGTTTCAAGTCATGAACATAAGCAAACAAATCAAAGTTGCATTTGCACCTCTTGATAGAGAACTTTGCCACAAACTGTGGGTCGTGCACAGATCTAATGGTGGTGATTATACAATGATCGCTAATGTCTGAGAAAATTGTTCCGACATGAGAGAACAGGTGTGGCTTGCTAACCAAAATTACATCTAAGAGGGAGCTGTTGTTAAGGTTCTTTTTATTTGGGTGAGTAGGCTTGCCAATGAGTTGCACCAGCCCTAGAGTGTCACAAAGGATTTCAAGGAGCTGATGCACTTGATAGCCAATCGTAGTTCAGGTCGCCAAGAATAATGGTTTCCAAGGAACTGAGCCCCAGTACAGAACTGAGGTGAGACAGGAGATGCGGCCCGGCAGAAGGGAGCCTGTAGCAGCCTATTACACAGAGTGCACTGGAAGGAGAAAGTTCGATCTTTAGGGTCAAGCACTCAAATTCTTTGGGGGAGGATGATGTGTCTATGCACGCGGCTTAGTATTTGTCCCTTACATAAATTGCCACCCCACCTCCTCTTGATTGCCTATCCGCTCAGAAGAGTAAATAATTTGGGATATTGATTTCATTGTCTGGGGTGGCTGTCCTAAGCCAGGTCTCAGTGATCACTAGGATGTCAGGAAGGGTGTGGCTCACCCAAGCCTGGATAAGGGTGAACTTTCCCAGCAAACTACAGGCATTAAGATGCATAAAAAACATTCCTTTGATACCTGCCAGATCTGATGGAGAAGCAAGGGTGTCTAATGGTCCTGGGTTGAGTTCAACATTGCCTGAGCACAATAGTAAAAGAAGCAGGATTCTTTTTAAGGCAGCGAACTGTAATTTGCAAACACTATTTTTTGGGCGATAGGGGAGGCGGTGTTGATGGATAGGCCTGTACCCACTCCTGGTGTTATACTGGCCTAGTGTTGCAGCCACTAATGTCCTGGCAGAAATTTGCCATGAGTAGGAAGTCTCAAGTCTGGATGGGGGGAGTAATCTGCAGAGGCAGCTTGGGAGATGTCCCACTCCCCGGCAGAGACAGCTGAGAAGCCCAATAGTCCAGAATGGCTACCTGAAAGAAGTTGTTGGACACAGGACAGGGAGAAGCGCAAGGGTCATTCCACTTTAGGGAGGGATGCGGGTTCCAAAGAATTGAGCTGAGCGCTAGTAAAGCTAGTGACACATCGAGGAACCAGCTGTAATTTCCCATGGTAGATCTAAACACCACAACTGCCAGCAGTAAAAGCCACTAGAAGCCTAGACCAATAGTTGATCAGGTGTCATAAGTTCAAAATCCTTTTGTTGGTTGAGAGGCAGTTTTAGTGCTGTACGCACCTGTGGAGCAACTCTTTGCAGCTGAGCCAGTGAGGTGGTTCAAGGCTGCAATCCGGTGTGGCAAGATTGGTCTGTAGCTTTCATTTCTGTTTCTGGCCCTGCTCCATCAGTACAGAATGGAAGTGGGGGCGGGCATTCAAGTCTTCTAGCCTTAGTGGATAGCATGGTTCGGCCTGAGAAACAGGCAGAAAAACCCCAGGGATGGTCCTCAGAAAGAGAGGGATCCCAGGTCCACTAGAGCAAAAGGAAGTAGAAAATCTAATGTGTTTCCTCTTTATCAGAAAAGACAGCTGTTGTAGCCCTCTAGTGGCTATGTAGTATAATTTGCAAATGAGGAAAAAAAAATGAAATTCCTGTTTTACAAAAAGGGATAGTCTCCCAGGGTCAGCAGCACTGATAAATGTCTCTAATGAAGCAAGGTAAAATGGAGACCAGCAGGAAGAAGTCAGTGAGGATGAGATCCTCCAATTAGAATGTTGGCACTGAAAATTCATAATGTCCAAAGGCGCCAAATACCAATGTACCTGAGGGGGTATACAGCTTTTGGCTGTTTCTGTAGATTTCTGGGCCTGCAACAAACCAGAGTTTGGAGGATCCCAGGCGGCAGTTTCAACAGGAGAAGAAAGCCTCAGGGTCTGCTAATTTGCAGTAGCAGAATCATGGGTTGCTTCCCAGGACAGGCTTGTAGCTTTTCCTCTGGCAGTGAGGTGTGAGCCCCAGGAGGGCACGGCACATCTAAGGGGGTATACGGCTTTTGGCTGTTACTGTAGATGTCTGGGCCCTGCAACGAACCAGAGTTCGGAGGATCCCGGACGGCAATTTCAACAGGAGAAGAAAGCCTCAGGGTCTGCTAATTTGCAGTAGCAGAATCATGGGTTGCTTCCCAGGACAGGCTTGTAGCTTTTCCTCTGGCGGCGAGGTGTGAGCCCCAGGAGGGCACGGCACATCTAAGGGGGTATACGGCTTTTGGCTGTTACTGTAGATGTCTGGGCCCTGCAACGAACCAGAGTTCGGAGGATCCCGGACGGCAATTTCAACAGGAGAAGAAAGCCTCAGGGTCTGCTAATTTGCAGTAGCAGAATCATGGGTTGCTTCCCAGGACAGGCTTGTAGCTTTTCCCTCTGGCGGCGAGGTGCGAGCCCCAGGAGGGCACGGCACACCTGAGGGGGAGAGGAAAGGAGATGGATTAAGTAGGGGCAGGCAGGGGAGGTGTGGTTAATTCAAACAAAGAAACAGGGTGCGCACTATTATTTGGAAGGAGGAGACTAAACTACAAACCGGGTAACAGAAACAGGGAGGAGACATAAGTGGGTTAGAGGGCAGACAGGTGGCAAAGCGAGAGGCAAGGATTGGGCTTTAAATTTAGAATGCTAGGCAGTACACTGAAATGTCTGATCAATTTAAAACTACAGTTTTACACAGAAATGAATTCTAAAAAGGATTCAGCTGTTCGCTTAGAATAATAGACAGTGCAGTACAGGTCTAATAATCTTAAGACTCTACAGTTTTATACTCAAAATTAATAATAAAAAGGATTAGGCTGTAGTTTTAGGATATTAAGGAGTGCACAAAAGGGTCAACATAAAACTCTTCAGCCTTTCGCAGAGAATTAATTCTAAAGAGGGATGTAATCACAGTGCATTCAGAGCAGGTAAATCACTTTAAACAATGGCAGTGTAACACTGAATGGCCTAAGCTGGATTGATAGATGAGGAGAGAAATAGTGTGGGAGTGGGGGGGGGGGCTTTTATGCCATTCTAGCTTTACAAAAAAGAACACTTTCTTTACAAAAAAAAACAACAAAAAAACAAATGAAATTCTTGCTTTACAAAAAGGATAGTCTCCCAGGGTCAGCAGCACTGATAAATGTCTCTAATGAAGCAAGGTAAAATGGAGACCAGCAGGAAGAAGTCAGTGAGGCTGAGATACTCCAGTCAGAGTGTTGGCGGTGAAAATTCAGAATGTCCAAAGGCGCCAAATACCAACGTACCTGAGGGGGTATACGGCTTTTGGCTCTTTCTGTAGATTTCTGGGCCCTGCAATGAACCGGAGTTCAGCGGATCCTGGGCGGCAGTTTCAACTGGAGAAGAAAGCCTCAGGGTCTGCTAATTTGCAGTAGCAGAATCATGGGTTGCTTCCCAGGACAGGCTTGTAACTTTTCCTCTGGCAGTGAGGTGCGAGCCCCAGCAGGGCACGGCACATCTAAGGGGGTATACGGCTTTTGGCTGTTTCTGTAGATTTCTGGGCCCTGCAACAAACCGGAGTTTGGAGGATCCCGGACGGCAATTTCAACAGGAGAAGAAAGCCTCATGGTCAGGGCCCCTGGTGTTCTGCGGCAGAATTTTCTGATTTCTGCGGCAGGGCTCCTTGACTTCTGCGGCAGCATTTTCTGATTTCTGTGGCATGATTTATTCATTTCTCTGGCAGAATGCAGTCCTGTCATTGGCTAAATATGATGTGATGTCATTGATGACATCATATGCTGAGCACAGAGGAGGGGCTTCAGGATAAATGAGGTGGGAAAGAAAGCCTGACACTATGGAAAAACAGTATATTTATATGAAAATTCACCAAAACAATGAATTCTGTGGCACTATATATATTCTGCGGCATGATGCAAATTCTAGCGGCAAATTCCACAACCGCAGAACAGAGAATTCCAGGAGCCTTGCTCAGTGGTCTGCTAATTTGCAGTAGCAGAATCGCAGGTTTCCCAGAACAGGCTTGTAGCTTTTCCTCTGGCGGCGTAGGTGCGAGCCTCAGGAGGGTCTGGCAACAGAAGCCATATGAAGAGAGACTAAAGAAGTTTAATACAGATATATATATATATATATATATATATATATATATATATATATATATATATATCGTATATATATATATATATATATGCTGTACATATATATATATATATATATACCCTTGAGGAAAGGAGGAGAGGGGGACATGATAGAAACATTTAAGTTCCTCAAGAGAATAAACAAAGTTCAAGCATCTTTCAGAAAAAGAGATGTGTAAGAACAAGGGGGCACAATTTGAAGATGGAGGGGGACGGCTCAGGGGCAGTTTGCGAAAGTATTTTTCCATGGAGAGGGTGGTGGATGAATGGAACGGCCTTCCTGTGGAGGCCTTGGGGTCAAAAACAGTGGGGGAATTCAAGAATGCATGGGACAGACATAAAGCAATTCCAGTGGGGGGTAGGAGGAAATAGGCTGTTGGTTAACTAGGATCTGCGGCTTATCCAATAGGTAGGGAAATAGGCAGACTGGGTGGGCCAAGTGGTCCTTCTCTGCCGTCAAAGTCTATGTTTCTATGTTTCTATGTTGCTGTGTTTCTGTGTTGGTTCCCAGACTTCTGGAGCTTGCTCCAGTTTCAAAAGCCGGCATCACAATGGCATTCTTCCACGAAAGATTCACCTTTAAGAGCCCCAGCATTCAGGCAAAAGCTCTACCATAAATTTAAAACTCTAAAAACTCTAAAAAGGCAATATAATGATTTTAGAGGAACATTTTAGAGGGGAGTTTTTACATTATTTCACCTACCTCACTCTAATTCAATAAGTATCTGTTGAAATGCCAAAAAAACAACAGATGGCTGGCATGACAGTTCGGGGTCCCAACTCTGTTTGAGGCTTTTGAAACTAAAATAAGAACTCTTATCCAGAGACTGCAGATTAAAATAAGATGAGTTCCATTCATGAGATTTTTAGTTTTTACTTCTACTCATCAGTTAAAAGAAGTCTCACTCTTGCAATGTGAACTCCTCTGGCATCTCTAATCTCCAAATTGCCAAAAAACCTGCAGGCGTGCATGCTAAACTTGCCTCATATATCGGCAATCACATTATAAACACATTATAAAAATTTACAGGCAATGGCAAAAACAGTGATGAAGTCACTAATTCATATGAAGAAGTATTTGTTCACAACAGAGTAAAACATATAAAATAAAACTCAGAGCAGGTCTCTAGAGCGGAGCTCCCCTCCATCTATGCAGTACATCCTGTGCTTGCACACCAATGTTGCCATGTATATATCAACTCACCTCCAGTTCTCCCCTGTACTCTCACTCTCCTCCCCCTCCTCATTTGAACTTTTCCTTATAAAACTTTTCTTACCTCACACCCCACTCATATTTATAGCAGGTGCATGCTATCGCCCCAGTCTCCCTCATTCTGCCATCTCTGAACTTATCTCCATCATAACCATGCATACCACCTCAGGTGAGCTCTCTATCCTGCGTGACTTTTACTTTGACTGGCTGTCACCTACCCATTGTAAAACCTATACTAATGTTAAAGCTCTTAACCTAACCCAACTAATCACTGAGCCTACCTGTCATGATCATAAATCCAACAACCACACCCTTTTATACTAGGTCCTTATCACTCACCCACATCACACCATAAATTCTGGCATTCTCCCAGACTCCCTTAGAGATCACCATATGATCTACTGTGTTCACAAAACCCATCGTGCTAAGGCTCCACCCAAAGAGATACTGCTGCAGTACCTCCGATCACTAAATATAACCCCACTCTTATCTGATCTTTCCAACGCAGATTGGTCACCCATCTCCAGTACACACTTACTAGACAATGCCCTCACCTCCTTTACTTCCAAATGTGTGGAAATCTAGAACCAGTAAGCTCCCCTAAAACTTATTTGGGTAAGAGGAACCCACCTCCCCTGGATAACCCCAGACCTGCTGGCCTACATCCGTGCCAGCAATCAAGCCTGGAAGTCCCATAAGGTCTCCGGCTCCCACTCACACCTAATTAAGTACTGCTACCATATAAATTCATGCACCAGAGCCACCAGATATGCAAAAGCAGAATACTTTGCCATCTCCTTTAATCACAACTTAGGTCACCCATCCAAATTTTGGAAAGTTGTCCAATCCCTATTCTCCCCCCAACCCCCATACCACTACTCAAAGTTGAAAACTCCACCATCTCTGACCACCCCACTGTCACTGCAACCTTCAACACCTTATTCATCATATGTGCTTCATCACTTCTTACCACTCTACCCCCCCACCACTCCTACCTCTCCCATTAACCCCTCCCCCACAAACCCACACTCGCACCAACCTTTTTGCTTCTCACCAGTCACCCCATTTGAAGCCCTTAAAGCCCTCCTTGCCTTAAATCCTTGCAAGGGCAAGAGTCCTGATGGTCTTGACTCCAAGCTCCTTTACTCTGCCCCAGTTATCTGCACCCCACTGGCCACACTCCTAAACCTGTCTTCCTCTCTATCTGCAGGCCCTGCCAAGTGGAAGCTCTCCACAGTCATTCCTCTTCCTAAAGGCAGTGAACCTACCAACCCCGGAAACTATTGCCAAATCTCCTTGCTCCCTATTCTAGCTAAACTGCAAGGGCATATAGTGCTCTCCAAACTCTCCCCCTATCTTGACTTAACCACCTCTTTCACTCCTTACCAGTTTGGCTTCAGGGAATCCCACTCCACTACCACCTCCCTCATTCGGCTTACTGACTCTATACTAACCATCATGGATCAGAAGCAGATTACCTCTGCATTATCTGTTGGCCTGCAAAACCCTTCAATACAGTGTCTCACTCCCTTCTCCTTTACAAATTAGCAACCGACAAACTTTCCAGCTCAGCTACAGCCTGGTTCCAATCCTGTTTACAGGATAGGATGCAATCAGTCAAGATCGGCTCCTCCCTCTCCCCTCCCCTCCTCATCAGCACTGGAGTCCCTCAGAGCTCAGTGCTCAGTCCAATTCTATTTTCAGTATTGTTAAATGATTTTCCTGCTACTTGTTCTTCTGCCACAATACACATGTATGCAGATGATACCATCCTGTACACCTCCGGTACCTCTGTTACAGTTGTGGTAGCAAGACTGCAGCAAGATTTCAATAAAGTTCTGCTCTGGTTCCAATCCAACCAGCTGTTCCTAAATGCCAAAAGGACTGTCTCCATGACCTTCAGCAATAGGCAGAGACTTTCTAAATCCCCCACCTTCCAAACCCTGGACGATACATCATTAGAAAATGTCACCTCCTTTAGATATCTTTGAGTTTGGTTAGATCAACACATGAATTTCTCTGTGCATGTGAATGCAATCCTTAAGTAAGCTCTAGCCAGAGCTGATAGGGCTGTGAAGAGCTACCAAATGACCAGAGTTATTTTCTTGTTGGTGCCATACAGTGCTGTTTAGTCACAATCATCAAAAACTGGCATGCTACTAATTCCATCCTCTTGAATTTATTTAGCCAGAGTACATGCTGCTGTGTGTGTGTGTGTGTGTGTGTGTGAGCATGCAGCCTGTCCTGCCCATAGGAATGAGATAACTAACAGTTGCAGCTGCACTATCTGTAATCTGACACTGTAGTCTGACTTTCAGAGTTTCAGTAAATTCCAACAACACATAATGAGTTAACCCCTAGTTTGCTGAAAGAAATAGAATAAATCTATTAGACTGAGCTCAACAGTTGATAGAAACAGCAGTTTAAAAAGTTTTTTTTTGTTAATATCCTGAGAAGTTCTGAGATACAATACAGTAGCATCCCCCCTTCCTTCAGATGCCTTTAACATAAAGCAACAAATAGCAAAAATCAGAGGGGGAGAGCACTATTTTGCAGATGTGGAGGAATACTTTCAAAAGTCCAAAAAGGGAGTTCCATGATCAGCCATTTTAGAGCTACAATCTAATCCAGAGAGTGCTGTAGGCTCCGTCCACAGCCCTAAAAAATGCACCTAAAACTTGGTACTCTATACAGAAACTGCAACTGTATTCTACTACCGGCTCGCTGGGCACTTGTGCAGAAAATGATCCTTCCCACTTTTGAATATGCAGATATAGTCTACAGTGCCGCTCCCAAATCCACACTGGCCAGACTGGACACACTATATCACTCCTGTCACTTTGCACTTTCATGTCCCCCACACACCCATTACTGTGATCTTTACAAAGCCCTTACCTGCCCATCCCTCAACTCCAGACGCCTCATCCACTCTGCTTCCTTTACAGCCACATTTTCGATTTTGGTCACAACCCCCTTATCTCATCTCATCTCTATCTACCTCCTCCCTACCCCCTTATCCCCTCTGCAGCAGCAGTCCCAGACTACTGGCCCTCCCCCACAGGTCCACCACAGCTTGACAATCCACCTTCTCATACCATTGCTGTAAGCTATGGAACTCCCTCCCCTCCTCCATCTAAAATGCACCCTTCCCCACTACTCTCTCCTCCATCATACATAACTATACCTCCCCTACTTGCTCCTGTCCCTAAATCCCCCCTCTACACAGGTTTCTTCCCCATTCCCTTGGTTGAACACGCTAATTTTAACCTTGTACTAACCTCAGCTACCCCTCTTTTCCCTATTTTCTCCTCACTCATCACTAAATTACATTGTACCTCAAACTACCCTTCTACTGCTGCCCCTCCACCTACTGCTATGCACTAAGGTACTTATTCCATCACCTACCACTGAGCAATAGGGTACTCTCCTCACAGCCCAACTTTGCCCTCTCCCCTGGCTACCCCTTCTTACCCCTTTACTCTTCTACTGCCCTTCATTCCACTCGCAGCATGTAATGCCACTGTTTTACCATACTCAGCTGACCATGGAACCTCCCTGTCCACTGGGCAGTATATCCTCTATTTCTCTAATATTACTGCTGTCTCCTCAATCACTTAAATGTAGTACTTTGTAGTGGATGTTTTTCCAAAAACAGTCAGTCAGGTAACCGTTCTGGTCACTGCTTGTTGCTACCCGGTTCCGTGTCACAATAGCGTATGAACAGCAACACAACAAATCTCAGCATGTGCATGTCGCTGAAAACAGAGAAGGTGACGGTGCACTAACAACCAGGAGTTCAGTTAATTTATTTTCAATGGAAGTCTAAAACTTCCAGGATTCAAAATTTGGAACTCATTCCAATGTTTTGGAAGTCAAAATACTTCCAGGATCCCACTTTTGGAAGTTAGTATTCTAGGATGGACAAATTAATGGATGTAAATATAATAAATTAGTAGTGAAATACAATTTCTTTCAGAAAAATCCATAATTTCTGACTACCATGCCTGCAATTTTGGAAGTCATCAAATTTTTGGTTTTACTTCTAGAAGTCAATGACTTCCTCCTTCTTTATTTTGGAAGTTTTTGCCTTATTTATTGAAGTCAAATACTCCCAAGATGGAGTTAACTGAAGCCCTGCTAACAACAAAACCACCATGAGTGATGGTCCCAACATACTGTAGGGGACCCAAAATGTGTCATACATTTTTTATGAGGGGGGCTATGCCCCCCCCCACACCCCTTTCATTAAAAAAACTCAGCTCTGAGGGTAATGGAGACACCTCAGAAGGGGGATACTTGGGGGGGGGAACTCAAGACACCAGAACGGTGGTACAGGGGACCGTAGAGCACAAAATCAGGGGATCAGAATTGGGAGACCAACAAAAAGCTTAAGTCCCAAATAAAAAAATGTAATTATATAACCACCCATAGCCAGCTCAGAACCCGAGACCTCTTGCACCACAGGCATTGACTGCCTCCTCAACACAAGATAGCCAGCTCAGAACTGCCTGGCCAAACTATCTCCCATATCCTTGTTCACATCAGGTTCCTCCTACTGTCGCTGTAGCCATCTGTTGCCTTTATTGTTCCCTGACACTCGCTGTTCCCACATTCACTGCCCATCCACCCTCGCTCTCTTCATAAGCACTCAAATTGAGTCACTTAAATGTGTCGCTCAATTTGAGTTTCCCAGATAACGGTATACCTTGCTACCCCTAGCAGGGTGTATGATAGGGTACCTGGATGTCTTCAATCACTGTCATTGTGAATGATAGGGTACCTGGGCATCTTTCATTTACTGTCATTGTTTCCCAGATAATGTCATCTCTCACAAGTATTATATCACAATATTATAATGTTTTAAATACTGTATATACTCACACTGTGTATCCTTTCTGCTCTATGTAATTTTCAAATGCTGTATATATGGTGTTATATTATGTATTCTGTCTCCCTGTTATAACCTAACTGCTATTATGTAAAATTCAAATGCTGTAAATACTTTGTTATACTATGTATTCTGCCTCCCTTCCCCCTTCCCCAGGACGCATCTGGAAATAAGCTATTTTGCTCAGCATGCCTTCCTGGAGAAACATTTTAAATAAATAAATAAAGTACTATGAGGCATATATCCACTACTAATTAAAGCATATATCAGATTTGGTATAAAGTATATGTCTGCTATTTTGTTTAACTATATGTACTGTATGGTGTGTAGACCTCTACTCATTACTAATAATTAGCCTTATGCTTCCCCTTTACTGTGTAAAGTGTGTGTGAGTGAGTGTGTGTGTGTGTGTGTGTGTGTGTGTGTGTGTGTGTGTGTGTGCCTACAGATGCCTAAAGTATATGTTCACCATTCTATAAAGTGTATATACACTGCTGTGTATACCTACTGTGCATAACATACTGTAGCCCTATTGTATAAATTGAGCACTAAGTACCACAGGATTGGAGGATGGCTCACGTGGTGCTCCTCCACAAGACTAGCCGATAGAATGAACCAGGCAATTACAGACCTCTAAGCCCCACATCCATTGTAGGAAAACATATGGAAACAATCCTAAAAGAGAGGCTGGTGACCCTTTTGGAGGAAAATGGACTCCAGGACAGTCAGCAGCATGGTTTCTCTCTAGAAGATCCTGCCAGACCAACCTAATTGAATATTATGACTGGATAATGAGGGAACTGAATAAAGGCCATGCAGTGGATGTGCTATATTTAGACTTCACCAAGGCCTTTGATTCAGTGCCTCATGGAAGGCTGGGGGGGGGTAAGTTGCAATATGTGGGGGCAGGGACAAAGATGGTAAACTGGATTGTGAACTGGCTGAAGGAGAGGCAGCAACAGGTGGTGGTGGGGCACTCTCTTCCTCAAGGGCGATGACAAGCCGGGTGCCGCAGGGCTCAGTCCTGGGTCCGGTGTTGTTTGGGTTATTCATATTGGATATCTCACATGGTGTTAGGAGCAAGATCAGTCTGTTCACAGATGATACCAAGATAGGGGTGGTGATGGATGACATAGAGGGGTGGCAGGAGCTACAGGAGGCCCTGATCAAACTGGAGGAATGGTCAGAAAAGTGGCAATTGAGCTTCAATGCAAAGAAGTGCAAGGTTATGCACTTCAGAGCAAGGAACCCACGGAGGAGCTACCAGTTGGAAGGGGTTCAGATAGAGGTCACAAAGGAGAAGAAGGACCTTGGGGTGATCATAATGGGTAACATGAATAACTCAGCTCAGTGCAGGAAGGTGGCAGCTAAGGCCAACAAGATGCTGGGGTGTATTGCAAGAGGAATCTCATCCAGAAATAGGGATGTGATCCTGCCACTGTACAGGTCACTGGTCAGGTCACCTTTGGAGCACTGCATGCAGTTCTGGTGTCCCTTTCTGAAGAAGGATATCAGGTTACTGGACTGGCTGCAGTGCAGGGCAGCTAAGACGATCCATGGGCTGGAAGGCAAAACCTATGAGGGCAGGGTGACTGAGCTGAATATGTACACCCTGAAGGAGAGGAGGGATCAGGGGGGATATGACTGAGACCTTCAAATATTTGAAGGGGATTAACAAAATGGGCACAGAAGGGATAGTTAAGCTGAGGAGAGGAAGGGACACCAGAGGGCATGGTCTCAGGTTGGAGGGTGAAAGAGATCGGAGAGAGATAAGGAGGCATTTTTTCACAGAGATGGTGGTGGAGAAATGGAACACTCTACCCAAGGAGATGGTATCCTGTAGCACAGTGGACAGTTTTAAAAGGGCATGGGACAGGGTGCAAGGGGGGGGTAAAGGTGAGAGGGGGGAGAGGAGAGTGGGGCAGCTGCAATGTAAGGGTGCTAGCTTTGCATTTGAGCAGACTAACTTGACAGACCATAAGGCTTGTTTCTGCTGGCAGATTCATATGTTCATATGTAAGGTAACTGAATGTTCATTAACTTATTATAGTCCTAGATTACTACATGGAATCTTTAGAGTGGGGTTAGATATTCAAGTAAAAGCAAATGTGTTCAAAAGAAACATAAAAAAAAATACTTAAGGACATTATCAATAAATTATCGTGTGGATAATACCTGAGAAGTTTAAACATATGTTCATTAGTTTATTTATTTACAAATGTGCTCATGTAAATATGTACATACTGAATACATATTTCTTTGAGTTTACTGCATGATTTTAAAGCGATGTTGTGCATGTTGTAATTTTGTATCGACATGTCCCTTGTATAGCCCCTTCTCCCCTAAAGGATCTAGTAAAGGATCTTTAATCCCGTCCACTTTCCTGGTAAATCAAATTAAATTAATAAATAAAATTAACACCCTCTGGTGTATGTACCTTAGATTGTTTTCTGTTTCATTATGACTTTGTGTTCTGTACTACTGTTAAGTGCTCTAAGCTATGGTAATAAAATCTGTCTTCCTCTGTATGTGTAAACTACTGTGAACAGTGCAAAATTTGGTAATACTGTGTGTGAAGCATATTTACTTTACTGTCTACTGTATTTTGCCTATGTAAGGCACAGTTCAATCAGCAACTTGTGTTCCCTTCAAGCCTTGCAAAGAATAGAAATACTAGAAAACCAGAAGGAGTCTATTCTAATATGGCCCACTGTAAACTCCCTCAGACATTTGAACTTGACTCACCAGGAATATAAAACAACATAGTTTTCTTTATTCAGTTTTAGGGAATATTAGTGCTTGCTAAGCCCCCAACATTTCATGACCTAGAGTTTCGTCCTGATCACTGAGTAATCTCTTTAGTTGTATACATATGGAATACTAAATCTTAATCGATATCTTACAGACCTACATACTGCACACTCAAGGATGCAGAGGGGGCATTTGCTAGGATGTGGAGGATGAGAGTGGAGTGCAGGGAGCATGGGACCATGGTAAACCAAAGGCCGCTATAGGAGTTTGGTCATTGTCTCAGTTGGAGGGTCCAGGCCATGAGAGTAGACTTGGAAGCCACAAGGACTGAAATATTCACTTGAGGGCTTCAGCTGCTAGGTCCCTTAGGGCAGTACTTACACAGCCACCTCCACGGTCCACACAAGCCAGGAAAGGAGGCTGGATGGTAGAGGTGAGTGAAAGGGAAAAAAGGGGGAGGGGAGGCTAAGCCTGTGGAACCAGGGCTGTGTTCATCTAATGGATTCACATTATTATGACAAGAGGAATCCCAGTTGATCCTCATAAGGGAAGATGGGATCAACACAACTAATAGGCAGGCACTGCCACAGAGCATGCCAAGTGGGTGACCCCAAAGGAGAAAGAGAAAAAAACATGTAGTTGGGGACTCAGTAGCAAGGGTCACTTAGAGGGAGATGGGTCGAACACCTGATGGTAATGAGTGGTCTGCTGCTGTATAAAAAAATGGCTTACACCCAAACAAAGAGGGCGGGATGGTGTTGGGAGCTAGATGGATAAATTGCATACTGCGGTTCATACTGCAGGAAGTCAGGGAACTGAAGGCAGAATGCCCATAGTTAGTTACCATCCCAGACACCTTAACTAGTACAATACCCTGCAGCCAGTATCCAGTCATCCAGTCTATGCTTAAAGATGCCCTTGCTTTAGTTAATAACAATGTCAAGAGGCTGGCTATTCCAATCATACACTGCCCTCTGTGTAAAGAAGAACCTCCAGATGTTTATTCTAAAACCAAAGCCATGTAATTGGAATGGATGACCTCTTGTTTCTTTAACATCTTGTTTGAATTGAAAACCCATTTAGACAAAAATGTTGGGGTCATTAACGATGTCCCAAACAAAAAAGAGATCACCTCTACCCCTCCTAGTCTCAAGAGACATTAAATTCAAGGTTTCCAACCTACTGCTGTACTCCAGATTTTTTAAACCCTCAATGATCTTCATATATCTCCTCTGAATCCTTTCAAGCTGTCTGATATCCTCTTCCTTATATGGTGACCAGAACTGTGAGCAGTAATCTATATAGGGTCTGACATATGATCTGTAGCGAGGGAGGAGAATATGTTCACCTCTAGATATTATATTGTTTTTAATTGTTCATATAGTTCTGTTGGCTTTATTGATTATCTCATTTGTTTGCTTTGAGAAATCTAATTCATCAGTGATGTATATACACCCAGGTCTTTCTCGAGGTTTGTTGTGGACAATTTACTGCTGCCTAGGTAAAAGTCATGCTTAGTGTTCTCTAGACCAAGGTGCATGGTTTTACATTTCTCCACATGGAAGCACATCCCCCATTTGTTTGCACATGCAACAATCCCATTCAAATCTGCCTGAATAGTTGTGATTTCTTCCATGCTTTGACATGTACCTCCTATTTTTAAGTCATAAGCATATTTGATGGACTCATGTATTAATCCATCCAAGATGTTGGCTACAAATACACAAAAGATGTAAGGACCAAGTACCGAGCCCTGTGGCATACCACTTGCCACCCAGTCCTCCTCTGATAGGCAACCATTTAGAAGTACCTTCTGCATCCTTTCTTCCAGCAACTTTGAGATCCATAATGCATATTTAGCTGTTTCTTTGTGATAACTTTTTAGAGATCGCATCCTGCAGCACGGTATCAAAGGCTTTTCTAGAGTCTATGGCTGGAAAATTCAGACTGCGCCAGGCTGTGGCACAAGCCTGGGCGCAGCACAACTGGGATGTGCCAGGGTGCTGACAGAGTGATATTCAACGGTGCTGCGCCATGGCTCAGCACCATTGAATATCGCTCCGTGGCCATCCGCATAGTACATGGTGCAGTGGCACTGCACCAGCGCAAGTGGCCAGAGAGGAGCAGGGGGATGCGCTAGCACTAGTGCCATTGCACTAGGTGCATCAACCGTGATATTCAGCGGTGGACATGCAAATGGGGCCATAATGCATGCAAGGTACAAATGAGGCCATTTGCATGTCATTATGGCCCCGTTTGCATGCGGGTGCGCCAATCCCTGATGACTTGCTCCTGGTGCCCTACTAGGCAGCAGCCGTTGGGGACCGATGCACCCTGCCCCCACTGGCAATGCACTTCAACACCCGATCGCGGCATACATATAACATAAAAGTCCAATATTCCTGGTGGTCCAGTGATCACTTCCAGCTCAATCGCTGGACAGAGTTGAATAGTCAAACCATCTGAATGTTTCAGTGGTTTCAGTTCGATCCGGGTTAAATTGGTTGATCCCGGTGGTCCAGTACCTTCGTCACCACCGAGACCACCACTGGTCATGGGCGGTGAGTTCCTCTCGCCAGTTTGCTCGCCTATTGACCGCATACAATACGTGTATCGCCCATTGGTCCACAGTGGCCAATGGTGAGCAGATTGTACCATATTATTACAGTCCAGATATGTGAATGGATTCATTCACATATCTGGATTGTGTAGTACGGCATTGAGTCTGCACGCCTACTGGCTCCACGCCAGGGACCAATGGGCGACAGCCGCATTGCATGCAGTCAGTCGCCGGGCTGCTGGGTGGCTTACAGGTGGGGAACTGCCACCTGCCACTGACCGTGGGGAGCAGGGTGGTGGGACTCAGTGGGCGGGCGGGGGGGGATACCACTGTACCACCAGGGATGGTTTGGAATTTTACATTTTAATACCTATGCCCGTGATCGGGCTGGAAGCGGTCCACTGGACCACCAGGGATATTGGACATTTTTATTTCAATACTTATGCCTGCGATCGGGCATGGGGGGTGCTACCATGACAGACGGTGCTGCCAGAGCTCGGGTGGCCACCTACAGCTGGCAGCTGCTGTGTTGCGCCCTGCAATATGGCAGCTCACCTGTGGATGGCCAGCTGTTGCTCCTGTTCTTTTTGGCTCAACTGTGAGCTGCGCAGGCAGGGGTTGCGCTCAAGAGGCCTGCTCAGCACATCCCGGCTGAATATCGGGATGTGCAGAGTATGCATGGGCAGGCCCCCCCTACTTGCGCCGCATACATTACTGATGTGCCCCGGTGCATTGTGATTTGTGCCATGCACTTTCCCCTTTTGAATATCGCACTGGGTTGCATCAGTGGGATGTGCATGTCCATGAAAATAGCTTGGAGAACCACCAACTAATGGCAGATGGGGTACCAGGAGGGGTATGTAATATGTAAGCGAAGAATAAACATTATGAGAAGTGAAGTCCCAAGGATAGGTCGGTAGAACTGATGCGGCGGTGGGGGCCTACGGGGAGAGGGAAAGGGAGTTAGGACTTTTATAGTATGATTGTGTGTAGATTGTGGATGAGTGCAGTATAGAGTTGTGAAAAGAAGGCTAGAGAAAGAGGGAAGATAGACCAGTATCAAAGGGAGGACAGAGGCATCAAGGTGTTACATGAAAGCATGATGACAGACCAGGGCCAAGGAGGAGACAAGCACTAGAAGTAATTTGTTCATGGTTAAATGGTACAGGTTTGCATGATGACAATTCCTGGTCATGGGAAACAATTGCACTGATCATTTCTGAGATGTGAATATAAGAGCTTGAAAGATGAGATGCCGATGGGTGACCTCAGTTTCAGTTTTTTTTTGAATTTATTCCACAAGGAGGACAGTGTAAAGCTTATAGCAGCCCTGCCAAAGTGAGAGTTAACTGTAGGAACCATCAGTAGGAGAGATTTGCAACTTCTCAGGGCATAATTGCCTATTGGTTTTATAGGAAGACAGTCTGTAATGTATTGGGGCAGTTTTTTGGAGAAGGCTCTCAGGGTCCATAAGGCTGCATATTTATCACGCCTGAATTGAAGAGAACTCCACCCCACTGATTGATATATGGAGCAGTGGTGAGCGGAATAAGGCAGGCCTGTGATGAACCTCAAAGCTCTATGATATAATGTGTCAAGTTTGGTGAGGTAGGAAATGGGACAGTGACGGTAGAGGATATCAGCATAATCTATCAAGGATAGAAAGGTTGATTGTACCAGCTGTAGTTTAGCATCTCTAGTTAAGAAGCGTGCTATCCTAAAGAAAAGGCCAAGTCTCTGTCATAATTTTTTGAGTAATTCTTCAACGTGCTCTATAAAGGAGAGCCTATGGCCCAGCCATAGGCTGTCAGCGTGGCTCAATTGGTAGCACATCCGCCTCTGGACCGGAAGGTCGTGGGTTCTCATCCCACACTGGGATTGGACTTGCACCTAAAAATCGCTGGCATCCGAGTGCAGTATTGGGGGGTGCTGTACTGCTGGGGTGTGCCGTCCTTCAGAGGAGATGTTAAACCGAGGTCCCTTCTGCCCATCCTGGTGTTGTCCTGGTGGGTGTCCAGGTGGAAGTAAAAGAACCCAGGGCACTCTTCGCAAAGAGTAGGGAGCATTCCCGGTGTCCTGGCCAACATTCCCCTTCCCATAAAACCGGTTCATGCAATTATCCAGGCTGTGTGTGGGTGATGATGTGCGATATGGCCGCCACCACACATTCAGTCACTTCACTACCAGTCTAACATTGCTTGTAAAGCGCTTTGGATGTATGAAAAGCGCTATATAAATACTGATTCTTCTTCATACTCCCAGGTATTTGAATTTACGGACAAATTCCAACTTCTCGCCAAGAATTGTAGTAATCTGAGGCACAGGATCTGATAGGTCTGAAATTACCATTTGGGCAGAGGGAGAAAAGAGCATTGCTTTTGTTTTCTTGGTGTTAAGTAATAGTTTTTTGTTCAGGAGTTGGTGTTGCACAGGGTTGAACTCAGATTGAAAGTCATTACATGCAGATTGTATGATGGGTGGCTTAAGTAAAGAACTGTGTCATCTGCAAACAGATGAATGTTGGCCTTAGTTATGATTTCATCAATATTGTTGCTGTATATTGCAAATAAAATCGGTCCTAAGATAGAACCCTGGGGAACACCTCTAAGGAGAGGTTTGAGAGTTGAGAGATCTCCTTCCGCTTTCACCTGCTGGAAACGAGCAGAGAGGTAGTTGTTGAACCACTGTAAAGATAATGGGTCAGCACCTAGTGAGGTCAGGGAAGAGAGTAGCAGAGAATGGTCGACAGTGTCAAAGGCCTTGCTCAGGTCCAAGAATACGGCGCAGGTGTAATTCCTGGTGTCTAGCTCTCTTTGCCAGTCATTAGTCACTTTGGCAAGTGCTGTGATGGTGCTATGTTAATCTCTAAACCCTAATTGGACTGGATTAAGCAGGTTATTAGCTTCTAGATACTGCCTTAGCTGGTTACTTACGACTTTTTCCAGTAATTTTGACAAGACCGGGAGAATCAAATTGGTCTGTAATTATTTAGATCACAGGGATTTCCAGACTTGAACAGGGATATAATGTGCGCTGTTTTCCATATTGAAGTAGTGGATCCTTGAGTTAATGATAGGTTAAATAAATGGGTTATGGGCATGGCTAACACATGGATGGCCACCTTCAAAAATATGGGCATATACCTATATCTATCTCATTTGATGTACCTGTATAAATGATTCCATATTTTAGACCAAAATCTATGGGGAGAAGAGACTGGTAGATTTTGGTCCCACCAATAATATTGATGGCTCCCTACACTGGATATAGTAATCTGGAGGACTCTATAGATGTGTGATATGAAATGAGAATCCAGAAGGAAGTCAAGATACGGAGCAAAAATAGACGAGTATGAGTTAGACCACGGTCCGGTTCCAAAGTGTTTAAATAGCATGTGAGATATCTGCAAATACCTAAAAACATGAGTGTAGGACCAGTTATAGATAGAACAGACTTTATGAAATGACATCAATTTATGATTGGTGACAAGGTCATTTACTGTAAAAGCCCCTATGTTGGGCCAGAAGGATTTAGAATTTAGGGGTTTACCAGAGATTAAAAGGTTTGGTTTATTAAATAATGGTTGTGCTATATCTTTGTGTCCATCTACTTTGAGGAAGACGCACAACTGCTGGTGAGTTTGAAGTGTGTGGCTAAGTGGAGAGCATTTCAGTTCACTGGGAAGAGACTTCCTTTTAACAAACGACAAGGCTTTCAGGTCCAGTCCCTGCATGGAGTATAAATCATGCTTAATCTTCAACCAGAGGGGACTATAAGAGGAGCTAGGGACATTGCCAGAGGGGAGCAGCCAGGACTTAATTCTGGTTAAATGGATGGCAAGGTAGTATAAATAGAAGTTGGGAGCTTGTAATCCACCATCCGTTTTTTGATGGAAAGTTTGATATAATTTCGTCTAGGTTTTTTACCAGCCCATAAAACGGAACTAATAATTTTATGGGTTTGGGAGAACCATATTTGTGGAAGGGCCCAATTATACATTTGCAAGGGATATAGGATACGAGGCAGTATGTTCATTTTAACCATATTCATACAGCCCCATAGAGACAAGGGTAAACAAGACCATTGTTTAGTGTCTTCTTTTTGGGTATTAATGATAGCATCCAGATTTAAACTTTTCATAATTTTCTGGGAAGGATAAAGATAAATGCCTGGATATTTTAATTTACCCTTGCACCATTGGAGGCCCAGGATGTCAAAATCAGATCTCTGTGCCTGATTCTAGAAGGGTGGTGCAAGTTGCTGCCGAATGCAACTTGCACCACCCGCAACTGCGACATTAACCCTGTGCCCAATTCTAGAAGGGGCAGGGTCTCCGCAGCAAAGTCCTGTGACTTGCAACATGCGGCTAGGTACACTGCTCAGAGGGTTTACCTGGCCAGCATGTCACAACCTGCAGCTGCAGGTCACAAGTGCACTCCCCCGCACAGCAAGCCACAACAGCTGCCCCGCAGGGCTACCCACATCTCCTGCCTCCCAAGCCTCCATCAATCGCCCTGCAGGGCTGGCCACACCAACTGGCCCCCAAAACATCCTCTCAGTGCCCCACAGGGCTGGCCATACCAACTAACCCCCAAAACAGCCTCTCAGTGCCCCACAGGGCTGGCTACACCAACTGGCCCCTGAAACACCCATAGAAATGCCTCATAGGGTGGTGCAGTCAACCCCCACCCATGTCCCACCCCGAATTGCCTGGCACAAATGCCCTGACATGCCCTGGTAGTCAAGTGTACCCCAGCCATCTGCCAGCCCACCCAGCACCCCCACCCTTCCCAGTCAGTGACTGGCACAGCCCACCTCTCACCACCATGGCCAGCCACCAACTGAGTTCAGTATGAGTGCGTACTGAAAAGACAAGCTCAGAAATTAAGATGATGATGTTGTTTCACCCCTCAAGATCTTCAAGTGTAAGTTCTAGTTTATTAACCTTGTGTCTCAGGGAGACACTATCAGGTTCCATGCGAGATTGCCAGCTTTCCAGTGAGGTTGTACGTGCCGAGATGTCAGTGATCTTCATGTTGGTCTCTTCCAAGTCAGACTGAATATTTTTTAGATCTGTGGAAAAGTCTAAGAGGGCAGATTTGATTGGGGCCATTTAAGGTCTGGTCCCAGAGAGCAGTCAGCCCTGATATGGTTTGGAGGAGGAGGAGGGCAGATGTGATTCGCCATAACAAAAGTGGGAACAAAGCACAGGCAGGAAACTACAGATCTGTTAGCTTGACCTCAGTGGCAGGAAAAATGATGGAATCACTCCTGAAAGAAGAATTGTTGAGTACCTAGAGGCCAGTGGGGTACAGGACCCAAGCAGCATGGATTCACAGCGGAAAGGTCATGTTAGACGAATCTCATAGATTTCTTTGACTGGGTGACTAAAGTAGTAGACCAGGGAGGGCTGTGGACATGGCCTACCTAGACTTTAGCAAGGCATTTGACACAGTCTCACACAAAAGATTGCTAAACAAGTCAGCCAGCCTGGGAGTGGGTCCCAGGGTGGTAGCCTGGGTAAAAAATTGTCTGGACAACAGGACACAGAGGGTAATAGTAAATGGAGTCCACTCCAAAGAAAGGGGGGTTACTAGCGGGGTACCGCAGGGTTCAGTACTGGGTCCGGTCCTTTTTAATGTCTTTATAAGTGACATTGCAGAGGGACTGGAAAGAAAAGTATGCAAGTAAGCAAACTGGAAATCCAAAAAACCTCTGATCATAGGAGACTCCATGATTTGGGGAGTTGATACCTATCTCCAGCCAGGGGTAATGGTCAGATGTCTCCCAGGTACATCAGCTTGGAGAGACACTGACCACATTGCTAAAATTGTTCAGGAAGCAGGAGAAAACATTGACATCCTGGTACACAAAGGCACTACCGATCTCGCCAGCTGGTCAGTTGTGGAGACCAAGGAACACCTGACCAGGCTGGGTGACAAACTATCATCCATTTCATCCGGCATCTCCTTCTCTGAGATCCTGCCAGTCTGGGTGAGGGGACAGATGGACGGAAGGTCAGAGAAGGGGAGACAGGGGAGCTAAACATGTGCCTCAAGGGCTGGTGCCAGGAAAAAGGACACAAATTTGTAGGGAACTAGCAACAGTTTTGGGAGCGAAAGTTCTTTAAATTTGATGGACTCAGTGCATTGAGGCAGAAGTTTGGCGTCTTTGCAGAATATTTAAACTAGCAAATGGGGAGAGGAGTGCAGTTCCCCATACATTGAATGGGAAGAACACCCCCCCCCCCAGCTAGTGGTCAAACAGGAGTTCAGCATGTTTGTAGTTCATTTGCATCACCAGGTAAGAAAAAAAGTCTGGCTCCCCATATGATGCACAGGGGAAATGCCAGACCTCGCCCAACAACTAACACACCAAAATCTGGCCAATGGAAAATCATGTACACAAATGCTCGTAGTCTGGGAAATGAGATCCTAGACCTGCAGGCAATAATGACAGAGGCTAAACTGGACATAGTTTATTTATTTATTTAGTTTTTGTTGACCAGGTAAGTGCACTAGACAAATCCTGCCTATTTTCAGGCACGACCCGTGGGAGAGGGGTACAGATGAATGCCAGCTGACATTGAACCAGATTAAGCTGTTGGTGGTATTTTTAGTGAATGAGCCATTAGTGAGACATGGTTTACCAGTAACCACACTTGTGAGAATTCAGTACCTGGCTATGTACTGTTCAGAAGAGACTGAGGTGCATTACTGTTAGAAGATATACAAAACATGACAGCTAAAGGGGATGTTCTGATAATGGGAGACTTCAACATGCCAGATACAGATTGGTCAATACCAGCAGGAACATCTGCCAGAACTAGACACATGGAGGATTCCCTGCAGGGGAAGGACCTCAAACAACTGGTACAACAACCCACAAGAGACAGGGCTATCCTAAATCTAGTACTGACTAACAGGGAAAAGATCACAGATTTCCAGGTAGAAGGTCACCATGGTATGGTTCAATTTGGCAACTACAACTAAATCATCCCATTCCAAGGCAAAAATATGGGACTGCAGAGGAGCTAACTTTGAAAAGATGGCCAACAGAGTTAAGCTAGCCCTGGCAAAAAGAAATACAGGTGAGGGGGTACAGGCAAAGTGGGCAAGCATTAAGGATGCAATACTTGAAGCAACATCCCACTGTGTTAGAGAGAAAAGGAGGTGCAAAAGAAGAAGGAAACCACTTTGGTTCTCAAAAACAGTAGCAGAAAAGATCAGAGCCAAAAGGCTGGCCTTCAGGAAATATAAGGGAATGCAGTGGGATGAAGATAGGGAGGCATACCACACTTCCCTAAGGGAAGCAGGGACGGCAGTAAGGTGGGCAAAGGCCCAAACTGAGGAAACACTACCACAAACAGTAAAAGAAGGTGACAAGACTTTCTATAGATACATTAGTGAAAGGAGAAAGTCCAGAGGGGGTATTGCTAAAATCAAAAGGGATGAGGGGGTGTGTGAGGAGGAGGAACATGTAAAAGCATCTATCCTAAATAGATACTTCTGCTCAGTATTTACGGAAGAGAAGGTAGGGCAGGGCCCACAGCTCAGCACCATGGACACAGGAAGGAGGGAGGGAGGTGTGCACTAGTCCCTTCACAAAAGAAAGGGTCTACAAGAGCTCGGTAAGCTCAGGGTGGGCAAGGCAATGGGACCTGATGGCATACATCCCAGGGTACTAAAGGAACCAGGGTGGAACTAGCAGAGCCATTATCAGAACTGTTTAGTGTGTCTCTGAGCACAGGAGAGGTCCCAGAAGACTGGAGAAGGGCTCATGTGATCCCGCTCCACAAGAGTGGTAGTAGGGAGGAGGCAGGGAACTACAGACCAGTCAGTCTTACCTCAGTAGTGGGCAAGATTATGGAGGCACTCCTTAAGGAAAGGATAGTGCAACACCTGGATTCCACAAGAGCACAGGATCCAAGACAGCATGGGTTTACAAAAGGAAGTTCCTGTCAAACTAATCTCATAGATTTCTTTGACTGGGTAACCAGAGTGGTGGACCAGGGGGAACAGTTGATATCAGCTACCTTGACTTCAGCAAAGCTTTTGATACTATTCCACAAAGAAGATTGATTAATAAGCTGGGTAGGCTTGGGGTGGGTCAAAAGCTGGTCAACTGGGTGGCAAACTGGTTGACGGGCAGAAAACAGAGAGTGGTGGTAAACGGTATACAGTCAGAAGAGATGCAAGTCACAAGTGGGGTACCTCAGGGATTAGTCCTGGGGCCAGTCCTCTTCAATATCTTCATCAGTGACATTGCAGATGGACTAGAGGGTAAGGCTTGTCTGTTTGCAGATGACACCAAGATTTGCAACAGAGTAGATGATCAAGATGGGGTGGGCAGAATGAGAAGAGATCTGGGTAAACTACAAAATGATCGGAAGAGTGGCAACTGGGGTTTAACTCAAAGAAGTGCAAGATCATGCACATAGGGAAGAGAAACCCTGAAGCCACCTATAGGTTGGGAGGGGAGTTGCTGGCAATCACAAGGGAAGAAGGAGACTTGGGCATCATCATCACCGATGACCTGAAATCATCCAAGCAGACCACTAAGGCAGTAGGTAAGGCTAGGTGGATGTTGGGGTGTATTAGTAGGGGTATCACAAGTCAGAAGAGGGAGGTAATAATCCCTCTTTACAAGGCACTGGTTAGGCCCCATCTGGAGTACTGCATGCAGTACTGGAGGCCACACCTTCACAAGGACATTAACCAAATTGAGGCAGTCCAGATGAGGACAACCAAAATGGTGCAGGAACTGCATCAGAAAACATATGAGGACAGATTAACGGAGTTCAAAATGTATACCCTAGAGCAAAGGAGGGAGAGAGGTGATATGATCGAAACATTCAAACACCTTAAGGGCATTAACAAGGTGAAAGAGTCTAATATGTTTCAATATAAGAAAAATAGCAGGACAAGAGGACACAGCATGAGATTAGAGGGAGGCCAATTAAGGGGTAATGTGATGAAGTTCTTTTTCACAGAAAGGGTGGTGGATGCATGGAACGGTCTACCTCAGGAAGTGGTGGATATGAATTCAGTGCAGGGTTTCAAATAGGCATGGGATAGGCATAAGGGAACAATACAGATGAGTATAAACAGATAGCCCATTGACAGAGCAAATGCCGATGGCACATTCATAAGGTAGAAAAAGAAATAGGCAGACTGGATGGGCCTTGTGGTCCTTTTCTGCCATCAAGTTCTATGTTTCTATGTTTCTTTGCAGACAACACAAAGATCTGCAACAGGATTGATACACAAGGGGGGTGGAAAGGATGAGAAGGGACTTGGCAAGGTTGGAGGAATGGTGAAAAGTATGGCAGCTTAGATTCAGTGCAAAGAAGTACAAAGTAATGCACCTGGGAAACAAAAACCCAGGAGAAGAGTACACAATGGGGGGGAGGTATTAACAACAACAAAAATGGAAAGGGACCTGGGAGTAGTCATATCAGATGACCTAAGTGTAAGCAAGAAATGTGAGAAGGCAGTAAGAAAGGCTAGGGGGATACTGGGATGTATAGGGAGTGGCATCATCAGTAGAAAACAGAAAGTTATTATCCCTCTTTACAGACAGTTGGTGAGACCCCATCTGGAGTACTGCGTGCAGTTCTGGAGACCCCATCCTGGCAAGGACATAGACAGGATGGAGACAGTCCAGAGGAGGGCAACTAAAATGGTGCAGGGTCTGCAACAGAAGCCATACGAAGAGAGACTAAAGGAGCTAAATATGTATACCCTCAAGGAAAGGAAGGAAAGGGGGGGCATGATAGAAATGTTCCAGTACCTCAAGGGAATCAACAAAGTCCAAAATGGTAGCATCTTTCAGAAAAAGAGATGTGCAAGAACAAGGTGGCACAATTTGAAGACAAGGAGGGATGGCTCAGGAGCAATGTGAGGAAGTATTTTTTCACAGAGAGGGTGGTGGACACATGGAACGGCCTTCCTAAGGAGATTGTGGGGTCAAAAATAATGGGGGAATTCAAGAATGCATTGGGCAAACATAAAGCAATTCTGGTGGGGGGTTAGGAAGAAGTAGGCTGTTGGTTAACTAGGATCTGCAGCTTATTCAATAGATAGGGAAATGGGCAGACTAGATGGGCCAAGCAGTCCTTATCTGCTGTCAAAGTCTGTGTTTCTATGTTTTTATGTTATTCTAGTTTGGATTTCTTCAGTTGTGATGGTTTTATTTTCAGAGACTGCTGTGTTCAGTGTAGACTGTGACCTCGCACATGGTTTAAAGTCATTTTGTGAGAAGTCATCTGGGTTAGGAACACAAGTCAACACAAGCATTAACTGAAACATGGCTATCAGATAAGATTTCAGAAGATGCCATTCATTTTCAAGGTTATACAACATTCTGGAAGGACAGAACAGGTAGGAGAGGGGGTGGATGTCTAATTTACATTGCTAATCACTTATCTGTCTCAGAATATGCTCTAACTTGTGAAAGTGAACTTTTTGAGTCACTTACTGTTAACATTACTTTGGGTAACCATAAAATACTGACCTTCACTAATGTACAAGTCCCCCCAGCTAACACTAAACAAGATTTTAACTCATTTTTTCAAAATTTTCACTCCTTCCCTTGTAATAGAGAACTGATAATTGTTGGGGATTTTAATATACAGTAAATTGGATCCTAGCTCATGCCATTGGGTTAAGAACATCATTGTTGACCTTGGTCTCTATCAAGTAATTACTGAGACAACACAGACAACACATATTAATTACAAGACAGGATAGGAATCCATCTTAGATTGGGTGATCACTAATTGACCATTCCACATAGCTCTGTCTGGTGTTTTACCAGACTGTATTGGTGACCATTGTGCCGTATTTTGTAATTGGTCTACTAAAATGTGCAGTAAGGAATTGAAAGTTATAACATACTGTAGCGCAAAGGATGTTGATGAACAGAAATTTTCTGATGAATTCCTTTTAACTGATTGGGTCATATTTGGATAAAATAAGTAACATTGATGAAACTTTTGACCTCATTTATTATTTATTTTATTTATTTATTGAACATATCGGAATTAATACCTTTGAGTCAGAGACTCCTTTACAAAGGCTCCACATCATAGAATGCAATAGTGAGACATTGTTAGACATTACAAGGTATAAACAGTGGTGCAAGGAAAATATCACAGCATACAATAGATACAGGCCTGGATATTCAAACTTCGCTCAAAACTGGCGCAACAGCAGGAGCAAGCGCAAACCAGTTGCGCAAATGCGCAACAGGTGCGATATTCAAACATGGAGCACAGCAAATTGCGCAAGCAACCAACGTCTCAATATCGCACATACTGCGCCATAGCGCAACCAGGAAGGAGAAGCTGAGCCAAAATGTTGCGCTATGGCGCAACCAGGGAAGCTCAGCTGAGCAGTCCAGAGCTGCCATAGACAGCACAGCCCCCAAAGCAATGGAACTGCACATCCAGGGAGGCAGGCTGGGGCCCACCGCCAGCCATGCCACACATGGGCACAGGAACACACTGCAGAACCCACACCACACGGCACACCCCAAGCACAGCATCACTGGGGTGGGACGGATGATCCACGTGCCCATGGGGACAAGCCAACACAGCATAGCAGAGCCCTGACACCCCAGCACAACCACTGGCAGGCGGAGAGTGCCACACACACAGGGGGTTGACAACCACAGTGCACAGCAGCCCCCCGTATGCACAGCACACCCTGCACTGTGACCCCAAGACACCACCCATGTGCAGTGACTGGCACTGCAGGAAACCATGCAGTCCCCCCAGCACACGTCAGCCCCGTGCAACACAGAAGCCTACAAGCCAGACACACCCTGTGCACCCAGCAGTGAGTGGCAGCAGATGGCAAGACCAACCGAAAGTCACTGCCATGCTGGAGATACCTCCCCATGCACACACATGCACACACACACACACACACACACACACACATACCCAGGACCATACCAGCCCAGATGGCATGTACACACCTGCAACTGAGCACCTATAGCCAGCTGCAAATCAGAGACCAACACAGTATTCATATATCAAAATAGAAATGTATATTGAACATAGTGCAACAACAACGATAAAAACTATTTACAAGGGGGGGACGGGTACAAGGAAGGGGTGTTCAAGGGGGAAGGATTAAAAACTTGGAGAGGGAAGGCAGGGTGGTAGGGATGGGAGAAGTGGGATGGGTGATGACGGCTACTGCCCAGCCAGCTCCTGGTCCTCCCCTGCTGACTCCGCCCTGTGCCGCCCTGCCGGCGTCCATGTCACCGGATGGCCTGCAGGATCTCCTGGTTCTCAACGCTGACCTGTGCGAGGTGCCTGACATCGCCCGACAACCTCCTGAGAACCTCGAGGCCTAGGAAATGGGAACACAGTCAATGGCTGTGACTGACCACAACCCTGAACACCACCCAACCTGCAAGCCATATAGCTCAATGTCCCGCACCTGTGATGGCATACACCCACCCACAGTGAACATGCACATGGCCATCACAAACAGGCGGCACCAGCGATGTGCACCACCGCCCACACACACTGCCCATGTCAATCACAGTACAAACTAGGCTGGCAAGTGACGTGGCAACATGGTGCAATGCCAGTTACACAGCTATGTGCCCAGTGCATGCCTGGACCACCAGTGACGCATACACAGACGTGCTGTGCTACTGCACTGTGATGCATGTCACCTGTGTCGTGCCTGCATACATAAATACATAGACAGTGTCGGCAGATAAGGGCCTATGGGCCACCCAGTCTGCCTATTTGACCTTGTAAGTTCACTCTGTTTTCCTATAAGTCTGTTGCACCTTACCTCTGACCTCCAGAATTCCTGTATGGCTATCCCATGCATTCTTAAATCCCGTGACCAAGTCAGCCCCCACCACTTCCTCTGGCAGGGTGTTCCACTTGTCCACCACCCATTCTGTGAAGAAATACATTCTCATGTGTCCTCCAAATCGTCCCCCCTCCAACATCATCCCATGCTCACTAGTCCTGGAACGCTCTTTACGCTGAAAATAGTGTTGTCATGCACTCTGTTCCCCCTGTAAGATACTTGTATGTCCCCATCATATCCCCTCTCCTCCCTCCTCCAGGGAGTACATGTTCAGTTCCTTCAACCTGTCTTCATCGGACTTGTGCTGCAATCCATGCACCATCCGTGTTGCCCTCCTCTGAACCCTCTCTACCCAGTCCATGTCCATACGTAGGTATGGTCTCCTGAACTGTACACTGTACTCCAGTGTGGGGCCTCACTAGTGTCTTGTATAGTGGAAGTATGACCTCCCCTTTGGTTGTGTTGTGCATGGCTGGTGGTCTTGCCCCCCCAGCATGCAATAGCATCCATGAAGTAATGATACTCACACTGCTCCAGCAGCTGGGTCTGCCACTGCTGCTGCCGCTGCTGCTGCTGTGGTTGGGGCACAACACCCCTGGCACCGGGCCCTGGAACGCCCACCTCACCTCGCCGGCCCTCAAAACCGCCCTGTGGGAGACATATGTTGAGACAAACATCACTGTGACTCAAAAGCAGAGTGCCCCCTGCCCCAGTGAGAGTGCCTGCCCACACAGCCATAACCATTCATCGCACAGCTGCACACACTGACACAGCCAACCGTGTCCGAGCCGGCACCTATGCACAGCCACCCAAGCACACACACACACCCCTACAGAGAATATAGGTGCATAGATGGTACACTCACCTGGCCTAGGGACTACGCCCTGCCTGGCACGCGACCGCAGCCGCATCAAAAGTTCCGGCTCCCTCCGGCGGAGGTCACTGTACCGGTGCTGGCACTGCTCAGCTGACCGGCCCTGGCCAGTGACCTCCACCAGGTCAGTGGCCACTTGCTGCCACACGTGTGTCCTTGGCATGGTGAGGGGGGCCTCACCATACAGTGCCTCACAGTGGGGCTCCACCAGGGCCACCAGGTTGGCCACCTCCAGCTGGCTCCAGGACACTGCCCTTCTCCATGCCATGGCACCAACTTTACAGCAGGCAATATGGCGCCCCGCTGTGCCGTAACCCCCATGGAGTTGTTGCGCAATAGACCACCACAGGCTCAATCGGCTGTTCGAGGCAGGCGCGATCACTATACATAGCGCTGTCACCGGACAGCGAATAGGGACGACATACATGGCATGCGAACAGCGCCAGGGTCAGAGGCCATACACAAGGTCACGGCAATGACGCAAGGCTACGCACAGCGCCACCGGTCGTATAGGCATCCTGCGCGACTGCAGAGATATGCACCAGCCACAGTGGACTATCGCGCAGTAGTGTCACAGCGCCATATAGTGCCCAGTGCTGTAGCGCCACTGGCACAATGGTGGCCATGGCCTGAATCGCCTATCGCACTCAGCAGGTCTGCAGCGCGATAGACGCATGCGTAAGCTGTCTGGGCATGCGCAATGCAGTGTGGCACGAGCCGCAAAACCTGTGCCATTGGCTCAGCTGATCATCTCAGACAGCACAGCGCAATACGCGATATTCAGCCGACATATGCAAATCATCCGATCAGCCATTCAAAGGTGCAGTGGCGCGATTAGCATGTCATTAAAGTTGAGCCACACCTCATTTGCATGTGTTGCGCTATAAAATGCGACAGTGGGTTGTGCTGGCCAGATTTGGTTACTGCAGGTGAGAGGTGAGTTACATGCTGTGTGATGCTCAGGACAATGCTCATGGGTGGAGGGTGATAAAGGCTGAGGGCTGAGCATGAAATGGGCACTAGAAAGGGACAAAGGGCACCCTTTCTATCAGTATCTGCCATGCGGAGAGAAATGGGGGCTTCGCACTTCCGGGCCGGCAGCTATGCTCATGGGGTAATGCTGTTGACTGCACAGTGACCGGTGTCCACTTCCACCCATACAGATCACCATGACTGACCAGAGCAAAGCTGAGGATGTGGACGGGGGCGAGGGAGGAGGCCGAACTCACCGCTGGCAGAGACAGAGGCCCTCTTCCAGGCCTACCTGGAGGATGAGCCACTATTGAGTGGACGGAGGGGCACCCTCAGGAGGTGCAGCTGCATGGGGGGTAGCTCGGGGCCAACCTGCACGGAAGCCACCAGCGCCCGCAGGAATGCAGGAAGAAGATGGGGACTGACCGCAGGAGGCTGAAGGAGAAGGTGGCAGCCTTCAGGGCGCGCATGGCTGGCACTGGTGGGGCCCACCAGTGGTGTTGCAGCTGACCCCTACAGAGGAGACACTGGTCGCGCTATGCAGCCGAAAGTGCCATTGCGGGCGTATTCTGGCGGAGGATTCTAGACAGGTGGAAGCCCATCACTGCACGGTATGGACATGGTGGTGTTGTTGGGGGCTGTTGTTCACATGCACTCACATGTACTCTCTTTCTGTTACAGATCCTGTTCGCCTGCAGGAGACGGTGGTGGTGGTGGGTCCAGACAGTGAGGCAGACCTGCTGGATGTGGAGGGGACCATCCACCGCCACCAGCCTGCAGGCACTGCAGCAGCATGCAGGCTGGGACGACAACTCCAGTGTCAGTGATACGGGTGCAGGGGGTGCACAGCCTGTGTCACAGCAGTCTGGCATGCAGGTATGCCAGCATGCTGTGCCTATGGCAGTGGCACGCACCTGCACCATTGATGATAGCAGGCCTGCAATGGGCAGTGATAGGTGTGTGTCCCATGACGGACACATGGCAGGCCAGCACGTGCCCCTGGGCCTTCCTGGTTCATACCTGTGTACCAGCATGCTGGCACAGTCCCAGGCTGTTCCTGTCAGCACCGGTGGGGCAGCACCAGTGGCTGTGCAGGTGTCTGGAACTGTTGTCAGCATGGAGGTGGAACAGGTGGACCTGGGGGCTCAGCAGTTGGAGGGGCAGCAGCAGCAGTCACACACCAGGTCTGGGGGTACAGTGTCAAGCAGTGGCACATGTCCACTGCTCTTTGATCCGCCCATACCTGGTCCTGGCGAACAGCGCCCACCCTCAAGGGGTGCTGTGCAGCAGGACCCGTCCACACCCTGGGGTCACGATGCCATTGGGCACAGTACCCATTGGACGGCACACCCGCCTGCTGCAGGAGTCGGTACAGCTGCAGGGGCGGGTTGCAAGGTCCGTGGAGGCACTGTCTGTGTCCGTGGAGCGGCATAGCAGGGAGTGCTCAGGACCGAGCCGAGCTGGTCCTTATGTGGACGGATGGACCGCTGCCATTGACAGGCTGACCCAGGCAGTGGTCTCTGTCACGGACGTGACCACACTGTCAGGTGCCCCTGTACCACACACCCACACAGTGCACTCTCCACTCCCGCTCTCGCGCATGCGCCACCAGGCCTGTCGACGCCGGATTCTGCTGTGGGCATCCCGAGCACCCCTGGTGCAAGTTTGTTTGGCAGGATGCAGACCCCTGTGCGGGCAAGGTCGCGTTCGCGCAGTGGGACCACTGGTGGTGCACCAGTGCCACCCGATGTGGCCTCTGCTCAGCCTGCCAGTGCTGCTGGGCCATGGCGGAGCCGCCCACGCATCCGTGGTGGCCGTGGGACAGTGCTACCTGACTGAGCTGTCTCCCAGTGCAGGCCCTGTCTGGTACTGCCCTGTGTGCAATGTGTGTCATGGTGGGCAGTGCACTGCTGGGTGCTCTGCTCACCAAGCTGACACACGGACCACCTGCACACTCTCCCAACTGCTGTCCACAGGTGCGTGTGCATGATGATGCCTGCATTGCACTGTACACCAAGGTGCAGGGTGCCCAGGTCCTGACACACGACGCGTGGACAGTCCAGGTGGTGGGGTGGTAGGTGGTGCTGTGTGTTGGCAATGTCATTTCGCAGTGCTGTGCTGCTGCCCATGTATGCTGCCTGGTGTGTGTGTGTCTCCATATGTGCGCTCACCCCTCTCTGCTGGTGTGTTGGTATGCCTGGAACCTTCACCTCCCCTGACCTTCATGCACAGTGTGTTCCCCTGTGTGCCTGTGGTTTGCGCAAGGACAGTGTTGCCTGCACATGTCCCCTTGCCTTACCTGTGTTGGGCGTAGTGCTCTTCTGCAGTGGTGTCCCGGTGCAGCTGGGCCTGCCGGGTCAGTCGGGGGTCCCTCCGTCCCTGGGGGGCTCATCACCCACATCACCAGCCACTGGGCGTCCCATCGCTGTCCCCTCTTGGACCTGTCAGCTATCCCATGGTCTTTGGCCATGTTGTGCAGGATGCAACAGGCCAGGAATATCCCACAGGCCTTTTGGGGCTGTACTGTAGAGCTCCGCCGGAGGTGTCCAGGCATCGGAAGCGTGCTTGAGCATCCCAAACACCCGCCTATGATGTTACGGTTGTGGCATGTGCCTCATTGAAACATAGCTGCGCTGGGGTCGTGGGGCGCGCACGGTGTGAGCAGCCAGGGACAGAGGGGTATCTGCAGTCACCTGTGTGGAGATAGTGGAGATCAGTGTCATGTCAGGTCCATATTGGCCATATCCTTGTGTGCCACTACCATGGCACCTGTGTCATTCCCACCCTTGCCCAGGGTTTGCATTCCATACATGTGTACTCACCCACTAGATGACCCGTGGGGATGTTCCCACTCTCGAATCGATGGCACAGTGCAGACTGGTGCCATATGAAGGCATCATGTGCTCCGCCAGGGTGTGTGGCACAGACATTGATAATGCGCCCAGTGGCATCACACACCACCTGGCAGTTGATACTGCAAAAGCCCTTTCGGTTCCGATAAGCCTGGCCGTCGGGGCCAGGTGGCGTGCGAATGGCCACATGGGTGCAGTCTATGGCCCCTAGTACGCCAGGCATACGTGCTACCCTGTGGAACTCCTGCATGTTTGCTGTACGCTCTGCCGCGGTGCTGGGGAAATGGATGTACTCCGCAGCATGTGGCAGCAGTGCGCTGAGGAATTGGGTGAGGATGCGTGATGTGGCTGACTGTGTAATGCCTGTGGTGTCCCCTATCGGCCTCTGGAAGGTGCCCGTGGCAAGCAGGCACATGCAGGCTGCCATCTTGGTCTCCACGGACAGAGCATGACTCCGTCATGAGGGTGCCTGCATCACATCACTGCACAGCTCACAGAGCCGTCTCAGTATTGCCCTGTTCAGGCGGTACCGGGCCCCAATCTCGACGTCTGTGTACAGCTCGAGTTGATGTGGCACGACACGCCTGTCGGGGGCATACCGACGGGCCCCTCTGCGGCCATGTCCCCCTGCAGCATGGTGTCTCACCCCCCTCATTACAGCTTCCATGTGGAAGCTGACACTGTCCATCTCCCTGGCTTCTGCCCTCCCTGGCTGCTGTTCCTGTGTTACCCCCGCTGCCCCCACTGCTGCTTCCACTGCACCGGGCACCCCCCACTGGCCTCTCTGTCCTCCTGGACCCACTGTCCCTCTCTGCCCTTCCAGCTCCTGTCTCTCTCTCTGTCTTCTCTCCCCCCAGTTTCGGCCTGCTAGGGTTCTTACGCCCGCTTCCTTGAGCCTTTTTATTTTGGCTCAAATCCGGTGCTCTTGCCTTCCGGCTGAGCCACTCTTGCGCATTGCGCAGAGTGTTCGGATATCGCATTGCGCACTTTATGCATGGACCGCCCCTTCAGTTCGCATGCCTTCATTTCCATGCGCTGTTGCTCAGCATGTTTTTCGTTGCGCCAACTGGCCCTTCTGAATATCGCAGAATGGCGCATTTTTGGAGTTGCGCACGCGCAACCCTGTTGCGCATGGCGCAACCCTTTTGAATATCCAGGCCACAGAGAATAATCCATACAGGCAATGAGGTTCAGGATATTTACAACAGTTTGTTCTCAATCTGTGGCAATTTGAGACAAACTACTTCTTGTTAAGAAAGTTAGAGTGAGATGTGACACTAAAGAGTCGATTATGCCAAGCCTACTTAAGATAATTAGGTCCAGAAAAATAACATGGGATAAATACAGAAAGTATAGACAAAACTGACTTATTGGAGTATAAAAAAACTTTGCAATCAATGTAAATAAGCTATTAGAAAACCCAAACTGATTTTTTTTTAAAGGAAATTGAGTGAGGTTAAAGGTAACTCTAAATCAATGTGGACCACTTTGAACTCATTAATGGGTAGGACAATTAAATATGAAGCTTATTCCATTGATTTGGATGGTTCCCTTGTTAATGACCCCACTAAAATTGCAGATGCTTTTTTTCTTTTTTTCTTTTTGCCCCTGCTGCCAGCCACTGATCATTTGCCAGTCACAGCCCATCTCGACTTCCATCTCTCTTGTTCCGTGCTCTTCCCCTGAGACCCCTGACTTGACCCTCAGAGGGTGGGGTCGGGCACTGGCCCTGATGCCGTGAAACTAGTGACCAACTGGGGGAGCCTGCAGGAGAGGCTAATTAAAGCCAGATGCTGGCTTTATGGAGGTGGCCAACAGTGGGATTTTTTCTTCCCCATTTTTGCATGAGGGTGGGGACGTGCAATGAAGTCCTGCATCTGCCCTGCCCCCGAGAGCTGCAACACGCTAGTAGTTGCGGTACCCCTGGCCTCCGCCAGTGGTCCATCAAGCACCAGATGGGGTCCCAAACCTCCCCCCAGAGAAGGAGAGCAGTCCTTGGGATGATCCATCCTTTTCCCCCCGGCTGGCACTCCAGCGACCCGAGTCCATTCCCGAACCCGGGTCGCAAGCATAAAATTGTAGATGCTTTTAATTCTCATTTTACTAATTAAGATAAGTACAGACCTAAGCAACATGTATATGCTGTAGTCTCTAATGATACCTTCAAACTGGAATAGGTCAATTCCTGTCCTAATTCTACAGTTTTTAAAATCATAGAATTCCACTTACGTGTCCTCGCCCCTCATGATGTAATCCATTACATTACTACAATGAATCCTAGACCTTATATTGGCTCAGACAATATTGATGTTAGAATACTTAAAAGAGTCATTAGTTCAATTTCTATACCATTAATGATATTGTTTAATTACTCTCTGTGTAATGGTATATATCCAACTATTTGGAAATATGCTGTAGTGAGGCTGATTTTTAAATCTGGAATCAGATCTAATTTAAATAATTGTCAACACATATCCCTTTTGGCTCCCCTATCAAAAATACTTGAAAAGGTAGTCTCTGATCAGACAATTGAACATTTAGATAAATATAATTTTTAACTGACACCTAACATGGTTTTCTACCAAAACATAATACTAAAACTGCCTTGGTGAGGTTTAATAGCCAGGCTTATATGACCATTGATGATGGTAAATATGCTGCCTTGGCTTTTGTGGACCTCACCAAGGCATTTGATTTAGTTGACCATGGGGAACTATTAAAAAATGTTAGCTGGGGTTCATACTGTATATCTTATGATGTCATTTCTTGATTTCATTACTACTTACATAACAGGAGACAAAGTACTCTGATTGATGGTTAACGTTCTAAAGAGTCCTATTTACATTGTAGGGTCCCTCAGTGGTCCTTTCTTGGACCCCTTTTGTTTACAATTTTTGTTAGTTCACTCCCAGATATGTCAGCAAACTGAACTTATACTATATGCTGACGACGCCCTTTTGTTTTGCTCTGGTAATAATATTTCTATTTTACAACAAAATTTACAAAAGGACTTCAGTTTTTTTTACAATATGTGGTTTGATACACATAGGTTAGTTCTGAATTCCACTTAAACAAAATCAATGGGTGGGATATTCAGAAATGTGCCAGGCAGGGGAGCAAGCCGGGTGCAGCACAACTGGGATGCACCAGGGCGTGATCTGGGCGATATTCAACGGTGGTAAGCTATGGCTCAGCACCACTGAATATGGCACTGGGGCCGCCCACACTGCGCAGCTTGCAGTGGCACTGAGCCAGCGCAAGTGGCAGTTGAGACCATTCACATTTTGGGACTGCGTAGCACAGTATGGTCTGCACTCCCATTGGCCCACACAGTGAACCAATGGGCATACAGCTGTACCGTACTCTGTCAGTCGGTGGGCGGCAAGGTGGCTGGTGGGTGGGGAGCTGCCGCCCACCACCCCTGATGGGGAGTGAGGTGGCGGGTCTGAGTGGGCGGGGGAGGGGGTACTGCTGGACCACCATGGATATACCTTTGTTTAGGGAGCCTGCGTTTGGTCCACTGGACCACCAAGCAATAGTGTTATGTATTTATGCCCGTGATCGGGCAGGGATTTGGTCCACTGGACCACCAAGGAATATCATTATTTATTTATGCCCGTGATCGGGCTGGGAGAGCACATCCACTGAACCACCAGGGATTCTATTCATTCACGAAGCCCACAATTGGGTGTGGGGGGGCCGATGCCCGGCCTGTGACTTGGAAGGTCAGGTGGCCACTCACAGCAGGCGGCTGCCGTGTTGCGCACAGCAATACAGCGGCTGGCCTGTGGGTGGCCAGTCCTTTCTCCTATTTTATTCGGGCACATCATTGCACCCCCCCCCCGGGTGGTGCAAGGTGGGTGTGTGCCTGCATATGCACCACACATCCCAGGTTGAATATCGGGATGTGCCGAATATGCATGGGCATGCCCCCCGCACTTGCGCAGCATACATTACTGATGCGCCCCGGCGCATCGGGATTTGTGCTGCACAAATTCCCTTTGAATATCGCTATTGGGCACATCAGTGGGTTGATACATGGCACAACACTGTTGCTCCTGCGCAACCCTTTGAATATCCCACCCATTGTGTTTTTTTAAATGTAAGAAAATCTCCTATTACTGACTTTAAGCTTAATGAAAATTTTGAAATTAAACTGAGGAGGTTACTGAGTTTAAATATTTAGGTTTGCTTCTTGAGTCACACCTGACATTTGAGCAACACATACAGTCTGTTCTTAATAAACTTCACAAAAAACTAGGGACGCTTTACCGAATTAATAGATACCTTACCCCAGATACTAGATCAACTCATAGTGTGCTGTTTTCAATTATTGAAATTAGGTCTATAATTTATTCCTATACGTCTGACAAAATGCTTTCAAAACTTAGGTTCACTGTTAAACAGTGTTGTTCGCTTTGCAGCTGGACTCCCAAGACTGACACATCATTGTTTGTTATACAGGTCTTTTGACTGCTTATCTTTGTCGGATTCTATCACTTACAAATCACTAATTTTCTTACATAAGGTTCATCTTGGATTACTGCCTGATTGCATTATCAGACTGTTTCCATATAACAATAGTAATGTTAATTCCAGATTACAAAGCAGAAACTCCTTTCCGATTCCTCTATTCCATACAACATTTGCTCAGAATTCATTGAGTTTTTTGGATGTTAGATTTTTACAATACAGTACCGAGTTTTATAATTAATTGTACAAGTATTTCAATTTTCAAGTGCTCCCTCAAGAAATATTTGATTGCTAGGTCTTGCTGTAACTGTTTTAAATAATTGTAGTATGTGTATTGCAATGTTTTGTTTTCTGTGTTAATATGGTTTATCGTAAATTATTTATTTATTATTTATTTGCTTTTGTTAACCAGGTAAGTGCACTAGACAGAACTGCCTATTTTCAGGCAGGACCTGGGAGAGTACAAATCAAGGAACAGGTAAAAACAAATACATATACAGTGTTGTACAATAGGAGTAAGTCTTGTTTTATCAAATCTGGATGTCTGTGAAAATGGCATCCAGTTTTTGCTCACAGGCTTTTTCAGTATAAAATAAAAAACAAACAAACAAACACTAGCCAGGAAGGCTTTACCAGCCTTCCCTCACCAACAGTGAACTGGAGCTAATGAAAACCAGAGAAAAAAGGAGGGATGGAACCAGTTGCTGGAGAATGGTGTGTACTAACACAAGGAGTCTGGGCAACAAAATGCCAGAATTACATGCGCTGGTCCCAGAAGGTGATCCGTGACCTGGTGGCTGTCATAGAGATGTGGGCAAACCCGAAACATAAGTGGTACCTGTCCATCCCTTGATACTCATTGCTCAGAAAGGACAGGACAAAAGAAAAAGGTAGTGGAGTAACCCTGTACTGAAAGGAGGGAATAGAAGCAACAGGAATGGATATTCTGGGAGATTCAAGAAAGCTGTAAATTTTGTGGATACTAGGAGCAACAGATAACGGGCAGTAAATTAGGACTGGAGTAGTATAGAGACCACTGGACCAAGACCAGGGGTGTAGAGAGCACTATGGATAATGTCCATGAGTTCTGTTTTGATCAGTGACTTTCTCAGCTTCCCTACAATGGAGGTAAGACTGACAGGTCTGTAGTTTCCTGCTTCTTCCTTGCCCCCCCTTATGGAGTGGAACCACATCTGCCACCCTCCAATCCCTTGGGATGACCCACATCTGAAATGAATGAATAGACTCACCAAAGGACCAGCTAGTTTATTAGCCAGTTTCCTGAGTACTGTCAGATGTAGCCCATCTGGACCCAGGGCCTTGTCTGTCCTGAAGGCTGCTAGCCTTTTCTGGGACCTATCCTTAGTAAATACCAGTTTCTCCAACTCCAGGATCCCTCTTGTGTCCACTTTGATGCTAGTCTCGGGCAGGGAGCCACTATTCTTCGAGGTGAAGATGGAGCAAAAGTAGTCATTCAGGATTGCAGCCTTTGCTCCTCCTCCTCCTCTATCACCCTGCCCCATCTAATAATCTAATTATTCCCAAACCTATTTTTCCTTTTTTCACTTATGTAGCAGAAAAAATGTTTTTTTCCATGCTTGACCCCTTTGGCTAGTCACAGCTCCATGTCTGCTTTTGCCTCTCTAATCTCCTTCTTTGCTTTCCTATTTGTCTGAAAGTATTCCTCCTGTTCTTCTTCCCCCTGCTTCTCGTTAAACCTCTAGAAAACTTTTCTATTGGCCCTTACTGTTTCCCTGACCTCACTGAGGACCATAGTCATCTCTTGAATTTGTTTCTTTTGGTTACTTTTCATAAGCATAGGTGCGATGCTTCAAGGGTGGCTCCTCTTATTACACCAAATCAAAGAAATGGGCAGCCATGCCCAATAACTTTTTCAAAAAATGTTCTTTATTGTCTATATTTCTTAATCTTCTTGACAATAGATCCTAGTATACTAGGAGTTCATACTAGGAGTGTTTAAGAAGTGCAGAAGGCCGTAGGCCCATAGAGCACCTCTCCAACATCTGGGTCAATGATCCCGATACAGTAGGTCATTGATCAATAATTATCTAATTTATGTTTAAAGGAACTAAAAGTACCCACATCCACCATTGTGCTAGGTAAAGTATTCCAATATGGGATAATACATTGAGTAAAGAAACTGAGTCCGAGGAGGCCTTTTGAATTCGTCAGCATAAGCTGAAATTGATGGCTTCTGAGACTTACTTCTCTATGATTAATGACCAGTCCTAGTTCATTCAATAAAAGCTTGTCTTCCAGAATTTTAAACATTAACAAGAAGTTCCCTCTAAGTCTCCTAAGTTCCAGAGGACAGAGCTCCAAAGGTCGCAATCTATCCTCATAACACATGTGCTGGATTTCATCTACAAGTTTAGCACATCTCCGCTGCACACTCTCCACTCTGTCTATATCCCTGCACAAGTAGGGACTCCATAATGGTGAATAATAATCCAGAATTGGACGTACATATGCCTGGTATAGTGGGATAATACATGTTCTGTTTCTACTAGAGATTGACCTCTTTATGCAGCTTATGATCTTTGTGGATTTTTGTACTATCTCAATACAATGGCTACTAAACTTGAGCTCATTGCTGACAAGGACACCAAAATCTTTTTCATTGGTAACAGATTTTAGACATTTACTATCCAGAAGGTAAGTGTTGCATGTATTTTTTTTTACCAAGATGCATAACAACACATTTTTCATGGTAAAGGTCATTCCATGTGTTCCAGCCCAGCATTCCAGTTTAAGTAAATCCTCACTAAGTTTACGTGAATCCTCCAAGCTACTAACATCAGCCACCAATTTGGTGTCATTGGCAGATTTGATGGTGAAACTATTTAGATCTATATTAAGGTCAGAGGTGAAGTTGGAAAACAAAGATGGACCCAGGACTGAGCCTTGAGGAACTCCGCTGGTGACATCTCCACTAACAGAATAATAACCTCTCACTCTAACTACCTGTTTCCTGTCGCTCAGCCGTGCTTTGATTCACTTAATAAGCAAACAGTCAATGCCTAACCTAACCATAGTTTCCATCAAAACATCATGAGGGACCTTGTCAAAAGACTTGCAAAGGTCTAGACAAATAACATCCACTGATTTATTGTTTTCCAAAAGGGCACTAACCCTCTCGCAGAATACCAAATTTGCGGTTATGCATGACTTATGTGCCTTGAACCCATGTTGAGATACATCCACCAAGTTTTTGGTGGTAATTTCTGCTTCCAGACGATCTTTAATTATACTCTCCATAACCTTTCCCAGAATACATGTCAAACTTATTGGTTGACAGTTGGAAAGATTGCTATAGTCACCTTTCTTATGGATCGGAACCACAATGGCCTGAAGCCAGTCTGTGGGTACTTCCCCTTTCTGTAATGACATGTTAAAAAGTACATACAATGGTTCAATCAACCATTGTTCAACTTCTTTTAAAATTTTAGGATGGATGGCATCCCAACGTTTCACCTCAACAGGCTTTTTCAGTGGTAGGATCTAATTATAATCAATACATAAATTGTTTTTAGCATATACTGTAGTCACTGAACATATCATATGCTATAGTCAATCTTATTTGTATTACAATAAGCCTAGCCCAAGTGGTAACCAACTGTTGAAGTTATTGTAATACAAATAAGATTGACAATAGCATGTATATAATACCTTTGAAGATAAACGCTGAGTGGCAGACTATGGCAGTCGTTCTCTCTGGACATGTACTAAAATTGACTATTTTTTATTAATATAGATGTGTGATATGTTCAATGTCTACACTATATTCTAAAAACAATTTATGTATTGATCCTACCCCTGAAGAAGCCTGTTGAGGTGAAATGAGGTGAAATGTTGGAATACTAGGATATTAGGATCTAGGGGTTTGGCAGTTGAAATTCAATGCAAGGAAGTGCAAGATAATGCATATGGGGCACAAAAACCCTGGCACAATATATCAGTTGGGGGGTGAGGATATAGCATGCACCAAGCAGGAAAGGGATCTTGGAGTTATCATCTCTGATGACCTCAAGGCAGGGAAACAGTGTGACAAGGCAGCAGGTAAAGCAAATAGGATGCTGGGATGCATAGGCAGGGGCATCACCAGCAGGAAAAGGGAGGTCATAATTCCACTATACAAGACACTAGTGAGGCCACACCTGGAGTACACTGTGCAGTTCTGGAGACCTTACCTATGTAAGGACATAGACAGGGTAGAGAAGGTTCATGGGAGGGCAACAAAGATGGTGCATGGATTGCATCACAAGTCCTATGAGGACAGGTTGAAGGCACTGAACATGTACTCCCTGGAGGAGAGGAGGGAGAGAGGGGATATGATAGAGACATACAAGTATCTTACAGGGAGGAACAGGGTGCAGGAATGCACTATTTTTAAGCGAAAAGATGTTCCAGGACTAGAGGGCATGGGATGAAGTTGGAGGGAGGACGATTCAGAGGAAATGTGAGGAAGAATTTCTTCACAGAACGGGTGGTGGACAAGTGGAACACCCTGCCAGAGGAAGTGGTGGGGGCTGAAACAATCACGGGATTTAAGAATGCATGGGATAGACATAAAGGAATTCTGGAGGTCAGGGGTAAGGGGCAACAGACTTCCTGGAAAACATAAACTGAACTTACAAACTTAAATGGGCAGACTGGGTGGGCCATAGGCCCTTATCTGCCGACACTGTCTATGTATCTATGTATCTATGTATTGTCTAGAAGATTAAGAAATACAGACAATAAATAAGATTTGCTGAAAACGTTAATAGGTGTGGCTGGCAATTTCTTTGATTTCTTGGATCTACTTCGTCCATCAGCCCCCACATGCTCTATGACTTTATTGGGAGGGAACCCACATTTCCTTCACTTTTTGCAGTCTTCTTATTATGCCCCATCTCTCCTCCACACCTTCTATACTGGCTTTGTGTGATTGCTTCTGGGGCCTGAACAGCAACTTCACTGGTACACATTACAGAGGTACAAATTTATTTATACTTGTAATGAAAAGGATGCTCACACCATTCACCCAAGAATGAAAAAATAAACCATTTTCAGTCCATGCTTGTTTTTTTTTTTTTCCTCTCTTTTATGTTTGTTTTTTCAACTCTCTCCCCTGGTTTTTCTTTCTTTTCCCTTCCCCCTTCCCTTCCATTTCATTTGAACGTTTTCTTAGTATATAGATAAAATTTTATAATTCAATAAAAGTACTGGGAATTTTGTTTCACCTTCCCCCTTCTTTTCATTTTGACCTTTTTTTAGTATATAGATATAACTTTATAATTCAATAAAAGTACTGGGCATTTTGTTTTGTTTTGATGACATGTGATGATTAAAATATGCATATTTTGGATTAATTATGATGGCAAGTGGTAATTTGGATGTTTTTCTATATCTACTGTATTTTTAAAAATTGCAGGTTCCAAGAAGAAACTGGTCAAATGGAATTTGAATATAAAACTATAAATGTGGTTGCTGACTGTTTTTAAATTCACTAGATGGTGGGCTGTTGTAATTTCCTGGTTACTAATAAATTATTATATTATTATCTGTTTATAAGAAATTAAGGGCAAGTATAACTTTAAACGAATAGTAAAGATATAGTACTGAATTGTCAACACTTGCTGCTTAATAAGGTAGATACTCTGATAGGCTGCTTTTATTTGAAAAGTAATTGGGAAGTGTATATAACACACTAGGTGATCTTTTTGTAATTAGCTCTGATGAAGCCCCAATGGTGGGGTGAAATGTAAGCCAAGCAGACAGACTTGCCCTGTGCTGCTAGTACCTGTATTTTCTATTTCTTTCTACATGCAGCTTAATAAACCAAGCATGGACTGAAAATGGTTTATTTTTTCATTCTTGGGTAAATGGTGTGAGCATCCTTTTCATTACAAGTATATTGAGATTTCTAAGGATTGCGCAACAATCCCTGAGTGCTCTTCTTCACTAAGTATAAATTTATTTATTTATTTGACAATTGGTAACCAGGAAATGCACACTGAACCTAGGATTGGTTCCAGGTGTGACCAGGGGAGGGGGAACAGGGGAGTATAAAGTAACAATAAAGGAGTACGAGATGCAATCATGTGATACATAAATAACACAATCATGAAAACAGGTGCAAGAATTTAGTGGGTACAATACACAAACATATTATGCAAAGTTGCAATTTATACAGAGGAATGGGTAGGCCAAAGAAAAGGTGCATGTCAGGTCGCAAGGCCAGTGAAAGTTCCAGATTATGGGGCCCATGCTCACAAAGGAGTGGAAGGGCAGTGTATAGGAAGGAGCAAAGGAAGACTAGGAACAGGAGGCAGAAAAACATATAGCAGCGAGGAGCTGAGAGATAGTTATGAGGGGGAGAGGAGAGTGGAGGCAGGAAACTGTTCCAAACTGCTGGGAGTGAGAACAAGAAGGTATATTGACCATCAGAAATCTGGCAGGCAGGAACAGAGAGACTGTGAGAGTCCAAAAAGAGGAAGGAGTAGCTGGAAGGAGGTAGAGGGGATAGGAGACCACTGAGGTAGGAAGGAAGAGAGGATATGCACAATTTGGAGAGACAGGACATGCAAGAAAATTGGTGATAGGATTCCTAAGATTACGTGGAGAGGGACTGGTAGAGGAGTCAGTGATAAATGAGTGCAGGGGAGTTGAAAGAAAAGTTTCAGAAAGAGTGGAAGAGAGGGTCTAGCCTGGCCAGGTTGGATTTGGGAGCAATCCCGTAGGCCAAGTAGGCATAGTCAAACACTGGAAAAATCATTTTAAGCATGATCGCACTGCAGACTGGGGTGAGATGTAGCATATGTTGTGGTCTAGGGAAATTTGTTAAGTCAAGTCACTCTGTATTTGTAAAAAGGTGCTTTTCAAATATCAAAGTGCATGTACAATCACCAAGCATAAAACAATTTCAGCAGTTAAGATCCCAATCCATAGACATAATTAAAACAATTTAAGTAATGTCATGGAATGCCAGCTCAAAAAAATAAGTCTTCAACTCCGACCTAAATAACTCAGTGGACAGGCACCCTCTCACCATATGAAGTAGAGAATTTCACGGGGTCGGGGCCACAAAAACAAAAGCTCTGTCCTCCGAGGTCTTCAAACAGACCCTGGGAACCTCCAGCCATCCCTCATCGGTGGAACAGAGTTGGTGGGAGGAGCAGTAGGGACAAAGGAGGTCTTGCAGATAATGTAGTCCCCGTTCATGTAGGGCCTTATAGGTCAGCAAAGAGACCTTGAAGGTGATCCTCCATCACACCGGCAGCCATTGCAGATTGTGGAGCACAGATGTGGTATGGCTAGATCTTGACAAGCCAGTCAACAACCTGGCTACCACATTCTGCACCAGCTGCAGGCGATGGATGTCCACCCCCAGAAGCCCTACGTATAGTGCATTGCAATAGTCGAGGCCGGTAGTCACAAAGGCATGGACCAACGTTGAAAGATCCTCAGGATCAAGGTGCTATATCCGGGAGTTGTTCCTCATATGGTAAAATGAGGTCTTGAAGATGGCTGACACCAGAGATTTAAATGTCAGTTCTTCATCAAGTACAACGCCCAGATTCGGCACCAGTTCTGAGGTCCTCAACTGGCTGCCCCCAGTATAAGCCCGGACGGCTGACCAGGAGGTAGTCCCTCTGCCTGACAACCTGGGTCCACCACCAACACCTCAGTCTTATCTGGGTTCAATCTCAACCAGCTGGCACTCATCCAGTCCTGAATCTCAGCAAGGCAGTTGTTAAAGACCGAGACAGCATCACCCATTTCAGGCACAAAGGATATGCAGAGCTGAGTATCATCTGCCTAGCAGTGAAAACTCAGCTCGTACCTCCTTACAATGTCTCCCAATGACAGCATATATAACGAAAATGACATGGGAGACAACACAGAGCCCTGCGGCACCCCACATGACAGAGGGAGAGGGGCCAAGAAAAAGATCCCGACACCACTTTCTGAGGTCTGCCCATGAGGAATGAATGGAACCATCTGAGAACTGTACCCAACAGTCCACAGATCAGCCACAGGTGCTCCAGTAATACCCCATGGTCCACGTTGTCAAATGCTGAGGAGAGATCAAGGAGAACCAAAATCGAATGGCTCTTGCAATCTCTCACCATCAGGAGATCGTTTAGTGCCCAAACAAAGGCTGTATTAGTACTGTGCCTCTTCCTGAAACCAGACTGGAGAGGATCATAGACCTCATTGGTGGGAAGACAGTCCTCCAGCTGCAATGTAACTACCTTCTCAACAACCTTCCCCACAAAGGGGAGGTTACAGATAGGTCTGTAGTTCTCAAGACAGTCTGGGTTGAGGGAGGATTTCTTTAACAGGGGTGTCCCCACCGCCCCTGTCAATGGGCATTGGAAAACACCCTTCTCCAATGAACACCAGACAATCTCAGCCAGGACCAGTCTGATGACATCTACGCATTCCACCAGGAGATGGGTGGGACCAGGGTCCAAACTTCAGCAAATCGGTTGCTAAACTCGGACAATCTTCACGATATCAATGATCGCCGGCAGATAAAAATTTGCCCAGACTAACTGCATGCCTGTAACTTCCCACTAACAGTCACAACACTCATCAAAACATGCTAGCTGGATCTCTGACCTAATGGTGGCAACCTTATCTTCAAAAAATCGAGTGAAATCCTCACACTTCAACTGTGAAAACGCTTTCTGATTTTGCAGACAGGCTGGATTGCACAGCCTGTCGACAGTTCTGAAAAGCTAAGACAGACAATTTCTTGCTGCAGAAATCTCTCTGGACAGGAACTCTGCCTTCTTACAAGAGATTTCTGACTGATAGTCCAAAAAATGGGTCATCAGTCTAAGTCTGTCATCCTCCAGGATGGATTTCCACCAGCACAGTTCCAACATTCATCCCACTCACCTCAACTCATTCAAGGTCCCATCAAACCATGGGGACCAAGTGCAGAGAGTGAGTGGGCGAACATGAACAGGAGCTATGGGATCCAGGGCCCCTGATACCACCCTATTATAGTACAGTACAAGGTCCCCAGATCCAAGCATTCCATCGGTCTACCCGATAGGTCCAGCACCACCATTAGACCCTCAGGGGTCACATTCCTTAAAGGGCAGTACCAGACCATCTCTGAAGGGTCAGGTCTATTGGGGGGAGCCACAAAACAGAACCCTGTAGTGTGATGGTCTGACCAACTGACTGGTTCCACCTCCAGATCAGAGACCTCCATCCCCAGGAGGAACACTAGATCCAAAGAGTGGCCATAACTATGGGTCACAGAGGTAGCTACATGGTGTAAAGCCCAACGAGGTCATCAGTTGGAGGAAGTCCTGACCAAAATGTGAAAGTTCATCGTCGACACAGGCGTTGAAGTCTCTCTGGATCAACCACCTGGAGGATTCCAACACCATGTCTACCATGAAGTCCGCAACTTCCTGCAGGAAAACTTTCTCGTCCCCGGGTAGACAGTAGATGAGAAGTATCCTGCAACCCACACCTACTCTATGGAATGTGATTTCTTGTGGATGGCATTCCAATACTGAAAAAAATTCAATGTTCCAATTATGGCATATGCCAGGTACTTAAAAGAAGGGACATCCTTCAGAGGTGAGCCATCAAGGGTGGTGAATAATAGATAGGAGAGGATCCTAGTTAACATTTGCTAATATTTGTCTAGTACCAACGTACATGGACCAGTCTTTTTGGAATTAAGCAGATGCTGATATGTGAAAAACCAATGCTGGACATTTTCAAAATCCTGTTGAAGCAGTGGTTCAAGATCCAAGGCAGAGTGACCAGTGGTATGGAGGACTACTGTGCCATCAGCATATATGTGAAAATGGGCATTGACACAGATGAAGGGTAACTAGAACGGGACTAGGAATAGGGTGGTAGCATGTCAATACAGCTAAGTCATTGCAGCACAATAATTACAACAAAGTCAATTGAGCGAATGACAGCTCAGAGACCATGTCATTGTAGTGACTAGGGATTAGTACGAAAAGGGCTATTCAGCAATACTCCTTGGTCAATAAGTGACTTGGAGTAGGAATCCTAGAGATAGGGAGGTTTGAGGATTACACAGCCCCATAGAGTTTGAGGCGTAGCCCCTGTAATAACATGTAATACGATTTAAAACTTTAAACTGTTCTCCCCTCCCTTGACAGTGCGGATTGGAGGAGATTACAGACACCTTTTGTTTGATTATGCAGTTTGATGGAGTTAATAGAAAGTATAAAGGCCAGTAAGGTGGAGGGGACGGATGATGCTATCTCCACCAAAAGGGTATGGCTAGCCCTCAAGGCCCTAAAGAAAGACAAATCTCCTGGGCCGAATGGCATTCATCCGAGAGTACTATGGGAATTGGCGGACATACTGGCTGCACCCCTGGCGGAGCTCTTCAACAGGTCACTTGAGACAGGGAGGGTACCTAGGGATTGGCGGGAGGCACATGTGGTGCCAATCCATAAAGGGGGGTTGAGGGAAGTACCAGGTAACTATAGACCCATCAGTTTGACCTCAGTGGTGGGAAAATTAATGGAGAGTATACTAAAGGAACGATTGGGGGTGTACTTGGAGGAGGTGGGCAGTCTGGATAGTCGACAACATGGGTTTGTGCCAGGTAGATCATGTCAAACCAATCTTTTGGAGCTCTACGAATGGGTAACATCAGAACTGGACAGGGAAAAGCCTGGGGATGTATTATTCTTGGACTTCAGCAAGGCGTTTGACTCTGTCCCCCACAATGGTCTGGTGGAGAAACTGATGGGGTTGGGAGTAGGCCCTTTGGTGGTCAGATGGATTGAAAACTGGCTAGCTGGATGTACCCAGAGAGTAGTGGTCAGTGGGGAGATCTCAAACCCTAGAGAGGTTGGTAGTGGGGTACCGCAGGCCTCGGTCCTGGGTCCGATCCTGTTTAATGCATACATATCGGACATCAGGGAGGGTATAGGGTGTGAAATGAGTCTCTTCACTGATGACTCCAAGATGGGCACAGTAGTTGAGGGAGAAGAGGGGAGGTTGGCCCTGCAAGGGGACCTGGACACCCTGGAAAGCTGGGCTCACACATGGAAATTAAATTTCAATATCACCAAGTGCAAGGTGTTACATCTTGGGTGGGGAAACCCTAAACACAGGTACACCCTGGGAGGGGAGGCGCTGGAGGCCTCAATAGGGGAAAAAGACCTAGGGGTCATGGTGGATGCCTGTATGAATAACTCAGCAGTGCAGGAGAGCGGCTAGCAAGGCAAACAGGATGTTGGGATGCATCATAAGGGGGATCACCTCTAGAAGCAAGGAAGTGATTCTGCCGCTGTACAATGGACTGGTTAGACCACACCTTGAGTACTGTGTACAGTACTGGAGACCACATTTGAAGAGGGACATACAGCTCCTGGAGAGGGTACAGAGGAGGGCAACTAAGATGATACGAGGACTAGGGGATTTGACATATGAGGACAGACTTGAGGAGCTCTGCCTGTTTTCATTAGAGGAGAGGAGAGGAGAGACAGGGGGGACATGACTGAGCTCTTCAAGTACCTCAAGGGAATAAATAGGGTAAACACGGAGAGGATCTTTAGACTAAAGCAGGGAGGTATCACCAGAGGGCATGGTATGAAGTTGGAAGGTAGAAGGGTGGGGGGGGAGAGGAGGAGGTTTTTCACTGAGAGGGTGGTGGACCCTTGGAATGCACTGCCTGACGAGCTGGTTCAGAGATCCACAGTGGAGGGTTTCAAGAGAGGGTGGGACAGACACAGAAAGTGGATGTATCAGATGAAGGCCTGTCCCGGGGGGGGGTGGGGATGGATGATAAGGGTTTCTGGAACACAAGGGGGGAGGTCCTCGGCACCCAACTAAGGATCTGAGGTTCGGGCAGACTCGATAAATCGTAAGGCTTAATCTGCTGGCAAATAGTATGTTAGTATTTGTTTGATCGCAATTGGTAAGACTGCTCCACACACAGCAAGTGCTTGGGACAGGAATGAGCTTGATTGAGATGGCTGACTCAAGATCAGGATTGATAGTGCTTCATAGAGTGAGTCACGCTGGTGCTAAGGTCACAATAGTTTTTTTAAATTATGCTTATTTGTGCCTCAGTGTGCTTTTTGTTTGCAAACAATGAGTCAGAGAAAACCAGTGCTGAGAACAGGGGACACCAGGGCTGAGCATGGAAATGAAGGATGAGCCTGTAAGCTACAGGTATAGATAATGTAGCTGTATTTGCATTTGTTATGCTGTTGAATCACTGTACTGTGCATTTGCTGTAATGACGCATCACTGAAATGGTATGGGCTGTAATAGATGTGTTGAAATAGTAGTCACTATTTAGGATTCGCTGTATTGACATGGAACCGAATGTGGCCTTGAGGGACTCCAGACTGGACTGCGAGTGTGGAAGAAATGGAACCTAGTACTTGTTCTGACTGATAATGGTCAGAAAGGTAAGACCAGAACCAATTCACTGTTGGGACAGAAAGCCCACAGCCATCAACCTGTTGAACAGGAGGGGACTGTCAACAGAATGAAAGACCTTGACATGGTCTGTAAAAATGGGTAAGGTGATATGACCCTGCTCCATACCACTATGGACAGCACGAGTAACTTTAAGTAGGGAGGAGACAGGTGAGAGGTGTATCCAGAAGCCAGACTGGAACTAAGAGAGCAGGTGGAATCCAGGAAGGAAGAGAGCTGGGAGGAAACAAAGGACCCAATTCTCTAAGAGACCTTAGATCGCCACAATCTGTGGCAATCTAGGACTGTGACAAACTCCAGGTGCATCAGGGACCCTGCACCCAATTCTGTAAAAACAGGGGTCCCTACACCAAAAATCTGGAGTTGCCACACCCTCATGCTAGCGCCAAACAATAGGTGCACCTACGGGAACTGCTGCAAGGATCCAGTGCCCCTCTGCATGAAGCAAAACTATAGGGGACGAGATGGTGGTGGTGGTGGGGGTGAAACAAGTTTGCCAGGAGGGGTCTGGGACAAAAGGGGCATGGTGGTGTCATGGGATAGTTGGGGAGATGGTGGGCATGTGAGGGGTCAATGTGGCACCCAGCAGGGGTGCCATCCATATAACTATTAAGCTAATAGGATGGTACTGCGGGGAAGGGGTGTCCAGAAACTAACAATGCTGGAGGCTGGGGCTGCTGCTATGGCTGTGCCCACCTGGGACCATGGCACTGTTTGTCCCTGGAACCCCCCCCCACAGTACTATCCCATTAGCTTAATGATCATAGAAACAGCACCTCCTCTGGGTGCCACATCACTCCTTAGCATGCCCACCATCACACCAACACCTCTATAGCACCCCATGCCCCTTTAGCACCCAGATTCCACATTCAGAGCCCCCCCATTTAGCCACCTAGTGTGGCACTGGTACAAGGCGTTTAGACCACACCATGGCTGGTCTAACTTGAGCCCCATGCTGCGCCCACAGGGGGACTTCCAGAATACCAGTAAAGGGGATGTTACAAGCCACTTTGTGACCTGGAACACCTGGTTGTGTGACTTAGCCATGGAGCAAGGGGGCTTTGGCACAGCTGCTTCAAGAGTTGACATAGCTGCATTACAAAATCCCAATTGACACAAGTTTTAATGCAAGTCACCTCTTGCGTCACAATCTCTAGATGCAAGTCCCTTGTGTTGATCTCATTTGAGAATTGAGCCCAAAGCGTTCCTTTAAGTTAGACAGGGTAGGAAGAAAAGAGATTTTTTTAATTTTATTTATTTAATTTATTAACTGGGTAAAATCACTGGGCAAAAAGCCTCTTTTCAGGCCTAACCAGACACAATTACAATTTACATAACACACAATACATTACAATATACAAACAGACAAAAACATAAAATAGAGAACATATAGAAACAGAAACATAGACTTTGACGGCAGATAAGGACCGCTTGGCCCACCCAGTCTGCTCATTTCCCTACCTATCGGATAAGCTGCAGATCCTAGTTTTACTAACAGCCTACGTCCTCCTACCTCCCACTAGAATTGCCTATGTCTGTCCATGCGTTCTTAAATTCCCACACTGTTTTTGACCACTCAAACTCCTCAGGAAGGCCGTTCCATGCATCCACCACCCTCTCAATGAAAAAATACTTCCTCACATTGCCCTTGAGTCGTGCCCCCCTCTATCTTCAAATTGTACCCGCTTGTTCTTGCACATCTCTTTTTCTGAAATAATGCTACCCTCTTGGACTTTGTTGATTCCCTTGAGGTACTTGAAAGTTTCTATCAAGTCCATCTTCTTCCAAGTTGTGTACAGGGTGTGCTTTTGAAACAACTGAGAAGCTGCGTGGGATATACTATTTTGGACTAAATATCTGTAACTTATCTCTCTCTTGCTTACATCTGAGAGAAGTTTTCCTCACTTTTAAAGTGGTATTGCTTTGTTTATTTTAGTTTTTAATTCAGGAAGAGGGGTTTTAAAACTGTTTAACTTGTCAGCAGCCTCAGAAGGGCTGAAATAACTGCATATTTGATTTTCCTTTGTGGCTAACTGGACTGATTACAAGAATTCTGTGAGAATCTGCATCAATATATTTTGCAACTTTTGGTGGGGTTGTGTGATTTAAAATAGCAAAAGCTGCAGTTTGTAATTGGATGCCAGACATAGCCTGAGTAGGGGGAAATTGCCTTCACAAGTCAGAGGTCTGCATCACAGGCAATTGTCTAGCTAGACCATTTCAGCATTGTTCAATTACTATAAACTAGTGGTGTGATCCTGTTTGAGACAGAAGTCCATCTTCTTCCAAGTTGTGTACATGGTGTGCTTTTGAAACAACTGAGAAGCTGCGTGGGATATACTATTTTGGACTAAATATCTGTAACTTATCTCTCTCTCTTGCTTACATCTGAGAGAAGTTTTCCTCACTTTTAAAGTGGTATTGCTTTGTTTATTTTAGTTTTTAATTCAGGAAGGGTTTTTTTAAAACTGCTTATCTTGTCAGCAGCCTCAGAAGGGCTGAAATAACTGCATATTTGATTTTCCTTTGTGGCTAACTGGACTGATTACTAGAATTCTGTGAGAATCTGCATCAATATATTTTGCAACTTTTGGTGGGGTTGTGTGATTTAAAATAGCAAAAGCTGCAGTTTGTAATTGGATGCCAGACATAGCCTGAGGTGGGGGAAATTGCCTTCACAAGTCAGAGGTCTGCATCACCGGCAAGTGTCTGGCTAGATCATTTCAGCATTGTTCAATTACTATAAACTGGTGGTGTGATCCTGTTTGAGACAGAAGTCCATCTTCTTCCAAGTTGTGTACAGGGTGTGCTTTTGAAACAACTGAGAAGCTGCATGGGATATACTATTTTGGACTAAATATCTGTAACTTGTCTCTCTCTTGCTTACATCTGAGAGAAGTTTTCCTCACTTTTAAAGTGGTATTGCTTTGTTTATTTTAGTTTTTAATTCAGGAAGGGTTTTTTTAAAACTGCTTATCTTGTCAGCAGCCTCAGAAGGGCTGAAATAACTGCATATTTGATTTTCCTTTGTGGCTAACTGGACTGATTACTAGAATTCTGTGAGAATCTGCATCAATATATTTTGCAACTTTTGGTGGGGTTGTGTGATTTAAAATAGCCAAAGCTGCAGTTTGTAATTGGATGCCAGACATAGCCTGAGGTGGGGGAAATTGCCTTCACAAGTCAGAGGTCTGCATCACAGGCAATTGTCTAGCTAGACCATTTCAGCATTGTTCAATTACTATAAACTAGTGGTGTGATCCTGTTTGAGACAGAAGTCCATCTTCTTCCAAGTTGTGTACAGGGTGTGCTTTTGAAACAACTGAGAAGCTCCGTGGGATATACTATTTTGGACTAAATATCTGTAACTTATCTCTCTCTTGCTTACATCTGAGAGAAGTTTTCCTCACTTTTAAAGTGGTATTGCTTTGTTTATTTTAGATTTTAATTCAGGAAGGGGTATTTTAAAACTGCTTATCTTGTCAGCAGCCTCAGAAGGGCTGAAATAACTGCATATTTGATTTTCCTTTGGGGCTAACTGGACTGATTACTAGAATTCTGTGAGAATCTGCATCAATATATTTTGCAGCTTTTGGTGGGGTTGTGTGATTTAAAATAGCCAAAGCTGCAGTTTGTAATTGGATGCCAGACATAGCCTGAGGTGGGGGAAAGTGCCTTCACAAGTCAGAGGTCTGCATCACAGGCAATTGTCTAGCTAGACCATTTCAGCATTGTTTAATTACTATAAACTAGTGGTGTGATCCTGTTTGAGACAGAAGTCCATCTTCTTCCAAGTTGTGTACAGGGTGTGCTTTTGAAACAACTGAGAAGCTGCGTGGCACATACTATTTTGGACTAAATATCTGTAACTTATCTCTCTCTTGCTTACATCTGAGAGAAGTTTTCCTCATTTTTAAAGTGGTATTGCTTTGTTTATTTTAGTTTTTAATTCAGGAAGGGTTTTTTTAAAACTGCTTATCTTTTCAGCAGCCTCAGAAGGGCTGAAATAACTGCATATTTGATTTTCCTTTGTGGCTAACAAACCACCAGGCTGTTTTGAGGCTGGAGAGGTTTACCTGTGTCTGTCTTGGATGTCTGGGTTTTTCTCTGTTTGATTAGCTGGGTAGTTTCTCTGTTAAATTGTTGTGTAGGGTATCTTGCTGACAGGAAGGCACTCATCTCAGTGGTGAGTGAGAGCTTTTAACTGATTGTTTTGTGAGGGCACAGTTTAGGCCCAACTCCTTCCCACCCCTCACCCCACCTACCCCAGGAAATAGTTCCTTTATACCTGAGGTTCTGACATCATTCCCTCGAGTGCAAGGTGCATTTCACTGTCATATCCTCTCTAGCACACTGCACTGACAATATAAGCACACACATTGTATAATATTTCTATATAACAAATCACACACGCATGCACACACACACACACAAATACAAACAAAAACAATAAAAAAAAAGCAGATAAACATGTGGGGAGTAGTGCAATGTATTGGCTGTGGGGCAGCAGTCTTCCGGGAGTCTTTCTGGAGGCTGAGATGCTGCCCTATTTGCAGACAACTATCTGCCCTGAGGGAGGAAGTTGACCATCTTCAGGCAGCACTGGACAGTAGTAAGGAAACCTTCCCCCAGGCCACACTGGACAGTAGGAAGGGAACCTCCCCATCCAGGGAGCACTAGTGCCACCACCACTACCTCAGAGGTTGCGAAGAAAGCACAGCAGTTGGACCACAGTGGGCTCAGGGAGGGTGAGGATGGTGGAACAGAGGCACACCCAGTCAATTGTTCCACTCCACAATCCATACACCATTCTGGGGGACCACCCACAGAGAAGACTGATGACAACTGTCACAAGGGAGGCCCACAGGAAGGAGGCAGAGGACACCACAGGGAAAGGAAGCAGCTCCTGGTGGGGGACTCAATTATTAGGGGTATAGAACTGGGAGGAGCTGGGAAAATTGAAGTAAGATGCCTGCCTGGTGCCATGGCTTGGAGGGACAGGAAGCACATCCTCAGGATCACGAGAAGAGCTGCAAGGGATTCTGAGCTTGACATAATTGTCCACCTAGGGACAAATGACTTGGCTCATCTTGAGATTAGAGCAGTGCAGGAGGACATTGCGGAGTTGGGGAGGGGCCTAAGATAAGTAGCACACACAGTATCTTTCTCAGAGGTGCTGCCTGTCAAAGGCATGGGGGAGGCGAGGGTAATTGGCACCATGCAGTTTAATGAATGGTTGAAAAAATGGTGTGGAGCACAGGGGTTTGGCTTCATTGGGGACTGGAGTTCCACCTGGAGGGACACCAGCCTATACTGGCAGGATGGTCTGCATCCATCCAGGAAGGCAACAAGTCTTTTGAGCAATCAGTTTAAATGCTTCATTGGCAAGCTTTTAAACTAGTCAAAGGGGGAGGCACTGACAAGCAGCAGAAAAATCCCAGCCTCTCCCTACAAAACAGGGTACTAAATGAGAAAAAGACCGAGGTAGAACGTTCAGTGGGGGATGCTGCAACAGAAGGTAAAGCCATCAAAAAATGGAGAGCAATGAGTACCAATGCCCGTAGTCTAGGTAACAAGCTTCCTGAATTAGTGGCCTTGATGGAGGAGGAACAGCTGGATATTGTGGCAGTCACAGAAACATGGTACACACAAAACCATGACTAGGACATAAACATACCAGGATACACTATCTACAGGAGGGACAGGGAGGGTAAAAGAGGAGGTGGAGTAGTTCTTTACATAAGGGAAGGAATAAAAGCAACAGAACAAAAGGGTAAACAGGGAAGAGAAGAAGCACTGTGGGTAAATTTGGAGACAGGCAATGGCACCACAATCCGCACAGGGGTTGTATACAGACCCCCTTCTCAGAGGGAGGAAATGGACAAGGAAATGATAGAAAGTATACTTAGAATGGCAGAAAAAGGGGAGATATTGCTGATGGGTGATCTGAATATGCCAGATGTTAACTTCGAAGAGTGCAGTTATTCTAGATGCCCTACAGGGGGCATGCCTTAGACAACTAGTACTGGAGCCCACTCAAGAGGGAGCAATATTAGACTTGAAACTCTCAAATGAAGATGGAGAGAGGATCACAGATGTAGAAGTGGGTAGCCATCTGGGAACTAGCGACCATCGAACAGTATGGTTCACAATAAACACAGCAATAGAGTCAAGCCATACAAAGACAAAAGTACTGGACTTTAGGAGGGCTGACTTTGCCAAAATGGGTGAGTGCCTAAGGAATGCACTAGCAAATGGGCAGGAAGGAGGGGTGGAAGAACAATGGGGAATAATAAAAACTGCCATCACAGAGGTAACGAGCCTTTGTGTGAAGCAAATAAACAAAACAAGACAATGTAAGAAACCACTATGGTTCTCAAAGGAAGTGGCAGTGAAGGTTCAAGAGAAAAAGAAAGCATTCAGGAAGTACAAGGAATCGCAGAAGGAGCAGGACAGAGAACTGTATCAGTTAAAGCAAAGGAGGCTGGGAAGGCAGTCAGAACAGCAAAGGCCCAAACCGAGGAAAAGATAGCCAACTCAGTTAAGAAGGGGATAAAACCTTTTATAGGTACATCAGGAGCAAAGGAAGACCAAGGGAGGGATAGTGAGGCTTAATAAAGGGTAGGGAGGGTGGGCAAAGGAGACTGTGAAAAGGCAGAGATACTAAACAAATATTTTTGCTCAGTATTTACAAATGAAGAGGGAGGTACATAAAACAAACAGTAGTAACACTCTTTATACAGAAGTTGATACCAGCCCAATTACAGAAGAAAGGTTCTGAAAGAACTCTTAAAACTGAAGGTGGACAAAGCAATGGGGCCTGATGGGATTCATCCCAGAATTCTAAAGAACTAAGGGTAGAACTAGTGACACCACTGACTACCCTTTTTAACAAATCATGGGAGGATGGGGTGGTACCCGAGGACTGGAGGAGGACAGATGTGATTCCCCTTCACATAAATGGGAGCAAGACAGAAGCAGGAAACTACAGACCTGTTAGTTTTACCACAGTGATAGGAAAAATGATGGAATCACTTCTAAAGGAAAGAATTGTCGAGTATCTAGAGGCCAGAGGGGTACAGGACCCTAGGCAGCATGGATTCACAGCGGGAAGGTCATGGCAGATGAATCTGATAGATTTCTTTGACTGGGTGACCAAAGTAGTAGATCGGAGGGGCTGTGGACATGGCCTACCTAGACTTTAGCAAGGCATTTGACACAGTCCCACAAAAGATTAATATACAAGTTAGCCAGCCTGGGAGTGGGTCCCAAGATGACAGCCTGGGTAAAGAATTGGCTGGAGAATTGGACACAGAGAGTAATAGTAAATGGAGTCCACTCAGAAGAAAGGAGGGTTACTAGTGGGTACCGCAGGATTCAGTATTAGGACTGGTTCTCTTCAATGTCTGTATAGTACATTGCAGAAGGACTGGAAGGAAAAGTATGTCTCTTTGCAGATGACACAAAGATCTGCAACAGAGTTGATGCACAGGGTGGGGTGGAAAGGATGAGAAGGGACTTGGAAGGTAGAGGAATGGTCAAATGTATGGCAACTTAGATTCAATGCTAAGAAGTGCAAGGTAATGCACCTGGAAACAAAACCCAGGGAAGAGTACACAATGGGGATGAGATACTAACAACAACAAAAATGGAAAGGGACCTGGGGGTAGTCATATCAGATGACCTAAAGGTGGACAAGCAATGTGAGAAGGCAGCAAGGAGGGCTGGGGGATACTGGGATGCATAGGGAGAGGCATCACCAGTAGAAAACAGGAAGTTATTATCCCTCTGTACAGACAGCTGGTGAGACCCCATCTGGAGTACTGTGTGCAGTTCTGGAGACCCAATATCCGCAAAGACATAGACAGGATGATAGCTGTCCAGAGGAGGGCACTAAAATTGTGCAGGGTCTGCACTGAAGACATATGAAGAGAGACTTAAGCAGCTTAATATGTATAGCCCTCGAGGAAAGGAGGGAGAGGGGGGACATGATAGAAACTTTCAAGTACCTCAAGGGAATCAACAAAGTCCAAGAGGGTAGCATCTTTCAAAAAAAGAGGTGTGCAAGAACAAGAGGGCACAATCTGAAGATAGAGGGGGGCAGCTCAGAGGTAATTTAAAGAAGTATTTTTTCACAGAGAGGGCTGTGGATGCATGGAACGGCCTTCCGGAGGAGGTTGTGGAGTCAAAATCAGTGGTGGAATTCAAGCATGCATGGGATAGTCATAAGGCAATTCTGGAGGGTGGGGGTAGGAAGAAGTAGGCTGCTGGTTAACTAGGATCTGCAGCTTATCCAGTAGGTAGGGAAATGGGCAGACTGGGTGGGCCAAGCGGTCCTTATCTGCCATCAAATTCTATGTTTCTATGTCCCCCCACTTCCTCCTTTCCTCGAGGACATACATATTAAGCTCTTTTAGTCTCTCTTCATATGGCATCTGGTGCAGACCCTGCAACATTTTAGTTGCCCTCTTCTGGACTGCCTCCTGCCTGTCTATGTCCTTGTGGAGATGGGGTCTCCAGAACTGCATGCAGTACTCCAGATGGGGTCTCACCAACTGTCTGTACAGAGGGACCCATCACTCACTCAAACTGATTGATTCTCGCACCTTTGCTGTCCCTTGCCACACTACTAATATTGGTCAGTCTGCCTTTCCACACCGTCTTCCCTAAATTCTGGAAATCACTACCACCACAGATTCGCCACTCTTCCTTCCCTTCGTCCATCTCTTCATCCTTACTAAATTTCTTCACTCCTAACTGTACCTGCACATAATCAAAATTCCCAATACTTCAACACCATCATTCTCTACTTATCCTATCCTCTACAGCCACTATAGCCACTAAAAGCTCTTATCTGCACTTACGGTGTTTTGTCAGTTCTATTTAATGTTCATTCGGTCTTGTCCCTCTTATCTGCACTTATGATGTTTTTTCAGTTCTATTTAATGTTCAGTCGGTCTTGTCCCATGCTCTTATATGATGCACTTATCTGTACTGTTTAGCTAGACTAATGTATTGTGATTTTGTAGCTAACATGGCCAACTTGTATATGTACTGTCTGTTCCCACTGTACCTCTTCCCCCAGGATGCACTGGGAGACGAGCAATCCCAATTGTTCAGTGTGATTTTCTGGTGAAACATTTCAATAATTTAAATAAATAAGGCATGACTTCTTGTTTTCTGCTGGTGATGCCTTTCCCTATGCATTCCAGTATCCCCCCAGTCCTTCTTACTGCCTTCTCACATTGCTTGCCTACCTTTAGGTCATCTGATATGACTACTCCCAGGTCCTTTTCCATATCCCCCGCCCCCTCCCCCCCCATTGTGTACTCTTCCCCCTTGGGTTTTTGTTTCCCTAGGTGCATTACTTTACACTTCTTTGCACTGAATCTAAGCTGACATACTTTTGACCATTCCTCCAACCTTGCCCAGTCCCTTCTCATCCTTTCTACTCCCTCTTGTGTATTAACCCTGTTGCAGATCTTTGTGTCATCTGCAAAGAAGCATACTTTTCCTTCCAGTCCCTCTGCAATGTCACCAATAAAGACATTAAAGAGGACCAGTCCCAGTAATGAACCCTGTAGTAGCCCACTAGTAACCCCCCTTTCTTTGGAGTGGACTCCATTTACTATTACCCTCTGCATCCTGTTGTCCAGCCAATTTTTTACCCAGGTTACCACCCTGGGAGCCACTCCCAGGCTGGCTAACTTGTTTCTTAGTCTTTTGTGTTGGACTATGTCAAATTCCTTGCCAAAGTCTAGGTAAGCCACATCCACAGCCCCTCCCTGGTCTACTACTTTGGTCACCCAGTCAGAGAACTCTATTAGATTCATCTGGCATGACCTTCCCACTGTGAATCCATGCTGCCCTGGGTCCTGTGCCCCACTGGCCTCTAGGTACTCAACAATTCTTTCTTTCAGAAGTATATAAACATTGCATCAAGTAAAACATTTGCGCACATCCTTAGACAATAAATATTCTTTCAGCCTAGACTTAAACATTCTCAAAGACATTTCAATTCATAACATACCAGGAAGAGCATTCCAAAAATCTAGAAAAAGAAAGTGAACCATGTTTGGATTTGGAAAATGGAATGTTTAACAACATACCAGATGCAGAATGTAAACTTGTCTTTGGTGTCTGAACAGTAATGAGATCTTGATGAGGATAATGAGATTTACTGTGAATAGTTTGAAAAATTTGACAACCTAAATAATAAGTAATTTTACTTCCTGGGGATAACCACCCCAACTGACAGTATAACAAGCAATTATGTGTATGGGGAGCAGAACCCAATACAAAATGACATATGTTGTTATATACGACAGAAATACATTCTTCTCTTTAATACCAAGATTGAAATAAAGGCCGGCATTATAATCCAGGTGCAGTAACAAGGAATCCATTGCAATTGAATAGTGTGTAACATAAGGAAAAAATTTCCTTAACTTGTATAAAATGCCCAATTTACTATTAATGGTTTGGCTGACATTGGCCACTTGAGAAGAAAACTACATGTTTGAGTTAAGAAGGACACTTAAATATTTAAATGTGAGCACCTGTTCAATTTTGGTCCCTCTTAAATCAAGAACCTAAACTAAAATTATTCTTCAGCATGAATGATGATCCAAAAAGCAACAAGTTTGTTTTTTTAACATTTAGAACCATAGAATTTACTGAAAACCATGAACAAATTTTCTGAAAATCTGATTCCAACAAAATAGTCGGCTAATCCATTTCTCTTCCTTGATGAAAAACAATTAAATCATCCACATATAAAAGTGCTTCACAGGAGTTACACAAAGAGAGAAGTTGATTAATAAAGAGTGAAAACAACAGGGGACCCAACATGGACTGCTGCAGAACCCCACATTTTAGTTTACAGGCATTGGACTGAACAGAGTTAACACAAACAACCTGAGAACAATTTGAAAAAAATTTTTACTAAACCAGTTCACAATCCCTGTGGAAAATCCCAATTCACCAAGTTTAACATTCAGTAATAAATGATCAATAAGATCAAACGCCCTGGTCAGGTCCATGAACACTGCCCAAGTCATCACTCCTTGCTCAAAATCACTTAGGATGGAGCTAGTGAACCTGACCAAGGCTGTAGCTGTCACATGATTCCTTTGAAATCTGTGCTGCTGAGAGGACACATTAAATCAAAAGTCTCTAGATAGAGTGTAACCTGATTAGCAACCAATTTCTCCAATATTTTACCTAATGGATTTAAATTAGAGATCAGCCTAAAATCCTCAGCCAGAATGGCACTGGACCTTTTGGGAATTGGGACAGCCTTTGCGCACTTCCATGTTAAAAGAAAAACACCTGTAGTCAAATACAAATTAAAAATAGTAGAGAGAGGGACAGCCACAAAGGAAGATGCAAGATTGACAAAGTGACTATCTAGTCCCCCCACCCACAATCTCCAAACTTATCACGAAGCTTATTCTCCAGTCTAAGTACTTCAACTCTGGAAACCGTATGAAAATAGAAAGGTGGGTGGTCAAGAGACAAATCATTGAAATCCTGGTCGATGTCTGAACTTGAAAATGATGGGCTGGTAATTCCCAGAGAGGCCACTTCACCAACTTTGTGCAAAGGGAATGCCTTTGCTTCAACATCCGAGGAACTCCACTAAGAGTAAAGGAGAGGTTGAGGAGAGCAGAGATAGTAACAGCAATAGCAAGTGCAGACAACACAATCAGTTGGGGTCAAGGCTAATAGGTCTACGACTAAGGCCAGTGATTTGTGGATATGGAATTTTTCAAATTTCAATGATTAAAAGCATTCAAGTTTGGATAATTCCAGATATACTAGCTACCACCGACTTGTTAACAATACTCAGTACAGTACAGCAGTTTAACAGTACACAGTTGCAGAGAGTACAGAAATCAGTGACTAGGCTACCAGTCCAGTTACCCAGGAATGACCATGGCCATTAAAAATATACATACAGCAGGTGTATATGTGAATGCTACACTGTGGAAGACAGTCACTGAAAATTTCAGGTGCTAAAATATGGGTCCGCATTTTCCTCAGAATCTAAACATTCATTTAAAAGTGGATTCCTTTAAAAAAAATAATTTACTGAATACAACAGTGGCTGTACCAATTATGCAAGCTTGACTGCTATAAAACTGTCTGAACAGAAACAATGGGATTAGAGCAAAGGGTGTGAAATAACTATCATTCATTTTACGGAGGCACTAGCATCAATGCCTTTTGAGCATTTAGCTGTGCCAACAGTGCTGAGTTCTGTTTGAAGTTATACAACTTTGGAACATACTCTATCTATTAGCAGAGCATAGCCATTTTGAAAATATGAAATACACAAACTTTATAAAATGTGAACATCTACAAGGTCATTCTTACCCACGTGCATTATAGTGCATCTGGGTACAAATGACTTTGCAGAATGTGAGGTGGGGGTAGGGCAAGACAGATTTAAGGAAGTGGGGAGAATCTGCAGGGTGTAAGGGAAGTCACTAGCCTTCTTGATGGTACTCCAGTCCTGAGGGCTAATATGGCAAAAAAGGTAGGGACTGCCAAATTTAAAGAATGGCTTAGAGGGTGATGTGAGGTGGAAGGATATGGGTGCCTTGGTGGTTGGGACGGGAAATGGGATAACAAGGACCTGTATGTACCAGACAGGTCACACCTAAGCAGAAAGGGCTCAAGGGTCCTGAAGTGAAAGCTGGAGGATTTCATGATTAAAAATCTAAATTTAAACTGACAGGGAGGCAGCAGGGTGCACAGCACCCTTAGTCACCTGGTGAAGGAGGCCGATAGGCCTGCCCCTAAAACAGGACAGCTGAAGAGAGGAGGGATGGGAGGGGTGGAGGAACAAGGGAGGGACCAAGGGAAGAGAGGGGTGGAAAGGGGCAGGTCAAGAGTAAGGGGTTCCAGAGTTATGGTGGAGGGTGGTGCCTCTAAATGCCAAAAGTCTGAAGAACAAAATGGCAGAAATGCAGTCATTGTTGGCTAAGGGAGAGGTTGACATAATGGTCATCATGGAGACCTGGGCTACACAAAACCATGACTGGGATCTAGCAGTTGCCAGGTACAAAATGTTCAGAAAACATTGGGGGACAGGAAGTGGGAGAGTGGTACTATACATGAAGGAGGAGATCATTTGCACTAGAGAGGAAGAATCATAGAAATCTTATGGCAGAAAAGGATCCAAGTGGCCCATCTAGTCTGCCTTATTCCACCCTTTTTACCCATCACCCATATCATGAGCCCTTCCCTTACCTCCATTTACCAACCCCATGTGTCTGTCCCATGCCCTCTTGAATCACTCCACCATTTCCACCCCCACCACCTCCTCTGGTAGTCTGTTCCAGGCTTCCACTACCCTCTCTGAAGAAATGCCCCATCACAGTCCCCTTATATCTTCCCCCTTCCAATCTTAGACCATACCCTCTTCTTCTAGTCTCCTCCTTTCTTTTGAATAAGCACCCCTTCACCTTGTTAGTCCCTTTAATGTACTTGAATGTTTCAATCATGTCTGCCCTCTCCCTTCTTGCCTCCAATGGGTACAGATCTAATTCCCTCTCCATCTGCTCATATGGCTTCCCTTGCATACCATGCACCATCTGGTTGCCCTGCACTGTACCATCTCAATACAATCAATGTCCTTTCTCAGTTGTGGTCTCCAGAACTGGGCCCCATACTCCAGGTGCAGCCTCACTGTGGCCTTATAAAATGGCATGATTACCTCCTTTCTTCTGCTGGTTATGCCCCTCCTTATGCATGCCAGCATTCTGTTCACTTTCCCCACTGCCTTGTTGCACTGGTTTCCTACCTTCAGGTTGCTTGATACTAATATTCCCAAAGCCTGCTCCTGCTCTGTTGTCTTTATTTCCTCCCCTCCTAGTGTGTAAGTGGCTTGTGGGATTTCATGTCCCATATGCATCAGCACACACTTTTTGGTATTGAAATTTAGCTGCCACTTGTCTGACCACCCTTCCAGTGTCTTTAGGTCCCACCTCATGGCTTCCACCCCCTGGATATCCACCTATTGCAGATCTTTGTATCATCTGCAAATAGATGAAGGGAGGGTGGGTGGGGCAGCTGCAAACTGAGGGGCTAGCTGCACAATTGAGCAGACTAGACAGACCATGAGGCCTGTTTCTTCTGGCATTTTTGCATGTTCATATGTTCGTATGTAAATAGGCACACCCTCCCCTCCAGCCCGTCCCCATATCACTAATGTACATGTGACAGGGTTGAATATGGCCCTGTCCCAGTTGTTATGGAGAAGGAGTTTAAATGCAAGGATCTGTTCTATTCTCTCCTTTTCTGCCTCTTCTCTGTCTGGTTGCACAACCAAATTTTCTCGTGAGACCTATGACTTGATCACCCCGATGGTCTTGCAATTTTCTCTCTCTCACTTCTCTCTACCCTCACTTGCTGTTTCTGTCTTCTCTTCCCCTTTGTATATCTGCAGGTATAAAAATACATGTGAACCTTTTTGTGGAAATGTAATTGATACTGGGATCCCTTTGTTTAAAACTGTATATAGTTATACTGTTGAAATGATTGCAAAGCTATTTGGAACTCAAGGGGTTAACCAGAGGTGCAATTTTTAAGCCTTTTGCAGAAGATGTAAACACGAGGTCAGTTCTGGGTCACAATGTTCTTTTTGCTCCACCTGCTGAAACTGGCAAGAACACTGGATACTTACAAGAACACTGTGTGAGAAGCATGCTATTTTCTTAACAAGCTCCTACTCAGACTTATATAAAGGAGCTGCAATGTTTTGCAAAAGAGAGAAAGACAGAGACTAAGAGACTGAGACTGGAAGTTGAGAAGAAAAACTCAGAAAGACTCTGTTTTTCTATGTTTCTACTGCCATTGTAAATAGTTATTCTGAACAATTTTATTTTTTTATTTTACTGTTATTAACAATAAAACTCTTGCTGCAAATTTTACAACTGATCCTCTTTTTCCTATGCTTCCTGACCTGTGCCTCGATGACAGTACACATTAACAAGCATTTGTCAATGCCGAACGTTCGATTGCAGGTATTTGCAGTGGTATTTGGCACTTGGACATGGCTTAAAAAAATCAGTGACAAAGAAGTATAAGTATTTGTCAATGCCGAATGTTGCTTGCTTCTATGTGCTGTTTAGGTATTTGGAAGTCATTGGAGTGCAAATATTGAAAATTCGTGAACTTACGAGCATGCGTAGGAACTGCGCAACGCACGCTTGTAAAACAGTCATTTTGAGGAATTTTTTCACCAAATTTTCAACATAGACATTTTAAGACCTCTGCTCATGAACAGTGTCACTGTGATTTTCTTAATGTGTCCCATATATTGATTTCGCACACTGACTGCACCATTGTGCGCTACATGGGCGGAAACACGTTTTGGGCAGGATGTGAAAAATGACAGCTGTACTGCTCATAAGAAGGTGTAATAAAATGGCAATGTTGAAAATCTGGAGTGAAAATATTGAAAATTTGCGAACTTATGAGCTTGCGTAGGAACTGCCCAATGCATGCTCGTAAAACAGTCATTTTTTGGAATTTTTTGCGCCAAATTTTCAACATGGGGTTTTTGGGACCCCTTCTCATGAATGATGTCACTGTCATGGCATTATTCAGGCTTGAAGGGTGATTTCACGCAGTGACTGCACAGTGACTGCGAAATCACCCTTTGGGCCAGAATAACGCCATGACAGTGACATCATTCATGAGAAGGGGTCCCAAAACCACATGTTGAAAATTTGGTGCAAAATCCAAAAAATGCCTGAGATATGCAATAAACTTTGAACCCCCCATCTAGCCCATTATACAGCTTACCGCATTCTCAGTTCGCGGGGCGGCTTTGAAGAGTGCAGACGTGTTCCCGGTCCACCGAAGATCGTCGCGCCGAGCTCCAGAGGTAAGTATGGGGTGACGGGGGGTGTGGGGAGGTGGGGTGCGCAGTGGGTGGGTGCAGGTTGTGGGAGGGGGGCCTGGGAGAAGCGCCGTGGGACCGTTTTTAATTTACAGGTTTAAAATAAAAAAACAGATGACGTGGGATGTTTGCCACGCTGGGGTGGGCTCCCAGTGTGGCAGAAGGATAGCTGGAGGGGCCATGGAGCCGACCGAGTTGGCACCCCGTCGGCAGGCGATGTGGGACGGGACGTTTGCCACGCTGGGGTGGGCTCCCAGCGTGGCAGAAGGGATGGCTGGGGGCCTGGAGCTGACGGGGATTGGGTACCCCCTTTGGCAGACGACGCGGGACGTTGGCCACGCTGGGGTGGGCTCCCAGCGTGGCAGCAAAGATTTGGGGGGGTGGTGTGACGCGGTGCTGTGTGACAGCGGTGGTTTTCTTTGAAGAGAAGACCACCGCTGTCATAACCAGCACCGTGTCCGATTGGTGCAGGACTGCCATGCCTGCTCAATGGAGCAGGGGATTGCAGGAGAGGGGCACACCTCCAAAGTGTCCCATTCTCCCAAGACATTCCTTGCGCATGCATGCAAGCGAACGTAAAAAGGAGTGGTCCCAGGACCGATCCATGCGGTACCCCACCTATCACCCTCCCCACTCTGGAGTACACTCCATTGACCCACTCTCTGGTTTCTGCCCGTCAGCCAGTTTTCCAGCCACCTAGTTATTTTTTATCCCACCCCCAAGCTTTCAAATGTATTAATTTGCCTTCTATGAGGGATGGTGTCAAAGGCCTTTTTGAAGTCCAGATAGGCCATGTCCATTGCCCCTCCCTGGTCAACTACCTGTGTCACCCAATTAAAGAACTCTATCAGGTTCATCTGACATGACCTCCCTTTTGTGAAGCCATGTTACTTATCATCTAGCAAGTCCCTGCTTTCTATGTAGTCCACCACTCTTTCTTTTAGTAGTCCCTCCATCACCTTTCCTACTATTGAGGTGAGGCTGACGGGGTAATTTTCTGCCTCCTGCCCCCTGCTACCCCACCTTGTGCAGGGGCACCACGTTTGCTTCTTCCAGTCTCTTGGCACAATTCCTGTATCTAGGGACAAGTTAAATAACCATGTCAGTGGGGCCATCAGCTCCTCCCTCAGTTCCCCGAGTATCCTCAGGTGTAAACCATCCGGCCCCATTGCCTTGTCCATCTTCAACCTTTCCAGCTCTTCCCTTACCCTGTCTTTGCTGAACAGAATAGGCTCCACCTTTTTGACATCGCTAACCCTCCCTTTCAGTAATGGTCCCCTACCTACCCCTTCATCCATGAATACCAAGCAGAAGAAACTATTTATTACCTCTGCTTTCTCAAAGTCACCCTTCAGTATCCTATCTCCCTTCCTTTTCAATCATACTATCCCCTGCCTTACCTACCTCCTTTCCCCTACATACCTAAAAAAAGTTTTAGTCCCCTCTTTTAGCTTGTCTTGCAATTTTATCCTCCGTGTCAGCTTTGGCCTTCCTTATCTTCCGTCCCGCTGCCTTCAGCTTCTCCCTGTAAGCCACTCTATCCTCTTTACTCTGCATCATCTTGTACTTCCTGAAGGCCCTTTTCCTTTCACTGATTGCCCTTGTCACCTCCCTTGTAAACCAAAGTGGTCTCTGTCTTTTTTTGGTTTTGCTTACCTTCCTTATACAAATTTCTGTGGCCTTCAGTATCCCTTCCTTGATAGTTTTCCATACCTCTTCTGCTCCCTTTATATTCATCTTCCCCTTGTCTCCTCCCTAAATACATATGAACATACGAAATTGCCAGCAGTAACAGGCCATATGGTCTACCTAGTCTGCTCGAGTGTGCAGCACTTCAGCCCATTAGACTGCAGCTGCCCCCCCTCCCATTAACTCTTCCCTCCCCCAACTGCCCCCTGTGTACTTTCCCCTTGAATTTGTCCCACCCCTCTTGAAGCACACCACAGTTTGCACTGATACGAGTTGCTCAGGCAGTGCATTCCACCCTGTTACCACTCTTTGAGTGAAGTAGTGCCTCCTCCTTTCCCTCCTGAATCTGCCCCCCTTTAACTTCAGGGCGTGCCCTCTGGTATCTCTTCCATTCTGGAAAGTGAACCCACCCTGGAAGCTTACTCTGTTCATCCTCTTCAGGTACTTGAAGGTCTCGATCATGTCCCCTCTCTCTCTCTTCTATCCTCCAAGGTATACATGTTGAGCTCTTTTAGTCTTTCCTCGTACGTTCTATCCCCCAACCCCTGGATCATCATTGTTGTTGCTCTGTGCTGCACTGCTTCCAGTGGTTTGATATCCCTTTTCAAGTATGGGCGCCAGAACTGCACGCAGTACTCCAAGTGCGTCCTCACCAGGGACCTGTACAGGGGCCATATGACTTCGCTACATCTGGATGTAATCCCCCTTGCTATGCACCCTAGCTTCCTGTTAGCCTTAACCGCTGCCTTCCTACACTGTACTGAGTGGTTTAATTCCCTGGTCACCAGCACCCCCAGATCCTTCTCCTCGTTGGATATGGACAGTTTGATACCATCCATTCAGTAGCTGTATCCTGGGTTTTTGGCTCCGAAATGCATAACCTTGCACTTCTTGGCATTGTACCCAAGCTGCCAGGGTGCGACCACTCCTCGAGTCTTGCCAAGTCCTCCTGCAGTAATTTGCCACCCTCCTCCCCATCCACCTCAGCACAGATCTTGGTGTCATCGGCGAAGAGGCTGATCTTATTCTTGATCTCAACTGCTATGTCTGTGATGAATATGTTAAACAGGACTGGTCCCAGTACTGACCCCTGTGGGACACCACTTGTCACTGTCCTGGGCTGAGATGCTTCTCCCTCCACAACTACTCTCTGTTGCCTGTCCCTCAGCCAGTTTTCTACCCATCGGGCTAGCTTCCACCCTATACCAAGACTCCTCAACTTGCAGGTCAACCTTCCATGTGGCACTGAATCGAAGGCCTTGCTGAAATCCAGGTAGACTACATCTACCACATGGCCCTTGTCCAGTGCCCTCGTGACCAAGTCAAAAAAATCAACCAAGTTTGTCTGACAGGATCTGCCAGTGATGAACCCCATTCTATTTGTCATCTTGCAGATCATTATCCACAAGAAACTGCACCAGCCTTTCTTTGAGGGTAGATTCCATCAGTTTCCCCACAATCGTGGTGAGGCTGACCAGTCTGTAGTTCCCTGGTTCGTCCTTGGACCCACTTTTGTGGAGCGGTACCATGTGTGCCTCCTTCTAATCTCTGGGCACACCTCTCCGTATTTAGCAAGGCGTTGAACAGATCTGCCAGTGGCTCTACCAGGACCTCTGCCAGCTCCCTCAGCACCCTGGGATGTACCCCATCTGGCCCAGGTGCCTCGTCTACCCTCAGGGGCCTAAGGCCCTCCATTACCCTTTCCACCATGATGACCCCGTCTGTGGTTGTCTCATCCCTCATGCCTGCGCCCCCTTTTCTTGCAGGAATGGGCCCATCCCTCTCCCTTGTGAACACTGAACAGAAGTACTCATTAAGTACTTCTGCCTTCTCGGCTGCCTTGTCTACCCACCCACTGCCTTTCCTGATCCTAACTACTTGATCCTTGCACTTCCTCTTTCCCCTGATATATCTGAAGAAATCCTTTTCTCCTTCCTTAATCCCCTGTGCTAATTTCCTTTCCCTGGCTGCCTTTGCAGTCCTGACTGCTCTGCTCACTTCCCTGGATTTCTTCACATAGTTCTCCCTATCCTCTGCTCTGTTGGTTCTCTTGTAGGTTTGGAAGTCCCTTCTCTTATCCCTCACCTTCTCCGTTACCTCTCTGGTCATCCAGCTTGGATGCTTGGTCCTTGATTTCTTTTGCTGGCTCTTGACACCAACCTCCTCATTCTGAGAAAGTCCATTTTTCTGAAGTCCAAAATTCTTGTGCTGGTCCAGTTTGTCTCCCTTCCCATTTCACCCTGAACCTTACAGCTTTGTGGTCACTTGTACCTAGAGATTCCCCTACCACCACCTCCTCTACACTTTCCCCATTTGTCAGGACCATGACCAGTAAGTTATCACCCCTAGTTGGTTCCTGTACCAGCTGTTGCATGAAATCCCCTTGCAGTGCCTCAAGGATCCCCCTGCTCCTAGCTGTTACTGCTGCTGGGATCTTCCAATCCACATCAGGGAGGTTTAGATCTCCCACTAGCAGAAGCTCCCCCTTGTGAGCCATTTGTGAAATTTCCTGTTCAGTTGCTTATCCCCCTCCTCCCCCTACATTGGAGGTCTATATAATACTTCCTGCCTCAATGATTTCCCACTTCCTTTATCTAATGTGACCCAGAGGATCTCAATCTCCCCTGCCTCCTCCCTCCTTTCCATTGCCCTTATGTTGTCCTTTGTGTACAATGTCACTCCTCCTTCCTTCCTACTAGTCTTGTCCTTCCTAAACAGTCTGTAGCCCAGTATAACACTCTCCCACATATGATGCTCTGTCCACCAGGTCTCACTTACTGCTACTGTATCAAGACCCTCTTCACCATGATGACCTCTAAGTCCACCATTTTGTTCCCTAAACTTCAATCCATTAAAGGAAGGTTACTAAGGATGGGGTGCTCTACAGACTGCCTTCACAATTCCCCTATGCAGCACAGGCTTCAATCTACAGATCTAAACATTAAGTTTGAACCCAATTATTTAATTTAACTAATAAGAAAAGTAATTTTATTTATTTTAACAATGACCCATTCTATAAGTGTGATAAGCCACTCCAGGGTGTGCATTAAAGGATTTTTTTTTAACTCTCTTTCTTCTCTCCTTGGACCAGAACTCTCTTGGGCTATCCCCACTGGTCAAACCGCTCTACTGTCTGCCATGTGTCCTGTCATCTTCAAGGTAATTACAACCCCCAGGGCCACGGGGGCTAACAGCCCCAGAGAGATCGAAGAGGGCAGTGATGGGAGACTGGCATTGGACGTGTGGCGGCGGCACGGGAGGTAGCCATTCACTATCCGGCCAAGGAGGGTATTTCTTTTTTTTTTTTTACACCCCTTAATCCCCTCCCTACCATGCGTTGGCACGTTCCTGACTTCTTGGCACATGGCAGCCCTGCCAGCATCAGGCCACGCTGAGTACATGCTGCTCAGCACTCTGCAATGCCCCCGATCTCCACCAGGGGTCGACGGAGCACCGAGCCACCCATCACCCTCCCCCCGGGACAGGAGAGCAGCCCAGTGAGCACTTCATCCTGTCCCTTCCCTGCCGACCCCCCGGCACCCGAGCTCACTCCCGAACTCGGGTCGCTGGCATGGCGCGAGGTGTGGCGTCCAGCGCCTCAATCCTCGGCACCACTGGGCCGGCCCATTAAAGAATTTTAATGCACTTCCAAGGGGCATAAAGACACTTGACCTGTGGCCTCATGCCTTAGCACACCTCTGGGGCATCCATTAAAATCCTTTACTGCACACCCTGTCATGGTTTTTTACCTACATATATTGTAGTAGTGGAGGGGAAACAAACTCCATATTATGTAAAGTTTGTACTTAATAAGAACTTCCTTTGCAATTCCACCACGATGATCCTTAACATGTGATAATATCATAGTCTATAATTAAATGATAAAAACAAAATTAATCACCCAATGTTATCTATTTTGTGCCATAACCGGTCTTTATCTCCCAGTCCCTGGGGCAGCTGTTCAGCCCTGTCCCCATTCCATTGAACCAGCCACTGCCTCCCCAGGACCTACCTTAGTGAGTCAGTTCTCCAACTAATACCCCCTCATGGCAGGGTCAGAGGGATGAAGGCCATCCTCCCCTTCCCTCTGATAAATCCAGAGCAGACTGAGGCTTGGTCCTCGACAAAGGCATAGACCCAGGCAGATTGGGCAAGGCTTCATTAGGCCCCTGATTTCTTTTCCACAATTTGAAGATAGAGGGGGGACGGCTCAGAGGTAACGTGAGGAAGTATTTTTTCACAGAGAGGGTTGTGGATGCATGGGATAGCCTCCCTGAGGAGGTCGTGGAGTCAAGAATAGTGGGGAATTCAAGAGTGCATGGGACAGGCATAAGGCAGTCCTAGTGGGGGGTAGGAGGAAGTAGGCTGTTGGTTAACTAGGATCTGCAGCTTATCTGTTAGGTAGGAAAATGGGCAGACTAGGTGGGCCAAGCGGTCCTTATCTGCTGTCAAATTCTATGTTTCTATGTTTCCACTTTTTCTCTCTGCCCCTGCTGTATGTCATCCAGCATGTGCATGGAGGTGCTCATGTAGAACGTTCCTCGGCTCCTCCCTTTGTGACAGCCCCAGTGTACTGCCATCAGGCCTCCACCTGCTAGCAGTCATAGGTCAGGCTAACATGCCTCCCCTCCCTGGGAGAAGAGAGCACTTTGTGAGATACTCTATTATCTCCCTCCCCGGCCAACCCACAACAGTTAGAGCTAACTCCCAAACTCGGGTTGCTGGCATGGGAAAAGGTAAGGTGTCGGCAGTGCCTTAGCCCTTTACACTACTGGGTTGGCTTCTACCCCATATTATATATCAATAGTATTCAATATCAGCTTTTACCCCATATTATATATCAATAGTATTCAATATCAGCTTTTACCCCATATTATATATTAATAGCATTCAATATCTGCTTCTACCACATATTATATATAAATAGCATTCAATATCAGCTTCTACCCCATATTATACATTAATAGCATTCGATATCATCTTCTATCCCACATTATATATAAATAGCATTCAATATTGGCTTCTACCCCATATTATATATTAATGGCATTCAATATCTGCTTCTACCCCAATTTATATATTAATAGCATTCACTGTCGGCTTCTACACCATATTAAATATTTATAGCATTCAATATCAGCTTCTATCCCATATTATATATTACAGTCAGACCTGGTTAATCCATGCCTTGTTATTATGTATACCTGTTTATCAGAACAGGAAACCTCTGAAACAGATTTTTTGCCATATTAATTGCCTCTTTAATATGGAAACCTCTGTTTCTGAATCCACATCCTGTGTTCAGAGTACAGAGACCATTATCCCCATTCATTTCAACCTGGATAATCCATTGCATGTTTTAATGAGTGTGCTAATGGCATTTTCTTAATCCTTCTTAATCTCCTCTGTCATGTAAAAGGTGATAGGAAATGACTTTTAGATATTTAACAGGCTTCCCATTTTCCTATCTATGCCAGTATTCTGATATGCTCTGACCAATGTTTAATAATAAATACATTTATTTCATTTATTTTTTTTTCATATCACATCGGAATTACAATCCTTTGAGTCATGGACTCACTTTCAGAGGCTCCATGTCAGATTTACAGAGACAACAAAAGAAGACATAGTTACAACATATCACAGTAGTACAGTGGTTTCAGTACGGGAAATGATTAAAAAACAGGACTAATTAGATGTTATACAGGGAGTGTGCACTCAGGTTCGACATAGCAGCATCATTGATAATCAGCAGATAGAAATGCTGGCCTATACAGTGTGGTAGCAAGGTGGGTTTCCATAATGGTAAAATAGAGGTTCTGGAGTGGTATAGTGGAAGCAGTGCCAAGGAGACATCGTCATAATGGGAGAAAGCTAAGTTCAAGACAGAACCAGAGGGTGTGAGAATACCCAAGTGCACCTGCAGCTGCTGGAGGAAAAGATGTAGTTTCTGAGTGCAGTTTTAAAGGGACCCATCTTTGGGATGCTGGCAATAGCAGGGGGGAAGGAGTTGAACCAGGATGGGGCCCTGTAGCAAAAGGACCTCTGGGCAAGCGAGGTTCTGACCCTTGGAACCTGGAGGGAGGATCTGGCAGCACCACGGGTGGATACAGAGGGAGTGGTAGGGTGGAGGGATGAGGGCACCCCAGGTGGAGCAAGACCGAGGATTATTTTTTTGGTCAGAAGACAGGACTGATAGAGGAGCCACTCCTGAAAATGAATTACATTGGCTAAGGAGTAGAGGGTACAGGTATGGGTGTGTCTATCCACTCCTGTCAGAAGCCTGCAGACCTTGTTGATGGATGTTTGGATCTTGTTGAGGGCGGTATTATCAGTGGCTGCATAGACTGAGAGACCGTAGTCAACAAGGTACAGAAATGAGGAGGTGACAGCCACCCGGAGTGCTTCAGGGGGTAGACAGTCCTTGTGGTGATAAAGAAGGCCAATCTGAGTGTTAGTGGCAGATGAAAGGGTGCTAATGTGAGAGAGGAAGGTGAGGGCAGAGTCAAAGGTGATACCCAAATATTTATAGGAGGATACTTGTTCAAGGGGGTGAAGAGAGGAGGATAGTATTTGTAAGGGTAAGTCTCTGCCCTTGCTTTGGTGGTGGGTGAATAGCATGGATTTGTTATTTTTAAGATTGATGACCAACCTGTGGTACATAAACCAGAGTTTGGTTTGGTTGAAGGAGCCCTGGAGGGAGGTCTGAAGGAAGGATGGGTTCGGGTGGGTGGCAAAGAGGACTGCATCATCTGCATAGGGAAGGGTCTTGCCATTGCAGGAGCTAGGGAGCATGTTGAGGTACAGGCTGAAAAGAAGTAGGCCCAGGGTGGAGCCCTTGGGGACTCCAAAGTGGACTGGTCAAGAGCTAGAGAGGGTGCTGTGGATTTTTATACATTGGGACCTGGAGGAAAGGTAGCTCGTGAACCAGGAGAGGGTCCCTTGGAAGAAGCCAAGATGTAGTAGTGTGTCAAGCAGGAGGGAGTGGAAGACAGTATCAAAGGCCTTGGAGAGGTCAATAAAGACAGCTCCAGTGGGTTGGCCTGAGTCCAGGGCAGAGTGCAGAAAGTTGGAGAACTCCAGAAATGTCGTGATGGTGCTATGGCCCGAGCGGAAGGCGTGTTGCTCAGTACACATGAGGTTGTGTGTGGTAAGATATTTAAAGAGTTGGCCTGCCACTATTTTTTCTAAGGCTTTAGAGAGCAGGGGGAGGATAGATATTGGTCGGTAGTTACCCGGGGAGGAGCTGTCCCCACCCTTGAGAATAGGCATGATGACCTCTGTTTTCCAGGCAAAGGGGAACTGACCAAGGCACAGGGAGTGATTGAGAAGGGCTGTGATAGGGGTGAGCACTGCATCAAGAACTAGGAGGAGGAGCCTGGTATCTAAGGGGCCATTACTGGGGCTGGTGCCTTTTAAGGCTTTAGTTAGGTATGACCTGGTTTCCTGCAAGGAGAAGGTGTGAAGGTAGAAAGGGGGTTCATGAGGGTAGGTGGCTGTGAGGGAGGGGTGGGGTCAAAGAAGTTGCTAGGGGGGACTGAGCTAAGGTTGGAGAAAGCAGTGTTTAGGCAGTCGGTGATGCTTGAGGGGTCCATGGAGATGGTTCCATCCACACTGTGTTGGGGTGGGGAAGGAGAGTGCAACTTCCCATTCAGTTCTTTTAAGTTGTCCCAGAACTTCCAGGCAGCCCCCCAGGAGGAGGCGAGGACTGATCTATAATATTCCACCTTGGTCTTGCGAATGGCCCAGGTGCACCTGTTACGCTCAATATTATAGGCTTGCCTATCAGCTGGTTTACCTGAGTCAATGGCTCTGTGCCATAGATTATCCCTGTGCCTCAGCTATTGGACAAGAGATGAGGTGACCAAAGGTGCATTGTGTTTTTTGGTTTGGGTTTTGGTAAGGGGTGCAAAAATATTGCAAGCAGAGTTAAAGGAGCGAGTGAAGAAGGCAAACGTGGCATCTATGCTAGGAGTGGTGTTTATAGGTAACCAATCCCAGTGGGTAAGGAACTGACTGAGTTTATTCAGGTGGCCGGGGTGGAGGCACCTATGGAGAATGGTCCTAGGCACGGGCTTGGGCAGAAGAGAGGACCATGTGAAGAGTATTGGGGAATGGTCACTAAGAGAGTTTGGGAGAACAGTGATGTCCACTATTTTGTGGGGGCAGTTTAAGAGGACTACATCCAGTAGCATGTGGGTGCCATTGGAGGGGTTGATTCTGGTTGGCTGGGTGACTAATTGAGTTAAATCAAGGGCTGCAAAGCTGTCCTTGGCCTGGGACGCCGAGCTGGAGAGCCAGTTAGTGTTGAGGTCCCCCACGAGGATCTGCTCAACCTTATGTGGTAGGTTGGCGAGATATTCTAAGAGTGAGTGGATGGCCTGTGTTTGTCTCTGTGGGGGGACACAGGCTTTGGTGATAATGAGTGGGGCCCTTTATGGATCAGGGGTGATTCTGAGAGAGATAGCTTGCGCGCCGTGTTCCATCTTGGGTGGGGGAGGACATGGCCCAGCAGGGTGTCACACATGTAGAGGGTGCATCCCCTGCCATGCTTGCCTACTCTATCATCCCTGAAAATAGTATAGCCCGGGAGGGTGACGAAGAAGTCAGGGGTTGATTTAGATAGCCAGGTTTCCAGTAGCACAAGTACGTCGGGTTGGTGCTGTATAATCCAGCATTGTAGGGCAAAGGATTTCCTCAGGAGGCTACAGATGTTCATTGAGGTTATCCCGAGGCCAGTCACAGGAGGCATCTGTGGTTGGCTGGTTGAGATAGGGCCAGGGTTATGATAGATGTTACCAGACAATAAGGAGATTACCCTGAGGAGTGCTAAGTACTGTTTAGAGCTTTGAGATGCACTCAGCTCCACCTCAAGTTACACTCTCTTCACCAGCTACTACTCTTTCTTTTCATGGTCCTAAACATTCTATGGAATCAGTGACACCATTCCAGGCTATTGATATGAATGAACCCATAATGGTGTTACGAATGTCATAGAATATCCAGGCAGTTGAAAAGAAAGAACAGCAACTGCTGAGGAGAAAGGGATTCAGTGTAGTTACAAAGGCAAAAAGATAAATGAATTTAACCAAAAAGGTCAAAATATGGAGACTAGAATATTTTAACTGCTCAGCACTGTATTACCAAATTCCCTCAGCACTGTATTACCAAATTTCCAATTTTCTAATAAAGTAAACAACAAAAATCCTTTGTTCATTGTCTGGTTACTACATATATTTTTATTACGTAACAAAATGGCCAAAAACAAATGTTCATGGATTAACCAGGTCTGACTATAATAGCATTCCGTATTGACCTCTACTCAAAATCCATAACGCAGTTGTATTTCTATGATTTTTTTATAATTACTGGTGCAAGGAGTTAGTCCTCAAGACACACACACTCACACACACAGACACACACACACACACACACACACACACACACACACTCACTCTCTCTCACTCACTCTCGGTCACTCTCTGAAATAGACTTTTTTTTTTAAACTGTCATGCACGGCCTGTCCTGGATCACATTCAGTGTCTACCAATCTGGACAGGCAACGGGATCAACCAGATATTTGTTTTAAAATTAAAAGGCAGGCTCAACCAGCTAAAGAATAAAAAAGTTAACTCGATAAAGATTGGAAGTGTGGTGAAACATGGCGACTCGTCGGTAAGTGAAAAGTGGAGCTGCCATATTTGTTAAACTGTTTAGCCCACCCACACACAGAATTCTAGCCAATGAAGTGGCTCGGTACATGTGAGTGACAATCGAGGATGCTGCCAGTGAAAGAAAGTTTCTCAAAATGTCATAATTTATAAATGGTGTGATAAAGGGGGTCACCAGTAATTATATATTAATAGCATTCAATATCGGCTTCTACCTGATATTATATATTATTATACAATGGCAAGAAAGAATGCTGCACTCTGATTGGTCAGTCTGGGACTGGACCCGTGATGTTATCCTGGAATAACATCACGTATCTAGTCCCAGCACACACATGACCACATCATACATGCACGCATTAAAATGAATCACCGCTCACTGTCCAATATCTGCACTTCCCTGTCTACCCATAGAGCCAGAAGTCATCCCTTGGGCAGAGGTTCAGTTGTTCCGGCACTAATTAGGCAGTCCACACATAGCTCCAACAAGTTCACAAGTGAATCCCAATTTAAAAAAAAACAAAAAAAAGTACAAGGAAAATGAAGTAAAGCCCTGGATCCACCACTTAGTTTCCCTAGCGCAATTCTGCATGTGTCTCCTGCATTCAAAAGTGCCGTACTCGCTCTTCAAACAATGGCTGCATTTGCATGAATATGTAAGAAAAGAAATCCCCCCCACAATACATATACATTTTATCATTTAATCCCTACTACTTGTGGTGATTTATTCACTGAAAGTCATTCAACGGAACTGCAGAAGAACCCACTCTTTGTGAGCGTCTTCACTGTGAGCGAGTGAGCATGTCTTCAAACAGCCACCACGTGGCTCTCACTCACACGCTCACTCACTCTTCAAGCCACTTTGTTCAATTTTTTTTTACTTTAGACCCCACCAAGTAAACAAATCACAAATATTCTCCCTACCACCTCCCTGCATCCTTTCCTGTCATTTTCCAGACATATTTAGGGCAGCAGGTGAGTGGTCGTAACGGGCGTGGTGCAATCTCTGATTCCGAACAACAGCAGTATGAAAAGCTAGTCAGAAAAATGCAAAGTAATAGAAAAACAAAATCAAAATCACTCAAAACCCTCTGCTAAAACAGAACATAAACAACCTGGGAATACAGCACATGAACAAAGATTAGCAGTATTGACAAAACATTGCAACGGGAAGTCCAGAGCCACATGAAAATACAGCAGCTCCACCTATTGGCTGAAACAAGAAATTAACACTATTTTTTTTTTTATAACGTAACCTAAAAATATGGCAACAAATGTACTTTAAATGTAACCACCCAGTCCCCTGGGATTACTAGAATCCTATCAGTAGTAGTGGTGCTAGGAAGGTAGCAGGCAGCTGGTATGGAGCTCATTAGGGGCTTCTTAGAAAATTACATCATTGTTTACTCAGCTAGCCTGAGAGAAGAATGATTAGGTCATTTGGAACTCTTGCAGCAGCATGACCCTTTCCTGTGTGCAGCTGCTGTGGGGAGCTTAGAATGTTCAGTCTGTAGTTAGTCTGTAGTGAGACAGTGTTCAGTGTGGAGGTGAGAGTGGCAGAAGAATTGCCAGTTGGGCTCTGAGTTGAGGGCCCAGCATTTCTCACCCCAGTGGAGTACAATTTCCATCTTCCAGTGAAGTGGTGGAGATTGTTCTGCAGCAGGATGTCTTGATTTCTACTCCCAGTGAAGTGGAAGGAACTGCTTTTCCTTAGTGGATTCAAGGGGCAATCCCCTGAAGGTCCTTGGTGTGTTTCAGCTGCCTTGGAAAAGAACTGTTGAGAGACTGTTTTGACCTGCTACCCAGGAGAGGTGCCTTTCTTCCTGTTGTTCCATGCTCAGTGGACAGCGCAACTAGTTTGTGAGTACTGTTCTAAGGAGAGAAGTTCTCCAAATATTTAGGGGAATCGTTTTCTGGGGTGTGTGTGCCCATGGATAAGGCTAGAATGCAGCTGTCAGTGCCCCTAGTTCATCCAGGGGAGTGACTTTCTGTAAGCTGTTCACCCAGGAGAGTGCAGTTTGTTCTTTGGTCACCCCAGTGAGTGGCGGAAATGGAAAGTATGGAATCTCTAGCATTTCAGTAGGGAATGCTGTAACCCTGATGGAACGGCACAGACTGTCAGTTGGGGCAAAGGGTGTGAGGAACGTCATCTGAAAGCTTACAAGGCAGGGCTTCCTGGTTCATAAAGGGCACCAGTTTTACCTGAGCAAAGGCCAGTGCTGCAGGTTTAGGTGTGTGGCTGAGTTTCACATAATTGCACCTATGTTGGAAGAAGAGTTCTGAGTGCGTGACTTAGTTTCACAATATGTGCAGTCATGGGAGAAAAATGTTTGGGTGCGTGGCCAGGTGTCCACTAGATGCACCATGGGGAAATGGGAAGAAGATGTTCTTTTGTGTGTTCATGAACTGTACTGCATGCAAGGAGAGTTTGTGAAATGTACCTAACCTGCCTTGAGCTACGCATGGGGGTCCACTTCTGCTTTAGTTTTCCATCTGTTGAATAAAGCCATACTGCACAATCCTGGTTCTGGGTCTAGACATTCTAATTATTGCTTCTGGTTGTTGGATTTACCTGGGCCTCCTCAGCAGTTTAGAGCTAGCATATGCCTAGCAGCCTCCACCATGGACCTGGGTTGTAATTTTTACAAAAGGTTCAAGAGATTTGTTCTTGTACCCCCACCCCTCTCTTCCTCTAGAAAATGAATCTGGTATACAGCCTAACACCAAGGATTGTACCAATCTTTTGAAAAGTAAACGGTATGCCAATATGTGGCTACCAGTGTCCAGATTTCATGGGAGATGTGTTAACTTGTTATAAGTGGCTGGGGGGGTTACATAAATGTAGTTGTTTTCAATTTTTTTCCCTTTGTTTTACAAAATGAGCCATCGTATAATAAGAATAATACACTCCAGGATGTGTGTCATGCTGGTATAACATCACTTCTGGGGTTCTGGACACACTTGGCTTGTGGCCTTGTGCCCAACCACACCAGGCATGACGTTATCCCAGCATGACACACACCCTGTAATGCATTATTCCTTTAATAGCATTCAGTATTGGCTTCTACCCCATGTTATATATTAATAGCATTCAATATTGGCTTTTGCCCATATTATATAGTACCCAGGTCACACCTGGAAATGAGCCTCGGCTTAGTGTGCCTTTCCCGCTCATCAAATTTTAAATAAAAATAAATAGAAATATATTACTAGTATTCAATATTTTCCATAAGTGGAAACTGTTTAATCAGGAAAGGCACTGTAAGGCGGAGCTTATTTTCAGGTGCGACCTGGGAGCACAAGGAAGTTAAGTGACTTGCTTAGGTTAACACAGTATCCAAGTGGGGGCTGATGGGATTTAAACCCAGGTCTCCAGGTTTGCAGCTCAGTGTCCTTAACCACTATGCTAAATTGCCTCCATACTCTTTCAAATACCGTAGTGTTTATTCAGCTTACTGTACTTAGCAAACCATATTCTGCATATGTTTACTACTCTTTGTTACTGTTCAGTTCAGTAGCTTTTAAGATCTTTTTTTTTTTTTGCAAGTAATTTTTATTTTTCATATATTCCATGAATATTAAACAGGATAGTCATATAAACATATTGTATAATTCAACATATATTTAGCCATAATAATGCCTACTTTTTGGAAGGTGGCTTCTTATATACAGTAGCTTTTAAGACCTAAACAATTGAAATAGTTTATTTCACTAAAAATATCACCAACAGCTTAATCTGGTTCAATGTCAGTTGGCAATCATCTGTATCCCCTCCCCCGGGATGAGGCTGAAAATAGACAACGTTGTCTAGTCCTCCTTTCCCGGTCAACAAAGACTAAATAAATAAATAATTTCCATTACTACAATATTTTGATTTTTAATTAATTGTAAAACAGTTTATTATTAGAGAGAGGTAATGAATGATTATTAAAGTCCTCTTTTTATTACAATTTGCAACCATGTGCCCTAAGCAAGAGACATCTAATAAAGTCTTGAAACATGGGTTTTGGTTTTGGAGGCATACATTGAATAAAGGGGAACATTGTTTAACTAGGAGTAGCACATTAAGCCGAAGCTTGTTTCCAGATGCGACCTGGGGTCACAAGGAAGTTAAGTGGCTTGCTCAGGATCACACAGTATGCGCCTAGGCAGCTGTGGGATTCAAACCCAGGTCTCCAGCTCTGCAGCTCAGAGCCTTAACCCACTGATTTATACTGTCTCCTCTGGCACACAGATGTACAACAGATGGGTCCAGTTTTTCATTTTTCCTGTCTTATGATTTCAGACTACTGTGCCCAAACCAGATATTGCTGGCATTATTAATAGGAACACAAGAGCTCCAAGGTTATTTATTTGAACTCATTCCACAATTAGAAATAAAATGAATAGACATTAAGCAATGAAAAGTGATGACAAAACGTATGGCTGCGAGCAAAGGAATTATTTCCTATTTCTCCCTAAATTAGAGAATATCATGACGTTTGCAGATGGGATGAGTATGGGTTAGATCATTCCCTGTAGTACAGTGTATGCCCTGACTCCACGCCCATCCATCTTTTCTCCCCATCCCTACCATCATAACCAAAGGGAATACTGAAAAAGGTCTTGAATGGCAGGTTTAAAGAATGGTTAATTAAAGCAGGTAGGAGGCAGGGTGGGTCTCTGCTGTGGACAAATCCATCAGTAATGTTTTATGGATTGCAGGGGATTCAAAGACTGGTAGGCAGTAGGTGAAATCAGTGAAGCGAAACTGGGAGAGTGAGGAACATGTGCAGCTGTGCAATCTAGGGTGGGGTCTGTTTCAGACTCACCTGCCAGCCAAACCAGTGGCCCAGACATGTTGTAAAACCCACGTACCTGACCGGAATGTAACTCTCAGCACATAATTACAAGAGATCCAAAATAAACTCACTTTCTAAAAATGAGACGGTGGGAACTGCAATATTATGCCTCAGTTTTACACTGTGTTAGCACTGAATGTTTTCTAAGGAAATACTACTAACAGAAGAATTTTCAGCAGTTAGTGAGGTAACAATACCCTTGTCCAACCTTGGGGCTCCCCCGCAAGAAAATTCTTAAGGGTTCCGAAATGTTGGGAGTTAGTGAGATACTTGCCTGAGTTCAAACATAGGACTCAACTCCTGAGGCAGTTACTAAAGGCTCTGAACTGCAAGAGGTTGGTGGGGTCTGGACTTGCATATCCATGTTTAAAGTTGGGGATGACCCCAGAGAAATTTACTAAAGGTGCTGAACTATTAGGGCCTAGTGGAGTATATTGTAGTGTTTAAACCCAGGTCTCAACCCCGTGGCTCAGTGTGGAAGGGACACCTCAGAAAGGACATAGACGGGGTAGAGGTAGTCAAGAGGAGGGCAACTAAAATGGTGCAGGGGTTGCACCAAAAGGCCTATAGAAACACAGAAACATAGACTTTGATGGCAGATAAAGACCGCTTGGCCCACCCAGTCTTCCCATTTCCTTACCTATTAGAAAAGTTGAAGATCCTAGTTAACCAATAGCCTATTTACTCCTACCCCCCACCAGAACTGCCTTTTGTCTATCCCACACATTCTTGAATTCCAGTGCTGGTTGTGACCCCACGACCTCCTCAGGAAGGCTGTTCTATGCATTCACCACCCTCTCTATCAAAAATGCTTCCTCATGTTGCCCCTGAGTGTCCCCCCCCCGGCCCATCTTCAAATTGTGCCTCTAGTTCTACACATCTCTTTTTCTGAAATATGCTACCCTCTTGGACATTGTTGATTCCCTTGAGGTACTTGAAAGTTTCTATCATGTCCCCCCCTCCCTCCTTTCCTCGAGGGTATACATATTAAGCTTCTTTATTCTCTCTTCGTATGGCTTCTGGTGCAGACCCTGCACCATTTTAGTTGCCCTCCTCTGGACTGCCCCTATCCTGTCTATGTCCTTGAGGAGATGGAGTCTCTAGAACTACACGCTGTTCTCCAGATGGGGTCTCACCAACTGTCTGTACAGAGGGATAACAACCTTTTGTTTTCTAAATGGTGGTGCCTCTCCCTTTACATTCCAGAATCCACCCAGCCCTCCTCATTGCCTTCTTACATTGCTTGCCTACCTTTAGGTCATCTGATATGACTACCCCCAGGTCCCTTTCCATTTTTGTTATTGTTACTACCCCCCCAATTGTGTACTCTTCCCCTGGGTTCTTGTTTCCCAGGTGCATTACTTTGCACTTCTTTGCATTGAATCTAAGCTGACATATCTTTCACCATTCCTCCAACTTTGTCAAGTCCCTTCTCATCCTTTTCACACACCCTTGTGTATCAATCCTGTTGCAGATCTTTGTGTCATCTGCAAAGAGGCATACTTTTCCTTCCAGTCCCTCTGCAATGTCACTTATAAAGACATTAAAGAGGATCGTTCCCAGTACTGAACCCTGCGGTTCCCCACTAGTAACCCCCCTTTTTGCAGTGTGGACTCCATTTACTATTACCCTCTGCGTCCTGTTGTCCAGCCAGTGTTTTACCCAGACTATCACCCTGGGACCCTCTCCTAGGCTGGCTAACTTGATTATTAATCTTTTGTGTGGGACTGTGTCAAATGCCTTGCTAAAGTCTAGGTAGGCCATGTCCACAGCCCCTCCCTGGTCTACTACTTTGGACACCCATTCAAAGAAATCTATGAGATTCATTTGACATGACCTTCCCACTGTGAATCCATGCTGCCTATGAGGAGAGATTGAAGGATCTCAACAGGTCCACTCAACATGAGAAGAGAGCAAACGGACACGAGAGAGACCTACAAGTACCGGACAGTGGTAAACAAGGTGCAGGAGGGGAGTCTCTATCAATCGAGAAGAAGCACCTGGCCCAGATGGCATGTGATGTAGCTGTGGGGGGACTTTAAGAGGGATGTGAAGAAGTGCTACTTCACTGAAAGAGCTGTAGATGCCTAGAACAGGCTACAAGTGGAAGTGGTGAAGGCAAAAACAATCAGTGTATTCAAGAATATGTGGGATAGACATAAGGAAATACTAATAAATAGGCAGGGAAAAGGGAGGGTCACCAAAGACAAATTAGGGTCTACAGAGACAGAATAGATTGGGATCATCTGGGCAGACTGGGTGAGCCAAGTATTTCTTTACTGCTGATGAATTCTATGTTTCAATGTTTCTCATCCCCTGTAAATGTTATCAAAGCCTCTGAAGTCTTAGAGGTTAGTTGGTTATGTGCCTGTGTCAGAACTCGGGGTCACCTGTTGCAAAAATTACTAAGGGCAATGAACTGTTAAGGGATAGTGGGTTAGGTGCCCGTGTCTAAACTGGGAGATCTCCCCCAGAGAATGCTTCTAAAGGGTCAGAACTGTTAAGGATTAGTGAGATACTTTGTGCAAGTCTCTAAACTTGAGGTTGGAAAATGGGTGAAACAATTACAGCTCTCTAGTTGGCTAAGAGACTTGTCTAGGTGGGCATTTATGAGACAACAGTGCCCACCTAGAACAAGTCCTTGTACCACCTGACCCATTACCTATTGAAATCCTCATCTCACATTTCAAGTTTCAAACCTTGAAACCGCCATTTTTTTCTGACCCACGAGATGACCAACAGATGAAAAACAAAATGTCCAATAACCTTATCGTACATTCTGAAGTCCTCAACAAGCAAAGCCTAATCATGCTTGGAGACAAGGGTAGCACTTTGCCGCAGCCTCCAGCTAAGGAAAAAAAATGAAAAAAATAACACACTGAGAACTCTTGTTTCCTCACTGTCACCTCAGGACAGCTCGACACTATTAAAGCAGATCGGCTAGAGGTAAATATGAAGAAAAACATCAATTTGGTAATTAAAGTATTTTCAGAATGGACTGCTGCTGAAAACATTGCTGTGAACCAGCAGAGTAACTCCCCTCACAATCTGAATAGCAAACATCCTGGAGCAATTTTATGCCAAGGTGCAGTATTCTGTGTCCGGCTTCTGCTTCTCTGCACCGGCCTAGACAGACACCTCAATAGCCATCTGTCAGCTGCAATGTAAGCCTGATTAGTGATCTTTTCCACTCCTTAAACAATGTTCTGACCTCAGTTTTAAAACAAACTCTGGTCAAAGCTGATAAGGCTGTGGAGAGCTTTTGGGATGCTTTTACCCATTATTTCTAATGAATTTGCAAAATGCAGATCTGCTGAGAGGCAGTTTCAATGTAGTCTTCCTTTTACACATTTTTACAATGTAGTTTCCTAGACTATGCCTGCTGATTGCTATATATTTAGCCTGGATAGTTCACAGAAGAAATGGTACCTTAGTTTTGGGTGGCAGAGCACTGGCAGTAGGATTCTGGAATGTGTCATACATAGGCAGGAGCTGTGTGCAGGCGATAACGCCCAGTGGCCATATACCTCAAGCACTCGCATGTGGATCCATCATTCTGGTGTGATTGCACTACTCAGTGCGGGTGACAGCCAATGCTGTACCCACTCACACAGGTCCCAGAACAGGCATGTTACAGCCAACCTCCCATTCGTTTGTACAATCGGGGAACTACAGATGCACTGTCCATAGCCTGGAGCATACACTGCAAATGGCATTGCAGGATACCGCACCCCATGGCACCCAGGATACCTCAGCAGTCTGGAGGATGGCATGTTACACAGGGGAAGGGGGGAAGGTGTGGGCCTGCAGCACTATATGACAAGAAGATATACAGTAGCATCGACAAGGATGCATAGGAGGTACGTCAATTCCCTCTTATGGTTTTCCAGGGACATACACACGGCTGCATACATTGGTGGGTCCGTAGCTTGTGTAGTGCCCCAATGCATGGTACAGCCACTTGGGTCATTCCTGAGTGCAGGTCACCGGCCCGGGTCCAGTGCAGTCGGTGGCTGGCCATGGCCATGGCAGGGTGTGGTGCGCAGTGCCAGTCTCCACAACAGGTCAGATATGGGGGAGCAGAGCTGTCTACGTACCAAGGTGGTGGGCGGGGGTTCTTTATGCTATGGATATGGACCATGGTTTCCTCTGGTGCGACTGGGTTCAGGGGGGCCCTACACTATGGAGCTCTTCGGGGACGGAGTTGGATCGAGCAGGGATGGGAGGGGGTACCTCCAGTCCACCAGGGCTGCCAGGCTGCTGTGCGCCTGGGTGCACTTCTGCAGCCCACCTGTGGGTGGCTGGCTGGGTTAGGCCAGCTATTCATGGCCTAACTGTTGGCCGCGCTGCTCTGGACTATGAGAGGCACATTCCCACTGAGTATGCCGTAGCATGGCATATGCATGGGAACACACCCTTGACTTGCACAGCATACTATTTGTGTGCACCCTGGCCCATTCCCATTTGGCCAGTGCATCCCGCACATTTGAATATCACGCTGCAGCACATTGTTGGAGTTGCGCAGCACATCTCCCTTTTCTGCCGGGATGTGCCGCCACACCTCCTTTGAATACAGGGGCCCTGGACTAGGCTACCCTGAAGAAATACATTATCAAAATGGTAAAATCATGACCCCACTGAAAACAAGATATTTCATCTAATCTTGGGCAGCCTGAGTAAATACAGTGCAAAAATGTATAAATGAAGATCCCTATGACTATGAGCTATACCTTATCCCCTGCACTATTCAGGATACAAAATATGGGATACAAAATATTTAAAGGAAATCTACTCTAAACTGAACTTCACTGTGTTCACTGACATAAACAAACAGTTTCTTTATTGTTTTATAACATATTAGAATGCAGTATTTATTTTGAATGTTGTGGCCATGTGGATGGTGTGTACAGAGAGTGTGTGTGTGTGTGTGCGCATGTGTGAGTGTGTGTGTGCGCATGTGTAAGTGTGTGTGTGTGTGTGTGTGTGTGTCCAGGACACAAAATACAGGATAAGAAATATTTAAAGGAAATCTATTGTAAACTGAACTTCAGTGTGTTCACTGACATAAACAGTTTCTGTATTGTTTTATAACATATTAGAATGCAATATTTATTTTGAAAGTTGTGGCCATGAGGATGGTGTGAACAGAGTGTGTGTGTGTTTTGCTGTAGCTCAATATATTTTTTTCCCAAAAAGCATAGTAGAAAATGCTTGCTAATTGCTACATATTTAGTCTGGGTAGTTCAATGAAGGGCTGGCATATGTCTGAGACAGTGTCCATCAGATATTGTCTTTAGAGGTTAAAAACGCAGTGTAAATTATAGATTTGCTGGGAAAGGGATGACATTTATGAGGTATGAATCTTTCTTGAAAGACGTTACATTCCCAAGTGAAACTAGTAGTAAGAAGCTGTTTAAATGCTAAGTATTTAAATGTGCAAGTTGTTACATTCTGAAGGGGGGTAAACAAATCTCCAGCATAATAGGCAACCAGTATTTAACAAATATTTAACAAGCTGCTTCAATTTCCTAATGGCATCTGATAAGCAGCTTGGAGTTATGTCTCCAACATTCTTAACAGAAAGAAGGGAGTATTTTGTTTCAGTTGTCATGGAAGGATACATTGAAAAGTCCAAAACATGAGTTCCACGATACTCCATTTTCCAGCTACAGATAGCAAGATCGTAGGTATCATAGGTATTTACAAGCTGTGCAGACTTTCATCCCTTTTGCTTGCCATTTTTCACTAATCCAGTCTATATTTATTGTGGTAGAATTTATCTAGTCACTGTTTGAATAAATCCATAGATTACCTAGTGACTAGCTCTATTGGAAGACTGTTTCATAGTGGCACTACTCTCTGGCTGAACCAATATCTTCTTTTTAAAAGGTTCCATCTATCTAGAGTTAGCTGGAGTGCATGACCCCTAGATTCATACATATTTTTCTTTTGTTTCAGGCCTAGTTCCTCACATAGTGCCTTATCTTGTAGTGCCCTGTATACCATGCACATATCCCCCCTGATTCTTCTATAGTGCAGTGTAAACAGATTCAAACTATCCAGTCTTTCTGAGTATGTTTCCTCCCCGTGACCTGTCATTAGCCTTGTGGCTCTTCTTTATATATTTTCAAGTTTCTTTATGTCTCCTTTCTTATACGGAGACCATACTTGTGCGCAGTATTCCAGATGGGGATGTACCAGTGCTTAGTATAAGGGTAGCGATACTTTGCTGTCTCTGCTCTTCATGTGGCGCAGTATACAATTTAGTGATTGATTAGCTTTTTTGGCGATGAAGTTAAAGTGCTGGCTGAACTGTAGGTCATTTGCCCACAGCCATAAAAAGTGAGGCAAGACCAAAAAGACTACAAAGCCCGCCACTCTGTTCTAACAGACACTGACCTTAAGAAACTACAAGAGTCACCACTAAATATGGATACAGTGCCTGGCCTCATGTGAAAGGTATGGCTTGATGTACAGATCCATGTGGTCAGGCATTGCTGAGAGGGTTTAAGAGAACAGATACTGGAACTGTTCAATGTTCATTCTGATGAGCATGGCCTCTGGAACATTTCATTGAGCCACAAAGAAGCAGCAAAAAAAAAATCCTAAAAACCCTGCAGAACAAAAGAAAGACAGAAACAAGGGATTCATGTAATAAGATCCCATGAATCCACTCCGCCCTGTTATATAATTTACAACATACTCATCCAAACTGCCAAAAGACACTCCAGCATTTCACTGCCATCCCCTGAGACAGCCACAATCCATTCCAGACTCCATGCCATGCAGGTATGCAAAAGTGCCAATGTGGAAACATTTCTTGGGGACAGCAATGGCAAAACTAAGCAAAGAGGCACAACTGTGTAAACGTTATACCAACTGCAGCATGAGGGCCACTGCAGTACAGCTCCTGCCTGCCTGACACCAGTCTCAGCAGCAGAGAAATTACAAGTATGTCTGATCACTGAGCTGAAAGCAACCTCACTAACTACTGGGCTCCCAAAGCTGAAGATCAGAAACAGTGGAGCAGTACACTGGGTGCATAGCCATTTGTAGGCACTGGCAAATCCTGCAGTTGCTGGAGGGGCCCCTCCTCGTGGGGGCCCCCCAACCATAGAAGTTTCCCTTATTTGTTTTTCAAAAACATTTTTAACTCAGCTTTATTCAAGCATAAAAGATAAGAGGCATGCAAATAGATGTAATTTCACATTTCATGAAATTGACAAGACTCTTCAATTACCATAAATATCAATTAAGCAACATTTCAGATTAATAGGTTATTGTGTTCTGAGTCTTGTGTTCAAATTAAACACATATAGATTAGAATCATATCATATCATGTTCCTTCTCAAAAAAAAGGGGGGGGGGAGAAAGACAATGTCAAAAATTATGTCAAAATTTAGGAATAATTAAAACTCCCCTTGTTACCAATGTGTGGTATCTATGTGCCTCTACTAGTGGGTGTGAAATAACTGTACATTAGCATCAATGCATTACAAGTCCATAGTTTGTCTGGATACTTTCAAAGAGAAAAAAAAGAGAACCACATGAAAGTATTAATCACTGGGGAAAGGCCAACAATTAGTCAACAGTGGCCATTTTTGGCAGGCTGCACGCCCCAAGAAAGAGAAAAAAAAAGAAAACCCTCCCCACAGTATAGGGCCATGACACACCATACAACTAGTTTGTGAGAGTGCTTGGAGTATAACAGGGTGCATTTGGCATTGGTGAGAGCACACCATCATGCTCTCAATCTACCGCTTCTCTCTCTAACCACCATGCTTCCCAAACATTGCCATCTAACACAATGCTGTTCTAGCTTAAGGCGTAGTCTGGCCGTTATGGTCTCCAAGTTTTAATTTTTTTTTAAATCTTAATTTCTTTTTAAAACTATAATAAAGGGCCGTGCAGCATCTTCTGATGTGGCAGCACAATGTCATGAAATGCCTCGCCAAGCGTTGACCCAGTACATAAGAAACAGATGGGCAGCAATGGATGGGATGAGAGGAACAGCCCCAAGGACTAACACTGCTGTCTCCCCCAAAAAGAAAAAATTAAATATACCACTGGTTGAACTGAAAATAGAATAAAATGGTGCACTTACAGGTGAAACACGTGGGGTAAAGGTGGGCCAAGAAGGTGGCCCCTTAACTTTACAAATTCTGATGGGGGTCCACCAAACCCTAAAGCCAGCCATGACTGGGTGGGCAGCAGACAGAAAAGAAGAATGCAGCTCATTAGAAAAAAGAAGAAACACCACTGCAAACTGAAACCAGCTTTTTGCTGACACCTGCAGGTACCTCCAACCCAATGAATCACTTCAGCCCAAACAACTACAGCTTCTTCCTGCCGATAAATTTAATCATCTACAGTACATAAAGTAAAGGGCTCAGGTTTTCATTTTCCCTCTTTCCCTTTACAGAATGTGCTACTGTGGGGTGCAAAAAAATGTTTTTTTTCTTTTTTAGGGACAAGTTTTTGTGCCAGTATTTAAAAACTTTAATAAATTTAATTATTCTAATTTCCAAAAGTTACATCCTGTGTCTGTGTTATTACTGTACCTAGAACCTACTTTCTAAGCACAATAATACCCTCCAGGGTGGGCAGTATTGGCCTATAACCACCCTTCCAAGGGCTATAAGGCCCTCTGACTGTGGTGTCAGGTCATAAGATGCCCCTGGGCAGGAGGGTGTAGCCCAATACCACCCACCCTGTCAGGTGTTATTGCTTGCATAAAACCCTGAAGATGCTTCTAAAGAAACTGCACTGTTAGGGGCTAGTGGGTTATGTGTCTTTGTCTAAACTCAGGGCTCATCCCCTGAGAATGTTAAAAAAGGTGTTGAATTGTTAGGGTTAGTGGGATAGTAGGCAGTATAATGTTGTGGTTTAAGGCTCTGAGCTACAAACCTGGAGACCTGGGTTTGAGTCCCACAGCCCTCACATGCATACTGTGTGACTATGAGCAAGCCACTTAATTTCCTTGTGCTCCCAGGTCATACCTGGAAACAAGCTTCGGCTGAGTGTGCCTTTCCTGATTAAATAATTTCCCCCTCCCCCTTTTCCTTAAGTGCCTGGATCTAACTTCATGGTTCGCTCCCTGCAAAAGTTAATAAAGGGTCAGAACTGTTAAGGGTTAGTGGGTTACAGACATGTGTTAAAACTCAGGGCTCACCTCCTGAGAATGTTACCAAAGGCACTAAACTGTTAGTGGTTAGAAAATGGGCAAAGAAATTTCTCTCTTTTGATTGGCTAAGACACTAATTTAGGTGGGCATCTATCAGACAATAGATGCCCACCAAATAAGAAGCCCCACCCCAAACCTGCCTCATGCCATGCCAAGTATCCTTGTGCCCAGTCTGCTTCATCATTGGCTGAAGCACTGGGCACAAAATTTCAAACTGACGCCATTTTTTGCATCACTTAGCGAGACCTGTCACGCTTGGGGCATGAAAACACACCAAAGAATGTACTTGCCATTGATTTATATATTTTTCCCAGAACAAAAAGCACACATCTTAAATGTTTTTCACTTTCCTTTATTAACTAATGTCAGTGCGCACAATCACATTTTAAACTGCACATCCGCATTTGTTTTTCTTGGTAAGTGAATCGGGCAGCTGAGTCCCCCCCCTCAAACAAACAACAGCATGTCACATAAAGCATTTACACACTACAAAAATAACCACTTGACTAAATATAAAGTAAAAGTTATTTCAATCTGGTAAACTCTCTCTGATGTTCAAGAGTTCCATGGGATCATAAACGTTGGCCGATGTAGTAACTGCCGAAAGCCGGGAGCGTATCCCCATCAACGGTACAGTAAGTGCAAGTAAGGAAAGGGCCATCACTGCTCCTTGGTCCAATTCTCCACATCGACTTAGTACTAAAAACTTAGCCTTTCTCAATACAGTATCTCGGCTAAAAAAATGGAACGCCAATACTAGGCAAAAGTAAAGCATAAAATGTACCTACTTCAGCAGCTTTACTATTTCCTGCCAGCTCAAGCCACTTCACTATGTGCCTGTGGCACCACAGAAACAGCATTAAAATGCCTCGAATTTGGTAAGCTTTGGTTCAGAAAAAAAACATAAATGTTAATAGCAGGAACATTAAAGACCTGCCATAACCCAAGTTTTTCTTGATCTAAATAAATCACCGCGGTAGCTTTGACTGCCTTTATTTGGAACGTTCTTCCGGTTCTGATGCTGTGGCCACTGTGTCAAACCGCATGGCACATATAGTTAGGATTGTTTCATGAATAAAAATAAATGTAAAAAAAAAACAAAAACAGATGTACTGTTCGATTGTGTGTGTGTTTGTGCGTGTGGTTAACCATGAGACCAGATCAAAAGTCATATAGACACTCCAGTACAAGGAAAGTCTACTTCACAAAAAAAAAAAAAAAAAAAATTCTAATGCAGGCAAAGGAACTATTTTATTACAAAAATGTATTTTAAAGTATTTTATTATTTACGTTATTTTATTAAACCTTTTTCCTTTTACAGTGCCCATTTCTAAGCACAATAATACCCTCAGGGTGGGCGGTATGAGGCAATGCGGACCTTCAGGGCTATAAGGCCCTCCGCCTGTGGCGTCGGACCTCACTTACGCCCTGGGCAGTCAGTATTGCCACACTTCCATTCTGCCTGGGTATTGCTTGTCAGTGTGCTAGATGACCGCATCTAAACTCAGTACTCACCCCCTGAGAATGCCACTAGAGGCACTGAACTGTTAGGGGTAGTGGGTTGCATGTCTGTGCCTAAACTCAGGGCTCATCACCTGAGAATGCTACTAAAGGCACTGAACTTTTAGGGGTCAGTAGTTCAGGGGCTTCTGTCTAAATGTCAGACTCACCCCTGAGACTCTACTAAAGGTGCTAAACTGTTAGGGTTAGTAGGTTATGTGCCAATACTGGTGTGGGCACCTTGTTATATGCTACTCACCCTACAGGGAAGTTAGATAATTAAATAAGACTCTGCTCAGTTGGAGTCAGGGTGTCTGGAGTGGGTTGTTCTGGGTTTTGGGTATTCCAGTAGGGACCTGAAAGGAGAGCACAGAGAAGACTAAGGAGACACCAAGGGTCAGAGGTCCTAGAGGAGAGATTAGGAGGTTAGAACTAAACACATACAATACTTACCTGATAGGTAGACAGGTGACATCTGGCCAGACCTCTAGAAATAAAAGGAAAAATAGATTAGTATGGGGAACATGTTGTAGTGACAGTAGAGGGAGAGATACAAAGGTGGCACAGGTCAGCACAGAAGGAAACAAGCATTTGTCAATGCCGAATGTTTGCTTGCTGGCATTGGCATTGGTAGTGTAGGAGTTACAGAGCTGCATAATAGGAATGGCAGTGAAGTATTGAACCGGAGCCAACCCCGCCACCACCCTGCAGAGACTGACAGGCATTGGGGTGTGCCTTTGGGTCATCAGGCACAACAGCCACGCCATTTCACCACACCCTACACTGCAGACACTGACAAGTGTCACGGTGTGCCTTGGGGTCTTTGGCCCTTATGCGCACCCCATTCCATCAGGAAATATGGTGAGATGGGTGCGGTATAGGAGAATAGGGTGAACTTTGGGGCCGAAGAGTCCAAGGCACACCTCGATGCCTCTCACTGGCTGCAGGGTGTGGAATGGTATGAGCATTACAGGCAAGAATCCCAAGTCATACCCCTGATCCCTGTCAATCTCTACAGGGTGGGGCGTTATGGTTGGAAACCCTAATGTCTCAGGCGTTCGTTGGCATTTTTACTCCAAATTTTCAACATGTGTTTTTTGTGACCCCCACCTTATGAACAGTGGCAATATCAGTTTGTTAGCCGAAAGCTGATTTTACGCTTATCACGCCTATTTGGCAATTACAGGTGCGAAACACATTGAACAGGATGTGAAATGACAGCTGTACTGTTCTATGGGGAGGTGGAAAAATGGCAATGTTGAAAATCTGCAGTGAAAATATAAAAAAACTGGTAAAGTCACAAGTGTGTTTAGAAACTGCGTAATGCACACCCATAATGCAATTAGTTTGGGGATTTTTTACAGCAGATTGTCAACACAGGCATTTTGGTACCTCCGCTCATGAACAGTGTCACTGTGATTTTCTTAATCTGTCCCGAACAGTGATTTCCCACAGCGACCACGCATTTCTGTGCTGGAAGTGCAAAAACACATTTCGACCATGGTGTGAAAAATGACAGCTGTACTGTTCATAAGGAAGTGTGGAAAAATGCCAGTGGTGAAAATCTGGACTGAAAATATTAGAAATCCATGAACTTAAGAGGGTGCGTGGAAACTGCACAATGGTCGCTCGTAACACAGTCATTTTATGGACTTTTTTCACCAAATTTTTAACGTAGCCATTGTAACACCTCTGCTCATGAACAGTGTCACTGTGATTTTCTTAATCTGTCCCAAACATTGATTTCACACACCGACTGAGCCATTGTGTGCTACTTGCATGGAAACACGTTTTGGGCGAGACGTGAAAAATGACAGCTGTACTGCTCATAAGAAGGTCTGGTAAAATGGCAAATTTGAAAATCTGGAGTGAAAATAGTGAAAATTCATGAACTTACCAGCATGCATAGGAACAGCGCAACGCATGCTCGTAAAAGTAATTTTGGGGAATTTTTTTACCAGATGTCTAACATAGCCATTTTAGCACTTCTGCTCATGAACAGTGTCACTGTGATTTTCTTAATCCATCCCGAATATTGATTTCACACACCCACTGCGCCATTGTGCGCTACATGCGCGGAAACACATTTTGGGTGAAATGTGAAAAATGACAGCTGTACTGCTCATAAGGAGGTGTGGTAAAATGGCAGTGTTGAAAATCTTGAGTGAAAATATTGAAAATTTGCAAACTTATGAGCGTGCGTAGGAACAGCGCAATGCATGCTCGTAAAACAGTCATTTTGGGGAATTTATTCACCAAATTTTCAACATAGGGTTTCTGGGGGCCTACCTCATGAACTGTGACTCTGTTATTTCGTAAATTGGTCCCAAAAGGTGGTTCCGCGCAGTGACCGCAAAATCACCTTTAGGGGCTGAGTAACAAAATGACAGTGACAGAATTCATGAGGTGGGGTCCCAAAACCCCATGTTGAAAATTTGGTGAAAACATTCCCCAAAATGCCTGAGATATGCACTAAAGTTGAAAAAACCCTATTTATTACATTATACAGCTTACCGGCATTTCCTCAGTTCACGGTCGGCTTTGAAGAGTGCAGATGTGTTTCCGATCCACCGAAGATGATCGCGCCGGACTCCGGAGGTAAGTATGGGGTGAGGGAGGTGTGGAGAGGCAGGGTGTGCAGAGCATGGGCGCGGGTGGGGGGAGCGGGGATCAGGACAGTCAGCGAGGGAAGGTTTTCTCTTTCATGTTTCTTTTTTTTTCCTTTGGACGACGCAGGACTTTTGCCACGCTGGGGTGGGCTCCCAGTGTGACAGCTGGAAGGCTGTTTGGTTGGGATCAGTGAAACTGACGGGGACTGACACCCCTATCGGCCATAGTAGTGTTTGGGGGAGCGATTAGCATGCAATACAGCGTAAGGCGTGCACGGGGAGGGCGCGTTATTTTCTTCGTTGGTGGCAACGTTCAAAACTAGTGTCACTGGCTGTGTCCCTCATTATTGGTGGACATAACACATGCCCCAAAATGCTGTGCCACTATTGGCCACAACAGTGCCACACCTCCATAACCTGCTTTGGCACCAAGCTGCTGCAATATGTTTCTTGCGCTCTGCGCAAGCAAACATAAAAAAGGGGAGTTTTAGAGTAAATTATAAAGTTTTAGGTCAAAGGAAGGAAAATGGAAATAAAATGCAGAAATAGGAAAATAAAGAAAAAAACAGAGCAGGAAAAGAGAAGAAAGTGTTGTGGGGGCTCAGAAAACCTCCTTAGTGTCTCTAGGTAGCCTGGTGGCCAGTTGATTTACGTAGTAGCCCTTTTGGACTTGTGGGAACCCTTATGGGCTAACTGTGCCTTGTATTTTTGTAAAAGGGAGCTTTGGTGGACAAGTGGCTAGAGTTATCCCAGGGGCCAGTGTCTAAAAGTAATAGTCCTAGTGGTCTAGTGGACTAATTCCCTGGTGGCCATTGGCCAACTTTTTAAATATATTTTTTAAGTATATAAAACCAAAACTTTCCCTTTTTCAAGTGAGGTTCCTGGATCCTGATTATGTAGCAGGCACGCAGGGAGGCTGGTCTGTAAGTTGTTGGTTTAGATAAGAAGAGCTGTGGCTGCTGTTATGCATCCTCAAGTTTACTGTGACTGCACTAAAGTCAAAGTGCCGACAGCACTGTCAGCTCGAAGCCAGCACAAAGCTCAGAATGTGGCCTCCTCCATGTGGGTGGGAAAGGAAAGAATGATATCATCAGGAGATGGAGGAGGCCAGGGCTGGCATGTGCCCCCCCTCCACCAATTCAATCCATTTCTCCAGTGGCTGTATGAAACTGCCCCGAGGGGCTTGTTTAGGATGAATGGGAGTGGGCAGGGAGCAAACAGGGCAGAAATTTGAGCCACATCATAGCTAAATGCAAACATCCTGGCTGGCCCGGTGGCGCGGAGGGTTGAGGAGCTGGCGACCCGGGTTCGGACGCGAGCCTGGGCCAACCGGGGTCAGCGGGGGGGTAGGATTGAGCATCCGGAGGACTGCTCTCCTATCCCCAGGGAGGGATCCAGGGTGCCACCGCTCTGCAGCAGCCCCTGGTGACGACTGGGGGCACTACCAGAGTCGGTAAAGTAGTATGGAGTGTGGCAGACATCAGCATGTACGTGCCATGACGTCATTGCGCGCTCGCACTCCCGGGGCTACCAGAACATGGAAAATGGCAGCACTGACTGCGGCAGCTTGATGGCCACTACTCCATCAGCTGATGATGCCTGGACAGGCACGTGCCGGTATTGGATCCTTGCCTGGTGCAGGGGGCAATGGGGAGGTGCCCCTCTCCAAGGTATAGTTGCCTATGCCAGCTGGGCATGCAACTTCAGGGTCGGTGGTGGAGTTGGAGTGGCGGCTGGAGTATGAAGGCAGGTCAGTGGCTGCAGGGGTAAAAACTGTGATATAATAAAAAAAATAAAATAAATGCAAACATCCAAAATGGCCCTAAATTTGAATAAATAAAAGTATGTGCAGGTCGTAGAATGGGGAGGGGTATCAGTGGTCTTCCCAAGGGGAGCATGGAAGTGACAAGTGCAGCACAGTGTAATGCCACACAGTGGCTGACGTTAGAACTACAAGGAGCTGAAAGAAGGATTGGGGGAATGAGAAGTATAAAGGCCATTATATAAGCCATTGTGCAAATACAGGGAGCCTACAGGGACTAAGAGAATAGATACCTTGATAGCTAGGTCCTATGGTCTCTGATGGGACAGAAGGAAACAGACAAGCCAGGCTGGAGCCTGCTGGTAGACATCAGGCATCAGTAGGATGTCCTGACGTCAGCAGCAGGACTTAGAACACCCAGAGAATTTAATGTATAGGCAGGAGGAGGCTGCTATTTGCTTCCTCCCAATGGCCAAACTATAATTTTTCTTGTTTCCTACGTTTGTTTCTCTGCCTGCATCCCCCGTCCTGGCGGCATCTCCCCATCCCAATCACTGACCCATCTTGTGGACTTACGTGTTAACCACCACTTGCACAGATCTGTATTGGTGGGTGACCAGCAATGTAGAATCATGCAGCACTGGCTGGGGATGCTGAGTGAGCTGAGGCATTTGCTCCCCTGGGACATCTGCAAGTGATGCACGTATGCGTGTGCATATTGATCCTCATGCGCGCTGTGTCAGCGTGCATCCCCTCGCACCTGGTGGTCCCAGTAGTTCTACCACCCATACTCCGCTAGATGTCAGGGAAGATTCAGAACTCACAATCTCCCCTCCCTGAGTGAGAGGAATCATCCTGGGATTATCAATCCTCCCTTACCCAGCCGGCCCCGATCGACCCTGGTCCATTTCTGAACCTGGGTCACCAGCGTGGCTGGAGGTAAGGCACCAACACCTCAGCGCTCCATGCCACTGGGCCGGCTCACTACAAATTATTTTATAAATGTGTGACTAGAATTTGATAGGAAATCACCAGTCATCTAACCCAACCATTTTGGCAACCCATTAACCCATTTTTGGTAAAGAATGAAGGGTCTGACCCCAACTGCAAGTGGGTTCTGGAAATGAAGGCTCATGAAATTCATGGCTTTTAGGGGGTGCAAGTTCATCCCTGATTGGCTGCCAGAAGCCCAGGAGCCCCAGCAGGCTAATCAGGTGTCATGTAGGGGTGGCTAAAAGGCTGCAATAGGAGGAGTCCAGGGTTTTCTCTCTTCTCCTTCCAAGCTGACAGGAGGGCTGGGTGGTGGTGCTTTGTCACAGGCAACTCCTCCTTTTGAAGAACTTCAAAAGAAGAGAAAAAAGTAAATAAATAAGCTTAAAGTGCTAGAGCAATTATGGCTACCTCAGCCACAGTTAGAACATACGCACATACGAAATTACCAGCAAATAAAGGCCTTATGGTCTATCAAGTCTGCTCAATCGTGCAGCTAGCAGCCCTTATACTGCAGCTGCCCCTCCCTCCTCTCCCCCCCTCCAGTGACCTTCCCCCTTACCCTGTCCCATCCCCTTTTGAAGAAGCCCACTGTTCTACAGGATACCACTTCCTCTGGCAATGTGTTCCACTCAGACACCACCCTCTCCGTATAAAAAGTGTCTCCTCATTGCTCCTGAACCTCCCTTCCATTCTCAGATCGTGCCCTCAAGCATCCCTCCCCAATTTAAGTACTCATCTTATTTATTCCCTTCATGTACTTGCAGGTTTCAATCATGTCCCCCCTAACCCTCCTCTCCTCCAGGGAGTACATGTTCAACTCCATCAGCCTGCCCTCATAGGTTAAGTCCCCTAGCCCCTGGACCATTTTTGTTGCCCTGAGCTGTACCCCCACCAGTAACCTAATATCTTTCTTCAGGTACAGTCACCAGAACTGCATGCAGTACTCTGGGTGTGGTCTAACCAGTGACATGTATTGCGGTAGGCTCACCTCTCCCCTCCTGGAGGATATGCCTCCAGGACATTGGCCTTTGCAGCTGCCTTTCTACACTGTGCTAGGTTGTTCATTACTGCAGTTATGATCACCCCCAGATCCTTCTCCTCTTCCATCTTGTCTAGTTGAATCCCCCCAGCTAGTAGCTCCTCCTTGGGTTTTTTTGTGCCAAAATGTTGCACCTTGCATTTCTTGGCATTGAACCCCAGCTGCCAAGTATCCTACCAGGACTCTAATTTTGCCAGATCATCTTGCAACCCCTGCCACCCTTCTAAGTCATCCACTACTGCTCCCATCTTAGTGTCATCTGCAAACAGACTGATCTTGCTCTTGATGCCTATTGAGATGTCTGCTGTGAAGATCCCAAACAACACTGGCCCCAGAACAGAGCCATGTGATACCCTGCTCGTCACCACCCTGGAGGATGAGAGCTCCACTCCCACCACCACCCTCTGCTGTCTCCCTTGCAGCCAGTTCACTACCCATCCCACCATCTTTGCCCCCACCCCTGTGCCTTCAAGCTTAATTCCTAGCATCCCAAGTGGCATAGAATCGAAATGCCTTATTGAAGTCCAGGTACAGGACATCCACTGCATGGCCCCTGTCTAATTACCTGGTTACCCAGTCATAGAACTCCACCAGGATGATCTGACAGGATTTGCCTGAAACAAACCCATGCTGTCTGCTGTTCTGCAACCCATTATCCTCTAGGAGAAATAAAGTTAGGGATAGAAAGAGTTAGCCAGCACTAAGTTCCGGTGTTGTTGGACCCTGATAGTCCAACCAGAAGGGGAATGAGGAGAAAGCCAATTTATGTTGATTTTTTTTTTTTTTGTAATTTATAATTTTTCTGTATTTTCTGCCACTTTTTCCCCAGATCCTGGGACCATGGCAGGCACACGCATGCCTGATACCGGCTTGGCCCCTTCCGGCCCACCCCTGGCAATCACCTACCGCCCCCTCTGCCTGCACTTCCCATGGGACCTCCACTCGATGGGAGAGGAACTACAGAGGGGGTGAACAACCTTCCTGGGAGAGGAGAGCTGCCTGTCAGCTGCTCGATCTTGCTCCCTCCCTCCCTCTCCCCCATGCCGGCTCGCCAACGACCCGAGGTCGTCCCCGAACCCAGGTCACCGGTGTGATGCAATGTAAGGCAACCTATGCCTCAGCCCTCAGCGCCACTGGGCCGGCCATGCTGATGTTTTAAAAATCCCAAATCTTTGTTGAAGATCTATATTTTTTGTTTTGGGAGGGGGAGTATCATTTTAGGGAAGGGAGCAAAGTACCTGCATTCCAAATCAGCCAACCAGAGGACAAAGAAGAAGAGGAGTGGAACACCTTTTGACCCAAGAGAAGAGTAGACAAAAAGGACCCAAAGGATGCCATGTCAGTTCAACACCTGGCCAGGGCAGCACTTTGGACAACCAATCCAGCACCCCAGTGACATCACCTTATCTGCACAGGTAGAAGGGACAATATACAGGTGACTGTCACTGGTTTTTGAGAACCTTGGGACGTTTTGAAAGCGGGGGTGGAGTCACTGTTTACATGCCTTTGGTCTTTTTGCAGTGTTCAAGGGGCGAGTAAAGTCTGTTAATATGAAATGTATTGTCTTTTAGCTAGGCTGTGCAGCCAATAACAGAGTTAGATACAGTAAAAGCAATCTTGACATGAAAAGAAACCAGAAGTTTATTTTTAAATAAATCATATTGTTTCAAATTTGATAACCTGCTTGTGTGTCATCCATCAGTGTCATCATTAGCTTTAATTTATTTTATGTAACCATGCCCTGCACTAGAAGTAACCCTTTCTGGAGTTAGCCAGTGTACCATCTTTGCCAGGTAAGGGGAAAACAATGTGCGTAGGTGTTACAATACCTGTGTCTACACTCAGGGCTCATGCCCGGAGAATGCTACTAAAGACAATGAACTCCTAGGGGTTAGGGGACTGGACTGCATGTGCCAATACACATTTAGCCCCCTTGCCAATTTTGGGCTATATGCCATCTGATTCTACTTCATGTAAAGCTGGCCAAGGAGGGGTTGCTGTGCCAAGGGGTCAGCAGTGCCCTGCGTCTGGCTACCCTGTGGAAAAAGAAATGGGTTGGCATCCATTTTAAGGACTGTGGATTGGTATTGACAACAGTGTGAAGTAGGTGGGGTAACTGGTGGGAGAGTGAGGAGAAGAATTGTGTGAGATGGGAGAAGGTATGAGAGGCAGGTGGATCCCCTTACAAGGGTACCCCCTTGGGCTCTTGTGGGTTCCACTGCCAGCTCCCAAGGTCAGCTCCTGATCAAAATGGGAAGAAGGAAGGACTAATGCATCCCAGTCTGTGGGGTATGTCCTGGAGCTGGGTTGAAGAAGCATAATTTCATCAGTACTCACTGGGCTCCAGTTTCAGCTGGATGCTAAAATCCAACACTGGCTGGTGAGTAGAATGTGTGGAAATACCTCTCACTGCGGCATACTGGTCTACCTATAGAAGGTGTCACCTCACCTGGAACCCCTGAGGTGTCCACCACAAACAATAAGGATCAAGGAGAGTTGTCTGTCCAGGAACCTCAGCACCAGGTCTACAAGCATTACCCCCGCTCTTTGTATCCCTGCTTAGTTGTGTGCAATTGGAGAAGGCAGAGGAATCCTTGCCTTTCTTCAACGAGTCTACATGTATGTTAGCCAAAGATTAAGATAAGGCTGATAGTATGTGTACAGCCAATTAGGTGGAGAAACACTATATGCACTTCCTATTATTCAAAGTATATTTACTGTATGTTAAATGTTTTAACAAGGAAAGCATACTGAGCTTGTAAAATCCTGTTTCCAGACACATCCTGTGGTGTAGGGGTGGGGGAGTGATGAACAGTGCAGTAATACAATGGGACATGGAGCAGTGGCAAAATAAATTTCAGCATTAAAAATGACGGTTAAAGCCTGAAGAAAAAGGGCCTGTCAGTATAGCCTTGAGATTTAGAGTAATGAGATGTGAATGAGCTTGATACATCCAGCAGACCTGGGTTTGCTTTCCACAACCTCCGCTTGCATACTGTGTGACCCCGAGCAAATCTCTTATCATCCCCAGTGTGCCCGGGACACTCCTAAAAACAAGCCTTGCACCTAGTGGGCCTTGCCTGGTTATCAAAAGAATAAAAAATAAATTCAGTTTTATTTAGGATATAAACCACTGAGCAGAGCTCATTTACAATAGTGTCCTTTTAAAGCAGACTTCAGATAACAAGCAAACACATTACAGACAGAGGCAGGGCAAAATACAGGATGCATCAGATGAGCATTGAATAGATTTCATAGGCATTACATAGTTTAAAGTTCAAGGGTAAAGCCTAGTGCAGTAGGGGTGTAAAAGATGCAGGCTCAAAGTTGCTGCTACCTATGTGACACTCCTGGAATGATGGCAGCAGGGTTTTTCCCCAGAGCAGAAGGAATAGAGCCATTCAGCAACATTTGAACCGGATGGCCTGAATGCTTTATCTGGTGTAGGGATTCTAGACGGGAGTTTTACATAGTGGGCAACTGTGACTAGAGATGGTGCCCATGGGCTCTATCTGTGCATGGGGTCTTTAGTCTGGTTGATCCAGCGCAGCCTTTGAAAATGTCATGTTTAGACATAATTCAGTTTACATTTCATATATTTCAGAAAGTATGTCCACCCCTTTTCTTTCTCAATGAGGAGAGCTGCATGAAAAACAAGATCACTGCCCCAAGACTTTAAATGCTCTGGGTGCTTGTCTACACTGACATAATCCTCAATTTATGACATTGTTACTATCTCCACAGCAACAGATTGTGATGTCATAAACAGAATTGGGTTGTCAGGCGTAAACAAGCAGCCAGAGTAGATAGGACAGAGAGCCTGTTTTTCTGTAAATGTTTATGGTTAAGAATTGCAGAACAAAATATGAAATATAACCTAAACTGTGTCTATGTCTCAGGATGGTTTATATAGAGTACTATCTCAGGTGTTTTTCAAGACATTTTATTTTCTTTCCATTTTTCCTTTTTAAGATAAAATCTGGCAAGCTGAGATTTGAACCAGCAGTCCTCGGAAGTCCATCTGAGTGCTCTATGCACAGTACAAGGCAAACTAATGAGCTTGTGTCTCCTATGACATGGCAGTCTTTCTTTCATAGAAACATAGACAATGTTGGCAGAAAAAGACTACTGAGCCGTTCGTCTGCCCATAAAACACTAACAAACCGGGGACCTATAGTCCATACAGGGTTGTCGACCACACTATACACCCCCCATGTTCCCTGCCCTCCAATTACCACCATGAGCAAACACGAAGCCCTTAACTCTGTCCCAGCTCTGCTTAAAACCATTAATAGTTTTGGCACCCGCCACATCAGTTGGCAGATTGTTCCACAGCTCCACCATCTTTTCTGTAAAATAAAACGTTCTTACTTTCCTCTTGAACCTCCCTCAACAGTTTCCATTCACTCCCCCATGTTTTTGATCTGCTGCTCATGCTAAGTAGGTCATCATTGTTTACCTTGTTCATTTTTCTATCATGTCTCCTCCCTCACATCTGGCCTCCAGTGAGTACATGTTCAGTGCCCTCACCTTAGCCAGTGTTCGTAAGATCTGCCCTGCTGGCTCTGAATCTTTCTTTCTTTCTTTCTTTCTTTTTCTTTCTTTCTTTCTTTCTTTCTTTCTTTCTTTCTTTCTTTCTTTCTTCCTTCCTTCCTTCTTCCCTCTCTCCCTCCTTCCTTTCTTTCTTTCTTTCTTTCTTTCTTTCCTCAACTACCATAACCAATAAAAGGCTGTTTTAGAATAATGTGTCTAAAGTGATAAGGTCATTGGTTCTTTGGCCTTATGTGTTGGTCTCCGCACTCCCCCCAGGCTGTATCTGGAAACAATCTGTTGTCAGATCTGTATGTATTTTCCTGGAAAAGCATTTGAGATAGATAGATAGATAGATGAAGATAGATAGATAGATAGATAGATAGATAGATAGATGGATAGATAGATAGATAGATAGATAGATAGATAGATAGATAGATAGATACTGTCTGTATACATATAGATAGATATATAGATAGATAGGTACTGCCATCAGATATATTGCTAGAAAGACAGACAGATAGACAAATATGTATTATCTGAGAACAGATAGATAGATAGATAGATAGATAGATAGATAGATAGATAGATAGATAGATAGATAGATAGATACTGTCTGTAGATGGACAGATAGATAGATTGACAGACAGGTAGATAGACAGACAGACAGATAGATAGATAGATAGATAGATAGATAGATGGATAGAAAGACAGACAGACAGACAGACAGATAAACAGAGATAGACAGACAAAGAGATAGAGATAGACAAACAGACAGAGATAGATAGATAGATAGATAGATAGATAGATAGATAGATAGATAGATAGATAGATAGATAGCATTAGATAGTCAAACAGACAGAGAGATAGAGATAGATAAATAGATAGACAGACAGGTACTGTCTGTAGATAGATAGACAGACAGACAAACAGACAAAGATAGAGATAGATAGACAGAGAGATAGAGATAGACAGATAGAGTTAGATAGTCAAACAGAAAGAGAGAGAGAGAGAGATAGACAGACAGACATACTGTCTGTAGATAGATAGATAGATAGATAGATAGATAGATAGATAGATAGATAGACAGACAGACAGACAGACAGACAGACAGACAGACAGATGAATGAATGACTAGCTTGGCGAGTAAAAGCACCAGAATGGAATTCAGAGAGTTTGGTTTCAAGCTCAGTAATATTTTACTACCCTGCCTTAAAGGTTCAAATAAGGTTGAGGGGCTTAAGTTGTGATACTACTGTTGGAATTCAATATCCAAAGCTGAAAGTAAGTACTGTAGCATGGGCCCTCCACCCATGGAAAATTAAAGTAGGCTAATTGTTTCACTGTCCCTACCCCATCGGAAGACATTATATCACTATGGCCCAACAGATTCAACTCCTCCCCTCATACCCACACTGTGCAGTATAATAGTAAGCAACACAACTGGTCATCAGAATTTCTAGCCTGTGTTGGCATACCTAGTCTGCTGCCAGCTATGACTGTTCCAGTCACTGTCCCAATGTGTACGTTTGACCTTGTCATGAGTTTCAGGCTTCGTTTGGTACTGGAAGGTAATTGGCCATTCTGATTGATCCTATCTAGATGGATGTATTGGTGTGGTAATCTGGCTGACTGACTGTTCTCTGCATTATTGACAATGGGGATTTAGGTTACCTGTTTGATGATGGCTGTTGGTATAAGCCAGTGGCCCCTGCGGTCCAGACCGGGTGGTCTCAAAGCAGTGACTGCTCAATAGTTCTCCATGTAAACATTCATTTTCAAACAGCCTTCCCTTCATACAGTGCTACAAAGCTCTACGCCTTGTTCACTTTATATCGATCATCCAGTACAGGATTGTGCATTTCTTACCTGTACATTTTTCAGTTTAGGTGCCCAAATCATCTGTGACTGAAAAGGATCATGATAGTGGCCGCACTTGAGAAAAAGTGGCATAGAGCAGGTAGAATATGGCTACTCTAAGTTAAATACTGCAATCAGTGCTCCTCTATTTCGGGCCAACCTGGATAAAAAATGCTTTCCGTAGCCACTTCCTCTTAAGTGTTAAAAGGTGCAATGGATACCAGTCCCCAATGGATGCTGAAAATATATCTTTGTACTAGTTCTGGGCTTATTCATTATAATCGCATTGCATACCAGGCTTTGGATACTGTCTGTAATCAAGTCTACAGATAATTACTACATAGTGTATATACATTTTTTTTACTATAAATGTGTTTTAGTTTTGGGGGTTAAATAATTGAAATCCAGTGTTCAGATGCACAAGATTTAAATTTTAGCTATTCTCTCTCTCACAGACACGAGCACTCGCATGCGTCCAAGCACACACACACACACACACACACACACACACACGCACACGCACACACACTACACAACACAACCACCCAAAGTCTTTTTGGTGATGACATTGACTAATCACTGTCAAGTATTGCCACGTGTGTTTATTGTTAGTCAGCCTGAGTTATCTTTGGCTGCACTGCTGTGAATTGCCTCATGACTTCATTTTCTGAGGCCAAGAATATGAAGCAAGCCTGAGCTACTACCACTAGATAACACTTGACTTGCTCATGGGGGACATGGTCCAAAAAGTGAGGAGGATGAAGTCATTCTAACAGTACTTTGACACTGGAGTCTGCCTGCAGCGATTTTTCATGGACCACCCAAAAATGTAGTTACAGGGCTTCTGATGACATCACCAGACCACAGGCTGAGTGGCTGCCATCACCCCCCGCCAAACAAGACTAACTCCTCTGGATGAACAGGTGCCTTCTTGAAAATCTCCTTTCACCTTCCTGCTGCTCCAAGTCTGGACCTTGCATTTTTCCTTTATTATCCAGCCATTCCGTGTGTATGCTGTATTTGTCTAAAAACAAAGCAAGCAAGGAGATGACAGGCAGTGTTGAGAGATGTTGAAAAATGGAAAGCAGTAATACGAGAGGTTCATATAACATACCTATCTATAGGCACATGTATTAAACGGATAGAGCAGCCTTTCTGTGTATGCCTGCTGCTGTCTCTGGGATACCCCGGTAAAACAGGATGCATTAATCTCAAGGGTGATTATTCATGGTTAAAAAAACAGAAAAATATATTTAAAGAGGACAGAAAAAATGTCTAATTGGCAGCTGTTTATAATGTTCTTATTTTTTTTAGAAATGCTATTCATTTACTTAAAGTTTTTTAAATTAAACTGTACCTGACTAAAAAGTGATATGAAAAACTGTATTTTGCATTATTTTGTCTTTAGGAGTAGCATTGTGACAGTTCTGTCCATGGAACCTGTGGTCTGGAATTGTAACTATGTCACAATTTGTCTACAAAACTCTAAGTAAAGTTCTGATAGGTCAACAGCTCATAATTAGCATTCAGAGTACAAACCATGACACAGTAAAAACTCAAAACTACTGGTTCCATGGAAAGATCTGTGCAGCATGTTGTCCGTAGAAAGAAATCAACTGAAAGCACAGATTTTCACATCAATGTTTTTTCAGGTACAGTTCAATACTGATCATTTGAGGGAATGACTTTCATTGCTATAAACAGGAACATGATTAAACTTCTGCCAGTTATCCCTTATTTCCTGTCCCCTTTAAGAAATACATTACTCAGCATAGCTGGGCATACGCCTATGGAAATAAAAGCCAGGCACATGCTAAAGTCATTGCTTTCCATAAAGTTGAAAGAAATGTTTTGGGCCTCAGAAGAGCTGAGCCAGTTCCCATTTCCCCATTCTCAAGGCTAACATCATAGTGGGAATTGACATCTACCATCTAGCAGCACTGAACAGATATTAAAGTCATACCCTCCCCTGTTGTTTCCAGCTCTCTCCACTCACATACAATGCAAATTAAACTTCCTACTACAAAGATATCCAAATCAAGTCTTTCCCTTTCACTCCACACCATCAAAGCAAACAGTATGAAATGGATATTAACCTCTGAGTACAGAGATATCCAAGTCAAGCCCTTCCCTGTTACGCACCACCATTACAGCTCCCATACAATGGGAAATTAACCTTCTGCAGAATCAAGGCTTCCCCTTTCACTCCCCACCATCATAGCTCACAGCATACAATGGGAATCACTTCAGAGATATACAAATCAGGCACGCCCCTGTCACTCGCGGCCATCACAGCTCACAGCATACAATGGGAATTAACTCCTGTCTTACTACACAGATATCAAAGCCAAACACTCTCCAGTCACTGCCTCCCATCACATCATATGTTGGGAGAGGGCAATTGGATATCCTGCCTATTGGGAAAGATATCCAAGCCAAGAACTCCCCTATCCATTCCCTACTGCCAAAGCTGACATCATATAGTGGAAATGAACCTCCTGCGTAATAACAGAGATATCCACCAAACAATCCTTTGCCACTCCCCTACTATCACTGCACACAGCATATAATGGGAGTTAATCTCCTGTGTTACTACAAATATGTTTAATGTATGTATTTGTAACATTAAGTATAAATTCAGCTTCACCAGTTCAGAATGCGAGTGCACCTCAACAAGGGACCTGTGAGGCCCCAAAAGCTTGTGTACTTTACTATCTTTGTACAAGACATATGCTGGTCCAGCAAAAGGCATCAAGCTGTCTAGTGACTCTTATTGTACTTACTTATATAATTTCTGATTAAGAATGGCAAACTAAGCTGTGACAGTAGGTGTGTCCTGGCTGGGAGTGGTTTACATGGACCAGTTTTATTGTTGGGGGAATGTTGATCTGAACACTGGGGAAAATCTCCTACTCTTTGGAAGTCAGAATGTGCCTTTGCTCCTCCTGTACAGGGGTGGAGGAAACTCGGGATTTTGCTTTATCTGTCCATTCATTGTGGATTTCTGGAAAATGTTGGCGAGTATTTGAAAGGACCCTCCTTTCCTGAAAATAGACAAGAACTGTGTAGTCTTTGGTATATTCTACCCTGAGTGGAGAAAATGTAATACTAGCACCCTCTGGGTTATTTTTGCTTCTATTAAATATCAACTGTGGCAAGCATGCAGTACACTTTCCCTGCAGAAAAAAAAAAAATCTTCTTACTGGAACTGAGGTCATCCAGCAGCTAGGTGACTAATACATTGCAGCACCTCATGCATAGAAACATAGAAATGTGCACAGGCTGAACCAGCCAGGCTGTCCTTTCAACACCAGGTAAAGCCTGAAAACACTCTCGGGCTGCACAGAAAAGACTCCCAGGGTTACATGGAACCTGCTGTTTGGAGAGGGTGTTGGACAAAAATGTATTTATTGTGTTTGATTGCACGTAGGTTCCTGAGCTGCACTTTGCTGTTTCTGCCAAATTCCATCCTCTGCAGCTTTCTTTTTAATCAGCAAAGTGCACTGTTAGTTTTTTCTCAGCTACCATATTAAGGGGCTTAACCCTGATTCTGGACTGTACTTTAAGACCCTGAACTGTGTACTTTGGGTATTCTTGTTTTAATCTGAATTTGAATGGTAATACCTGATTTAGGTTGATTTGCTCCTCTTGTGTTGGCGGGTTGGGGCATGCTCTGAATTCACCATACTCAAATCTTTTGTTCATATTTGCCACCTTCAGGCTCATCCTTTGTTCCCTCTGTTTGTCACGTAGGCTCTAAGGTGCACCCTCCCTCGCTCCTCACATCCATGGAGCGCCTCCCTGAAGGAGCCTCCTGCTGCACTAGGTAAAGCCTGAAAAGACTCTCGGCGCTACACAGAACCTGTTGTTTGGAGGGGGTGTTGGCCCACCCCAACCACCCACCCAGGGCCCACCCTACACTTATTGGGAGGCTGTGGTCACGTGACTCATGTCACATGTCCCCTACTGCCAGTAACTTAAGTGTCTGCTATCCCATTTGCAGCTTATAGTCTCTGACCACTAGGGGTCAGTCATTGTAGCCTCTTTAACAGTCCTGCATACCTTGCTATCACACTTCCTAACAGTTCCACTCCCTCATTCTGCCCCTGTGATTTCCTCTCCCTAGCACAACTGTCTTTTCTGCACTTAACTCCCTCCTTCCAAGTCTGGGATTTGAACCCCTGACCGTCTGCTCTATAGGTGGGCACCCTACCACTGCACCACCATTCCTGGCTAATACACTCTTAACCTTTTACCTATCTTATTCTCTGGTCTACTCCTCCCCTTATACTAACTACCCCCCCGTCCACCCCATCATCCCATCTACAATAATGATACTCTCACCCTGGCTTTACCTGTTATTAATCTTGTTCCTCTCCTCTCCCCTCCCTCCACCCTCTCCTCAACAAGCCCAATTCCCACTAGCCCCATATATAATACATACCCACATGCCTCTTAGGGCAGCACCATCTGTGACTTGCCATACTACGATAACCATCCCCTTGGCATGGCTCTCTGCTCATCGAACCACCCTATGTCCCAGTTCTTACTCCTGCTACCCCACGTCCTCTCCCTTCCTAGCCAATCCACGTGTGCCAATTCTCCCTATCATAAACAGTTAGTCAAAGGAAAGATTTTGACTCGTGTACTATTTAGGCTAGCTCTTCTTCCACTTCTCTCTGGCAACATTCTCCCCAATCCAGGGCCCCTTACTCTGCCCAAGCCCACTAGTCTTTTGGCCAGTGGTCTATTACTAGCCTCAATAAACATCTGCAGTCTGCTGCAGAAATCTGATCTCCTCCAAGGTTGGGCTACTCAGCATGATCCTGACCTCCTGACTCTTGAGAAAACGTGGTTCTCACCTAAAATCCCTGATTCTGCCATTGCCTTGTCTGGCTACACACTATTCAGAGATGATAGGCGGGGAAAAGGGGAGGGTGTTGTGCCATTTATCTCCAGGACTCCCTTCAAGGACAGGTTCTACATTCCACCTTATCATTCCAAGGTGCCCAAGCTCTATCTGTCAAAATTGGTATCAGTAACTCGGGCAAGTCTCTTACTGTCGTGGCCGTATGCATTCCCCCTCGCAGCCCTAAATCTTCCTTTGACTCCATTCTCGACTATGTCTCCCAGTTACCCACAAACTCTGAGGTCATCATTCTGGGTGACTTTAACATCAACTGGTCAGCCCCTCTAGCTGCTCTGTATAGAGATGCTGTGGCGGCCATTAATCTCACCCAGGTCATGTCAATGCCTATAAGGATTGATTATAGACCAGTAACCAGTATCCTGCTTGATCATGTGTTGACAAACCATCCAGAGGGACTTGTCAATGTCACTATACTACCTGACTCCTTAAGCGACCATCTCCCATTCTCTGCATCTGGTCTCACCGTTCCTCAAAACCGCCTCTGAAATTCTCCTGTCTGCATTCCCTCAAGAAAGGCTCCTTGTCACAATTGAAGGAGCATCTCCTACACTCCGATTGGTCCCCTCTTGATACTGCTACTAGTGTTGATAGTGCGCTATCTTTCTTCATTTCCACTTTTAACTCTGCTGCAACATTTTTGCCCGGTTTACCAAGCATCTATTAAAAGGCCCAGGAACCCCTTGGATCACTCCTGCACTCCTCAATCTCATGCATTCTTGTGACAATCTCTGATATAAGGCCCTTGGGTCTGGTCGCACCTCTGATAGACAGAGCTAAAGGGCTGCAAGGAATGTCTGCACCAGAAAAATTCATCGCACAAAAGCGACTCACTTCCAAGCTTGCCTCACATCCTCATGGGTAGAAGGGAGGAGATTCTGAAAAAAATATTAAGGACCTGACTGGCAAACCTAACTCTTTCCCCCAACTCCCTGCTGAACATAAATGGTGTTATCTCCTGTCAGGAGGTCTAAACCTCACTTTCAGGTTCCTGGCAATATTGAGAATGCAAGTAAACATAAACACATTGCATTAGAGTAATAAACTTGTTTATTACTACCAAAAAGGATAAAATCACATTTGCCCTAAGCGGTTCTTACCAATACGGACCAGGAGCCAGTACTAAGCGTTCCCTATACCTCGAGGTTTCTTTGTGTCTCTTGGGATCTCTGAGGTACAAGACTAGTGTATCACATTATATACCTATGATAATTACTATGGTTACTGTAAAATAGAAACATTTATAGTTACAGAGATGAGCCCTATTGGCTAAATTGGAGGTAGCTTCATGATCCAAGATAACATTATACAATTTTGTAGTAGTCATCAGTTTGTGAACAAAAGAGTTCTTATACAGAATCTTATATAACTCAGTGTAATGGTACAAATCACCAAAAGGTGGCAATGCCGACTTACATATCATAATTACTCCAAGGACACAGGTGTCTTGGCATCTTACAAGTAAGAAATACACAGAAAATACATAGCAGAATATATGTATTAGCAAGCAAAGTGTATTACAACAATATCCTGACATCTACTCTTGTACGGTAGATGCCCTTATCCTTATATGTTAGTATAACATATGCTTAAGCACTAGCTGTCTATGGTGTACCTCTGAAGGTACCAATTAGGGTGCAGGGACCTCATGTAACATTCCCCCTCTTGTTGCCTCCAAGGGCAACACAGGCAAATCTAGGGAAAGGCCAGAGAGCAGTGGCCATTTACAAACCCAATGCGTGAGCTTTGTAAAGGAACTCAAGCTGCTCTTGGTGTTGGCGTAGTGTGCGCCGTAGGCAGCATAGCGAATTAATCAAAATAAAGATCAAAAATGCCTGCATAATAACAAAACCTTTAAAAATAATTTCTAACCAGGCATTAGTCAATGCGTCATTCATGTCACCATCATTAATCAATGAAAGAATAGCTTCATTGGCCTTGGTCATATTATTGCTGATATGGATGAGGTGTGTGTCCTTCCTGTCTAAAATAGATTTTAATGTAAGTGTGAGTGGGTCTATGTGTACATTAAAATATGGTAAGTATTCAGACAATGTGAGCAGATAATCGAGGTTACCATCAATGATGTCTGCATCCATGAGGGGGACAGGGGTTATAACAGTATGTTCAATGACAGTCTTTTGGTGGGGGACAAAACAAAAATTGTGGTTATCAATAGCACTTGTCACAGATCCATAAGTATAGCTTTTAAAGTTAGTTACCACACAATACTCCCCATCAGAATTATACTGAGAGCGAACAGTAGGGAGTCTCCACTTTTGCAACTGGACAGGGCAGGTGTAGGCCATCTTCGAAATCCGTGTTGACAGGCGATGAACCTCCTCACGATATGATTGATAGAGCTTATCCGGAGCCAAAGTCGAATCTGAGAAATCCGTGCCATTCTTGGTGATGTCATCATCCATGGTAAAAGTTCGATCAATGCTATCTGGAGAATAACCACAAACAGGTTGAATAACGTCAAATACATCACATTGGCACAAGTAAATATATTGCTTCTTCGCACAGCAGTCTGTGTGCGGAGCCACCTAGGCATCCAGGAAAGGATGGAAAACCAGTAGAGGCGGTAGATCCAGGTGTCCTCTGTAGATGTCTTCATCCAAATGCCCGATGGAGTGGACCAGTGCAAGCTTGTCGAACAAGGCTGTAGTGGGATCAAAACGTGGTAAAGAAACAGTAAAAGAAACAAACACAGTATCTCTTATGGAACATTTCTTAGTAGTAAAACAAGGACCAGTGTTACGGTGTCTGGTCACAAACCCCAAGTTCCTAGCTGTGGAAAGAGGAATGGTTAGAGTTTGTTGCATACACATAGCAATACAGCTAGGGGATTTAACTCATGGACAATACCATTTGGAAATGCGTCTGTCATGTATGATATCAGGGATTCTTCCAGATTCTAAATCACGGAAGAGGTAGTTGATGGTAGTGATAATGTATGAGCCATAGGCAGAGCAGAGGATTTCTCTAGCAATGTATTGTTTATCTGCTTCTTTATTGTTCTGTTGTATGAGTGCATTAATCTTGTCTTTAGAGTCTGTAAATGCATTAGCAATGTTGTGCATGTTGTATACTGTGTATCTTTCTTCCTGACTAAGGCCATCCACACCATGCAATAATGGGGATAGTACGTTATTGACCAGACCAGTAGAAAATTTGGCAGAATGAGCTTTGATTGCAGCCATGCCTGCTTTATTCCAAATAGACATAGCTGTACCAAAAAGGCCTGTGACAGTACCTGTTGCACCTGTGACATCAGGACTGTCAACTTCACGTATCTTACGTTTATGACTTTGATCATCAGGAGTGGGTTTTCTCCTGAAGTTGCCTCTATGTTCAGTTGAATGGACCCCGGCAATAGGGTCTTGAGTATGAATCTGAAATGCAGCTAAACTATCAAGCAATAATGAACTGTAAAATGCTGATGTATTAGTATTGTGACATATACCAAATTCTTTCATATTCCAGTAAGTAAGATTAAACAAAAAAGGTATATGCATAAACTGTAAGTTATTAATCAATGAACCTGGGAGGGCAGTGGCTGTTAGACCACTACGGGGACCAGGGGTGTGCTTTGGACATTCCAAAAGCTGTTTATCAGTGGGTGGTAACACAGAGAGATACATGGCTGCGGAAGCCATGTGGTGTACAGCACAAAATTTTCGAGCAGAATCCTTAGACAAAGAATTACAGTATGAAGGATCAATTAAGACAGTGATGTTGTACAAACCAGAATGTCTTAATGCAGTTTGTAACAAGGACAGAGAACCATTTGGGGATAATTTAGCATTGGGCCAACCCTGGAAAGTTCCTTTGGAGAGTTTGGCCGCAGGGAGAATTTGTCCTTGCCATGTGGTTTGCCACTCAGTTTGTAGGGTAGATTTATCAGGAGCAACAACCAAGGCAGATAAGCATCGGAACCTTCCTGGAAAGTGATCAGACTATCAGGTATATTGATGGATACTCCCTCTGAAGGAGATGCTGGATGATCAAGGTGTGGTAGGAGGTTCAGTACCGTGCCTTGGATGCAGGGGATAACTCCTGAGATGAGGAGATAATGGAAAAAGATAGCCATCTTGCCAGTGTATCTGAAAAGCAAAATCAAACATTAGTAAGTTAGTACTATTCTGCCCAATGGGTGAGGAACAGTAATTAAGCTCCTTTATACAGTTTCAGCTGTTTTGTATGTAACCATTTGTCAGTCAGTTTGTTGTTGTGCAGGAGTCTGACTTGATAGACTGCTGGACTGAGCTTGTTGATAATGGGGTATGGGCCTTCCTACTTATTGGAGAAGGCATGGGTGGGGTGTGCAAATCGGAGTACCATTACCTGATCTCCAACCTGCCAATCCACTTCTTGTGCATGTTTGTCAAACCGTATTTTGGATTGTTGCTGGGCCTTGCCCATGCAGTTGGCAGCATACAAGTGTGTGTGCATGAGGTCTTTCCTGAGTTTTTCCACATATTGATCCACAGACATGCGGTCTGCAGTGGGGGTGTGCAGGTCAAACAACAGGTGTTCAGGTAATCTCATCTGTCTTCCAGTCATCACCTCAAAGGGTGTGAGCTGGGTAGTGGCTGAGGGTGTACCCCTAATTGCCATAAGGAGTAATGGCAGTAGGGAATCCCAGGTTTTGGAATTGTCCTCAATGAATTTGGAAAGCATTTGCTTAATCCATCTGTTGGCTCTTTCTACTTGACCTGAGGATTGGGGGTGGTAAGGTATGTGGAACTTCTGTTGAACTCCTAAGAGTTCAAGGGATTCTTTCATCAACTCACCTGTAAAACTGGTTCCTTTGTTAGAGTCTACCTTGAGAGGTAGGCCCCACCTGGAGAAAATCTGTTCCACCAGGATTTTGGCAGTGGTCTTAGCAGTGCATGTCTTAGTGGGGAAAGCTTCAACACACTTAGAGAAGAGATCAGTTACCACAAGAGCATACTTGTTATTTCTGCTTGTGTTGGTCAGAGGGCCAATAAAATCAATCTGTATGGCATGCCAAGGGCCAGACTGTCGTTGTGGTAAGAGTTTGGCATTTCATTTGGTAGGGATGGGGTTGTTTTGCACACAAACAAGGCAATTGTCTATGTACTGTTTGACATCTTTGGTGATACCAGGCTACCAGGCGGTGGTCTTAAGTATTTGGAGGATGTTTTCCACTTCCTGGTGTCCACCAGTGGGTGTATCATGCACTTGGTGCAAGAATTCAGATCTGAGGTGTCTGGGGACCACCCACAACTTGGTGGTGGAATCATCTGGTTGGTACCAGATGAGCTTGTCATCTGGTGACAAGTGTAACTTACCGTCATGCCTCCGATAGGGGTTGTGTGTGGGAAGTTTCTCTTCAGTACTGTTGCAAGGAATCTAAACACTTCTTTGAGTTCAGTGTCTGCATGTTGAGCTGCCGATAGGTCCAGGGGGGAAAAAGGTTTAGGTTTCTTCCTGAGTGCTGCAATTTGTATGGCCACATTGGCCTCTGGATGGTCCATCATCCAGGTGTCCCCCCCTTGGGCCCCTTCCTTGGCAAGAGTGTCTGCTGTGTAATTGAAGGCATGATAGGGGTCATGGAGAGAATGAGCTTTGACTCTGTGTACATAGAGTTTGTGTGCAAATTTGTGTGCCAGTGAATGTATGTATATTACCAATTCTTTGTACTTCACTGGGCTGCCATCAGAAGAGAGGAAGAAGTTCTTCTACCAGAAAGGAAGAAATTCTGTAAGAGAACATCAAACCCAGTTAGAGTCTGTAAAAATGGTAGTATCCTCAGTCCCATGCTGGATGAACTTGAGGGCACAGGCCACCGCTGCCACCTCTGCAAACTGTGATGATGCTACACTGCAGTGCTTAGATATTTTGACTGTGTTCCTGTAAGGGTAAATCACTAGAATGCCCATCCCTGCAATTTGTTTTCCCTGATAGTAGGATGCTGAACCATCAGTAAAGACGCAACACAAAGAGGTGTTGTCAAGTATTTGTGGCGTGGCAGGGAGGAAAGGACCTGGATCTGGAAGATCAGGTGACTGCAGTGCACAGTCATGGGGCTCCCTTTGGAAGAGGAGTCCATGAGCCAGCATAGATGGAATTTTTGTTGGGTGTACCTGTATGTCTCTATCCTGGAGAAGAAGTGAGCAGTGTGTCAGCCTGGTGTTGGAGAGTGACCCATCCTTCACTCTGTCGGAGAGCAGAAGGTCGGTGGGGTGTGCTTGGTGTTAATGATCAGTGAGGAGAACCCAATGATATACAGGAAGTGCTTGACACCCCAGTAGGTGGCCAGAAGGTTCCTTTCGCAAAGGCTGTACTTCTGTTCCACTGGGGTCAAGAGCTGTGATGCATATGCAATGGGCCTCAGGGTGCCATGATCCTTCTGGGCCAACACTGCTGACATGGCAATGTCAGAGGTTGCGCATTCCAGATGGAATGGGAGTGCTGGATTGGGGTTGACCAGAGCTGGGGCGGAGGCCAGGGCCTGTTTCAGTGATGTCACAGCCTGGGTATGTATGGGGCCCCAAGTCCATGGGATGTCCTTTTCGCAGATGCTCTGGTGCAAGTCAGATGCGCCGAGCCCAGGCGGTGGCATTCACAAAGGGATGCGCCGTGCCAAGCAACAAGTGCAACACCACTGTGAATCACCACAGGACACAACAGTGCATCCGCAGAAGCGCCAGCACACCCAGAGATGCCCCAGGGCAGGCAAGCAGCCCTGCAGCCACACAGAGGAGCCAGCAGGACAACTGGAGCAAAACAACAGGGCAGGAGGAGCAATCACAGAGCATTCACAAACAGACCCACGGACACAGGTGTAGAGTAAAACATGTTTATAAAACGTAATGGCCATATAAACTGTACAGATCAAATGCCATGAAAGAAACAACAACATCAGCAATGACATCCACAGAAGGGGATGAGGGGGAGTAGGGATGGGTAGGAGGATGGGAAATGGGACAGAAACAGGGAACAGGGTAGGGCAACTATTTACACAGGAAGGCCCCCAGAAGGTGGCAGAGGGACACTAGCGGTGCCATGCTCGGCCACGCAGCACCCTGGCATGGCCCAGAAGGCACAGCATGACGCCCTGCAGGGCAGCTGACAGGCACCAAACAGTCTGTGTAAGAGGGCGCAGGGCTGCCTGGATGGCCACTCGGATCCTCTGGTCCACATCCACTGTCACAGCACCACTACCATCACCACCTGGAGCAGCACGGCGATCAGGGACACCTACAGAAAATGACAGAAGGAACACACACACTGAGGGCCAGAATGTGGAACACAACCCTACCCACCACAGACCGCACAACACCAGAAAGACTGCAATCATGTAAAGCAGTACTCACCCACCCCTGGTGGGGGAACAGGCCTGGCACCCATGTATCGGTGACAATGCTCCTCAGCAGCATCCACAGAATGTTGCCTGGCCCCTGAACCTGCAAAACACATCACACAGCACCATGAGAGAACACTGCCACAGTGCAGGATGCAAGTCCCCAGCCACCCCACCCTGCTGGCACGTGGCCATGCAGTAGACAGTGATGACTGTGTCCAAAGCACCCGGTGTAAGTGGGCATACACAGCCATGCCTGTCCCCCCCAGCACCAGGACAAAGCAGCACAGGAGCACCATAGGGGCAGTGATAGAAACACACACAGCATGTGTCACAGAAGGATACAGCTGGAGAACACCTACCTGGCCATGGCAGTGCACCCCTGCATGCACGGCGTCACAGTCATGCAAGCCTCTCCGGGTCCCGCCTCTGGAGGTCACCGTAGCGATGCCTGCACTGCTCACCTGTGCGTGGCATACCAGTATGATGCACAATCTGTGAAGCAATGGTGGCCCACACCCTGGCCCTGAGCTCATGGAGGTCCTGCTGTCCAAACAGGCAGCCCTCCACAGCCATGACTTGTGCCACTAGATGTAGCAGCTCCAAATGTGACCAGTTCCTGGACCTAGGCACCAGACTCCCAGCTCCAGGCATCCTACACTGTGTACATACAGAGGCAAGGTGCAATCAGGGAATGCACAGTCCACCGACCGTTATGCACCACGTGTAACAGTGATACACGTGCAGCACACCACGCACTGAACGTGATGCGTTATTGGCCGCTGCTGATGGAACTGTGCATGAGCACGCCACCACACTATGGTGCCGCATGGTAAGGACACATTCACGCATGTGCAGTGCACGTGCCAGCACCATGCTGTGCATGGCATATGCCAGTAACATGTACTGTGCATAGTGCACGATCCGTGGGGAGGGATGACAATGCAGCATGGGAAGCGCATTGTGGGACAAGCTGCACAATACAGTACACGGCACCATGTTCGTCAAGCGCGCTATGGTGCACCGGACAATGGCGGAACAGCACATAATGGAAGATGCACAGTACAAGATGCACAACGCATGTGCAGGGGATGCGCTGTGGGGACTGCCCCCAAGCCATGCAGATGCGCCACCCAGACCACGCATGCGCTGGGAATGCGCCGTACTGTTGTTGGCAAATCACACAGATATTCCGTGCAAAGTGAGATGAGCTGGGAGCAATTATAATATTCAGAGAGAATGCGCCCCAAACAGCCTCATCATCCATGCATGGGCATCTCAGCTAATTAGCATCTCAGTAACAGGTGCTCAGGCCTCATTTGCATGCCCTGAGCCATAAATGCTCCCAATTCAGCAGGCTGAGACCAGGGTACTGAGAGGAGTCAGTGCCTACAGGGTGAGTATACTGCCACAGTCACAGGGCTACAGCACACACTGGTGTGCCTGCATCAGAGTGTGCACAGCTGATGGTGCCCCAGTACATCACATGTGGGACCAGACCACAATCAGGTGACCACCACAGAAACACGTGATGTACAACCACAGGGATGTATCCATGGGGAGACACTGGAAAGGTCCCTGCCGAGGCCACAGCGGATGACCGTGTCAGTGGGGCACACACAGCACAGTACAGCACGTTCCGGGCACTGCTGCACAATGGATGGCATCGCGCCATGGTGGTGTACTGCAGGGAGGGTTCAATGTGTACGGAGGATAGCACAAAGTACACAGGGACACAGGGATGGTACAGATGGCTGGGGGTAGACTGCACTGAGTGGTGCATACAGCGCCATTACACATGTATGTACGTTGCACCGTGCAACACCTGTGCAGGCACAGTGTCACCACTGCCAGCATGCACACCATTGCTGTGCAAACACTGCGTGTCACCTCATGGCAGTCCCCCTCTGCCCTGCAGCCAACACAGTGGTGGCACCCAGGTATGATGGTGCACCATGGTGGTGGAACACACACAGCTGGGGTATTGGGACACACACACACACATGGCAGACAGGTCGGTGTCACACACCCTGTGGTGGCTACATGGTACCTCTGCCGCATCCTGGGTGCTTTGTGTGGCATGTGCGCCATCCCTCATGGACCGCACACCATGGTGCATGTCCACCTGTGCCAGGCAGCCCACACATGAACCACGGCACAGCCACCGGCACCACAGACCATGGTGAGCCTGCAGACAGTGGGAGCTGGGTGTGGGACTGTGTGTACACCTGGGCAGGTCTAACACAAGGTTGCTTCTACCCACAGTGTGTTGAATGTCCGAGGAGTCAGGTGCTGCCGGTAAGTGGCGACAAAACTTCACACGGAATGAGGAGAGAGCACTCATCGAGGCATGCCATCTACGCCTGGATGTACTCACTTGCAGGGGTGGCAGCAGGACAGTGCATGCAGCGGGCTGGGAGGAGGTGGCCCGGCATGTGAACGTGGTTGCACCATACAACCGCACAGTGCAGGAGTGCAGGAAGCATTGGAATGATGGCCGACAGAGGACCAAGGAGAGGGTGGCCAGCATCAAGGCCTCCCTGCTGCGGATAGGGGGTGGACCCAGCTCAGTGGCACTGCTCAGCCCCAACGAGGCCCTCCTGGCTGCCAGTGTGTCAGGGACGTCCGTGCATGGCGTCCCTGTGGGTGGCTTCCAGATGGGGGGCAGCCCGTCGCAGCATGGTGAGTAGCTGTGCACCCTGTCTGCACCCGCCATGGACAGGCGTGCAAACCCAGTGGTGTGCAGCTGACTGTGCATTGTGCCATGTGCATCCTGTGCATTAACCACGTCTCCCTTTTTCTCTTCCACAGCTCCATTGTGACTCCATGGTGTGGCCGTGGCCGACTGCACAGCCCCCAAAGGCAATGATGAGGGCCCACCCCATGGGTCCATTGACAGTGACGTGGGTGTGTCCATGCTCCACAAACCACTGGTCACGATACCTGTGGCAGAGGGCCCTGCAGAGCCCTCCACCAGCGATGGCGGTACTGCAGGTGGGTACATCTCATGATTGGGGGGCCTGGCTAGGTTGTCTGATGGTGACCCAGAGGATGTGGTGGACATAGAGGATGCACTCATCGTGCTTGCCAGTGGCTTGCAGGATGAGGGCATTAGCACTGATGCAAGTTCCACTGTCAGCAGCGCCACTGCCATGGGTGACTGCAGCACATACAGCACAGGGCTGCCTGTGCATGGGACCCTGGGTGCCAATGGCGTTCCCACTGTGCTGGACACTGATGAAGCAGCAGCATGTATTCCTGGGGTTGTGTGTGCCGTGCCCCCTGCACCGCTGCCCAACACAGTGCTGGCAGTGTCAGTGGCATCCAGGCAGGGCACCAGTGGGCATGCACCCACTATGGTGGGGCCACTGGATGACACTCATGGACAGCAGGTAACCGTGCCCAGCCATGATACGCACACAGCACAGCCTGACAGGGTACATCCACTGCCCGAAAATGACCCTGGTGAGGCTGCCCATTCCCCGGTCCAGTGGCACTGCCCCCATGCCGCATCGCCTGCCAATGACATAGGTGTCTACCTTGACCTGTTGCGGGCAACTGTGGATGGCCAGGAGGCACTCTGGGCAGAGTTCTGGAGCCATCGGGCTGTAATGGTCCAGGAGCATGAGTCTGCGGCAGTGTGGTGTGCTCAGATGCTGGCTGAGACATGCCTCATGTGGGTGGGCATGACCGCAGCCATGGAGCGGATTGCAGCCACTGCAGAGGCAGTGGCTGCATCCACAGCATGCAACGGACAGTGTGTGTCCAGTCGGACACCCAGGAGCATGTCCTGGACACCCCGACAATGGGACCAGGTGGGCCCCCTGCTGCTGACCCCCTCTCCACTGGCATCCATCCCCACCAGCCATAGCTCAGCAGGGGGGTTTGGATCGGCCACCCCACTGAGCACCCGTGGGGTCCTGGGGACAATCCCTGTGGCTGGTGGTGTCACCCCTATTACCAGTGGCTGTGGCAGAGGCTGCCCGCGTGTCCATGGAGGTCATAGGGTGGCTCTATGATGTCCATTCCCAGGGGCCTGTGGTGGTGGGTGGCATGGTCCTGCACACTGGCCACCCTGTGGGTGGTGCCACTGCCGCTGTGCGCGGTGGTCTCCAGCCACATGGTTGCCCTGGCACACCCCCTGTCATCTGTGCTTGTGCACTTGTGTGTTTGTGTGTGCTGCAGTCATGCCATGTGTCAAGGGTATGATGAGTGTGTTACGGTGCATTCAGTACCCATGCGCCGGCCGCAGTGCACACTGACCCATGACGGTGTGGGCGTGGCCTGTGTGGTTCTGGTGTGGCGCATGCAGTGTATGTGTGTGTGTGTGTGTGAGTGTGTGTCCCTCACCGTGTGCATGCGCCCGCATGTGTGCCCGGGTGTAGCATACGGTGCCTGCCATGCCCCTTCCATGGTGTCCCTACACTGTGGTGCCCACACCTGCATATGTACCATCCTGCATACTCACCTGCATGTCCTGAAGTGTTCCTCCACCACTCTGGTGTGGTATGCCCATGCCCTGGCCGCCAACCTTGGATCCCTACGCCTGTGTCTGCCGTCGGCCCCATGTTCCTCTGGGTGTGCCCCTGCTGCGCCCTCCCCCCCTCCCTCCTCCTTGGAACTGTTGCCCTCGCTGGTCCTCAACAGGTATCCCATTGTCTTGGGCCATGTTGTGTAGCATACATACAACAGGCCAGGAATATGCCACAGGCCTTCTCAGGGCTGTTCTGTAGGGCACTGCCTGACTGGCACAGGCACCAGAAATGCATCTTTCGAATGCTGAAGACATGCTCGATGATGGCGCACTTTGCATCATGTGCCTCACTGTAGCATTCCTCTGCCACTGTTCCGGGTCATCGGATGGGGGTGAGGAGCCAGGGACACAATGGGCATGCAGCATCACCTGTGGGGGTAGATGTGTCTCCATTAGTAAATGGTATTACACTGTGGCATGTGACCCGACCCCATCTCGCCCTATGTTGTGTGCCCCTGTCCTGCCCCCCGCCCATGCTGCCGCATGCCTGGCAGTCCTGCATCCCCTGCCCATGCTGCCCCTGCCAGCCCCCATCCATCCTGAGGTGCACATCAGGACCATGCCAACCTGCAGCTGCCCCAGCACCGTTCCACATCCCTTCTGGCCCAGTGTCCTCATGCATGTGGTCTCCCGCCCATGGCCCACCCCAGGTGTCCCAGGCATGGTGGCCCCCCTGGCTGCTGGTGACCAGTCACATGTACCTAACAGGTGTCCAGTTTGGATGTCCCCAGCCTCGAACTTTGCACAGAGTTCCGACTGGTGCCATATGTATGCATCATGTGCACTCCCAGGGTGTGTGGCGCAGACATTGGTGATGCACCCTGTGGCATCACACACCACCTGGCAGTTCACTGAGTGGTACCCCTTCCGATTCTCATATGTGACACCATCCTCACCAGGTGGTGCACGGATTACCACATGGATGCAGTCAATGGCCCATATGACACCTGGCATGCGTGCCACCCTGTGGAACCCCTGCATGGCTTCTGTCCGCTCTGCCTGTGTGCTGGGGAACCTGATGTATTCTGAAGCATGCGGTAGCAGTGCGGTGAAGAACTGTGTGAGGAGGTGGGACGTTGAGGCTGGTGATATGCCAGTGGTGTCCCCAGTAGGCCTCTGGAAGGTTCCCATGGTGAGCAGGCACATGACCATTGTCACCTTGGTCTCCACCGTGATGGCGTGTCCTCGTGCAGTGGGCACCTGCATCACATCATGGCACAGCTCACATAGCTGCCTCAGCATGGCCCTGTTGAGGAGGTATCACCTAACTGTCTCCACCTCTGTCAGCTGCTTGAAGGACAGCTGGGCATGGTACTGCCATGGGGCCGGCCTCCTACGGTTACTTCTGGTGCCCTGCCTCCTCCTCCTCATTAGGGCACCAGCAATGGCAACTGCTGCTGGGTTCATCCACTCTGTTGCTGTAGCCCTGTGACATGGCTTGCTGTCTGTGCTTCTCCCTCTGTTTTGACTTCCCCTCTGTGTGTGTCCTGCTGTTGTCGTTCCATTGACGGCCTGCTGGTGTGCTGGGCTTAAGTCTCCTTCTTTTGTACTTATCTTTCTAGGGCGCATCTTGGCTTTGTGCTAGATTTGCTCCACTGCTGCTCCTTGGTTTTGATCTGTGGATAGGGATGCGGTGTGCGTAGTGGCACGCCACCTGTACATGCGCCGCATGTCACATACGCTATGCCTCTATGGTGCATGTCTTTCGGCACAGGGCATCTCGTTTGCACTGGCGCTTCCTCCCTGTACCTGAATCACCTTCAGGCACATTTCCGACTTGCGCTGGAGCATCTGAGATGCACCAGGTGCATCTGTTTTGTGAATCCTGCCCGTTGTATCTAACTTTACTGTATTAGCAGTTGTATAGGCTTATATGATTTGTTTGCTTGTTTTGTTTTGTTTGCTTGTATGATTTGTTTGCTTGTTTTGTTTTGTTTGCTTGTATGACTTGCTTGCTTGTTTTGTTTTGTTTGTTTGTATGATTTGTTTGCTTGTTTTGTTTGCTTGTATGATTTGTTTACTTGTTTTGTTTTGTATGCTATTTTCAATAAAAATTCTCCTACTCTTATGATAAGTGCTATGGGAAATTTAACTTCCACTGGACAGCTACCAGAGATGGGCAGGAGGGACCTCGGTATAAAATCTCATCCAAACGATGGCCCCTCAGCAGCACAGCACCCCCTTGTTGCATCTTACAGTATCTGAATTGGGTATTATCCCAGGTTCCTGGTGTGGGACTAGAACTCATGATCTTCTGATCTTCAGGCACCAGAGGTCAGCTGACATTCAAGCTAAATACTCCCCTCCACCCACCATCACAGTTCTCCATGGGAGTTAACTTCCAGTGTTACTACAAACATATCCAAGTGAAGCTTTCCCGTGTCATTCACCCACCATCACAGTTCTCCATGGGAGTTAACCTCCAGTGTCACTACAAACATATCCAAGTCAAGCTTTCTCCTGTCATTCACCCACCATCACAGTTCTCCATGGGAGTTAACCTCCAGTGTCACTACAAACATATCCAAGTCAAGCTTTCTCCTGTCATTCACCCACCATCACAGTTCTCCATGGGAGTTAACCTCCAGTGTCACTACAAACATATCCAAGTGAAGCTTTCCCGTCATTCACCCACCATCACAGTTCTCCATGGGCGTTAACCTCCAGTGTCACTACAAACACATCCAAGTGAAGCTTTCACGTCATTCACCCACCATCACAGTTCTCCATGGGAGTTAACCTCCAGTGTCACTACAAACATATCCAAGTAAAGCTTTCTCCTGTCATTCACCCACCATCACAGTTCTCCATGAGAGTTAACCTCCAGTGTCACTACAAACATATACAAGTGAAGCTTTCTCCTGTCATTCACCCACCAACACAGGTCTCCATGAGACTTAACCTCCAGTGTCACTACAAACAAACAGTATACAAGTGAAGCTTTCCTCTGTCATTCACACACCATCACAGTTCTCTATGGGAGTTAAACTCCAGTGTTACTACAAACATATACAAGTGAAGCGTTCCTTTGTCATTCACCCACCATCACAGTTCTCCATGGGAGTAAACCTCCAGTGTCACTACAGACATATCCAAGTGTAGCTTTCCCCTGCCATTCACCCACCATCAGGGCTCACAACCTATAGTGGAAATGTGTAGGAGAGGATAAGATGAGCTAGCATTCAACAACAGTGGAAGGATCCACTGGCAAACATTACTCCTTATCTACTGCTTAAAGAGATTCCCTAACTTATTTTCAGAGGTGGTGCTGTATGGGCTATAAGCACTGTATTTACTGAGTGTACTGTATGTAGTGTGTGTACCGTATGTATGGTATTCACTGTATGTATTCTCTGTACTGTATGCACTTTAAGCACTGTATGAACTTTGTGCACTGTATTCAGTATATGCTCTGTATGCATGGTGTGTACTGTATGCACTGTATATACTCCATGCACTGTATTCACTGTATGTACTGTGTCTGTATGCATTGTCAGCACTGTATGTACTCAATGCACTGCTTTCACTGTATGCTCTAAAAATACTCTATACACTATGTGCAATGCATACACTGTATGAACAGTATGCCCTGTATCTACGATATGCAATGTATTCACTATATACACTGTATGTACTCTATGCATTATATTCACTGTATGCATTGTATGCCCTGCATATACTCTATGCATTGTACTCTCTATATGCATTGTATGTACTGTATACTCTGTATGTACTGTACGTACATTATGCAAGATATGTACTGTGTGCACTCAGTACACTGTTCTGTCTGATTCACTGCTGGGTTGCCTGCAAGAAGCCATCACTGCACCCTCTATACATCCATTTGCTGGCCCTCCCTCGCTGCTAGGCACCACAAAAGGTATGTGTGAACCTAAAACTCAGTTAGGTGTGAAGTACCCCAATATATCGCCAAGCAGTTATGTAGAGCCTCCAGTCTATATCATCAGAGCACATGCAATCATATTCTCCTGGAAGTGCCAAGATTTGCAACCAGCTATGGGAAAATGACCTTCAGGTGGCTTGCCCCAACTTACTAGAACAAACTGCTTGCCTGTTGAAAACTAACCTCTGTTATAAGCTTAGGCACCTTCAGATCTATGATTGGCCCATATTGTTCTGACAACTGTACTCAGGGGCATCATTTAGGGGTCGCCAGGGTTGGCAACCCTTATGAATTTTTTGTGACCCCTACATTCTGTTTGTGACTCCTGCTGTCAAGTGTTGCTGCCTGTGCTGGCTCACATTATTCCTCTGTTTTTACCCCTCAATTTGCCTTGTCTTGTGTCCTGTCCTCCTGTTAGCGTTTGTTACTTCCTGCCCCCTTCCTCTACCACCTCAGCATCCAGCCTCCTCCAGGTCCCAACTAATGGTGTGATACCAATGTTTTTAATCTTGTGATGTTGGGGCGGTGCCGCTAAGGCGCCAAACTGCAGTTTCACACTTGTGTATGAACTTTTGAAGTGCTTGGCTTGTACACTTCAAAGTGCAGCCTTGATGGTGTCAGAAAAAAAATATATCTATTTGCCCCTCCAGGCTCCTAGTGGTAACTTAGAAGGGGCCAGACGACTGGACTGGGACTCGGATGCAAGTCAGCAGTCCATCCATGTTGTGGAGTCATGGGGCCACCAGTGACAGAGCGAGGAAAAAGAGAGAGTCGGGACACTGATGGTAGGTCTGATCGGTTGGTCAGATGGAGTGTCGCTGCCAAGGAGTACATAGATACATACAGTGGTGTTCCCCAGAATGAAACCTACTTTTAAAGCACTCTGCAGTATGCTGCAGCAGAACTACTGAATAAAGCAATGTAATTTCAATGGAAATTAGTCCCTTTTGTCATGCAGGAAACTGTGGTATTCACTTCATCCTGGCAGTGTCACATTTTTCTGAATGACAAAAAGGACAAATTGCCATTGAAAGTACATTGCTTTATTCAGAAGGTCTGCTGCAGCATACTGCAGAGTGCTATAAAATGCTGCAGAATTGTGTTTCATCCTGGGGGACACTACTGTAGATACATAGATGCTGTCAGCAGATAAGGACTGCAAGGCCCATCCAGTCTGCCCATTTAAGCTGCCTAATGAAGAGTCCAGTGACCCTATCTGGTCACCTTTAGCTTTTTCTTCCTAGTGTAGTGTCTGGACTGTCTGAGGAGGACTATACTCCAGGGCCTGGTGGCAAGAAGACAAGAGAGGCAGAGAACAAGAAAGCGAAATCAAACTGTCTGGAAAGCCACAACACAGGTAAGGTGGGCCATTGTAGTAGACAGACTGAAACACCAAGACTGAATAAATTGTACCTTTAGAGAGAGAGAGAGAGTTGGGGGCCCTTCCAATGGTGCCCAATCAGCCCAGTACACCTTAGCAGCACCAGACCATTCAGGTGTACTAGAAGTCATTATCCTCTGGAGTGGGCAGCAGGCCTGAAGTCTTCCTTGATGATACCCTGAAGCAAGCAAGGAGCTAGGCACTCGGATCTGAGTCAGTGGCTGAGTGCAGGCTAAAGTGCAGTTTCTGGTTTGCGTGAGGTTGCTTAAGTATTTGTTTGTCTATAGGTAATATGCATTGTGGGCAGCAGGCATTCTGTGGGTCAGGTGAGTGAGGCAGCCAGGTCCCCTGTCTCCAAGACCTACAGTATATTATTTGCCAGGACTTGTGACTTGGTTAGAGTTCAAGAATGGGTAACTACGGTCCCAGAACGGATCATGGTGGATGTGAACTGAGCGGGAGGTGGACATGAACTGGGTGGGCAGTGGCCGTGCCTGTGAGAGTTGGGTTTGAGGGGACTTGGCATGGATTGCAAATCTGCAACATCATTTGTCAGCAAGTACTGTGGCCAGCAAAGCAGGCAAGATGACCATGCTCCAGTAGAAAAAGGGTAGTGCATGCTTGGGAGCAGCTAATCCCCACACTACACTCTGAGCAAAAAAAAAAGGAACTGAGAATGCACTCCGTTGACTAAAATTAACCCTTGCTGTGCCACAGACTGATATATCAGTCCTGAATTCCTAGACATTCTAATTCTGTCGGTAGCCTAAGGGTTAATGTAAGAAACACTACTGAGGCTCTGAAAGTGTCTGCTGTATATTTTATTAAACAAGTGTAAAAAAAAAGTGTTTCTCCAAATAGTAGTGTTTCTTACACTCATTTTAGCCAATGGATTGCATTCTCAATTTGTTTTGTTTTTTTGCGCAGTCAGTGGCAAGCAAAAAGATATGGATCAGGAAATGTTCCCTTTTTAAGGGTTTGTCGAATCTTTGGTGAATTGTACTTATTATTATTTGTTTTTTTTTTGTTTTTTTGTTTTTTTTATCTAAAAGCTGCCCCTCTGTGCTTTTCTCTGCTTTTAATTATTTGATTTTGGGGTATGCATGATCCTGCACTGCAGCCTAGGAGACAAAAAAAACTGTCATTGCAGATAATTTTAACTAGCGCTATAAATAACTATATCAACCCTTTTATTTATAGCACTAGTTAAACTGAAATGTGTTGAACACAAACACTCAAAATGTGGCACATGTGGACTGTAGACGTTAGCTCTTATATTATGGGACACACCATCAGAAATGGAGATACAAGTTCAGAACATTGTGAAAAGAAGTGCTTTTTACATGCACAAAATTCTGCATTCCAGAATATAATGAATTTCTGCATTAAGCTCTGAGTTGACTGCACTACTCTGGGCAGCACCTTTTCTATATGGGAAAATGTGCAATGAGCACTTAAGGTTAAAACAAGGGATGTCCCTTTTAATGTAGGACAGGTAAGTGGTATTGTATGTAAATAACCTTTAAACAGATAACATAATTTTAAACAGCTCTTGAATGTAGTGGCAACTTCACAGCTCTTGGTGACAGCTTCTGAATTATTCATCTTTACCTCAAACCTTCTCCCCCAATTTTACTCATAATTGATTTCACAAGCAAACTGAGAATGAACTTGGTTGAAGAGTTCGTGGTACACTGAGGGATTCCAGATTCAGGACCATGAATCATGCTACTGAGTTTCTGCCTCTCTGGTAGCGGTAGCTGGTTTTATTTTCCTGTTAAAATGCAGCTGCAGCACAATCTCTGAGGACAGGGTGATTGGGGGGGTGATGCAGGGTGGAGGGGTAAGGTCACTGCTGTGCATAGGGCCCATGAAAAGGTGAAACCAGCCCTGCCAGTCAGAAGAGGCTGGATGAGTAACTGGAAATGGCATGGGGCAGGGTGAGCTCTGGGGCAACCTGGGGGCACAGCAAACTCTGGGGTGACCCACAGGGCAAGGTGATCTATGGGGTGATTAGTCGGTAAGATGAGCTGAGCTCCAGGGTAACTCCAGGGCAAGGTGGACAGAGTTGGACTGGCCCACCAGGATACCTAAAAATTTCCAGGTGGGCCCCCCTCAGCTGGGTACATGGTCACTTTCTAAATGCTGACACTTTCTGCAATTTATTCACCTTTTTTCTAATGAAATGATGTATATAATGGCATGGAGGGATGCTGGAGCCATTCATAAACCACAAGTGCAAAGCACAAATAGTTTATATAGGTGTCAGTGTGGCTCAGTTGGTAGCATTTTTGCCTCTGGACCTGAAGGTCATGGTTTCTCGTCCCACAGCGGGATTGGACTCATACCTAAACACTGGCACCTGAGTCCAGTATTAGGGGGGTGCTGTACTGCTGGGTGTGCCACCCTTCGGATGAGATGTTAAACCAAGGTCTCTTCTACCCATCCTGGTGCATGTCTAGGTGGAAGTAAAAGAACCCAAGACATTCTTCTCAAAGAGTTGGGGACATTCCTGTTGTCTTGGCCAATATTCCCCTTCCCATAAAACTGGTTCATGCAATTGTCCAGGCTGTGTGTGAGTGCTGATGTGTGAAATGGCTGCCACTACACATTCAGTCACTTCACTACCAGTCTAGCATTGCTTGTAAAGCACTTTAGGATACATTGTGTATGAAAAGGACTATATAAATGCTGATGATTCTTCTTCTTCTTCTTCTTCTTCTTCTATATTGTGACTAGAATCCTGACGTGCCATTATAGCCTTATATATAGTGTAAATGTATGGTGTGTTTTATTTGTTATAATTCTTTTCCACTTATCTACCTGTGCTAGCTGTATTGCTGGTGTACATTCTCTTCTGGCACCTGAGGCTGCAGCAATATAAGAAAATGCCATTTCCAGCCTTATTTATCAACGGTGTGTTCCTACATCAGAACTTACCAATAATAAGCAATGACCTCAGAAAAATGCTAAAGCAAGGGTTACCGTGGGATGGCACTGGCACTAAAAAGGAGAGCAGAACAAAACTCGCAGTTGCCACAGTGCTCAAACGGGAGGACTGGGGGAGGGGGCCGGATGCGACACACCTCAAAGGACAAAAAACAAAACAATGGAATGCCCTGCACTTTCGAGGTCAGGTAGCAGTCCATAAAGCACGCAAAAATGCAATTGTGCTGAAAAAGTGTTGAGGTTTATTCATCACGATGAAGTTCATTGGAGCGAAGCGCTGAGGCTGCTGGGTAATGGTGATCCCAGTGTTGTTGTCCTGACATGCTTTGGAAACAACTTGAATAAACCTCAACACTTTTTAAGCATAATTGCATTTGTGCATGCTTTATGGACTTCTACCTGACCTCTGGAGTGCAGGGCATTCAATTGCTTTGTTAAAAAGGTGAGCAGACCCTGAGGCTATGGATGATGTGGTGGGGGAGGGCTGAGAATTCTAGGGAAGGGAGCTAGGATGCAGCTTGCTGTGCTTGGGGAAAGCTGGGGCCATGCACTGAAGCAGTGGCTAGGCTATGGGGAGGGTTGTTCGGGCAACATACTGGACTATGGAGATTCTGGAGAGAGGGCTAGTGTGCAACTTACTGGGCATGGGGAAGGAGTAACAGGGTAGGAAATTGTGTTTCAGATGATCCCAAACATGCACCAGAAAAGCACAAAATTTAAAAAAATTTCTGGGGGCCTAGATGGCCCCCAGACCCCTAGTTCATAGTTTTTATTTTATATCCTTTTATAGATGGCCTTACAACCCCTATGGTTTTAGTGAAATGACACCCCTGACAGAACATTCTCTTAATAAAAATAATAATAATAATAATAATTCTTCATTTATATGGTGCCTTTCAACAATCAAGGCACCTAACAAACAGTTAAAACCTAATAAGACATAAATTCACAACATCATAAATAGTATAAAATGCAGATATTAATAATAATAATAAACTTTATTTATAGGGTGCCTTTCAAGTATCAAGGCGCCTTACAGTAAAAACATAATCATCAAACATTGCAATAAATAAAACAATAAAATCCATTATATTTCTGGGAATGCCAGTATCCACAAGAAAGTTTTCAATGCCTGCTTAAAGCCCCCAACGGTCGTGCACTCCTGATGCTGATGGGGCAGAGAATTCCAGAGGGTAGAGGCCGCAAAAGCAAAAGCATTGGCCCCAGAAGATTTCAAAATAACCCTTGGATTCTCCAGAAACCCCTCGTCAGCTGAGCTGAGCTGTCACACAGGGCTGTAAGGAATCAGGAGCTCTTTCAAATAGTCAGGACCAAGACCTTGTAGGGCTTTGTATGTCAACAGGCCTACCTTAAAAGTGATCCGCCACTGAATCAGCAGTCAGTGCAGATCACGCAGCACAGGGGTAATATGCGAGTTCCTAGATACCCCTGACAATAAATGAGTAGCAGCATTCTGCACTAGCTGCAAGCGGCGGATATCAACCCCAGGAAGCCCTAGATAAAGGGAGTTGCAGTAGTCAAGCCGAGAGGTCACAAAGTCATGGACCAATACCGGCAGGTCACTGGAAGGAACAAGGTGCTTGACCCTGGCAATATTCCGAAGATGGTAAAAAGCCGATTTGATGACTGCCGACACCTGATGATGAAGGGTCAGCCTGTCGTCAAGCACAACTCCAAGGTCACACACCTGTTCAGAAGTAAGGATCTTCTCACCCCCCAGATAAATTCCAGAGGGCCGGTCAATCCTCAGCCTCTCTATCCTGTGAACCGGGTCCACCACCATAACCTCAGTCTTTCCCGCGTTCAATTTCAACCAGCTCGAATTCATCCAGTCTTGGATTTTGACTAGATAGTTGTTAAATACTGAGAGCGCACTAGCCTGGTCAGGAGCAAAAGACAGGTATAGCTGGGTATCATCAGCATAGCAGTGAAACCGCAGGCTATACCATCTTTCAGTGTCTCTGAGGGGAAGCATATACACTGCAAACAACATGGGAGACAGCATCGAACCCTGAGGAACCCTGCAAGACAGAGAGAAGAGATCAGAGGAAAAGACCCCAGACACAACTCTCTGTGTTCTTCCAGCAAGGAAAGAAGAAAACCATCTGAGCACTGTACTTGACAGGCCACAGATGGACCTCAGGTGATCAAGCAGCACCCCATGGTCTACAGTGTCAAAGGCTGAGGAGAGATCTTGGAGAACCAAGATGGAGCAGTTTCTCTGATCTCTCGCCATCAGGAGATCATTGAGCACCCGAACCAGAGCAGTCTCAGTACTATGCCTTTTGTGAAAACCCTACTGGAGAGGTTCATAGACATTATGGATGGTCAAATGGTTCTCCAACTGGATTGCCACTACTTTCTTGATAACCTTACCTAAAAAGGGAAGGTTCAAGATAGGTCTGTAGTTGGCAAAAATGTCCAGGTCCAACGAAGCTTTCTTCAGGAGAGGTGTCACCACTGCCTCCATCAGGGTGCTTGGAAACTCACCCGATTCCAAGGAGCACCGAACAATTTGAGCCAAGACCGGGCCAATGATTTCATAACATCCCCAAATCAAGGAAGTTGGGCCCAGATCTAAACTACAGCATGTAGGGTGCATCCCCTGGACAATCCTCATAATGTCTTTGATGTCCGGCAGGTCAACAAACAGTGACCAACCGCATCACCCATAGAGTGAGTCAGATGGATTTCCGACCTGATGCTGGCCACCTTATTCGCAAAGAATTGAGCAAGCTCATCACACTTAATTTGTGAAAAAGCTCACCGCACCTGCAGACAGGCTGGGTTGCACAACCTGTCCACAGTTCGGAAGAGCTGAGCCGATAGATTCCGAGCGACAGCAGTTTCCCTGGATAGGAACTTTGCCTTCTTACGGGAAATCGCTGATTGGTAGAGCTGATAGTGCTCCTCCAACCTAAGGCGGTCAGCCACCAGGGCAGATTTCCGCCATCAACGTTCTAACCTATGTCCCACATGTCACACTCCCTCAAGGACCAATCAAACCAGGGGGCCTGAAGGTGGAGTGAGAGGGGACTAACACAAGCAGGAGCTATCAAGTCCAGGGCTGAGGAAATGGCATTATTATAAGCCAGAACCAACAACTCTGGACTCGAGCTGACATCAGAGAACACCGAGAGGTCAATCACTGCCACCAGGTCTTCAGTGCACACATCCCATAAAGGGCGGTAACTGACCATCTCCACAGGAGCAGACCTGCGAAGGGGGGCATAAAAATTGAACCTCACGGTGCAGTGATCGGACCAACTGACTGGTTCCACCCCCAAATCAGATGTCTCGATCCCCAGGAGGAAGACCAAATCCAGAGAATGACCATGTTTATGGGTAGCTGAAGAAACAATCTGAGTGAAGCCCAGTGATGACATCATCTGGAGGAAGTGCTGACCAAATGAAGAGAGTTTGTCGTCGACCCAGGCATTGAAGTCTCCCAGGACCATCACTATGGGCAACTCCAATGCCATGTCCGTGACAAAATCTACCACTTCCTGCAGGAATTGCTTCTCGTCCCCGGGTGGACGGTAGACCAGAGCAATCCTGCAACCCACACCAGCTACCACAGTACATTCAAAGGATTTGACCTCCTCAATTGGAACATCCATGAGGCCCAATTCTGTCTTAAAACAGACTGCTACCTCCCCCCCCCACGGTCCAATCTCGGGCAGTGAATCACTGAGTACCCGACAGGAATTGCTGCCTCCAAAATGGGGCCAACATTTTCATCCAGCCAGGTCTCGGTGATGCATGCCAGATCAGCCCTTCCAACAAAATCTGCAATAATTGAAGTTTTCTTCTTGATAGATCTGGCATTGCATAACACCGCCCGAGTTGGACGGGGTTCTTGAGTCGTCCCAACTAAATGCCCATCTAAAGAGATGGTGCCCTTGGGTATGGGGACTAGACATGTATTCCCACGTTCCAGTCTCCATTTCGCCCCAGGGTGTCTCCTGGTCCTAACCACCCCTATGTGAGAGCTCCCTTCTTTCGACCTCCAGTGTCCATGCCCCCACCATGCCCACCCCCTCCCATGAATGATGCCCAACACCCGACATCATTGATAAATAACAAAGGGCAGAGGAGAAGGGGAGAACGGACGGAGGGCACGGAGAAGGGAGGCTAATAGCGCAAGACCGAGGGGGCCGGCAGGCACATTCCACAACTCTAAAAACCAAATTACACAGCAAAATCCCAAAAAATTATCCAAAGAAAGTTGCAGTATACCCCAGACTACTTAAAAACCACAAAATACAAATACTACATTAAAGCAACAATAAACAATAAAAACAACCCTTCCCCACCCTGGAACACTCTCACTGCTCAGAGGAGGAGAACACTAAAAACTAATAAACATCAATAAACAAATAAAAACCAAAAATATAATCAGAAAAAGAAAAGACCAGCTGGTGTAAGTTCTGATAGTCCTCTCACTACTAAACAGGACATTTTAAGAGAGTCCTCAGGGACAGCCCCTGGGCAACAGTCCTTTCCAACGATGATGATACAAGTCTTTAATAATAATCCAGATTAAATCCTAACCCATATAACAGTCTTTCCTACATGATGATGCAGAATCCTTTAATAATAACACAGGTAACCCTAGACCACTGATACTCCCACTATCAGGGCCCAAGGACATAATGGCACTCTCACTGCCAGAAAGATGAGTAAGTTTTAAACTTGCAGAATAAAAATGAATATCTTAAAGGATAAAATTTAAAAGTCAAACCAGTAACAGACGCAGAAGCAGAAGGAAATCCAGGACAAACACTTCAGGGCTAGATCAGCTCCACTGCAGGAAGAGCCCCGGAAATCTGGCCCAAAGACCACGCCCAGGCAATGCCAGCTACTCAAGGACCCCCGTGGAACCCAACCTAATCGGTCCCCCGGGAGACACAAGGGCCAAAGCACCAAAACCATCAGCTACCCGGCAGGAAAGGTACAGGCCCCGGAGCTGCTGTAGACCGGTATGCAGGCCTCAGCCAATTTGGGCCTACTTAACCCCACCGTGAATTGAGCCACTAATCCCCTAGATCCATTTCCAAAAAAAGGACGGCTGATGATAATCCAAATAAAGTTCCAAAATTTCAGGAGTAATTCTTGAGTTTCAGGTACAAGGCAGTCTTAAGTCCAATTCGAAAGTATGCACTTCAGATCCTCAGCATTACCCCGTCAAACAGCTCCTAACAGCAACAAGTGGGCAGAGGCTCCAAATCCCCAGTCACACATTTACGGTGGTGCCATAATCCTGCAAACGCTGTAGTGACATGATGAAAGAAAATAATCCACACAGTCATCTATACTAGGCCCCGGTGTCTCTGAAAATCTTCCCCATGTCTCCTCGCTCTTCAGAATATAGCCGTGTAATGGAAGGCACTAGCTTGCTCCACGGCACAACACAGCTCACTCCACAGTACAGCACTAGCTCACCCCACAACACAGTACGAAGATTATTTTTGAAGGAAAGCACACAAACAAACAAAATAAAGTAATCAAAACAAACAAAATAAATAAAAGTAACTTAAATAAAATAAATGAATAAATACGAACTAAAAATGTAAAAACGGGAACCGAAACTAACTAGCAACCAGCTACACACCCAGCTCGGTGGCCATTACTTACTGTTACAGATAATGTGGATAAAATGAAATTTGAATCATTTACCATATGCTTGGTTCCACAAATAAGTTTCAAGAGCGTGTTTAAATACCTCCACAGTCACGCACTCCTGTAACTGACGGGGTAGAGAATTCCAAAGGGTAGGGGCCACATGCATAAATGCCTGGGCCCCAGAAGATTTTAAACACACCCTTGCAATCTCTAGCAACCCCTCATCAGCTGAGCAGAGTGACCTCCCAGGGCAGTAAGGAACCAGAAGCTCTTTCAGGTAGACTGGGCCCTGTCCGTGTAGGGCTTTATAAGTCAGAAGTCCGACTTTAAAGGTGATCCACCACTGTTTCGGCAGCCAGTGCAGTTTGCGCAGCATCGGGGAAATATTACAGGACTGGGGGGTTCTCGTCAATAACCGGGCCACTGTGTTCTGCACCAACTGCAAGTGGCGGATATCCACCCCCGGTAGCCCAAGGTAGAGGGAATTGCAATAATCCAGACATGAGGACACAAAGGTGTGGACCAATGTGGGGAGATTGCCAGGCAGAACAAGATGCTTAACCCTGGAGATATTCCTCAGATGGTAGAAAGAGGATTTGATGGCAGCCGACACCCGTGAATGACATGTCAGCCCTTTGTCAAAAATGACCCCCAGGTTTCGCACCTGTTCAGAGGTCAGGAGTAGAGATGCAGTGAATTTAAATGACGTGGAGTGGCCAGTGTGAAAGGCTCACTTCATGTTGTAATTATGACTTTGCTTTGTCATTCTGCCTTAACACTAAGTAAGGAGAAGTGACAATATAGGCAGCCCCCCACACACATCACATGGCTTACAGTAGTGTAAGTCAAGCAATTCAAAATCCTCATGCAACTCACCCCAGCAGAAAAGAAAAAACTGCAGTCCACACAAAGTTCAGTGCCATAGGTTCAGCAGTTTTACTTAGATTAGCAAAATAAAGCAGTGTGCCTCACACAGGAGGTGAAGACTAAAGCACACTGCGTTATTTTGCTGATCTTAGTAAAACTGCTGAACTTATGGCACTGAACGGTGTGTGGACTGCAGGTTTTTTATGTTTGCTTGCACGCATGTGCAAGAAACAGTGCCACCATATGAGCTTTCCTAGGTGTGCCTCCCCCACTTCCAATGCCCTGCTCCCTTTTGCAATCGTGGCTGCACCGCGCCAATGAATGTCTGAGCTGTTTATGACAGCCGTTCAGATTCGGTGGCATACAATTCTGAAGAAAACACTGCCACAATCAGCGGTGGTAACGTGTAGACAATTTGCCTACATGTCAGCACTCACTGTAACTCAACTGTCATAGACAGTTCGCCCCCCCCCCCCGAACATCATGAGGATTTTAAATCACTTGGCTTGATTTTCATGTAGAGCTCAACCTCTGCTGAGCGGCTCTTCTGTTTTTGAGTAGTGTAAGTCACATGCTTTAGCCAGGCAGGAAGGAAGTGACTCATGCAAGCAGATCCTTTCACTTTCTCCTTTGCAGAGATAGAGAGAGGAGGCAGTTTGTCTGTGTAGTAGTTAGGAGGAGCCGAGAATCCAGAGATCATATAAAACCCACCCAACAGCTTTTTTCAAAGCTATATTGTTGTTTAGTGCTTTTTGTACTCTTTTTGTAGTTCATTTTTATGTTTGCTTGCACGCATGCACAAGAAATATTATGCAGCAGCTTAGGAGAGAAGCGGGTTGTGGAGGTTTAGCACTCTGGCAGCCAATGGAGGCACTGCATTTGGGGGCTTGGCACTGGTGGACCAATGCAAGCCCAGTGTCTTGATGACACTGGTTCTGCAAAAGTGCCACCAAGTTGAAACATTTTCACTGCTGCAATCAGGGGCTGCCTCGTCATTGCAGTGACAGACATTCTGCTGCAATGAGGGAGTGATCCGTCATTGCAGGGCGGTACCTTGCCATGGTGCCCCCACTAGTTCATTTGCCGACAGGGGATCCCACTCCCCATCAGCATACTGTGACCCACTCCCCCATTTGTTGTGTGCCAAGGGGGTGCCCAATCCCCCTTGGTATCATGAGCCCCCCAACAATCTTTCTTTGCCGATGGTAGGCCCAGTCCCCATCGGCTTCAGTCCTCACCCTTCCCAGTAAATTTGCTGATGGGGGAGCCCACTCCCTGTTGTCATAATGTCCCACCAAAAAAATTTGTTATGTGCTGACACCTCGGTTCTCCCCCCCTTGGTATGTGCCGACGGGGGTGCCCAATCTCATGTTGGCTACAGCCCCCCCAAAAAAAACACTCAGGTGACACGCTGGGAGCCCACCCCAGCATGCCAAAAGTCCCTTGTTTTTTTTTCTTCTTTCACCTGTAAAACAGAAAATGGTCCTTCGTAGAGTCTGCTGGCCCCTCCCCAACCCGTGCCTACCATCTGTGCACCCTGCCTCCCCACACCCCTCTTTATTTATTTATTTATTTTATTTATTTAGCTTTTGTTGACCGGGTAAGTGCACTAGACAAATCCTGCCTATTTTCAGGCACGACCCGGGGGAGGGGGATACAGATGAATGCCAACTGACCTTGAACCAGATTAAGCTGTTGGTGGTATTTTTAGTGAACGAGAGAAATTTGGCCAGGACACCGGGGAAATTCCCCTACTCTTTTCGATAAGTGCCATGGGATCTTTAATATCCACCTGAACTACCACCAATCCAGGCAGATGGGACCTCGGTTTAACGTCTCATCCGAAAGACGGATACTCTTACACTATTCTTACCTCCACAGCCCAGCGCAACGATCTTCAGTGGACCGTGGACATGTCTGCACTCTTCAAAGCTGACCGCAAACTGAAGAAATGCTGGTAAGCTGTATAATGGCATAAATAGTTTTTTTTCAACTTTGGTGCATATCTTGGGCATTTTGGGGAATTTTGGCACCAAATTTTCAACATGGGGTCCTTGGGACCCCCCTCTTGAATTCAGTCACTGTCATTGCGTTATTCGGTCCTGAAAGGTGAAGTCGCGGTCACTGCCCGGAATCACCTTTCAGGACCAATTAATGAAATGACAGTGCCACTGTTCATAAGGTTGGCTCTCAAAAGGCCTATGTTGCAAATTTGGTGAAAAAAATCCAAAAAATGTTTTATGAGCGTGTATTGCGCAGTTTCCATGCAAGCTCGTAACTTCACGAATTTGTAATATTTTCAGTCCATATTTTCAACATTGGCATTTTTCCACACCTCCTTATGACCACACAGCTGTCATTTTACAGATCCTGGCCAAAATGTGTTTTCTCACTTCCGGTGCAGAATAGAGCGATCACTGTGGGAAATCAGTTTTTGAGATAGATTGAGAAAATGACAGTGACACTGTTCACGAGCAGAGGTCCTAAAATGCCTATGTTGAAAATTTGGTGATGAAAGTCCATAAAATGACTGTGTTACAAGTGTGCCGTGCGCAGTTTCTATGCACCCTTGTAACATTGCAAATTTGTAATATTTTCACTCCAGATTTTCAACACTGGCATTTTTTCACACCTCCTAATGAACAGTGCAGCTGTCATTTTTTACATCTTGGTCGAAATGTGTTTTAACACTTGCAGCACAGAATAACGCGGTTACTGTGGGAAATCAGTGTTTGGGACAGATTAAAAAAATGACAGTGCCACTGTTCATGAGCAGAGGTCCTAAAATGCCTACAGTATATTGAAAATTTGGCGACGAAAGTCCATAAAATGACAGTGTTACAAGCTGGCATTGCACTGTTTCCACACACCCTTATAACTTCACAAATTTGTAATATTTTCACGCCAGACTTTCAACACTGGCATTTTTTCTCACCTCCTTATGAACAGTACAGCTGTCATTTTTCATATCCTGGCTGAAATGTGTTTTAGCACTTCTGGCATAGAATAGCACAGTCACTGTGGGAAATCAGTGTGTGGGACACATTAAGATCGAGCGAGTGAGAGAGGAGGAGGAGGAGTGAACAAGCTCAACTGAGCTCTGTCGGGACTGCTGCAGATTTCTTTGTGGGCAAAGAAAGGCACCGATGCAGGCAGGAGCCCAGTACTAAAGGGCAGCCTGCAGCGCCAGGAGAAACAGAATGAGCGAGTAGGAGAGGTGGAGTGAGCGAGCTCAATGGAACTCTGTCAGGATTGCTGCTGATTTCTTTGTGGGCAGAAAAAGGTACCAACCCAGGCAGGAGTCCAGTACAAAAGGGCAGCCTGCAGCGCCGGGAGAAACAGAACGAGTGAGTGAGGGAAGGGGAGTGAGTGAGCTCAATGGAGCTCTCTCAGGACTTCTGCAGATTTCTTTGTGGGCAGAAAAAGGCATCAATGCAGGCAGGGGCCAGTACAAAAGGACAGCCTACAGCGCTGGGAGAAACACAACGAGCGAGTGAGAGAAGGGAGAGTGAGCAAGCTCAATGGAGCTCTGTCGGGGCTGCTGCAGATTTCTTTGTGGGTAGAATAAGGAGCCAATGCAGGCAGGGACCCAGTACAAAAGGGCAGCCTTCAGTGCTGGAAGAAATAGAAGAAGTGAGTGAGAGAGGGGGAGTGAGTGAGCACAACAGAGCTCTGTCGGGACTGCTGCGGATTTCTTTGTGGGCAGAAAAAGGCACCAATGCAGGCAGGAGCCCAGTACAAAAGGGCAGTCTGCAGCGTTGAGAGAAATAGAAGGAGTGAGTGAGAGAGGGAGAGTGAGTGAGCTCAACAGAGCTCTGTCGGGACTGCTGCAGATTTCTTTGTGGGAAGAAAAAGGGGACAATGCAGGCAGGAGCGCAGTACAAAAGGGCAGTCTGCAGCGTGGGAGAAACCGAACAAATGAGTGAGAGAGGGAGAGTAAGCGAGCTCAACGGAGCTCTGTCGTAACTGCTGCAGAATTCTTTGTGGGCAGAAAAAGGTGCCAATGCAGGCAGGAGCCCAGTACAAAAGGGTAGTCTGCAGCGCCAGGAGAAACAGAATGAGCGAGTGAAAGAGGGGGAGTGAGCGAGCTCAACAGATCTCTGTCAGGACTGCTGCAGATTTCTTTGTGGGCAGAAAAAGGCGTCAATGCAGGCAGAGTCCCAGTACAAAAGGGCAGCCTGCAGCACTGGGAGAAACAGAATGAGCAAGTAGGAGAGGGGGAATGAGCAAGCTCAATGGAGCTCTGTCGGGACTGCTGCAGATTTCTTTGTGGGCAGAAAAAGGAGCCAATGCAGGCAGAAGCCCAGTACAAAAGGGCAGCCTGCAGTGCTGGAAGAAATAGAAGAAGTGAGTGAGAGAGGAGGAGTGAGCAAGCTCAATGGAGCTCTGTCGGGACTGCTGCAGATTTCTTTGTGGGCAGAAAAAGCCGCTGATGCAGGCAGGAGCGCAGTATAAAAGGGCAGCCTGCAGTGCTGGGAGAAACAGAACGAGCGAGTGAGAGACGGGGGAGTGAGCGAGCTCAATGAAGCTCTGCTGGGACTTTAGAGTTGCTCATCCTCCCGCCCGGGGTCCTCTGTGGTCCTATATTACAGCAGGGTCTCTGGAGTGGAGACAAAGCAATGATTGGATACTTTGAGGAGTGCTGTAATAATACAGATATAGTTGTTCTGTTTATTTCTCTAACTGAGCTGAGTAATACTTGGAGTGCAATGGGATTTCTAACTGGGCTAAGTGAAACTGTATGAGAGCTGAGAACAAAATGTATGGTAGCTGAGGGGTGAAAAATGGACAACGAGGCTTTAGGATTGCTACAGTAATACAGTATCTCATGGATGAGATCTGAGACTGAATTTCCCCAATCGGCAAGGGGCCAGTAGGGTGACTAGCATGGGGGGGGACAGGAATTTGAGTATATATGGGCCTAACAATTGTAGTAGGGTACGGAACCTGGGAGTAAGAGCCTGTAACATAAGATGGGGGCCAAAATGGGGCAGGTACCACATGTCAATAGGGCAGGCATCTTTGGAAGGGTGGTGGGGTACAGGGGTCGCCATGATCCCTGGACTGGATTTGGAGGATGGGGTATGGTCTGTAGATGACTGGCTAGTTTGAGGAGGAACTGTGGAGGTTGGGAGGAGTCTAAGTGGCAGGGCAGATGAGTATGGTAGGCATCCTGGCTAGGGGGATAGGGATGGCTAGGGGGATGGAGGAAGAACAACTAGGGACTGAAAACCCACCCCAGTATCAGAGGCACTAGCAGAAAAGAGAGGACAAGGAGGAGGTGCCCAAGGTGAGGGGAGGACCTCCTGTTGGGGAGGAAGAGACCATGAGGAGTACCTAGGAGAGAGCATATGGCTGCGGTAGGGAGGAGAAGGGCTGGGACCATGGGTGGCATGGAGGGAACAAGTAGGAGGGGGAACCGATAGGGGGAAGAGATGTAGGAGGGGTATCGACTAGGAATAGATTTGAGCCTCTGCTATGGGAGAGAGAGGGGGAGCAGGAACATACTGAAGGGGGGAGGACAAGCGTGGCATGAGAGGGATGGCAACAGCTAGGGGAAGAGATAGAGGACAAAAGGGTAGAAGGGGACCCTCATGTGTTGGGGAGGAAGAGACCATGAGGAGTACCAAGGGAGATAGCAGATGGCTGCGGAAGGGAGGGACCAGGGGTGGCATGGAGGGGAACAAGTAGGAGGGGGGAACCAATAGGGGGAAGAGATGGGTATTGACTAGGAATAGATTCAAGGCTCTGCTATGGGAGAGAGAGGGGGAGCAGGAGCATACTGAAGGGTGAAGGACAAGCGGGGCATGAGAGGGATGGCAACAGCTAGGGGAAGAGATAGCAAGGATGAAAGGGTAGAAGGCGGGCTAGTAAGGAAGGAGGGGTGGTGACTGGAGGAGAGAAGGCTACAGAAAGGGGGAAGGATGGGGGCATCACTATAGTGGTAGAAGAGAACAGGGGCTTTAAATCGACAACAGCGGGGATAGGAGAGGGGATGGAAATCAGCAGGGGAGGAGGGGACGTCGACATGGGAAGCCCTGAAGGAAGTAGTCAGGCTGGGAAGGGGTTCAAGGGGTATGGGAGGAATAAGGCATGAGGAGGCAGTATGGCGCAGTGGTTTAAGGCTCTGACCTGCAAATCTGGAGACCTGGGTTTGAATCCCACAGCCCCCACTTGCATACTGTGTGACCCTGAGCAAGTCACAACTTCCTCATGCTCCCAGGTTGCACCTGCAAACAAGCTTTCCGCTTAGTGTGTCTCACCTGGTAATAATTGGTAAAAAAAAAAAAAGGCAGAAAACGGGTGAGGCGGAAGTAGGGGGTACAGATACAGAAGACACAAAGGGTGCAGCTGGTGGGGGTAAGGTACAGGGAAGATCGAATATTGGGTGGTGGAAGGGAAAGGGCATTAGAAGGGAAAGGGGCTAAGGGGTGCAGGGGTACTCATCCTAGGGGATTGTATACTGAAAGGGGTGAGATGGGGCGGAAGGGGGGAAGGCACAGCTGTATTTGGTTTAAAGCTATCCCCAGGTTGACTGCAGGAGGGGCAGGGCAGGCACTGCTCAAGTGTGCAGTGAGGGGGAGGAAGAAACCTCATTTACTGTTGCATGTGGGTACAAACGACTTGGCAGGGGAGACTGTGGAAGTAGCGAGGGGAAGGTTCGAGTAGTTGGGCAGGCAGTGTGAGGGGATTGGGGAGTTGGTGGCATTCTCGGAGTTACTCCCCGTACCTTGTGCAAGCATGTGGAGGAAGGGTAGGACTGAGGAGTTCAATAAGGGGTAGAGGGATTGGTGCCACACCAAAAATTATGGGTTAGTGACTAACTGGGGTAGGGTCTGGGGAAATAGTGACTTGTATGCGGGGGACAGGGTACACTTGAGCAGGAAGGGGAAGGGAGTATTAAAGGCAGGATTAGGGGGTATATCTCTACTAAGGTGGATTTAAACTAGTGAGGGGGTGACCAAAAGACTGAGGGTAGTAGAAAGCTCTGGACAGGGGAGCCTAATGAGCTCACCCCCCTAGATATAGGTAAAGGTGGAGGCGTAGTAACCCTGGGAGGGGGCCGGCAGAGTGGTCTGAGTGTAATACAGAAGCCACTACCACCTGGTAAGAATAATAATAAGAAAAGGTGTGGACTACCAGAAGGGAGGACACAGGCCAAGGAGGAGAAGAGTGAGGAGAAGGAGGGGTACGGGTGGAATATGGTCTCTCTCTCAAAGCAAGAAGCCTGGGGAACAAAACTGCAGAGCTTCAGGTGCTCCTTTCAGAGGGGAAGGTGGACATTGCTGCAGTGACAGAGACTTAAGGGCCACAGAGTACCATGATTGTGACTTGGCAATCCCAGAACACAGGATATACAGGAGGGACTGGGGAGGTTGGAAGGGGGGGTTGCACTCTGTGTGAGGGGAAGGGATTAAATGCATAAGGGATGAGGGAGAAGAGGAGCGAACAGATGCACTTTGGGTGCAGCTCCTGCACTCCAAGGGCAGAAAGCTGAGGCTGGGAGTGGTGTACAGACCACTAGCCCAATCCGGGGAACTGGATGGGGAGTTGGCAGAGCAGATAAGGAGGGTGGGTAAAAGGGAGAGTGTGGTGATAGTGGGGGATTTTAACCAACCACGGGTTGACTGGAACACCAGTCAGTAGCAGTACCAGGGAGCAGGTGCTCCTTGATGCATTCCAGGATGGCCTTCTCACGCAACTGGTAAGTGGGCCTACAAGGCTTGGTAGCATTCTGGACCTAGTACTGGCAAATGGGAAGGTGGTTGAGGGAGGTAAGGGTGGAGGATCCACTAGCAGGTAGCGACCACCAAACAATGTGGCTTGTCGTCGCGCTCGGCAGGGAAACAGGAGGCATGGGCACTAAGGTGGTGGACTTTAGTAGTGTGGACTTTGGGGGGATGGGAGCAATACTGAAAATAAGACTCCAGGATATAAGGCCGGGGATGGATGCAGAACAAAAGTGGGGAGTCATAAAGACTGGGCTAACAGAGGCCACAGTAGCCTGCACCAGGGCCAGGAGTAAGAAGAGCAGAGGCAAGAAACCATGCTGGCTGAATAAGGAAGTGCTGCAACGGGTGAGGGCAAAAATGGCTGCATACCGGAAGTACAGGAGAACAGGGAAGGCAGAGGATAAGGAGGCTTTCGGGAGTTGGTCAAGGGAGGTTGCCAGGAGGGTAAAAAAAGCTAAGGTCTCCAGGCAATTAAGTTCCACACAGGGCATAAAAGGAGGGGAAAATGACTTTTTTAGGTATGTCAGGGAAAAGAGGAAGTGCAAGGAACATATTGTGAGGATAAAGCAGGGAAGGCATTGACAGGAAAAGGGGGAGAAGCAAGTGGAAATTCTAAATGAGTACTTCTACTCCATTTTCACTAAGGAGAGGGATGGCCCACTACCAGAATGGGTTTGGGCGGTGGGCAAAATGGGGGGAGGAGGTGACGGACAAAGTGATCACAGGAAGCATGGTGCTAGAGGGGCTGAGGGAAGGAAGGATGGACAAGGCATCAAGTCCCAATGCCATCCACCCCAGGGTGCTGAGGGAGATGTTGGAGCTGATGGCTGAGTCACTGGCAGACCTGTTCAACACCTCCCTGGAAATGTGGTGTGTGCCCCAGGACTGGAGGGTGGCCTATGTGGTGCTGATACACAAGAGTGGGCCTAGGAAGGAGCCAGGAAATTATTGGCTTGTAAGGCTCATGTCCATAGTGGGTAAGCTTATGGAGCCGATACTGAATGAGAGGCTGGTGGCATTCCTAGACAGTAATGGCCTCCAAGATGGGCTGAAACATGGGTTCATCTCAGGGAGGTCTTCTCAAACCAACCTAACAGAGTATTGTGACTGGGTGATAAGGGAGTTGGACAGGGGCCATGCGGTACATGTCTTGTACTTGAACTTCAGTAAGGCCTTTGATACAGTGCCTCATGGAAGACTGGGGGGAAGCTGACAGCAGTGGGGGTGGGGAAAAAGCTGATTAAATGGATAGAGAACTAGCTACAGGGAAGGGTGCAGAGGGTGGTGGTGGTGGAGGAGCTCACAGCACCCAGAGCAGTGACAAGTGGGGTGCCGCAGGGGTCAGTGCAGGGCTCCGTGCTAGTTGGGCCTTTATCTCCAATATAGCACATGGAGTGGGGAGCAGGGTTAGTCTGTTCGCACATTATATCAACTTGGAGGCGGTGGTGGACAAAGAGGACGGATGGGGAAAACTGCAGGAGAACCTAATCAAACTAGAGACATGGTCGGTGGAATGGCAGCTAGGGTTCAATGCAAAGAAGTGTAAGGTGATGCACTTCAGGGCAAAGAACCAGAAGAGGGACTATTGGTTGGGGATCAGAGAGAAGGAGAATGATCTAGGGGTCTTGGTAACTGGGAGCATGAACAACTCAGCCCACTGCACGAAAGCAGAAGCGAAGGCAAACAGGATGCTGGGGTGCATCGCAAGGGGTTCTCATCCAGACACAGGGATGTGATCCTACCTCTTTACATATCATTGGTCAGACTGCACCTAGAGTACTGTGTGCAATACTGGAGGCCATACCTGAGGAGAGCTATAACGTTACTGTAGGGGATGCAAAGGAGGGCAACAAAAATGTTAAAGGGGATGGAAGGAAGGAAATATGAAGTTAGGCTGAAGGACCTGAACATGTACTCACTGGAGGAGAGGAAGGATGGGGGATATGATTGAAGCATTTAAATACCTGAGAGGGTAACTAAACCTAGCATCAAGGGGGTGTTCAAACTGAGGAGTGGAAAAGAGATGAGCGGGCATGGACTAAGGTTAAAAGGGGGATGTTTCAAGCGGGAAATGAGGAGGTGCTACTTCTCTAAGAGGGTGGTGTCTAGTTGGAATGTGCTGCCAGAGGGTGTGGTAACATGTAGGACAGTCAATAGCTTTAATGAGGATTGGGATAAGCAAGAGGAAGAGTCTGGGGCAGGGGCTGGGATAGGCGGGGAGGAACTGAAGGGGAGGAGGCTGGAGCAGCTGCAATCTAGGGTGCTAGCTGCACACTCGGGCAGACTTACATAGACCGATTGGTGTGTTCTGTTGGCTGATTCATATGTTCATGTGTAAAATCTCAGTGACTCTGTTCATGAGCAGAGGTCCTAAAATGCCTATGTTGAAAGTCTGGTGACAAATATCCATAAAATGATTGTGTTACAAGCGTGCATGATGCAGTTTCCACGCACCCTTGAACTCCACAAATCTGTAGTATTTTCACTTCAGATTTTCAACATTGCCATTTTTATGTTGGCGCGCTTGCACAGCCAACATCTTGCGAGTAGTGCAGCTTTGGAGCGAATGCAGGGCATGCACCATTAGGTGCGTCCCTCATTCCCTAATCAGCCTGCATGCCGGTGCCACACCATGCATACATAATGTGGTGAGCACATCTAAGGAAAGGTCCGCTGCAATCTGAGCAAAGCTCATCAGATGCAGTGGACCTTCCCTGGACATGCTCGCCGACATTGTGTATTTGGCGGCTGCCCAACTGCCGACTTTGGGGGTGCCCAATCCCCCTGCCGGCTTCCTGTGCCCCAATGTATGTGCCGATGGGGGAACCCACTCCCCGTCGGCATAAAGCACTCTTCCCCCCCATCTGTTATATGCCAAGGGGGGTGCCCAATCCCCCTCGTCTCTCTTCCCACCCCGCTTTCCTTGTGTGCTGACGGGGGTGCCCAGTCCCCGTCGGCATAAATAACACCCCTTTGTGTTGTGTGCTGATGAGGGTGCCCAATCCCCTGCTGGCTGCAGCAACCACCCCCCAAAACAGTTAGGTGGCACGCTGGGAGCCCACCCCAGCATGCCAAATACCCTGTAAAAAAAAAACTGTTCTGCAATGTTTTTTTTTTCTTTCACCCTGTAACACAAAAATGGTCCCTCGTAGTCTCCCTATCCATCACCCACACCTACCCACTGCGCACCCTGCCTCCCCACACCCCCCTCTCACCCCATACTTATCTTTGGAGTCCGGCGCGATGATCTTCGGTGGACCGGGAACACGTCTGCACTCTTCAAAGCCGACTGTGAACTGAGGAAATGCTGGTAAGCTGTCTAACGTAATAAATAGGGTTTTTTCAACTTTGATGCATATCTCAGGCATTTTTTTTGAAATTTTGCACCAGATTTTCAACATGGGGTTTTTGGGAACCCTCCTCATGAATTCTGTCACTGTTATGATGTTAATCAGTCCCAAAAGGTGATTTCGCAGTCACTGCACGGAATCACCTTTCAGGACCGATTAATGCAAGAACAGTGGCAGTGTTCATGAGGTGGTCTCTCAAAAAGCCTATGTTGCAAATCTGGTGGAAGAAATCCAAAAATTGGCTGTTTTATGAGCGTGCGTTGCACAGTTGCTAAGCATGCTCATAACTTCACGAATTCTCAATATTTTCATGCCAGATTTTCAACACTGTCATTTTTCTACACCTCCTTATTAACAGTACAGCTGTCATTTCTCACATCCTGGCCGAAATGTGTTTCCGCAGTTTCGGCGCACAATAGCGCAGTCGCTTTGGGAAATCAGTGTGCAGGGCAGATTACAAAAATGACAGTGACACTGTTCATGAGCAGAGGTCCTAAAATGCCTATGTTGAAAATTTGGTGACGATACTCCATAAAATGACTGTGTTACGAGCATGCATTGTGCAGTTTGCAGGCACGCTCATAACATGCATTTGTAATATTTTCACTGTGCATTTTCACCATTGGCATTTTTCCACACCTCTTGATGAACAGTACAGCTGTCATTTTACATATCCTGCCCGAAATGTGTTTTCGCACGTCCGGTGCAGAATAGCGTAGTCGCTGTGCGAAATCACTTTTTGGGACAGTTTGAGGAAATGACAGTCACCCTGTACATGAGCAGAGGTGCTAAAATGCCTATGTTGAAAATTTGGCCCCAAAAGTCAATAAAATGACTGTGTTACAAACGTGCGTTGCACATTTCCCACGCACCCTTGTAACTTCGCAAATTTGCAATATTTACATGCCACATTTTCAACACTGCCATTTTTTTACACCTCCTTATGAACAGTACAGCTGTAATTTTTCACATCCTGCCCAAAATGTGTTTCCGCACTGCACTACCAAAGCCAATGCCAGTGCGACATTCGGATTTGACAAATGCTTGTTTAAGACCTCCTTATGAACAGTACAGCTGTCATTTTTCACATCCTGCCCGAAATATGCATTTATACATCTGGCGCAGAATACCACGGCTGCTGTGGGAAATCAACGTATGGGACAGATTAAGAAAATCATAGTGACAGTATTCATAAGCAGAGGTCACAAAATGCATATGTTGAAAATTTGGTGAAATAATTCCGCTAAATGACTGTGTTGCATGCATGCATTGCTCAGTTTCCATGTACGCTCGGAAGTTTGAGCATTTTTAATACTTTCACTACAGATTTTCAACATTGCCATCTCTTCACACCTCCCTATGAATAGCACAGCTCTCATTCTTCACATCCTGCCTGATCTGTGTTTTCGTACATCTGGCGCGCAGTGGACGGTCACTGTGGAAACTCAGATTTCGGGACACATTGACAAAATCAGACTGCCACTGTTCATGAGAAGAGATCACAAATGCTTTCTCAGGTGGGGGCCACAAAATGTCCATGCTGAAAATTTGTACTGCAAATACCAACACATGCCCGGGGCATTAGGGTTTCTAACCATAATGTCCCACCCTGTAAAGACTGACAGGCATCAGGGTTGTGCCTTTGGATTGCTGACTGTAATGTTCATGCCATTCCAACCCCACCCCCCACCCTGCAGCCACTGACAGGCATTGAGCTGCACCTTGAACTCTTCAACCCCACAGTTCACCCCATTCTATACTGCATCCATTTCAGCATATGTCCTTATGGAGTGGGGTGACTGTAAAGCTGAAAACTGCAAGGCACACCTCAATACTTGTCAGTGTCTGCAGGATAGGGTAAAGGTGAAATGGCATGAAAGTTATGGGTGACAACCCAAACGCATGCCTCAGTGCCTGTCTGTCTCTGCAAGGTGGAGATGGGGTTGGTGTGAAGTTCAATACTTCACTACCATTCCTAGTCTACATCTGTCTAACTCCTGCATTTCCAATGCTAATACCAGCAAGCAAACACTTGGGATTGACAAATGCTTGTTTATTTCTGTGATTGTGATTTCTTTGTTTTTTACTTTTATAAGTTTTTGTTTGTGTGTGTGTCTGACTGTGTGTATGAGTGTTTCGTGCTGTCATTGTCGACTATTGCTCGGAGAGAGGGAAGGAGGGAGGGCAGTCAAGTTCAAGTATTTAAGTTGCTGAAATGGACCAGGGACAGGGTGAAAGTCAGTGAATGTCTGGGATGGTGCCAGGGGCAGTGGGACTGCATGGCAGCATGGTTGGCAGGAGAGGAGTGCACGCCTATGGAGGGCATGACTGGGTGCTGTTAGACCGGTCGAAAATCTTGGGTCCCCCCGCCCGGAAGCAGCAGCAGCACCACCACCAAGTCCACCACCACCACCAGCAGCAGCAGCAGCTCCAGCAGCACCACCTCCACAGCAGGATGTGCCAGAGGTTGAGCACTTCCGTGACCAGGCTACTGCCAGTGCATCTGTCCCTCCCATGCCTGGTCCCCCCCCACAGCTCCACAGTTTGGGAGTTCTTCAACTGTGTCAGGGGGGACAGCAGCCTGGTACAGTGCCACATTTGTGGTGTCGAGGTGCGCTGTGGCCCCTGGGACACACACCTGGGGACTGGGGGCCAGCGCACCCACATGATCAATCACCACAAGGTGGAGTGGCCAGCTGCCACAGAATGGGCCAGGCCTCCACCTGCTGGTCCTTCTGTGGCAGTGGCAGTGGCAGAGGGTGCTGCTGTGCATCGCCGCAACAAGAGGGAGGCCACAGCAGCAGCTGATCCACCACCTGCACCACCTCCACCACAACCACCACCAGCTGTACCACCACCAGTGGACCCCACACTGCCTGTAACTCAGGCCGACCTTGCTGTGTTGTGGGCCACAGTGGAAGAGAACAATGAGAGGGTGAGTACTGTCCTGCAGCAGTTGAAGCACATAGAGCGACACCAGTTGCAGATTGTGTCGATGCTCCATCTGCTGCTGGACCAGCAGGGGATCCCACATTAGCTTTTTTTTCAACACACCTGCCCCCCCCAGTGTTATAATCCAAGTTAAGAATGTATACCCTGACATATTTCTGGTGCCTCAGTAATGTTTACTTTCTGTTGTGGAGTGGTTGTGGAAAAGCAGGGCTGAGCAGTGCAAGTATATTGTGCTAAATTGCATGTGTGCAGTCAGTGTTCTTTCCTGTGTGTGGACTGCAGACATTGTCCAGCTTCTTGCAAACATATATATGCTGACTTGTTGCTGTGTTCATGGTGTAAAGAATAAAGATAAGAATATATAATGTATATTTTATTGGTACCATCATCAGCAGCGGACTAAGTGATAAGATATTTTTTCAGAGGTCTCTGGCCAGAGTTCATCTTAGTCACACAGTGCACACATGACTTTTAGGAGATCATATAGCAACTAAAAATCCTGCTTTTCAACAAACTGTACCCAACAGACATGAAGAATTGGTGATGGTGAGGCACACAAAATATTTTACGGATGATGTACAGACACTATAAATTCAGAAAATATATAAGGTCCAGTTAACTCACTGCCAAATGCTAACACACTGTGCTACCACAGTTCTTCTTTTCATTTTTACGTTCGCTTGCGTGCATGTGCAAGGAGCGTCTTGGGAGAATAGCACACTTTGGAGGTGTGGCTCTCCTGTGCAAACCACTGCTCCGTTGAGCAGGAGTGGTGGTCCTGCACCAATGGATGCGGGTGCTGTGTATGACAGCAGTGGTGTTCAGTTCAAAGAAAACCACCGCTGTTGCTGTCCTGGCCGTTATGTGCGATTCCACCCCCCCAAGCTTTGGTGCCACGCTGGGAGCCCACCCCAGAGTGGCAAATTTTGTTTTGGCTGATGGGGGTGCCCAATCCCCCGTTGGCTCCACGTCCCCCCAAACAGCTTTCCCTGCTGCCACGCTGGGAGCCCACCCCAGCATAGCAAACGTCTCGCGTCGTCTGAAGTAAAAAAAAAAAACTGTAAATAAGAAAACGTTCCATCGCTGTCTCTCCACCCCACTTCTACAACCCGCACCCACCCACTGCGCACCCTGCCACCCCACACCTCCCCACCCCATACTTACCTCCGGAGCTCAGAGCGACGATCATCGGTGGACCGGGAACACGTCTGCACTCTTCAAAGCCGTCCGCGAACTGAGGAAATGCCAGTAAGCTGTATAATGGGATAGATAGGGGTTTTTCAATTTTATTGCATATCTCAGGCATTTTTGAATTTTTGCACCAAATATTCAACATGGGGTTTTTGGGACCCCTGCTCATGAATGCTGTCACTGTCATGGCGTTATTCGGGCCTGAAGGGTGATTTCGCAGTCACTGTGTGAAATCACCTTTCCAGAATGATTAATGAAATGACACTGCCAGTGTTCATAAGGTGGGCTCTCAAAAAGCCTATTTTGAAAATTTGGTGGAAAAATTCCTAAAAATGACTGTTTTACGAGCGTGTGTTGCGCAGTTCCTACACATGCTCATAAGTTCACAAATTTTCAATATTTTCACTCCAGATTTTCAACATTGCCATTTTACCATACCTCCTTATGAGCAGTACAGCTGTCATTTTTCACATCCTGCCCAAAATGTGTTTCCTCCCATGTAGCGCACAATGGCGCAATCAGTGTGCGAAATCAATGTATGGGACACATTAAGAAAATCAAAGTGATACCGTTCATTAGCAGAGGTCTTAAAATGGCAATGTTGAAAATTTGGTGAAAAAATTCCTAAAAATTACTGTTTTATGAGCGTGCGTTGAGCAGTTCCTACGCATGCTCATAAGTTTGCGAATTTTCAAGATTTTCACTCCAGACTTTCAACATTGCCATTTTACCACACCTCCTCATGAGCAGTACTGCTGTCATTTTTTACATCCTGCCCAAAATGTGTTTCCGTCCATGTAGCACACAATGGTGCAGTCGGTGGCAGACTCAATATATGGGACACATTAAGAAAATCACAGTGACACTGTTCATGAGCAGAGGTCTTAAAATGACTGTGTTGAAAATTTGGTGAAATAATTCCTAAAAATGACTGTTTTACGAGTGTGCGTTGCGCAGTTCCTATGCACACTAGTAAGTTTGTGAATTTTCAATATTTTCACTCCAGATTTTGACATTGCCATTTTACTACACCTCCTTATGAGCAGTACAGCTGTCATTTTTCACATCCTGCCCAAAATGTGTTTCCACCCATGTAGCACACAATGGCGCAGTCGGTTTGCGAACTCAATGTATGGGACACATTAAGAAAATCACAGTGACACTGTTCATGAGCAGAGGTCTTAAAATGGCTATGTTGAAAATTTGGTGAAAAAATTCTTAAAAATGACTGTTTTACGGCGTGTGTTGCGCGTTCCTCATCGTGCACGTCAGAGGTTCGCGAATTTTCAATATTTGCACTCCAATGACTTCCAAATACCTAAACAGCACATAGAAGCAAGCAACATTCGACATTGACAAATGCTTGTACTTCTTTGTCACTGATTTTTTTAAGCCATGTCCAAGTGCCAAATACCACTGCAAATACCTGCAAGCGAACGTTCAGCATTGACAAATGCTTGTTTTTTCTGGAATAAGTGATGTCTTCCTAGTTTAGACTGGCAGTGTCAATTTATTAGCAAGTTGATTTATACCATAACATGACACGGTGCCAGGGGTTGCACAGTGTGGTGGCAGTGGACTGCAGGACCTGTTATATATTCCAACTTTAAAATGTCTGTACACCATAACATATTTTGGGTGCCTCAGCAACATTTAATGTCTGTTGGGTATGGTTTGTTGAAAATCATGATTTTTTGTTCTATTATCTCTGCAAATTCATGTGGGCAGTGTGAGTGACTGAGATGGCCAGTGGCCCGAGAACTCTGAAAAAATATCATATCACTTACTCCGCTGCTGCTGATGGTATAAATAAAATAAACGTTATATATTTTTAGCTTTATTCTTTACATACTGCAACAAGTCACACCATATATATGTTTGCATGAAGTTGGACAGTGTCTGGTCTGAACACACAGGAAAGAACACTGACTGCACACATGCAGTTTAGCACAGTATACTTGTACTGCTCAGTCCTGCTTTTGGACAAACACTTAACGACAGAAAGTAAACATTACTGAGGCTCCAAAAATATTTATTTTTTGAAATAGACATTAATTTATAATTTATAACATTATGTGCTCACAACACACAGTTACCAGAATTTTTGTGCATCCCCAAAATGCAACTGTCTTGTGTCCAGAAAATTCCCCAGTGCTGACGAAGTGAAATGGGAGTGTTACACCAAATGAAAAGTGTCCCAGAATTAATGGTGCACTCAGTCATGCACGCAGTGCTGACACAGTCACCAGAATTATTGTACACCCCCAAAATGCAACTGTCTTGTGTCCAGAAAATTCCCCAGTGCTGACAAAGTGAAATGAGAGCATTACATGAAATGCAGTGTCCTAGAATTAATGGCGCACTCAGTCATGAGCGCAGTGCTGACACACAGTCACCAGAATTTTTGTGCACCCCCAAAATGCAACTGTCTTGTATCCAGAAAAGTCCCCAGTGCTGATAAAGTGAAATGGGAGCATTACAAGAAATGCTGCTGCTGTTGCAATTATATGTAATGCTGCTGTGTATTGACCTTACTGTGATGATGATGTGATGATGCACAGTGTCTTGCCAAACCATATGAAGAGGGATAACATGAATGACCATTCAGTGTACTGTCAGAAATGATGACACTGAGAGAACTGTTGGTTGCCCAAAGTGTGCTGCGATCACCTCAACAGGAAGGGTGCCTTTTGTGTGTACACCAATAGTAGCCTTGGTGAGTTGATATATACATATATACATATGTGTATTTTCTTGGGGGGGGTTGGCATAAATATACATGTACTCATTGTATTTTCTGTCACAGGTCACATACTGTTGGTGTGAGCATTCCTTTGCTTGAGAAATTGTGGCGTTGGAATTGGAAATGAAATACTCTCAAGTCAATGAAGGTAAGTATTTTTTTTTGGTGTGGGGATTATCATATTTGCAAGTAGGTCTCATTAATGGTTTATTGTTTGGTTACTTCTTCACAGATTTTATCTGCATCCTTCTCCAGTCCAGTAATGATGGCCATGGTCATCATCTTTGGATAAGGCAACTATGACATAACAACGCATCTGGAAGTTTCCTAAAAAAAGAAATGAAGGACTAATTACAACTTGATTGCAGCAGTAACACATTATGTTTAAGCCGTGGCTGTTCCACCATGGGTATATGGATTAACACAGATAGCAAGCTGTGAAGCCACAAGAACACACAATCGTCAGATCACAATTACATTTAGTACCAGGCTGTAAGAAATACATCGTGTCAGTGTCCCTGCGTCTTAACTCAAGTTACATTTTAAAACCACATCTTGTCAAGTCACATGACCTGGGTCAATCTTTTTTCAACACTGGCATGGCTGCAGCTGCAAATTTGGAATACTGTGCACAATGTGCTGGGCAAACATTTTGTGACGTACATGTCACCTACTTTATGAACCATCAGTTGGATTTTTTGCACTCTTATGAAAAAAAAAAGGAACAGATTAAATAAAATTAATATACTTACCAATATGGAAATGGATATCCCATAGGTTGCTGTAGGCAGTAATGCTGTACCATTAATACAGACCTTCAGTGAAGGAGAGTCATTTGTTAACCTGTAAACAAACAAAATAAGTTGACCGTATTTGTTTGACCATTGCAGCTTGGAAAAGGAACAGTAAACAAAACACATAGCTAAAGGAAGTTGAATAGCATGAAAAACATTAGTACACATACTCACTTTATAGGCTTCATAGTAAGAAGCCTTGTGCCCGATGGATGTGGTCTCCTGTTTGACTCCCTCTGCCTTGGCATAGTCAAGACATGTAATAGAAGCCGGCCCGGTGGCGCTGAGGGTTGAGGGACTGGACGCCACACCTCGTGCCACACCGGCGACCTGGGTTTGGGAATGAGCCCTGTCTGTCAGGGGTCGGCAGGGGACAGAGAGGATTGAGCATCCGGCGGACTGCTCTCCTCTCTTGGGGGGGATTCCAGGGGATGCCCAGCACCGCAGTGGCCTCCGGTGGAGACCGGAGGTACTGCTCCACCCAGGGCATGCAAGAGAGGAACGCAGAGCCACGACGGATATCCCCTGGCGTCACTGTACACTTGTGGCTCCGCCTGGGGGTGGGGGCAAAGGCAAAAACCTAAGCAGAAAATCCCCAGCCCCAGAGATAGGCAGCAGTACAACCTACCTCCCGCCGCACTCCACTGGCCAGACTTCCTCCTCTCCTGGGCCAAGCCAAGCCCAGCCCAAATTGTAGATAGAGCGCCCTGAGAGGATAGGGTGGCCCCACCTCGGGGGCCTCAGAGCCAGGGGGATAATCATGCTGGTGCCAGGACTAAGGAGGAGTTTCAGGCCCAGAGGTAGAGCTGGAGGAGCAGGTGGATGCCTGAGAGAGTTCCCCGGGGTGTCAGAGTTAGAAAAAGAAGTTAGGGGGAAAAAAAAGGACATGTAATGGCAGACATCGTCAGAATGGTGGTGGTGGTGGGTGGTGGTCATAGCTGAGGCACATGATGACATTCCCTCTCACACCTTCCTGCATCTGGTGGTGGTTGCAGTGGCTAACAGCAGTCTTATGGTGGTGGTCCCGGGGGGCACACAAAGTCATTCCCCCTGGTGGCAGTGGCTAACAGCGGTTTTATGGTGGTGGTCCAGGGACACACAGTGACATTCCCTATAGTGGCAGTGGCTAACAGCAGTCTTATGGTGGTAGTACAGGGGCCAGGATATATTGTGCTCTGTGTTACAAATGTGACGTGACATATGGAATTTGAGTCACTATAAGTGGGACACTGGTTTAACTTAATGAAAAAGAAAACATGTATCATACAACAAATGTGACAGTCTTTTAACCACTTAAGTTAAAACCTGCCAACATTAACCTCATCATCATCCTCATAAAGAAAGCTGCCGTCATAGTCATCTATGTCTGAATTCTGACCACTGGAAAATTCTTTCTCCATTGTGTCATCATCTACATCAGTGGTAGGCCGTTTCATGCTGCCACTGCCAGTGCCACCAGGATGGTCCATTTCTACATCAGCAAAATCATGACTAGGCCGGGGTACGAATACTGAGGTTGCAGGCTGAGCTGGTATGTGCCTCTCATTCATTTTTATGAATGTCAGCAAACTGACATTTGCAGGAGACAGATTTGTATGACAATCCCGAACTATGGCACCTGCTGAGCTGAATACCAGCTCGACACTTACACTGAAGGGTGGGCATGTCTGGTACTTCAGTGCCACTGCGGTCAGCTCTGGCCATTCACTGACCTTTCCATGCCACTATAAAAGAGGATTATCAGTTATTGACAGATGCCTGTTTTTAGACAAATATGACTCAACCATTCGCTGTGCTGCATTAAGTCCAGTGGTTGATGCATCATCCTGTTCTCTGGAATCATTTATGTCACAAATCCCCACTTGGGACAAAGCCTCCCAAAGTGGGTTAATGCCAACCGGTTTTGATGACAGACCACCTGGAACTGCAGTCCCCTTCCCCTTACAGGATATGCTTGATACTACTCCAGGTTCACCTTCAGCCTGATTATGCTGCTGAGGTTTGCTGACCTTGGCATGTGACTTCTGTGCCCCATGAACCAAGTGCACCAGTTGCCCACTGACATTTTTTACCTGTTCAGGCCCACCCTCCAGTACTGATGCAATTCCACGTTTGTATCGTGGGTCCAGCATTGTTACTATTGCAAAACTGTCACTACGCTGAATGCTCAAGATGTGACGATTCTGGTTGAATACTGTCAGCATGTGTTTCAGCAGCACACTGTTAGCACTGGCTCCGGCAGAATCAAGGCTATGCTGTACATTCACCGATGTCTGCTCGGCACCCGCAGCAGTGGAATTAATTGGCTAATAGAGGCAGACTCGCCACTCACTGCCTGTGTGACATGTTCAAAAGGCCTCAAAATTGTTATTACAGAGTCCGTGAGGCGCCACTGTTCAGTCATAGACATGGAGGCCCTGGAACTGTCACGGCTAGTGTACATGACAAGATATTCTGAGATGGCTTAGTATTGTTCATACAACCTCTCTGCCACGTATAAAGTGGAGTTCCACTGTGTGACAACTTCCTGCTTCAAGCGGTGCTATGGGAGGCAGTTTCGGATCTGCAACTGCCGAAGTTGGTCACGGGCCTTTACAGAGCGTGAAAAGTGAGAACAGATATGGTGTGCAACTGTCAGCATTTTCTTTATATCAGGGTGCTGCAGAAACTCCTGCACCACAAGATTTAAACAGTGGGCCATGCATGGAACCCGAACAAAGCCACCATTCGTGATGCATTTAACCACATTTGACCCATTGTCACTTGCTATGAACCCTGTTCTCAGGGACAGGGGTTTCAGACACTTGTCAATTTCAGTCAGTACCAATTCCAGCATGTTTTTGCCAGTGTGTAAAGAGGTCACATTGCGCATAGCAATCGTTGCATGCTGTCGAGTTCCTGGAAGATTGCTACCATGACACTGTGCCTTACTGCACTGATTATTCACACTACCAACGGCACAAACAACACCCGGCACCTGCGCCTAATGTGCAGTTATACACAAATATGAACTCACTGCTGTTTTGCCACTTATCCACATATCCATACTTAAATGGATGAATGAAGAGGAGGAATGTTGAAGGGCATGTCTTACACAGTCGGACACAGTACGGTACAACTCAGGGACAGTACGGGTGGAAAAGTATGTCCTAGATGGGACTTTCCATTTTGGACAGGCATGTGCAGCAAACCACTGGAACCCAGAATTCTCCATGAAGGAGAAGGGCAAACGATCAATTGCCAACATTTCAGCTACAGCAGCATTAAGTTCACATGACACTGTATGATTGGGTGGGTACTTCAGCTTATGTGTGCAAAAACACTCTGTCAAGTGGGCTGACTTAAACATTTTACACGGGGTGTGATGACAAATGGTTCTGCTCTGCGAATGGCAGGGGGTGGAGTGTGGACGTTTGATGAAGATGGTTGCACAGGTGATAAAAAATCCACAAATGAAGTTATTTTCCCAGATTTACGAACAGGGGTTGATGTACCACTTGCACTAGACATACTTATTTATTTTTATTTATTTATTAGTACAGCAGTTTAGGAAGACCTTTGAGCCAGAGGCTCATTTACAAAGGTACCTTGTCACATAAAGGTAGGTCATAATACAACAGCATGTAAACAGTAACGGGTACAAAACAATGGGTGGTACATCAAGTGAAAACAATAGAGAGAGAGAAAACAAAAAATATCATCCAGCAATCTAACATACAGTAGTCATAAGCAGCTTTCAGGTGGCCTTGTCATATTGTTTATCCAGGCTAAAAACTAGTGGCAAGTGCAGCTACGAATACTGATTAGGTGATTTCATAGGGAGGTTTTGAAGCAGGATATAGAAGGGGCATCAGAGATGGATGGGGGCAAAGTGTTGAACCAGAAGGGGGCTCTATAGCCTTAGGCTCATTGACCGTGCGTGGTCCTAGCCCTAGGGATCAATAGGGTGGTTTTGTCAGCGGAACGGGTGTGCACTTGCGAGTTAGCACGTTAATGCGGTGACCATCGAACCTGGTGGGGATAGTCAAGAAGGGTTTTTTTAGTTATGATACAGGTCTGATATTTGAGCCGTTCATCAAGGTCAAGCAATACAGCTTTCTCATATAACTGACAGGTGTGTGTTAGCCTGGGGGTGCCTGTGATTAGCCTGCAAGCTTTGTTCAGTATGGTGTGAATTTTGTTGAGAGCTGTCTGATCAGCAGCGCCATACACAGGCAACCCATAATCCACTAGTGACAGTATGGATGAGGTGACTGCGAGTCAAAGGGCCTTGGGGGGGAGAGACTTTTGTGCCGGTGTAGTATGCCTAGTCTGATATTCGCCGCTGTGGCAAGGGCTGAGATGTGGCCATGGAAGGAGAGGGAGGGGTCAAAGTGGATCCCAAGGTATTTATAGGAGCAGACTTGCTCAAGCATGGGCTTGGAGCTTGAGTGTATCTGGAGCTGAAAGTTGTAAAACTTGTTTTGTGGGTGAGCAAAGACCATAGCTTTAGTTTTTTTGAGATTTATCACCAGCCTACGCTCCTTGAACCAACCCTCAGCTTTATTAAAGGATCTTTGCAGGGAGTCTTGGAGAGCGATAGGGTTACAATCAGTGGCAAAGATAACGGCGTCATCCGCATACAATAATATATTACCACTACAGGAACCCGGGAGGGAGTTAAGGTAAAGGAGAAGAGTAGGGGTCCAAGAATGGAGCCCTGGGGGACACCGAAAGGATGGGACGATGTTTTGAGAGAGCCCCAACTTTTACGCTGGCCAGAGCGGGCTGACAGATAGAGATAGCGCACCAGGAGATAGGCCCAGTGGCAAAGCCAGAGTAACTAAGGGCATCCAGAAGGAGGGGATGGGAGACTGTGTCAAATGCTTTCGAGAGGTCTACAAACACAGCCGCAGCCAAGGAGCCCTGGTCCAGGGAGGAGTGGAGAAAGTTAGAAAATTCTAGGAGGGCAGTAGGGGTACTGTAGCCAGCCCAGAAACCGTGTTGTTCAGGGCAGAGAATGTCATAGTTGGAGAGGTAGTCAGTAAATTGGGAGGCCACTACTTTTTCCAGGGCTTTGGAAAGAGGAGAGAGAATGGAGATAGGTCGGTAATTTCCGGCCAAGGTCCTGTCTCCACCTTTATGAATGGGAGTTACTGTGGCAATTTTCCAGATAGCTGGGAATTGCCCCAGACAGAGAGATTTATTGAATAGATTGGTAATAGGCGTAAGGACCAGATCTAGAACTTGCTGAAGGATACAGGGGTCCAGGGTGTCACTACTCGTACTATTGCTCCTAAGGGTGTTGACTAGGTGAGGTCTGAGTTCTTGAGCAGTGACCTGGCGGAGGTGAAAGTACGGGTGTGTAAAGACCAGTGCAGACAAGTGGGGGAGGGTTGAACAAGTCCTTAGGGAGGACAGAGCTCAGATCTGTAAAGGAGGTATCAGTGGGGCCTCCACAAGGTGATCTCATTTACAGGGCACTAGTAATTTAACTTGTTATAACAAGTTAAACAAAGCACAATTAAACCATTACTTGCATTTTTTTTCCTTCTAATTACTCTGACTAGGTTACAAACCCAGCAACTTATTTGGAATGGATTTCATTAACTGCAGGTGCTGTGGAACAATTTTCAGAAGGACAGTCTTACAGGATTTAGGACACTGTCCTACATGCTGGGCTTTGGAGATCTTAGGTCTCAGCTCCGGGCAGCATGGGCAGAGATTGCACGCCTCAAATTTCATATTGAAGAGAAATACATTATAAGAACCACCCGCCATTTCCCCAGCATCCAACAGAAAAACCTCGACCGCAGAGGGTAGTTGGTCCAGGAGGTTGGCAGGTGGTTAGGAGGAGCAAATCAGGTGCCCCATCACTCTCTGCTGTCCAACACATTACCTCCAAAAACCATATAAACACTACAAACAGGTATTTGCCTCTATCTCTGAAATCAAATAAAGAGGCAGAAGACACTGCAGAGCAGGACACTCATGCACAGGAGCTAGCACAACAATACTCACCCAAATCAGAAACCAAAACTAAACAAGCACAAAGGAAACAAAAACTTCTGATCATAGGAGACTCCATGATTCGGGAGTTGATACCCATCTCCAGCAGGGGTGATGGTCAGATGTCTCCCAGGTACATCAGCATGGAGAGACACTGACCGCATTGCTAAAATTGTTCACAAAGCAGGAGAAAACATTGATGTCCTAGTACACAAGGGACTAATGATCTCGCCAGCCAGTCAGTTGTGGAGACCAAGGAACACCTGACTAGGCTGGGTGACAAACTATCATCTATTTCGTCCGCATCTCCTTCTCTGAGATCCTGCCAGTCTGGGAGAAGGGAGCAGATGGACGGAAGGTCAGAGAAGGGGAGATAGGGAGCTAAACAAGTGGCTCAAGGACTGGTGCCAGGAAAAGGACACAGATTTGTAGGAACTGGCAACAGTTCTGGGAGCGAAAGTTCTTTAAATTTGATGGACTGCATCTGACTAAAGAGGAGTCAGTGCATTGGGGCAGAAGTTTGACGTCTTTGCAGAATATTTAAACTAGCAAATGGGGAGAGGGTTGCAGCACCCATATGTCGAATGGGAAGAACACCCCTCCCCTCAGCTAGTGGTCAAACAGGAATTCAGCGTGTTTTGCGGTTCATTTGCATCACCAGGTAAGAAAAAGGTTTGTCTCCCCATACGATGTACAGGGTAATGCCAAACTTCACCCAACAACTAACACACCAAAATCTGGCCAATGGAAAATCATGTACACAAATGCTCACAGCCTGGGAAATAAGATCCCAGACCTGCAGGCAATAATGTCAGAGGCTAAACTGGACATACTAGCAATTAGTGAGACGTGGTTTACCAGTAACCACACTTGGGAGACTTCAGTACCTGGCTATGTATTGTTCAGAAGAGACCGAGGTGCAAAAAGGGGGGGAGGAGTGGCCCTGTATGTTTATGAAAATATCAAAGCTACAGAAATTCAGAATACACATAAGGAGCCAGAAGAACTGTGGGTCGCCCTGGAAACAGGAAATGGGACAGCCATAAGAACTGGGGTTGTCTACAGGCCCCCAGACCAGAGGGAGGACATAGACACATTACTGTTAGAAGATATACAAAACATGACAGCTAAAGGGGAGGTTCTGATAATGGGAGACTTCAACATGCCAGATACAGATTGGTCAATACCAGCAGGAACATCTGCCAGAACTAGACTCATAGTGGATTCCCTGCAGGGGGGCCTCAAACAACTGGTACAGCAACCCACAAGAGACAGGGCTATCCTAGATCTAGTACTGACTAACAAAGAAGGGATCACAGATCTCCAGGTAGAAGGTCACCTGGGGGCCAGTGACCATCACATGGTATGGTTCATTTGGCTACTACATCTAAATCATCCCATTCCAAGGCAAAAATATGGGACTTCAGAGGAGCTGACTTTGATAAGATGGCCAACAGAGTTAAGCTAGCCCTGGCAAAAAGAAACACAGGTGAGGAGGTACAGGCAAAGTGGGTAAGCATTAAGGATACAATACTTGAAGCAACATCCCATTGTGTTAGACAGAAAAGGAAGTGCAAAAGAAGAAGGAAACCACTTTGGTTCTCAAATACAGTAGCAGAAAAGGTCAGAGCCAAAAGGCTGGCCTTCAGAAAATATAAGGGAACACAGCGGGATGAAGATAGGGAGGCATCCCAAACTGCCCTAAGGGAAGCAGGTAAGGCAGTAAGGCAGGAAAAGTCCCAAACTGAGGAAACACTAGCACGAACAGTAAAGAAGGTGACAAGACTTTCTATAGATACATTAGTGAAAGGAGAAAGTCCAGAGGGGGTATTGCTAAGCTTAATGGAGAAAAGGGAGCATGTGAGGAGGAGGACCCTGTAAAGGCATCTATCCTAAATAGATACTTTTGCTCAGTATTTACTGAAGAGAAGGTAGAGGTAGGGCCCACAGCTCAGCATCATGGACACAGGGGAGGAGGTGAGCACTACTCCCTTCACAAAAGAAAGGGTCCTACAAGAGCTTGCTAAGCTCAGGGTGGATAAGGCAATGGGACCTGATGGCATACATCCCAGGGTACTTAAGGAGCTAAAGGAGGAACTAGCAGAGCCATTAGCAGAATTGTTTAGTGAGTCTCTGAGCACAGGAGAGGTCCCAGAAGACTGGAGAAGGGCTCATGTGATCCCACCCACAAGAGTGGTAGCAGGAGGAGGCGGGGAACTACAGACCGGTCAGTCTTACCTCAGTAGTGGGCAAGATTATGGAGGCACTCCTTAGGAAAGGATAGTGCAACACCTGGAATCCATAGGGCACAGGATCCAAGACAGCATGGGTTTACAAAAGGAAGGTCCTGTCAAACTAATCTCATAGATTTCTTTGACTGGGTAACCAGAGTGGTGGACCAAGGGGAGCAGTTGATGTCGCCTACCTTGACTTCAGCAAAGCTTTGACACTGTTCCACATAGAAGATTGATAAATAAGCTAGGTAGGCTGGGGTGGGTCAGAAGTTGGTCAACTGGGTGGCAAACTGGTTGACTGGCAGAAAACAGAGAGTGGTGGTAAATGGTATACAGTCAGAAGAGATGCAAGTCACAAGTGGGGTACCTCAGGGATCAGTCCTGGGGCCAGTCCTATTCAACATCTTCATTAGTGACCTCGCAGATGGACTAGAGGGTAAGACTTGTCTGTTTGCAGATGACACCAAGATCTGCAACAGAGTAGATGATCCAGATGGGGTGGGCAGAATGAGAAGAGATCTGGATAAACTAGCAGAATGGTCAGAAGAGTGGCAACTGGGATTTAATGCAAAGAAGTGCAAAATCATGCACATAGGGAAGAGAAACCCTGAAGCCACTTATAGGCTGGGAGGGGAGTTGCTAGCAGTCACAAAGGAATAAAGAGACTTGGGCATCATCATCACTGATGACCTAAAATCATCCAAGCAGACCTCTAAAGCAGTAGGTAAGGCTAGGGGGGTGTTAGGGTGTATTAGTAGGGGTATCACAAGTCGTAAGAGGGAGGTAATAATCCTCTGTATGAAGACATTGGTTAGGCCCCATCTGGAGTACTGCGCAGTATTGAGGCCGCACCTTCACAAGGACATTAACTACAAATTGAGGCAGTCCAGAGAAGGGCAACCAAAATGGTGCAGGGACTGCATCAGAAGACATATGAGGACAGATTAACGGAGCTCAATATGTATACCCTTGAGCAAAGGAGGGAGAGAGGTGATATGATCGAGACATTTAAACACCTTAAGGGCATAAACAAGGTGAAAGAGTCTAACATGTTTAAATATAAGAAAAATAGCAGGACAAGAGGACACAGCATGAGATTAGAGGGAGGCCGATTAAGGGGAAATGTGAGGAAATTATTTTTCACAGAAAGGGTGGTGGATGCATGGAATGGCTTACCACAAGAAGTGGTGGCTATGAATACAGTGCAGGGCTTCAAACAGGCATGGGATAGGCATAAGGGAGCAATACAAATGACTATGAATAGATAGGTCACTGACAGAGCAAAGGCCGATGGCACATTTATAAGGTAGAAAAAGAAATGGGCAGACCGGATGGGCCTTGCGGTCCTTATCTGCCGTCAACTTCTATGTCTATGTTTCTATGTATTGAGGCAGTTAGCAATAAGGGCAGGTTCGGAGGAGATAGAACCATTGATGCTGATCTGGGGGGGGGTGCGTATTTCCATTTAACTGTTTGATACTATCCCAGAAGGTTCTGGGACTCCCCCAAGAGGAGGTAAGCGAGGCCTGATAATGATCAGCCTTGGCCTTTCTGATGGCCCAGGTACACTTGTTTCTGGCAGCCGCGTACACCTGTCTATCACTAGGCCAGCCAGTCTCAGTGGCACGGTGCCATAGATTATCCCTATGTTTAAGTTGTTGGATCAGGACCGGGGTCACCCAGGGAGCATTTTGCATCTTGGATCAGCAGACTGACAGAGGAGCAAAGATATCACAGGCTTTATTGAATGTTTGGATAAAGAAGGTAAGTGCAGTGACAATGTCAGGGGCAAACAGAATAGGCGACCAATCAATTTGGGCCAGAAGTTCCTTGAGTTTTTTCAGGCCTTCGGGCTTCATGCGCCACTGGGGAAAGGACTGTGCAGATGATTTGGCTACTGTGGAAGTCCAGTGAAAAAGTATGGGAGAGTGATCGCTAAGCGAGTCGGGAAGGACTTGGATGTCAACAATCCGATTGGGGTGATTGGAAAGGACCACATCAAGAAGAGTACTAGTGCCTCTCTTTGGGTTGGTCCTAGTGGGGTGGGTGATGAGTTGGGTCATATCTACTGCAGCACAGGAGTCACGGGCAGAGGAGGAAGTGGGGCTAAGCCAATTGATGTTAAGGTCACCCACTAGTATTTGGTCCGAGGGGTGAGGCAGCGAGGAGAGGTAATCCGTAAGGGAGGCTAGTGCCAGGGTTTGATTTCTAAGGGGTATATAAGCAGTTGTTAGATAGAGCGGGCCCTTTAACGGGTCAGGGGTTAACTTCAGTGTCAGCGCCTGAGCCCCAGAGTCAAGGATAGGAGCTGGTAGGGCAAGTCCAGGGAGGGCTTCTTTAGTGTAGATGGCACAGCCACCACCCTGTTTACCAACCCGGTCTGCCCGGAAGAGGAAGTATCCAGGGAGAGCCATCAGGATTATGAGATTTGACCCAGCACTGGAGTGAGTCAAATTTTTTCATGAGGCTACAAATGTTCATGGAAACCACGCAGAGTCCAGCAGGGCCTGTGGCAGGGTTGTTATGAACAGGACCAGGATTGGGGTGAATGTTACCTGACAGGAGGAGTAGCATAATTAACACCCTGGTCAGGTGGCAGAGAAAGGTATTTCTATGACAGACACAGGAGGGATGGGAGGGGGGTTTCTGTATACAGGGGGTGGGCAAGGTAGCACAGGATGGGAAGGCAAGAATGATAAGGCTTACTTGTAAGTCAGGGGTGGGAGCTTGACAGAGGTTGCTGGGCGGACATGGTGGGCAGCACCACCCAATGGCTGCCAGGTGCCCGAGTGCCAGCACGGATGCATAGGAGGGGTCCAGTACCTGCCCTGAAAGGGGCAACGCCACATGGCTAGCTTTCAATGGTGATGGGCTGGTTGGGTCCGACAGCAGTAGTAGACTGTATTCACCACCACCACCAAAACTGCTACTCTCACCACCACTGGACAATATTTGAGAATCATTATGCTCCTCCACCTCATCATGTCTGTAGTAATCCTCTGCTGTTATTTCATTGCTACTGCACACATTTCATTTCCTACATGATCTTACAGTCACAGAAGGAGATAACATACTCATTATGGTTGATGACGAGGGTGAACTCCCACTGTGGTATTAGCTGCCAGCTTGTGCTGGGTCCACAGTGCCATGTGCCTATTCTTAAGATGCGTATGCTGTCCTCCTGTGCCCAGATGGCTCCCCTTTTTACCTCGACTCACACGCACATGGCAAACCTGGCAGATTGCAACTGACTCATCATTTGTATCTTACACAAAAAATTCCAAACAAGGAATTGTGATCCCCTACTTTTAACATGTCCCTGATGCTGCTTATTGGACTTTGTTTTTTAAGCCCTAAAGTGGGGGGTGTGCTACATGATTTTTCAGGCTGGACACACTTGAACTGCAACTATCACCACGACTACCTATCATTATTACTGGGTCATTATCATCACCAACTGAAACTGGTAAATCACAACTTACGGGGTTAATGCAAACAGACCCAGACACAGCCACCTTGACTTTCTTTTCTCTGGTTCCCAACAGGGGTCACTGACATCACCATCATATTCATCAACATCACCCACATCCACATCTTCTGCTTGCATGCTGGCATGTGGACTGCATGTTGCAAACATAGCTACATCAGCATCATCAGATTCATCATCATCATCATCTACACCACCATCACCTGATATTTTTTCACCACACTGAGAATCATTGCATGGCAAATGTGTGACCTGAACCACTGTGGAAGAAATGTGGCATTGTGTGTTATCGTTGCCATGATGATCAGAATCCTCGTGTTCAGTTACCATGGCGATGTTACTGGGAAGTATGACATCATCTACACTGCCACTCACTGCTTTACACTCAACTATATTTTTGGACATGGTCAACTGGTCAGAAGTGGAACTTGAAGCAACTATACTCATACCACCAGCAACTGCACTAACACCACCAGCTGGGACAACATCATCTCCTCCATCTATGAATGAAGCTACCAATTGGGCTGTAAAAAACATTGAAGGAGAAATACTTTTCCTCACATCAGCAATGCACTTCTGCGATTGCGTACTATCATGCCCACAGACAATCTTACCACTGGCAGCAGTGCCATGGAAAGAAACAGCTTTGCTTGCACGTCTCTTTGCGGGCATTTTGGGGGCTCAGCAAGAATATTCTAAACAAGTTTTGATTTTGGAATGTTCACTCTGGGCCACTGGATGTGAAGCCAAAAAAAAAAACAACTGTGGCTTCAACCAGAAATGCAAACGCAAAGTCACAACAAGTTCATCAACACCTTAACTAACCATGAGTGGTGCTCAAGCCACAATACAATCTGGAAAAGAATACCTTTTGCTGGTTTGGGGGGGGGGAGCACTATGACTGCAGATTACAGTAACAATGCAAAACCAAGATACCACAATGGCAGTACAAAATCACGCAGGTGCAGTGGATAGCAGGTTCACACTGTTGCAATTACACTTTGGCACAATAAAAGGTATATTATTTGATGTCACGCACCGCACACACACTCACACACACACACACACACACACACACTTTGTCTAAGCAAATTGAAAACTTCAGTAATACACCACGTATTTTAAACAACCTGAAATTATGCACTGCTGCACCAGATCCACAATACAATCAGCAAAAAAAGTCAGCAATTACTGAAAATATTACTGTGTGTATATTAACACAGTTTTACAAGAAAAATATAACCAAAAAACAAAGAACTCCCTATTTCTCCAACTTAAATCTACCTATACCACAGATATGCCCCTCCACCAAAGCACACTTCCACTGTCTGTCAGTACACAGACTGAATGTCGTACATTAACTTTCAAAATCCACACACAAACAATAAAAACTCAATGATATGAGCACAGGAGGGTTTCCTACAATCAATGCACTAACGTTTGAGAAAAAAAAAATTACTCAAAAAGGGTTTTTTTTAACAGATTTTAGAGGGTTTGAATCGCAGAGAGCTCTCAGAGCAAACTGTCTCCTACAGTTACCTACACACACTACCCTGAACTGAGGCTGTGCAGAACAATCTAGAGCCCATGTGCCATGCAATCCCATGAATCACTGCAAAATTCACCTTTAAAGCTCACCAACAAGGCCAAGTGATGCGAAGTACATTGATTTCAATGTACTTTACCTTAAAATTAGTGGAGTAGTGGTTTGGGGAAGGCGGAATAATGCAAAGTCATTGCTTTCAATAAACTTTGCGTTCCTCATTATGACACGAAGTACTCCACTTCGCATTGCGGAGTACTTCATGAATTCCACATTACTCCATGAATCACTTTGTGGAGCGAATTGGGGCCACTTCGCCCACCATTAGTTGGGAGTGATAAGCCCCCAAGAAAAAGTCCCGAAGATGAACCTACCCCTGGCTCCCCTATCTGGTGCCCCGGGTCCACAGCCAGCACCTTAGTCTTTTCTGAGTTCAACCTCAACCAGCTCGAATTCATCCAGTCCTGGATTTCTGTGAGGCAGTTGTTAAAACCTGAGAGAGCTCTATCCTAGTCAGGTGCAAAAGAAAAGTAGAGCTGGGTATCATCAGCATAGCAGTGAAACCTCACCACATACCTTCTTACAATGTCTCCGAGGGGTAGCATATACTGTACACTGTGACCAACAAGGGGGACAACACTGATCCCTGAGGAACCCCACATAACAGAGGAACTGGTTCAGAGGAATGAATCCCCAACACCACCCTCTGAGTTCTTCCAGTGAGGAAAGATGCAAACCACCTGAGGACTGTACCTGACAGGCCACAGATGAACCTCAGGCTACCGAGCAGAACCCCATGGTCCACCGTGTCCAATGCTGATGAGAGATTTAGAAGAACCAATATATCTGCTAGTACTCACTACTGCTAATTCTTGCTGTGCAATGCTTTTTTTAAAAAATGTATTTTCTATTTTCTGTTAACTATATCCATATTTAGTTTTAGTTTTTAGTCTTTTTTTTTGTTGACTGGGTAAGTGCACTAGACAAATCCCGCCTATTTTCAGGCACGACCCGGGGGAGGGGGATACAGATGAATGCCAACTGACCTTGAACCAGATTAAGCTGTTGGTGGTATTTTTTTAGTGAATGAGGGAAATTTGGCCAGGACACCGGGGAAATTCCACTACTCTTGCAGAAGGGGGACCTTTGCATTGTGAGGACATTGTTCACCTCTTGCCAGACTTTGCTGGGAGAAGGTTGGCAGCTCTGGCTATGATGGCCCAAGAAAGGATGGATCCACTATTGATTCTGCAGGTCGAGGGATCTGCTGCAGAGGTGGCTGGGATGCACCTGATGGGTGGCCAGCATATCGTCCAAGTTAGTGGTCCCTCTGAGATAGTGGAACAGAAATGGTTAAGCCTGGAGGAAAAACACCAGTGTTTGGAGATGGAGTTGCTTAGAGTAAGCGAGCTGCTTACAAAGGAGAGCCAGAAACAGGAAGAGGAGAAAAAACATTAACGCATGGAGAATTCACTGGGCTGTGCAGGATCGGAGGGCCCGATTAAAATCCATGCGGCTGACAAGCAGCCTGGAGTGCTGTTGCACGGCAATGAGATGCCCCCCCCCGACGAGATTGGGGAACAGTAGTGGAAGAAGCTTGGTCACCAGACAAGGCCCTGCAGAATGCACGATGGATTCCTGTGTCGGATGGGCACTGGAAACCAAAAGATGTTTCAAGTGAGATGGAAAACAGACCTCCTTTACAGATAAGTACTGACACCAGTTTGGTAAATGCAGTAGAAAATGGCAATTGTGGAGTTCCTTCAGAGACTGGATCTGCCCTTACGTTAGGACTAGAGGATAGGCCGGATAATGATCAGGTTACGAACCCTGATGCTCCTGGCCAAACATCCTTCACTAATATCGGGGAACCAGAAAAGCCGACTTACGCGAGTCATTTTCGACAAACTGTGGAACTAGCAAAGAGACGCAATGCTATCCATCTCAGACATGTAGGTCCCCAAGATCACCCCCTGACAGGTTTTATGTTGGAAAGATTTTGCTTAAAAAGAGTATGGGGTTCTCTCCCGCAGAAGTGTATGCACTAATTCATGTTCAGGGGGAGTTCACTTTTGATGTAAGTTTTCGTACACCAGTTTTGCTGGAGACCTTTTGGTGTAGATACATCAACCTCAAAACTAATCCCCTTTGGTCAGATTTCATAGTTCTACCCTTGACAAAACAGCCATTCTGAGTAATAACGATCCTTTTTAGGAATGAGGGTGTTAATATTGTCGATATTGTACATTGGTTGGAGAAAAGGTGTGACATTCAGGGAAACCCCATGCCCATTATGGACGCAGAGGGCTTTTGGAATGGGGGGTGGAAATTTAGAGTGAAATTGCACCACACAGAGTTGGACCTTGTTCATTTGCCAAACTGTTTTTTCAATTGGAAGGATAAGGGTTTCCTTTTCTACTCTGGACAGCCTAGAGTTTGTTTTAAATGAGGGTCTACGAAACATATCAGCACTTCATGCGATGTGCTTAAATGTACACACTGAGGGGAAACGGGTCACCCTAGTGCGCACTGTTTTCAGATGCCAAAATGCAACCTTTGAGGTGATATGAGGCATACCTTTGAAATGTGTCCCATGGCTGTGAAAAATACTGAGGAGGCGGATTTTGGGGTACAAGATCATTATATTCGGCTAGCAGTGAAACAGAATCAATCTTCCCTTGGGAGAGGCCCTCCTATACCACTTTCGAAAGGATTCCAGGTTGTACATCAGAACCCTGAAGATGTAGGGAATCAAGAACTTGATAAGGAGCCCTTAAACCCCAACCCCTTGGTCACGGATCCAGGGGTGAGGACAGCAAGTGATTCCGATATCCCCCCCCCCATCCTCCGGGGCAAAAGTCACCTATTGGGGAATTTACTTTGGTAGTGGGAAAAAAGAGGAAACTGCCAAAAACAAAATCCAAACAGAAAAAAAAATAATACTGTTGTAGAAACCTCTGTGGAAGACCTGAACTTGTACAATGTTTTGATAGAAGATACAATGGATACAGAGGAAGGGGTCATGCCTGCTTTTGCACCCATGGGGCCTGAGTCTACGGGATTACAAGATGGCCACAGGATACTAAAAGTGGTCGGGTGATGACAGCATCTAGTAAACTAAAGTGAAGATACTTTTTCTACCTTTTGGAATATGGCCCCTTTTCGATTTAGTATGGCATCTTTGAATGTCAACAGTATTAAATCTCCGACTAAATGTAAAAGTACTTTTGCTCATTTTATGCGCAGTAATTTGGATTGTGTGTTTCTACAGGATGTTCAGTTACACTCTCCTGCTGAGATGAATGCAGCAACTAATGGATGGATATGGGGGGACTGCTTTTGGTCTCTGGGATAGGATTTATGTTCTGGGGTGGGAATTTGTTTTTTTACATTTCATATTCAGGTGACCCATCAGTTAGAGCTGTTGGCAGGCAGGGCCTTGTTGTTAGATATAAAATGGGGGAACCAGAGTATTCATTTAATTAACATGTATGCCCCCAACTTAAATATGATAAAGTAACTTTGTTCAAATCCCTATACCCATGTTTGTGCACCACTTATCCGTTCATTTTGGAGGGAGATTTCAATTGTTCCTTACCATCCCTAGCTTTGTCTGCTTTGGGGAAAAAGACCTATTGTGATGCAAGATTCCTAGCTCAGTTAATACAAGATGTGGGATTAATAGATGTATTTATGCCCTACTCTGGTGGTAACTGTAATACGTATTTTTGTGGACCACAGGCGTCCAGAATAGATTATGTTTTTTTGTCTCCTTCCATGGTGGTACAATCAAAAGCACTACAAGTAGCTACATCGGATCACAGGCTTTTGACACTGGTACTAGGTGATTTACCAGAAACACAGAAAGGGCCTGGGGTATGGAAACTGAATGTTACATTGTTAAATATACCCTGGATAAGGGAAGGGTTTCACTCTCTTTTACTTGCCCTCAAATTTGTTTTTTTTCTTTATGAAAATTCTAAACAATGGTGGGAGGACACTGAACAAGAAATGAGGGTCTATTTTCTATTTTCAGAAAATTGGCCGAATAAATGGGAAGTTTAAGTATAATGAGCTAAATTACATTCAGAAACGTATAAAGTTTTGGACAAACATTCGATAATGTTTAGGGACTGATTGCTACAGACTGCTTAAAGGATTAAAAGCTGAATTAGCTAGGTTACAGTTAGAGGTGTTGAAAAATATGGAGAAGAAACATAAATATGGGATAAATGGGAAATCAAAAGATACATTGCCCTTTGACTCTGTATGGCTTTTGAGGGAAGGCCGCAGCATGGCATATCTGGATACCACAGACGGAGGTCAGGTTACAGATACTGTTGGAATTATAACTGAAATACATGCTTATTTCTTCAAATTTTTCACTAGCAGATCACCCCCGTTGGATGCCATGCGGAATTGGTTGTTGCAAAGAGAGTTGCCTCAGATAGCACCAGAACTTAACACTGTCTTGATTAAACCAATTACGCAGATGGAATTAAGGTCAGTAATTTGGTCATTTAGATCTGGAATGGCTCCAGGTTCTGATGGACTCCCACATGAGATCTGTAAGGAAATCTGGGAAATTTAAGGGGTCGAGCTTCATGAGGTCTTAAATAACTGTTTGACAGGCGGAAAACTCCCTGATAGTATGCTTCAAGGACTGTTGCTATTAATTTTTAAAGGTGGAGATAGGGGTGATTTAAAAAACTGGAGACCATTGTCACTGTTAAACACTGATTATAAACTTCTGATGAAAATGTTAAGTAACCATCTGCAGACAGTGTTGGATGACATTATCCATTGCTTTCAGTATAGTGGGATCCCTAAAAGACAGATACAGGATGCCCTTATTCTTCTTCATGAAATCGTACATAAGGGGGACTCACGAGAACTATTTGGGCATCTTGTCTGTTTTGATCAAGCAAAAGCCTTTGATCAGGTAGAATATACATACCTTTGGGAAACTTTACAGTGTTATGGGTTGCCTTCCTGTTTTATAGATTGGCTAAAAACACGTTATAGAGGCATCAATCTTTTACCAAGCATTAACGGTTGACAGGGAAAGCTATTATGATACAAAGGGGTGTAAGACAGGGTTGCCCCCTAAGTCCCTTGCTCTATGTGTTGTCCTTAGACCCGTTGTTGCATGCCTTGAATTCAACAGATTTGATCACTGGTCTCTCGGTTGTGCAGATAGACAGATTATTACTGTAGCTTATGCTGATGATTTGGTTCTAGTATTGGCAGATAAATCCTCAGCTCTGGGTGCTAGCTCTATTTTACAGGATTTTTCATCAGTTTCTGGATCAACAATAAATAATTTGAAGAGTGGCATTTTGCCATTAGGTTATGATGAGGCTGATGTTGCTTTACTCTGGGATATACCAGTAGACTTCAGTTATAGGAAGATATTAGGTATATACTTTGGTGGTATAGACCCTCAGACATATAACTGGGATATGCAACTGACAGCAGCTTGAGACAGAGTGGTTACATGGAATAAATGGCAAATGACAAAAGCAAAACACATTATTTAATTAAAACCTAGCTGTTGCCTTACTTTTTGTTTGTAGCAGCAATATTTCCTCCCCCACAATCCTTGGAAGCTTCAGTATATAGCGTTTTTTTCCAATGTCTGTGGGGTAGCAGACTGAACCCGATAAAGCAAGGTATAACTTATTTACCCATACATGAGGGTGGTTTGGGGATGCTGAATCCAATTGTGTTTTTGTATATCACCTTTATTTTTTACAATTTAGTACCTATTTTGAAGGACATACGTAAGGTTTAGACCCCATGGGTGGAGGATGGTATAGGCCCGTTTTTGAACAAATGGGAATCCATTACTTTTCTTTCTCACCAAACAAAAATATCAGGATTACCAGAACATTTTCATGGGGTGATTGGAAAACTAAAATTATGGAAAATTGTTAAAGACTTTCTTTGTTCCTCCTCCCGGAAATTGGTATATACAAGGGTAGTGAAATTACATTTTTATATAGACCCTTGGTACCACGAATTGCCTATTGCAGATCAACACTCAAAAACAGTTTTTTTAACTAGTAAAAGAATACCACACTATTTATGGGATATTTTTATGGTTTTGTACACATTAAAAGCTAGGGGTACGGGGTAACTTAAAACACAAAGAAACTATGGAATGTTTCTGTCCAAGACATGAGACGTGCATGGAGATAATCGAGACATTCCCACATTTTTTACTTAATTGCCCTTATGCTATTTCCTTTTGGTCAAGTTTTCATGTAAAATGGCCCCTGAATCCTTTTAAAGGACAGTCACCAGATATATGGATTGAGGGTATACTACCTGGATCTTGGGTCATATATGATGCAACTACAATTCGCCTTTTGATGGGTTTCATAAGCTACCAGCTTTGGCAGGCTCGTTGTGGTTTAACCCTAAGGCAACAGTTGAAATCTGAATACCAGGTTTTATTGAATATACAATGGGATGTTAAGAAATGGCAGACATTGGAAAAAGACAGAGTGCACCCAGATTTATATAGACTCTGGTGGAGACAGATGTCCTGGTTAGATACTGGTTGAGTGGAGGGTTTGTGTTAATAGGATAAAAATAATTCTGCCTCCTCAAAGTCTGATGCATTAGAGAGGCAAGGAGGTGGGAATGAGGGGAATTTTCTTGAATGGATTAAAACTTATTTACATTTTATTTCCTTTTCTTTTGTTATTTTTTCTTGTAATGACGTAATACTGATCTGGATATAATTGACATTAACAAGGGGGGTTAGCATCAATTAACACGGTTTAGGATTACAAACGTGAACTGTTGTTTTGAATGTATGAGGAAATACTTAGTTATGTTTCTTTTTAATTTTGTATTTTGATTTGTGTGATGTAACACCGTTATATAATTGATTTACTTTTAGACTGCAATAAACAAAAGTCCCCAACCTTTTAGTGGGGGCGGGGGAACGACCCTTTTATGTATTAGGCTTTGGTTTAGGTTATTATTAATTTATTTTTAGACAATGTATGACTTAAATACTTATCTGATTTTCTTATGATGTGTATTTTTCTTTTGTGTTAGTTTACACTGTTTGTGTTTGTTTGATTGTTGTAGTTTATAATACAAAATTCCCCTACTCATTTAGTGGGGGTGGGGGTCTTTTTATGTATTAGGATATGCTTTAGGTTATTATTAATTTATTTTCAGACAATGTATGACTTTAATACTTATTTGATTTTCTTATGATTTGTATCTTCCTTTTGTGTGAGTTCACACTGTTTGTATTTGTTTGATTTTTGAAGTTTATAATAAAAAATGCCCCTACTCTTTTCAATAAGTGCCATGGAATCTTTAACATCACCTGAACTACCACCAATCCAGGCAGATGGGACCTCGGTTTAACATCTCATCCGAAAGATGGCACCTCAGAAGTGCAGCACCCCTCTCATGCTGCACTTCAGTGTCAGTACTGGGATATTAACCCAAGTGCCAGATGTGGGAACTGAACCCACAGCCCTCTGATCTCCTGGCCTCAGAGGCAAGTATGCTACCTACTGAGCCACTACTTTTTACTATTACTACCTAGCTGAATATATAGTATTGTAATTTATGCTACTTCTACACCCCTGTATACTTGTCACCAGTGCTGAGTTCTCCCGTACTGTACTGTCCTAGCCAGGACTTCCTTGCAAATGAGCTTTGCTCAGTGGAGCTTTCCTGGTAAAACAAATAAATAAAATAAAATTAAATACTCTGTACATAATGTGTACTGTATGTACTCTATGCATTGTATTCAGTGAATGCATTGGATGCACTATATGTACTCTATGCATTGCATTCAATGTATGCATCATATGCACTATATGTACTCTATGCACTGAATTCACTGTATGCACGGTATGCAGTCCATGCTCTATATTCATTGTATACATTGCATGCACGCTGTATACTCTATGCACTGAATTCACTGTATGCACTACATGTAGTAATACACTATATTCACTCTACAGTATGCACTATATTCACTATACGCACTGTATGCACTGCATGCAATGTATGTACAGTACTGTATGTACTTTATGTACTATATTTACAACATACAGTAGTAGTAATGTTATTTATTTAGCATCCAATCCCTGAAGCTCTGGGTGCAATATATCATCACAAAAAAATATATAACCAAAATAACACGTAATAATAAATACAGACAAGCAAAAACATAACACTGTGAATTCAGCAGCCAGGATAACCTTAAGACTAAGACCAGTGGGTTAAATCAAATCAAATGCGTGACTGAATGGATGGGTCTTTAAGCCCCTCTTGATGGCCTCCACTGAAAGAGCCTCCCTCAGAAACCCAAAAAGTGAGTTCCACAGGGTCTTACCAGCCACCTCAAACTTGCGGTCACCCGATGTCTTGAACATGCCCTGGGAACTGCTAGGAGGCTCCCCTTGGAGGAGCAGAGAGGGAGAGCTGGGCACTAAGGTGGTAGGAGCTCATTCATATAATCCAGTCCCAGTCCATGTAAGGCTTTGTAGGTCAGCAAATTGACCTTGAAGTAGATTTGCAAATTTACCAGCAGCCAGTGCAGGTCATGCAGGACCGGAGACATGTGACATGACCTCAGAAGACCCATCAGTAACCTGGCTACCATGTTCTGCACTAGCTGCAGACATTACATAGACCAGGTGTAGATGAAGGTGGGGTGTCATCTCTGAGCTAAATAAATGTCGATGCTTATTTAATGTAGCAGACTTCCCCAAAATTCATAATCTGTCTGTTGATCGCACGAACGCTGGGACAAAATGGTAGTTTGCATCCATTTTGTACTGACACCGTGTCAAGTTTTGCGATTTTCAGCTCCACATACTTAATGCAGATTCTTGGGCCATTACTTAGAGTGTCAGTGAAATATACATTTAAGTGTGGCCTCAATGAGTAGATGGGAGTTAGAGCTTTGAAATGTATACCCATACATTATCTCAACAGATTAGTGTTAATGTTATTGGCTTAAATACCAACCACCACTTCTTAATTTCTTGTGAAATTTCAAAATATTCTTATATTTAATCTTGTCAGACAGGATTTATTGCACTTTATAATATAATTTTATGTTGTCTAAAAGGGTAAGGATTCTGCTTTGAAATGCATACGTGGTTTTGTAGTTTTAAGGTAATATAAGAGGATGAATCGATAAACGGAAGACACCATTAACAGATGAAATTTTAGCAAATTTGTACTTTAGGAGTTTTTCATGCCATATCTTCGTGTTTATATATGTGTGGAATATGTATTTATGTATGTATATGTGTGTATATGATATAAATATATATATATATATATATATATATATATATATATATGTACATACACATATATATCTGCAAAAACTTTGTTAATGCATCAGTTAGTGTTGTCATTACAGTGACAAAAGTTTGGAAATTCAATGTAAAGGTTACCAAACCTACCCCACCCCCACTCTCTACGCACCAACAGGAGTCAGGTTGTGCCTTGAGGTTGTCTGCCCTAACTCTCACCCCATTCCATATGTAAGGAAGCTGAGTGGTACAGTATAGGACATGAGCTTAGAGTTTGGCTTGATGACCCCAAGGCACACCCCGACACCTGTTGGTGTGTGCAGCGTGGGGGTGGGAGGGGAGGGTTGGTAACCTTAACATCGAATTTCCAAACTTTTGTCACTGTAATGACTACCCTATTGTAACTAATGCATTAACAGAGTTTTTTTGCAATGACTTTCCCTTCTTTTTGAGAAAGTGTAATGTTACTCGTATGTGGTTGTGGGAGTGCAGGGCCTATTATGCATACATTTTGTAATTATCTTGGATTTTCTTGTGGAAGCACAGGGCCAGAAGGGCCCTGCACTCCTATCTATACATAAGTGTAATGATATTTTAATGATATCAGGGGGTATGCCCCCCCTTACGGTGACACAAACACAGTGAACTACAATCCTGTCGGCAAAATCGACACTTTGCCGACAGGACACTGTGTTGGTGTGCCCAAGACGGGGGCACACTATCTTCCAGTTCTGCACCCCACCCTGAAGTAACTCCGACTGGAGTTAAGAATTCATAAGTCGGGGGGGCCGGGCAGAGCCCCCCACAGGGAGGGATTCAGGGGTGAAGCCCCCCTGATTAGAAAAAAGGACCAGGAAACCTGAAGGAATCATGATGACTGCAACTTGCGGTCGGCATAATTCTTGTTACTGTGATGCCAGTCAACATAAAGCATGTTGAACTGGCATGGTAGAGACATATCTTGGTCCTGTGCTCCCATTATTGCATAATAGGATCGAAATGTGGGAGTGCAGGGCCCTGTGCTCCCATGTAGCCATAAGTATAGAGACATAGTGCACACCTAGAGCCATTCCAGGTAACCCTTGTGGTGCAAAAGTTGCAATATCTCAGGAACCATAGGAGTTTTGGAAAAAAATCCTTCGTAGTTGTATTCATGGCCTGGCAACTTTCATGCATGCTTAGCACACCTATAGATGTACTAAGCTGCGCTTAGCAGAAAATCCATGTCTCAAACCGTTTCCGAGATATAGCCGTCAAAAGGCGCCATGACCACCACAATGTTATCCTATGGGAAAATGCGTAACTTCAGAGTGCTGTAACTATGGAACCAGTGTCCATTTCTTCACCAAACCAGCAAAGGGCACATCTGTGGGGCAAGGGCTTGCCAACCCTGCAAATTTCAGCTCCAAAGTCCTAACCGTTTCTTGCTATGAAGTGGCAAAGAAACTAGTTTTGGGGCTGTTTACCTGTTTTCACTTTCAGATTATGTATTTTTTCCCATAGGCTATAATGGGAAACGTTAAAGTTTAATAACTTTTGAGCAGATTAATATTTTTTCACCAAGCCTTCAAAAGGCACATCTGTGAGGCAAAGGCTTTCCACCCTGAAAATGGCAGATCACAACCTGAAGCCATTTCTGAGATCAAAGTGGATAAAGAAAGGTAAAAAAACACAGATTTTTCTGTTTTATTTCAACACTCTGTATCTCAGAAACTGCACAATAGATTGTCACAAAATTTGACAGATCTGGAGACCTACCACTAGACATCATGCATGCCAAATGTCATGTAAATTCGTTGAACAGTTCTTAAGTTATTAATATTTAAAAATTCAGGTTTAACATGGAAGTTTCCATACACCCTAACCATACTGGCACTACCATGCCAGTATAAAATATATATATATATATATATATATATGTTTAGTGTTATGCACACACCTCCCAGGTGTTTTTGGGACAGGTGGGATTTAATAGGGTCAAAAATCTCCCCCCCAATCGAGAATGAGTTCTCATGGGAGATCTTAATAAGGACTGTGGTTCATTAGCTAAAGATAGTGTTCAGGAACTTCTTTTTGATCAGGGTCTACAACAACAGATCGCTGATGTCACCAGACATAACCATAAAACAGGTGGAGGGTCTATCCTTGATTAGATAATTGTACTCTTTAATAACAAAATTCATAATTCTATGGTTATGCCTGATGCCGTCAGTGACCATTGTCCTATATATTGTGATTGGTCTGCAAAATCCCTAGGGAGTCCTACAGTTCATATTGAATATAGGAATTTTAAAAAACTTACTCCCCTTAAAGTTAATGAAGAATGTAAATCTGCTGATTGGTCGCAGTTGGACTTAATAGGTGACTGTAGGTGATGCTGATTCATTTCTTGAAGTTTTTAGTAGTATCTATACCACAATTGTTGATACAGTAGCCCCACTGAGAAGGATTAAGCTTAAATCCCAGAAAAACAAATGGATTACCTCAGACCTATTAAAATGTTTTAGAATTAGGGATAAAGCATGGAGGATATTTAAAGCTAATAAGGATCCTGTTGCATTGTAGAAATATAAAATGCTATGTAATAAGTGTAAGACCCAAGTTGGGAGTGCAAAAAGACAATATTTCATATCCCAACAAGAAAAGTTTCAAGGTAACTCTAGGCAGACTTGTCGGGTCTTGAATGATCTTATAGGGAAATATCCCACGGATTCTCCCATTACTCTGAATAAGGATGGTGTTATTCTAAATGAACTGTTTCAGATTGCACAGACTTTTAATAATTATTTTGACGATCTTGAATATCTTAGGATCCCATATTCCCCTAACTCACATGGGATTCAACTGGGGGATGATTCTGAAGATCAACTTTGTTTTCACTTTGATCTAGTTTCCCCTGTACAAGTTAGGGATTACATATTCAGATTAAATCCAAGGCCAAATTTAGCTCATGACAATATTGATTACAGGTTCATTAAACTCAGAATAGATGCTTTAGCCTCTCCCATCTCAGCTTTGTTTAATCCGTCTCTGCATTCAGGTTCTTTTCCATCTAAATGGGAAAAGACAAATATCAAACCAATTCTCAAAAATGGAAATCTGTCTATAATATCTAATTACTGCTCCATATCCCTATTGGCCCCACTTTCCAAGGTGATAGAAAAGATTATTTTGGATTAAACCACTGGGTTTTTGACAAGCACTGGGTTTCTCTCAGAGGTACTGCATGGTTTCAGACAGAAACATAACACTGAAACAGCCTTGGTGGGGTTCACTGGTCGCATACAGGGCACCCTAGAGAAGGGGCGCGCTGTTGCTGCCATTTTTGTAGACCTCAACAAGGCTTTTGATTTAGTTGAACATTAATTGGTACCTTTTATTCTTTCTGAATTGAATTTTTCCCAGACTGTCATTAAATGGTTCTCTGATTATTTACAGAAAAGATATCATTGTACCATAACAGATGGAGTTTCCTCTAATCACTGTGAAAATTTGTGTGGTGTTCCTCTGGGTTCCATCCTGGGCCCAATTACTTTTTCATTGTTCATAAATTCTGCACCTCTTAGTTGTATCCACTCTACGATGCCTCTTTATGCAGAAGATGCCATATTATACTGTACTGATGATGAATACACCTTAGCATTGAAGTATGTACAGGATGACTTTACTTAGCTCCAGAAATGGCTCATATCTAAACATATGGTGCTTAATTCAACTAAAACAAAGCTGATGGTCTTCACTGGGCCCAGGATGGAACTCTCACATTTACCCCCCGTTTTAGACCTAAAGAGTGATACTATTGAGAAAGTTGAATTCTTTAAATATTTGGGTATTTAACTCGATTCCCATTTGACATTTGAGTATCATATAAAATTCCTTTGTAAATCCCTTCACCAAAGATTAGGAGTGTTATGTATGGTACGCCCCTTTCTCACTCAAGGATCTCGAAAATTACTGACTCACAGTTTTTTGTTTAGTTTGATTGACTATGGTTTAATCATCTATTCCACTACCAGAGATAGTAATTGAGGTCACCTGAAGGTAACACTTAATCCAATTTTAAGATTTATGACAGGTACTGTACCATGTACCCATACTTGTGATTTGCTCAAACTATCGGGGTTGCATTTCATTTAATAATAGGGTGTTATTTAAGTCAGTTGAATTTCTTTTTAAGGGGACTGTTGGCCTGTTACCTGATTCTATTATTTCATTATTTCCAAAGGCTCTAAATACATGTGGCACCCACTCTCAGAGTAAGCTCACCTTTTCAGTCCCACTGTGCAAGAAATCAGTTGGTCAGAGGTCTTTTTTATTTACAGCTTCTTTTTTTAATTCCTTCCCCCTCTATTTGGTAAAGTGCACATCTTTATTTACTTTTAAAAAACGTTTATGGAAATGGTTGCATGATAGGGATAAATGTAACTGTTTTGTAAAATAGATATTTTATTGTGATTATTGACTGTCTGCCTAATATGTTAAATGTGTTTTTGTTTATTTGTTAATATACGTTCTTGTTTATACTTGTCGCATATGAAAACGGGCAGACATGATCATTTTGCCTACAAGTATAAAATTAAAATGAGTATATATATATATATATATATACACACACTAACACAACATTTCTTTTTATTTCAGTCTCTTCGAGGATGTCTCCAAGCTTTTCTGTCAAGCCGAAACATGGAGAGGAAAATCCTAGGACTCTGCAGTGTGCAGTGCATTACCCTGCCCTGACAACATGAGACTCTGAAGTAACTCCTCTGAGTGATGTATCTTATTTATTTGTGCATCTGAATAACTTTTGAGCTATGTGCTCATTTGCAAATGTTCGACGCCAAAAGTTGAAACAAACAGGAAGTACACAAGCGTTAAAATGAGAATTAGCTAATAGCATCATTACTTTGTTACAGGCAGCTCAGAATGAGGATTTGTCAGGACAGAGAGACAACCATACAATACAAGGCTGGCAGCTCAGTAGAATCATTAGTGATAAATACATTGTAAGACTTGGTTGGAGGAGTAGGGAGGTAGAGGGAGACAAGGAGAAGGGAGTACAGGGTGCAAAGGGGCAAGGGAGGTTGCAGCATAGACAGGATCAGGCAGAGGTATAGGGCAGGTAATGGGAAGGATTAGGATTGGCATTTACACATGGATTCATGGGTTCATTCCTTCTTTAGGGCTCTCTTGAACTGTAACATTTTAGATAGCTCAGTGATGAAGGTTGGGAGTCTGTTTAGCCATTGTGCGGCTTGACTAGCTAAAGCTTGTTGACCCTGGTTGGTTCTACTTTTGGGGACTACCAGTGCATGCCTTGCCATACTCCAAGTGGTATATTGATCAAGAACTGGGTGAAAGAGTGATGCCAAGGCAGGACGAGCAAAGCCACGAAGTGCTTTTATGGCCAGTAGGATACTCTGGTACTTCATACATTCACATAGGAGAAGCCAACTTGAGAGAGAGTATAAGGTGCAGAGGTGAATGAGTCTGTCTGCACCCGTGATGAATCTGCAAGCTTTGTTGAGCAGTACCCTCACCCTGTTCAAGATGGTCTCTGATGTGGCTCCATATACTGTGAGACTGTATTTATTGAATGGGAGGACGGAGCTTGTTACATCTAGACAACTGGCCTCATGGGTTAGGCTATGGTGCTGTCTAAAGAGAGCACCTAGCTTTCTGTTAGCCATACCAACCATACTGTCTACAGACTCGGTGAAGGTGAGAAACTCATGTAGTGTGACCCCCAGGTATCTAAAAGTGGGCATCTGTTTAAGCGGGAGTCCCTGATCATTCAGGATGCTGAGAAGGGAGACTTTATTTTTGATATGAGTGCTGGCAAAGAGCATGTTTTTTTTTTTTTTTTGTAGTTAAGGACCATCTTATTCTGCTTGAACCATCTTTCTAAGAAACTGAAGCTGCTTTGAAGCTTCCTGGTAACTACCTCATGTTGTGGGCTGCTTTTGAAGACTACTGTGTCATCTGCATAGAGCAGTGTCTGAATATGTGGACTAGCACCCGGGAGACCACTAATAAAGAGGCTAAAGAGAAAAGGTCCCAGTATTGATCCCTGGGTAACACCAACAGAGACTTGTTTTGCTTCAGAGAGGACCACATCTATTTTGCCATCTCTGTGTGACCAGTGAGATAGCACTGAAACCAAGATGCTGTCTCGGTGGGGATATCAAGATGTAGGAGTTTTGTCAGCAGCAGAGAATAATCAACAAGGTTGAATGCCTTGGTTAAATCAACATAAGCGGCACCTACCAGGTGCCCTTTGTCAAGGGCTTCATGTAGGTGTGATGTGAATTCAATGAGTGCAGTTGTGGTATTGTGCAATTTTCTAAACCCATGCTGTTGGCTGCACAATAAGTTATACTTCCCAAGGTAGGAGACCATCTGATTGGGTACTATTCTTTCCAGAGCTATTGGGGGAGGAGTATTGAGATGGGCCTGTAATTGGTCACACTTGTTCTATCCCCACCCTTATGTACAGGTGTTACTATGGCGGCCTTCCAGATCTGTGGAAACTGACAAAACCGCAGCGAGATGTTAAAGATCTTTGTCAGGGGCAGAGACATCTCTTCAAGGACATGTGCTAGTATTACCATGTCAATGTTATCACTGCCCACTCTTTTCTTACCAACAATTCTTCTTAGGTATTTGACTGTTACCTTGGTGGATACCTGTTCAAAGTTGAATTTTGGGGTGTTACTACTCTGTTGCCCTGTTCCTTCAGCACTAACATCCAGGGTACCCAGCCCAATAGGCAATACTGTGGACAGGTCAGCAAATGCAGTATAACCCCTAGGCGGCACTACTCCTAGTGATACACACCTGCCTACTACCTACGAGCTAGGCTAAGGGGGTTGGGTTCATTAACTTATATCAAATCTAAAACAATGCATAGTGCCTTCACTCAGTTGTCTTTAACGTGGGCTAGCTGTTACCTGATATAATCCCCTGAGATGTTATACCACCCACAAATACCATTTGACACCCCAAACATGACCCAATTGCATCTCTGTACAATTCAGACATTTTGCAATTACCGACTCTCTAATAATATGCTGACACATTATGATTTGCAAAAACAGCACTAAGAAGGTTTATTTGGGGGACATAGGAGTTAGGATGGGGAAATGGAAGGAATAGAGGTTATGCTGATTCTGTTTACAAAATGTACATAGGTTTGTTGATTTGTGCTGGTGAACCCTCCAGCTGGGTGGCTACTAAATTAACAGAAAAAGGCAATCACAATTCTCCAACCAGATGATGATACCCAGAGCCCTGGCTATCTAAGCTGCTGACTAAATCAAATGTTACACAACAATTATCTCCACCACTGACACCAGTCCCAGATACATATGAAACCCCGCAATCTCACACAATACCCTGGGTACCCAGATACCAAAGTCCTGGATGTTGCAGGCCTGGTGGATGTTGTAGCTGGTCGAGTTGGCCGGCTTTGATATAGAGGAAGGGTCTAACTTGGAAGCAACTGAAACAACAATGACTGTTGATCCTTGTCAGAGGTGCAGGGGCTGCCCTGTTTTTGGCAGAGCAGCAGTGGTTGCCCTGCTGGCCGCAGAAGGGCAAGGATTGCCCTGCTTGTCACAGACTGAACATTCCAGAAAAGGCAACTGGTCCAGGTTGCCTTGGCTAGATCTTGGATTCTCAAATCCTGAATATTCAGCACATATGTATTCTGGTCACATCCAGTACACTCATATACCAATACTTTTCAAGCACATCTGAGGTCTCAGGCAACATTCAACAAGGTGGAAATCTGTCATTTCTGGGTTCTAAGCATATTTCAAGTTGACCCTCTGGTCTCATGTCCCTTGAAGTGGCAAGGCGGCTGTGGCTGGCAGCTCCACAGGACAATCTTGACCTACTACTAGGCATTGATGAATATCAGCACATTTATATGATTTTGCCTAAATGTACGCTGTCTGGGCTCTCTTGGGTACCCCCAGCAGTAGCTGCACTTTGCATGGCACAGTCTCAAAGATATACCTGCACTGGGCCAACGATGGTGCAAACGATATAACTACTAGGTTAACAGTTTCTTCGGGCAAAGCGGTCCAGACTAATTACTCTCAAGGTTTCTCACAATTAAGTAGATAGAGGGCATGTCAGCCCAAGGTTGCTTATTCTGTCTTCTTGGCATAAAACAATTACAAGGGCTGGCAGGCCCATAGGTTAGCTTGCAGTATATTTCTCCCGTGCACCAGGGGGTACAAGGGTACTCACGTAGGTTCTCCATGGTTGATCTCCACTATAGAAGGCATCCTGGCATCTTCAGTCCTCTCACAACTGAGGTTTTGGTCAGCACTCTTACCCCTGCTTGATGACATCTGGTCTTCGGTCCACATCTTCCCCTAACATGGAAGGGAGGGCAAGCACCTGGAGGACAAATCTGGCAACCTCCAGACTAGCAGCTTTAAACTTAACTGAAATTACTTTAAACTCAACTGTGGGGGGCTCCCTCTCGAATTTGTAGGCTGGAATCTGGCAAATGCTGGAAAACGCTGTCTCTTATAGGGCTTTCCCGAGGCTCCTGATTGGTTTTGACCTTTGGCTGCAGGACCTCCGATTGGCCGGAGGACCTGTCAATCATAGAAATGAATAGTGCATGAACCTCACTCAATGCACTGTTGGTCTGCTGTTTTGGTGCCTAGAATTAGGTCCCTGCAGTTCCCCATGAGCACTTGGCATTTACCCATGAGCTTTGGTGAATGTCCCACAAGTCCTGGGCTTGTTCTCTGGCTTTCCAATTGGCTGTAGCTGTTGCAATGGCTGCTTAACCCAATGTCCTTTTTGCAAATTAAATACAGTCCTGAATTAAAGTTCTGGTGCAGCCAGGATAAACTAATATTTGCTCCAGTGCCCCACAGTTCTAAAGCCCAGGTTGAATACTTGCAGTTGCTGCATAGATACACGATTTTGCTCAGTCCGTTTTCCTGTTGCTGCTGCCAATGTTTAGTGAGCCCTTATTTTGCAGCAGCAGACAGGCTGTTATTTCTCTGAGTTCCAAAAATCTATCTGGTACAGCCAGGAGCAAGCATTTATTTATTTAGATACTTCCCCACTTTCAAATACTTTCCCCAACATACAGCAGCAGTTACATTTTGTTTTACATTATTTCTCTCTTTCCCTTTTGGCCGCAGCCGAGATACAGCTGCCCCAAGGGGAGACAGGCTCTCATGAATATTCAGCAGACCAGGGCTCATGCTCATGAATATTAATGAGCCCCGATCTAGACTACTTTGTGGATGTCATTCAATTTGAAGAGGAGTGGCCTCTCTGCAGCCTATCCATGGTCACCGGGTCCCACTTAGATGACGGGGATCCCAGGACCGACAGAACACTCCATGATTTAACTGCTAGTTCAAGCAGTTGAGGATTAAAGGTGCTGCTCATGCCTACATGATCCCCACTGCCCCGAGGGCAGACAACATAGTGGGAGATAGCGGCAGAACCTTCGAGCACCACAGGTCTGGATCAAGGACTTGGGCTGCATGGCGGGGCACCAGAGGGGCAGGACAAGACCTGGGGGGATAAAAAAATTGCTTGCTGGATCGGCAGATGCCCGGGAAGAGTAGGAGGAGACAGAGCCACAGGGTGGCAGATAAGCCCAGGAAGACATTATAGGCACCCCTATTTGTAGGGGGGTTACACAGTGTTAAAGGTATGTGCTGTACTAACCGGGGTAGATAGTACTTGGGAACTGTTGATGAGTATAATTGTGGGAGACCGGTCGATTATGCCCTTTTAGTCATTTATACACTGCCAGGATTTCTTCCTATCACCCCAGCTCTGTCTTTGCTGGGTGTTGTGGAAGTCAGCTTTAGCCTTCCTGATTAGTTTAGTACATTTGTTATGGCTTCTCAGTATCTCTGTTGGTTTCTAGTGGTCCCTGTGGTTCTGGCTATGCACCATAGAGTATCCCTTTCCCTCATATGGGTGTGCAGTCTAGGAGCAATCCAGCTAGCAGAATTTCCTTTTAGTTTGCATTTTTTCTGAGGGGCATACATGTCACAGGCTGCAATGTACAGGCTACAGAATTGATCAAGAGCCAAATCTATGTCCTGTATGGTATCCAGGAACCTCCAGTTAGTCTGGGCTAGATAGGTTTTGAGGGATACAATCCAGTCTTTACGGAGGAGTCTATGGGTTATTGTTTTGGGGGTGTCTTTTGGAGTTGGGTTGACCACTCACACAGTATAGATGAGTGGTCACTAATGGTATCAGGCCTTACCTTGACATTAGAAAACCACTCTGGGTGAGTGGTTAGGACTCAGTCGATGAGGCTTTCAGTTTCTGTCTTGTAATTCACTTGTGTGTGTTCGCCAATGACGTGCATTAGAAATAGGCCAGCGATGAGATCCTTATACCCTTTAGATGCCCAATTTATATTGAAATCCACTAGGATAATAGATTCACCAGTCAGCAAGTCCAGGAATAGTAGCAAGCAAAGGCTTCCATACCTGGTGAGTGTTTACCAGGAGGAGTGTAGACTGTCATTACATTGAGTGATCACAGCCCACTGCCCTGTTGGATTTGAATGGTAAGGCATTCATAGTTGTTGGTGGCTGGATTCCTCAGCACTTTCTAAGCTTGGAGCCTAGCTGACAGATAAATGAGGCACCCACCTCCTCTTCTACCCACTCTGTCCTGTTAAAGATGTTATAGTCACGTAAGGCAATCTCTGTGTCAGATATTTTATTGTTCAGCCAAGTTTCTGTGATGGCAATTAGGTCAGGTTGGGCTGGCAGTATAGCCTAGAGGTTAAAGTAATGAGCTGTGAATGTGCTTGATACATCCAGCAGACCAGACCTGGGTTTGATTCTCACTATCACCACTTGCATACTGTGTGACTCTCAGCAAGTCACTTAACCGCCCAGTGCTCCCAAGTCGCCCCTGAAAACAGGCACTTGTGCCTAGTGAGCCTTACCCGGTTACCAAAGACTAAAATAAAATAAAATAAATGTTCGACCCATGCCTCTAGGAGATGTATCCTAGGAAGCAGGCTCCCAATGTTGAGTGATGCTACCCTGAGGCTGCCCTGTTGGCCGGATGTAGTCCGTGTGTTGCAAGTGGGTCCAGGATTAGGGTATACATTACCAGATAAAAGAAAGAGCAACAGTATCAGCCTCCTGCAGTTGTGCCTACTTGTTCATGGCTGCTAGCATGACCTACTGTACTTCTAGATTGGATTAAGGTGAGAGAGATAGAGGTGAGAGGGTAGTAACATTGGTCGATGCAATGTTCACGTGTTGTACTGCATATAATGGAAATCAGAGAGCATCGAGATGGGAGGGGTGGGGAACTAGTTACAGTTTGACAGGGGTCACTGAGTGTGGTGGAGTTACCCACAGTAAAGGTTGTAGGATTGCCAGCTTGCCTACCAGATTCCATTGAGTTTTCAAGGCCATTTCTAAGTGGGTGAGGGAGGACTAGTATCAGTAGTGCAAGCAGAAATATTATTATAATTTAGGTAATGTGGGGGAACAGTCTTTAAGCAATGTTCTGCTGAGCTGATTATATCAGCCGATCAGTTCCCCAGTTTAGAAGAATTACTATATAATTTATATGTTTACCCCAGCAATACTCGGCTACATGTTACGGTCAGGATTGTTAGTGCAGTGAGCAGCTAATTAGTTTAGCCTACACCTACAATTACCTGTGTGTGTATATTGCCTATGAAGTACTTGTAGTAAACATTACCTTGCCTTTTTCCTCTCCTATCTTCATAGCTGGCATCTACTGTTGACCTGGCTCCAAGACATCTGATACTTTAGATCTCATTACCTCCATAACCTCCATCTCACATAGAGGTGACCTACAGATCCTGGGAGATGTAAACCAAAACTGCCTATCACCAACAACGGTCAAGACACAAAATGACATTGCGGCTCTCAGTCTCTCCCAACTCATCCTGGAACCCACCCACCTAGATCATAAAGCTCTTAAAAACTCACTGATAGTGTGGGCTCTCAACTCTCACCCCGCCGTGCCATTAAATCAGGCATCCTCCCGGATGCCCTCCGTGATCATCACTCAATCTTCGTAGTCAGGAAAATCTATAGACAAAAACTGCCTCACAAAATTCTGCAATTCCACTCCTTCAGCTCCTTAGACCTTAATCCCTTTCTTAATGAACTGGCCAGCTCTGATTGGTCCCCTATTGCCTTTGCCCCTTCCATTGACCAAGCCCTAGCTTATTTTAAAGATAAATTTCTAACTACATGGAACTCCTACGCTCCATTCAAACACACTAGAGTTCATGGCAACCATCATCCCTAGGTCTCCTCTGAGTTATTGACCTGTCTCAGGGAGCGAGACAAAGTTTGGAGGAAACATAAGGCCTCCCAGCTTCCCCTAGACCATGCCAGGTATCGCATGTTAAGAAATGCATGCACAAAAGCTCCACACTTGCCAAGTCTGAATAATTTAAATCGTCTTTTCTCAAAAACATCAATTCCCCCTTCAAATTCTGGAAAGTGGTCCACACCCTATTCTCCTCCCCTCCTTCACATCTGCCTCCCCCTGTGCTTAAAATAAACAACTCATTGGTCTCCGAACCATGTACAGTGGCTCAAGAGTTTAACTCCTATTATACCTGCTGCACCACAGTACTTCTAAAGTCACTCACCTCTAACCTCCCCCCTCCTCATCCTCCCACACCCACTACTCAACCCCTCCATGCCCACCCTTCCTTCTCCTTTTCTGCAGTCTCCCCAGAAGAAACACTAACGGCCCTTCTGTCTCTTAATCCTTCCAAAAGCTCATCGCCAGATGACCTTGACCCTAAACTCCTCTACCTTTCAGCTTCTGCTATAGCTTAACCTCTCTCCTTAATCCTAAATCTTTCCTTCTTGTCCCCATCTGTCCCTTCATCCTGAAAACATGCACTGGTCCTCCCTCTCCCAAAGGGTGGTGACCCCTCTTCTCCTGCAAATTTTTGCCCAATCTCCTTCCTCCCTGCCCTTGCTAAACTCCAAGAACACCTGATCCTCTCCCAACTAACTGCCTTCCTCAATGACTCTTCCTTTTTTACCCAGTTCCAATCTCTTTTTTGGAAGAACGACTCCACTACCACCTCTCTACTCAGGCTCACTGACTCCTTCCTCACTGGGATGGATAATGGCCTCATTACCTGTGCCATCTTTCTTGACCTCACCAAGGCTTTCGTCACAGTATACCATGCCTTACTTCTTGACTCCCTTATGGCTGCTGGGTTGCCTACTTCTGCCCAAAATTGGTTTAGAGCTTACCGCTCAGGCAGAACACAATCAGTCAAGATCCAGGATACAATCTCTCCCCCCCGTCTATCTCCACAGGAGTCCCACAGGGCTGGGTGCTTGGACCCATTCTCTTCTCCATCTTCCTAAATGACTTGCCCTCAGTATGCTCCCCTTCCACCTCTATCCATATGTATGCCGATGACACTGTCCTGTTCTCCTCTGGCAAATGCCCTGCTGATGTAGCAACCACCCTTCAGCTTGACTTCCACCAGGTTCAGTTATGGTTTGCCTTACATCAGCTATTCCTAAATGCCAAAAAGACTGTCTCCATGACCTTTGGCACTAGACAGAGACTCTTTAGACTCCACCATTTACCGTCTTTCCATACCCTTGATGGGACAATCCTAGAGGACACCTCCTCATTCAGATACCTTGGAGTTTGGTTGGACCAACATCTCAACTTCTCTGGCGACGTTGATGCCATCCTGAAAAAATTGCACCCCAAGCTTAGTGCCTTATTCAGCAACTGTAATTGCATCCCTCCTACAGCGTGGCGTGAACTAATCCAGAAGATGATCCTCCCCATTTTTGACTACTGTGATGTAGTCTATGGCGCAGCTTCCACATCCTCCCTAACCAAATTGGACACTCTGTTTAACTCTTTCTGTTAATTTGCCCTTGATGCTTCATCACACACTCATCACTGTGACCTCTACCACACCATGTCCCTTTCCCCGCTTGCCAACAGGCGCCTCACTCATTGTGCTAAACTCACTTCTAAATTTTGGTTAGGAGAACTTCCCTCCTACCTCTCATGCTCGCTCTCTTCCCCACCTCCCCCCATTCCTTCAGATCCTCTGACACTCGCACTTTGTTGGTCTCCTGTCATACCACTCTCATCAGTCAGTCAGGCTTTACCCATCGTTTCCCGCAAATCTGGAACTCTCTCCCCCCCAAATAGGGCACTCCTCCTCCTCCTACTCCCTTGACTCTGCCTTACATAACTTTCCTCATCTAATTGCTCCTGCTTTAACCCTCCTTAACTGTCCTCCTGTGCCTCTGCTCCTCTCCATGACTCACATCACCTATTAAACCTTCCTTCCCCTGAGCTTGCTTCTCAGCACACTTTACTATCCCTTCACCGCTATCTACTATGTTCATCAGATATGCCACTTGTAATTAAATGCATATTTCACAGGTATTATATATTTAATTGTAGTCACAAATGTGACTGTATGATTATTTATGATGTTTTTTAACTGTATGGCTTGTTACAAATGTAATTGAATGTTTAATTTCTTGGATATGTTAAATGTTAAACTGTATGTCTAATTTTTCAATCCAATTGTACCCCCCCCCAGGTCACACCAGGAGTCAAGCAACTTGTTGTTCAGTGTGCCTTCCTGGTGAAACATTTCAATAAATACAATTTGCTTCCATCTATGATTACCTGAAGATTATAATTTGTCTAGTTCCTGCTTGCCTCCACTAAGATCTGCTGCTGTATGGGGAGTGTATTTGCTGTACTCTGAGTGGAAGGCAGGAGGCAGCCACTGGATTCCCTAGGTGACAGTTAGTGGGTGGAGAATATCATTCCTGGATTGGCTCAAATGAGGGGCTGACACAGATAAAAATGGACCCCCCATGGTGGGTACACACAGCGCCATGCTGAGAGCATCTATGCGAGTTGCAGGAAATAATCAGTCACATGCTAACTCAAATCGAATGCGGTCCATACCTGGCACAACGAGGAGGGCCTTGGTTGATCCTGAGGGAGGGGTGGGTGTCTGCAGTTCAGCCCTCTCATCCTGGCTCTGCAAGGGCTGGTTACCTGGAAAGAGACAAAAGGAATGAGCTGCATCAGTAACTGCTAGGTGGGAAACTGCTCAGTTGGGCAAACGGGTGGGAGGGAGCCCTTGGTTTCAGTTGTAGATGTGCATGAGTGGGGGAGGGTGGAGGAGGGGGAGAGACACTCATGCCAGCATGCAGCCAAAAGGGTGAGTTTGGCCCTGGGACTAGTTCACCCTTCAACCTTATTCTACAGGTCCCTGCAATCCAGAGGTGCATACTGTATGTACATACATTCTTCTTTTCTACTGTTTCTACTTTTACACTTTACTCTGTGTCCTATTCAGAACAGACTGCTTTTACACTTTACTGTACATCCTCTTCAATCCGTGAAAAATGTTACTGCACACTTACAGAGAGCAAAGATATTCAGACCCAGTCAGGTGGTGGAAGTCATCATGATGAGCAGTGACCATCAATTCCAATGCCTAACTGTGACCCTGCCGAGCATGGCTAACATAGACAATGCTATCAAAAGTTCACAAAAGCCAAGAGGATCAGAAAATCTGGAGAACTTCAAGGAGCTGAATATGTATAGCCTCGAGGAAAGGAGGGAGAGGGGGGACATGATAGAAACTTTCAAGTATCTCAAGGGAATCAACAAAGTCCAAGAGGGTAGCATCTTTCAAAAAGAGTGCAAGAACAAGGGGGTACAATTTGAAGATAGAAGGGGGGCGGCTCAGAGGTAATTTAAGGAAGTATTTTTTCACAGAGAGGGTTGTGGATGCATAGAATGGCCTTCTGGAGGAGGTTGTGGAGTCAAAAACAGTGGTGGAATTCAAGCATGCATGGGACAGTCATAAGGCCATTCTAGGGGGTGGGGGTAGGAAGAAGTAGGCTGCTGGTTAACTAGGATCTGCAGCTTATCCATTAGGTAGGGAAATGGGCAGACTGGGTGGGCCAAGCGGTTCTTATCTGCCATCAAAATCTATGTTTCTATGTTTCTAACTTGTAGATGCTGGTGAACGTAGCTCACATCATCATCTCAGGGATGGTGTTCCTTGCACCTCATCATCTAGAATGTTATTTCCTGATACATGTGGAATCTATAACAAATATGTAATCAAAGTGAAGGGGAAGAAGCAATATCCAACTGCTATTGTTACAAAAACAGCTGAGGCCACAATGAAAAGGGCAGCAGAGCTATATGATGACCAAGATATGCTCACAAAATTTAAGACATAGGACCTCATTGCAAAGGAGTTTCGTAAACATGATAAGTTCTACCTAAATTATACAGTAATCACAAGGGACAGGACTCCAGATAATCAGAATAGCAGTGATGATGAGGATAACAATGAACAGTCAGATGGAACTGGGTTTGAAGCCATTTGTCATGTAATTGAAGACAATGTGCTTCAAAGACACCAAGCCGTTTCAATGAAGGCATTGAATGAAATCTCGGGCGTCGGAGTAGGAGATCGACCATACCATTATAAACTTAGAAACCAGCTGAAAAAGTAATATGGTGATTCACTTTTATTTTTAACAGTTGATGCTCAAAAACCACTAGTTGTAATCAGTGCTGAATCATTAACTGGCGGTGCATCAGCCACAGAGCTTTTGAGAATGGATGACAATTAAGTCATCAAGCATGCATCTTCCTTGTTGCGTGAACATATCTCCTAAGATTTGTGGAGACAGCACCTTCACTACCATGGCCACGAACAGCTGATACTCTCCTGAGTAAAGAACAACAGCCCCCAGAGACAGTTTAGTCATTTTTCTCGCATATACTAAAATACCCCAAACATACGGAAATTGAACAAGTCTCTCAGTTGTCAAAGTCCTACTCAGAAGACCTAATTCATGGTGCCACACACGACAAGTTTCTCACTACAAAACATGCACTTGTTGGAGTTGGGCTGCACAAGATGACCAGACAGAAAATGCCCGTGAACATCCCTGTTTCATTTAGAAAATAGTTGCAGTTATGACCAAGTGTGTGAAATTGAAACTGGTTTAGGAGAATGTTCTCAGCATTTTCAAGAGCAAGGTCTGTTACTGCCACTTCAGCCAAAGTCAGAGTCTTTTGTTGTCTTAACAATTTTCTGGATGGACAATTTTGATCAGAACACTGAAACAGTAACTGGACATGGAACGATACACAATACACATAGTGTTGCATACCAGGAAGAATCTGAAGGCTCCACTCTCCGCGAATATTGTATTGAAATTCCTCACTTAAAAGGGTAATTGTTTCTAACAAAAAGGAGTTAGAACACTGACAGGTGAATTCAAAGAAGGAGCCAACCGCATTTGGCAATGTGCCCAAGTCTACTGTGCTAACATCAGTGTAAATATTGACAAGGCAAAGCTAATGCTATAGTAACTCAGTTGGGAAGCACACAAGGAGGATCCACTTGTCCCAAGTTTTACTTGTTGGCTGATGCTAGTTTGTAACAATCGTTCAAGTTCACTAAAGAAGATGGTTATCACATATCTTCCACCCATCCACAAACCCATCACTGATTATGCCACTGTAGTTCAATACCTCACACAAACACAAGAACTAGATCAGCAGAGTAAATATGCCCTATGTTCACCTGACACTTGATGTTGGAGCAGCAGCAAAGGCATATCATGTTGTGTGGAATTTCCCTGATCAGTTCCACAATGTCATAATTCATTTGGGAGATTTCCACCTACTTCTGGAAAACTTTGGCATTATAAGACAGCTAGTTGGTGGCTGCGACTTTGAGGACATAGTATTTCAGGCTGGTCTTTGTGCTTTTGGAGGCATAAGGGGAGTTTTGTGTGGGAAGCATTACAATTGGGCATGGACTGTACATGAGCATTTTGTAGATGCCTTAGAGCAATTGCTTCAGGTCAGATTTCTAGAGTATTCAACAGAATTGAATGCCACCGCTGCAGTATTGCTTGATTTGATCAGATCATCACCTCAACCCTTAGACTTACATAAACCTCTTCAGAAAGGTGAGGTTGTCACTTTCCAGACTAAGTATGAGGCCTTCAGGCAGCAGATTCATCATGGTGAGTGGGGGGAACCCCACACAGCTCTGGATGATATATCTGGATATATAGTTAATCGGCAGCATTTGTGCCACACAGCATTAAAAGAAAACAACTTTGATCTTGGATTACTGTGTTGGAAATATACACTGCCCCTGTTCTTTGCTTTCAACAAGCAAAATTATACTAAGTATGTGGCTTACTGTGTGCACACATTTGAAACTATTGAAACTTCTCATCCAGGGTCCAGGACATTAGTTGAAAAAGCAAGGGCTTTCAGTTCAAAGAAGCCATCACAAAGCTTCTAGTGAATCAGTTGACCATCCTGGTGAGCAGACATACAATCAAAGTGCCAGCATTCTAGGTGGAATCAAACACTTTGCTGCAAATCAAATGGCCTATGACAAATGGGTGTTAAATTGGCAACATATAGCAAAATTCAGACAGGCACTTTTGGAGATGACTGGCATTCACAGTTCAGTCAGTAATCCACAAAAAAACATGCAGGCCATCTGAAATCATCAAGTCAGAACAACGGGCCAAACCCATATTGAATCTTCTCGATCAAGAGTTTATCAACCCATGCAGTGCTACTTTAGATGCTGAAAGATTGTACAATTTGTCCTCGGGAGCACCTGTTGTGCCTAATATTGAACAGAACCTCACCAGCGTAATTGAATGAGGTACAGAAATGTATGAACAGTTTGTCAAAGAAAGACTGGAAAGTGGTAAAAAGAAATATTTTGATCCAGTTTCGAAAGCCACAGTGAAATCCTTCAATGATGCAAACAAAAAAGGGCAAGTAACTACCACAGGAAGAGTTACAGAACTTAAATTTGAAAGAGATGTATTTGGAAAACCTTTGGCCCTTTCAAAGAAGCACAACTTCCCTGTAGATATAAACAAGTTATTAACATATTGCCTGGGCCTAGTCCCGCTGAGTCTTGCCAGATATATTATGTTATCCCCAAAACTTGATATCCTGAGTCTCAGGATACCGAGTTTACTGGGCTGAAATATATACTCCTCAATCAATCAGTTGCCCAACAATACAATGTCGAGCATCAGATTGAAAAACACAAAATGCAATTCGGGGGCTGCACCTGTGAACTCACCATGTGGGAGGCTTTGCCCCCCACACCCCCCCGTAACTAAAGCATCTAACTCTGAGGGGAATAGATCCCAGAGAAAAATATATTACTTATGGGGGTGAAATCCATAATAGGAAACAAACCAGACCAGAACCCAGGTCCCACAGAACACACTAGCTGAGCTACCAGTGATTCACCCCTCCATACTACTGGAGAAGCTCAGCCAGCAGCCCCATACAGTCATCCTTTCACCTACAGCAGAAGGGGTAAGGTAGCATTCTGTCACATCTACTACCTTACCCCGTCGGGAGGAATACCGCCGGGTTAATTACCGTCTGGATTCCTCTATATCGGGCACTGCTGGATGTCAGGATAGTGAGCTTCAGGATACCAGAAGTATACCATCTAGGGATCACGTGACGCGCATGGCAGAGTAGCAGCAGCCTTTCCGGTCTCCCTCTCCAACCAAGTGTTTTTTGCCTTACTGCGCAGTATTTAACATCCCTTTTCAACTAGTCTACTTGCCTACTGTCCTGAGTTACTTAAAAGAAGCCCGATTATGTGAGCCTGCCAGGCCAGTATGCAAGCCGCCCAGACTCAGAGTTGGAGGCCAAGCGCCGAGATGGAGCTCATCGCCAGATAATGAGCCGGAAACTATTGCTCCTACTAAAATATACGAGGATCTGACTACGATCAAGGACGATTATTCAAGCTTATCAAGATGTGGCTGATTTGTCGGGCACTCACACAGCTTGTCTGCCGGGTGACGGATGCTGAAGCCAGGATTTCATCTATTGAAAGAGTTATGGAGAGAGCAGGGCCTACGGCAAAGGATTTCAAACGGAGCCTGGAGAAGCTAACAGATCGCCTTGATGACCTAGAGGAAAGGAGTCGACGTAACAACCTGGTCCTCCTAGGCTTCCCAGAGGGTGAAGAGGGGGCGAACACAATCTGCTTCATGCAGAAGCTGCTGAAAAAATCAGTGGGCCCCTCGCCTAATGGCCCATAAAATATAATAGAAAGGGGCCATAGAGCACTGAGAGCTAAACCTCCATCCTCAGAACCGCCGAGACCAATAATTTTCAAACTATTAAACTATCTGGATCGGGAGCATATTCTGAGGGAAATTGAAATTGTCTGCCTTCCAGTGGGAGGGCAAGAAGTCTGCTTAGTCCCAGATCTACATGGAAGATGCGATAGGCTCATTTGGCTTTCCCCTATACTCAAGCTTTGGGCAGCGGGATCCACCACCGAATGTTATATCCAGCTAAGCTAGAGGTTTCTGCAAAGGAGGGACCAAGTGATACTTAAACGGCAGATGAAGCCCTTACTTTAGAGTCCTTTTTCCAGATCTATTTGTTAAAAATAAAGGCTGAGTTCAGGCCTGGATGATGTCAAATATAGCCTACTAAAAGGGCATTTTCAGGGATCAGCACTATTTCATTTGAGCTAACCTCGTGATCGTTAATTTCATGCAGGCGGACTAATTTAGGTCCCAGCTTCATTTCCATGTTTCTTGGAATGGACATTTGGACATTTAAGGAGGACTTTTTTATTATATAGAATTCCAGCCTCGGTTATTAATTTTGACTTTTCCACAAGAGCGTGGAGCGCAGATTTATGTTTATATCCACAAGAGGGAGCTATCAGTTTGTTAATGTAAAGTTCTATAACACATCACCAGCACTATAATTTTTGTAATCCTAATTATTAGGAGCTCAATTGGTTTAGCTGGTGGGGAATTAGACGTTCAAGCTGGGTCTAGTCAATACAACTATGGCTCATAAACTGTGCTAATATAAGGGTGTTAGTGTTAAGGGGAATGTCTACAAATTTAAACTTAGGTTTAACAATATGGTTCTTAGTTGTTGCTGCCATTATGACCTTGTTTGCTTATCCCATAATTTTCTGGATGTAACGCCATTTCTAATTTCTCTGGCCTCAAGTCATTTTAAGTCCTCTCAATGGTTATGGAACATTGATGTGTTTTACATAACACCCTTTCACATAGAGGTGATATGGGGGCATAGGCATTCTCTGTTAATTTGACTTCCTTTGTTCTATCTAACTAGGTGGAGGGGGGGCCTGGACCCTATAGCACATCATGAATCAAAGGCAGTGGAGGGCTACGGCCTGTAGTTAGATGGAGTGACTTTTTAGGGGTTTATGTTCCTTTTTTATATAGATAGGGGGATTAGATGCTCTTCCTTTTTTACCTGGGTAAGGGTTTTAGTTAGTAGGGAGACAGCTATCCATATCTCCTGTGGAAAATTAGTACTCATTTATGGCTAGTGGGCTGAATATTCTTTCATGGAATATTAAAGGGGGGAAGGATAACTGTAAAAAGTTTATTATATTAAATCACTTGGCCCATTATAAGCCTGCAGTGGTGTTTTTGCAAGAAACTCATGTTCTGGCAGATCAGCTATCACATTTAAAAAAAAAATGGGTTGGGCAAGTTTTTGGATCTGGCTTTTCTTCTAGCAGTCGAGGTGTGGCCATATTAATTGCACGGGGAATCCCGTTTATTCATTCTGAAGTAATCTCTGATCCGAACGGTAGGTATGTATTTGTTTTTGGCAAGCTCAATGGAATTAGTTTGGTGCTGGGATCAGTGTATGGACCTAATCAGGAGTCGCCAACTTCTTTGTCCAGTTAACATTAATACTGGCTTTTTAAAGGGGTTCCAATTATTTTAGGGGATTGAACTTGGCTCTATCTAACAAGTTGGATCACTCGTGGAATAGAGGGCTAAACGCTTCTCCAGCTCAATCTGCTCTAGAGGAGCTTACTTCTTTGGGCTTGATGGATCCTTGAGGCTGGTTAACCCATCCTCTAGAGAGTATACTTTCTTTTCCCTGTCCATAGATCATTTTCGAGGATAGACTATTTTTGTTAAGCAATGATTGTTTACTTGGAATTATGGAGGTGTCTATTTTGCCCAGAGTTATTTCTGATCACTCCCGATAATCTTGCAGTGGTTACCAACCTCTAGTCCTTTGAGATCATACTCCTGGTCCTTAAATAACAATTTATTAAAAGACCCCGATACTCATGACACGGTTTAGGGACTTTTGACTGCCCTCGATCGAAACGAATTGGGGTTCTATACAGGCTGTGGATTACACTTGGGCAGCTCTCAAATTGGTATGGCGGGTGAATTAATCGAATAGCATCTAAATGTAAGGCTATAGAGACATCACGCCTGAGGAATGTTTGGGAGAATTAAGACATTAGAGAGTATCCACGAGGGCACTAGGTCGGGAGCCAGGAGCAAGAACTATTGACCCTAAGGTCGTGGTACACCAATACCTACGGGAGAGGGTGGTTCCTCTGCAGCAAAAATTCGCTCTCTATGTAGGCCAAGGTAATAAGGCCGGAAATTGTTGGTCTGGCAGTTGAAGCAGAAAGCTCTGCTAGATGGGTTGCAGCCCTGAGGCATCCGATTCCAATAATCTAATTACTACCCAGAGGGCATATTGAGGGTTTGTTGAGTTCTACCAAGAATTATACTCGAGTCATCCATCCTCGCCCCAGTGTATGGAAAAAATGGAGGAATTTATGGCAAGTATTCCGCTTCCCGTTTATCGGAAACATCAGACCGAGCTTAACTGCCTCTATTACCGAGGAGGAAATTGGGCAGGCAATCGATTCCTTAAAATTGAAAAGCACCAGGCCCTGATGGTTTTACGCTCTTTTCTATAAGTCTTACAAGCAGTACATTGCTCTGTTGTTGAGGCAGCTTTACCTTTTGGGCTGATTACGGGTCAAGGATAAATCTTTGTTTGAGGCCAGGATCATTCTCCTCCCTAAGCCTGGTAAATCTCCAGACTTGGTAGGCAATTATAGACCAATATCCTTGCTGAACCTGGATGTTAAGATCTTTGCTAAGATTTTGGCATCCAGGCTTAAAAGGGTTTGGGGTAGTTTAGTAAGTCCGGAGCAGGCTGGCTTTGTAGAGGGCCGCTTCGGCAGATCACTTTAGGAAGTTATTTTATTTAATCTTCGCCGGAGAGCCCAGGTTTGGAAGCATCCCTGGTCTCTCTAGATGCAGAGAAAGCTTTTGACTGAGTGGAGTGGTCATCAATGTTTGCCACTCTAGCTAAATTGGGTATTCCAGAACGCTTTATCAATATGGTGAAAATTTTGTATCAATGCCCTTCAGCTAGTATTCAGTGCAACAATTTGATTTCAGAAGCTTTTCCTTTAAGGAGAGGAACCCACCAAGGGTTCTCTTTATTTCTCCTTATTTATTCAGTTTGTATATTGAACCCCTAATAAGAGTCATTAACTTAGACCCTAAAATCCATGGAATCAAAATTGGGGACTCAGAATTTAAAGTGTCGGCTTTTGCAGACGATTTACTATTACATATCCAAAATTCACCTACCTCGCTTCCACAAGTATTGAAACTCATTGCAAACTTCAGTGAATTTTCAGGCTATAAATTAAATTTATCTAAGACAATGGTGTATCCACTATCATTGAGCCTCTCAAGAGTTGATGCCTATCCTTGGGGTTGCAGTGGCAAATGAGGCTCTACCGTATCTAGGCATAATGGTTTCTAGAAACTGGAGGACCTGGTCAAATTAAACCTTAAACAGATATTAAAATCAATTAAGGACGACCTAGATAGATGGACAAAACTCCCCCTTTCCCTTTCAGGTAGGGCTAATACAATTAAAATGGTAATTTTACCTAAACTTTTCTATCCTCTCTCAAGTTTAAATGTTTACCTACCAAAGTCTTTTTTCAAACCATTAAACAAGTTATGTTCGGATTTTTTGTGGGGAGGGGCTCCTCCACGTAGAGCCTACCATAAACTATGTTATGGGAGGGTGAATGGTGGCCTACAATTACCGGATTTTTTCACATATTATCTGGCAATACATGCAGCAAGGGCTGCCCTATGGACCAAGATTCTCGAGTATCTTCGCCGGTTTGATACTTGATAGGGCCTTTTCTAATAAGCTTAATATAGATTTGGAATCTTTTTTATATTCCATGGGCTAAGGTTCCTAAAATAGTTCGGACACTCCTTTAGGTTGGGATATTATGCACCAATTATGTGCAAGGTTCGAATACACCCAGGATTTGACTTAACTCAACCCATACTAAAAACCAAAATTTTTAATCGGTAAACGCCCTACTGCAAAACTTTTTTCACCCTTTCCCTAGGTTACGCTTGAGCCAACTTTTTCCAGGGGATTCTTTTGTCACCGTCTGCCTGGATTTTAAAATTTGGGGTTAGCCCCATTCTGGGTTTAAATTGCACAAATCCATAGTACTATTAAGGCTTTTCTAGGTAAGAGTCGGTGTTCACAGGGCAGGAGTGCTCTTTAGTGAGCTAAGTGATCTTAGTTTGTCAGATAAGAGGATTTCAAAAATATATAAGTATATTTCAGAGAAGAGTGTTCTCCTCTTCTCAGATCCCCATATACTGGACAATTAATCTGGCTTTGGACTGGCCAGAGGCGGTGGGGTAAAATCTGAAGGATACCTATTATTTTATTAAACAAGAAAGGCTAAGAGATGTTCAGTTCAAATTGCTACATAATATATACCTATCTCCAGCGAGGTTACACCGGGTTGGCAGTCTGGCTTCTCCGGCTTGTAAAGACTGTAGTGACCCTTGGCGACAACCATCCACAATTCTGGTTTTGCCTAAAGATGCAAAAGTTTTGGGCTTCGTTAAAATTGATGGGTTCGTACACTGATCTCTCATCTGTGTTTAGTTTAGAAACTGTATATTTGGGATGTATGTATCTGTCCCAAGGAAAGATCAAAATATCAGCTGCACTGATTGCATCAGTTACTAAGCTGTTAATTTTACGCCACTGGCGAAGATTGGATTCCTTCTTATAGGGAATGGTGGAAGAATTTTGAACGATTTTATGCGGAAAGGTTAGTCTTTAGGTTGTGTAAGGCATCAGTTAAATTTCTAAATATTGGGGAGACTTTTCCAATATCTCAAAGCTAATTTTGGAGTCTAGAGGAGGCAGTTTTACCACTATATCCTTTATTTTTCGTTCCTTTCTTTTGACTACCTCCTCCTTTCTTTTCCTCTTCTTGACTGCCTTTTACTATTAGTTATATTTTAATTTAGGAAATTGTCAAATGGCTCTTTAGCTCATGTCCTGTATTATTATGTACTTTATTCTGGTTTAGTCATTTGTTTTATTATATGTATGCTTAGGCTTGTATAATACTTCTCATGAGTTTGCTTTTGTCATTTTACTTTGTTTTTATTGCCCAGAATTGAGTTATATTTATTTCCACAGTCGGTATTTAAGGTAATGGATTGTTACTGCCAGGGGTGGATAGCTGTGGGGGGTGGGGTGGGGGGATGATACAATGGAGGGTTTTATGTTGTTTTGGGGAAGGGGTCTTGTTTTCTTTAAATCAAGTAATGCCTGTAACCTACTCTACGTGATGTATAATCTGTATAAGTTGGTTTAATAAAATATGGTAATTTGTAAAAAAGAAGTATACCATCTAGCCAATGCAGATGGAACTAGATGGACAACACCAAAGAGCAAGTTACTTGAGGTGCTAGCAGAATACTGTCCAGTGTTAGACACTTCGGAGGTTGCCCCCAGGAAAAGTGTCTCAGCATACACAGCTGATCCAATGGCAACAGTGCTGGTTATGACAGGAATCTCTGAAATCTTCAGTGATCTGGCAGTGAAACTCCTGAATAGTCTTCCAAAGGGATTTGCAAGAGTGGATGTTGTTGCAGATACATACAGAGAGCAGTCAATGAAAGAGGCTGAGGGATTTCAATGAGGATTTATTGAGAAACATATTATCCAAGGTCCATATACCAAAGTGCCAAAGAATTGCAGTTTCTAATGGATCTAACAAGAAGCATCTGGTTGGTTTGATCATGCTTGTCTAGGGAGAAAATTGCATGAATTTTCCAGATGACCAACTGATCTATTTTTTGTAGATAGACAAATGCTACATTGATCACCACAGAAGGGACTGTAGTTGTGGAAGATCTTTGTTCTGACCAGGAGGAACCAGCCACAAAAATCGCCCTTCATTAGCAACATGCCATTAGAGTATGTCCAGGCCCTGTCATCATCCGTTCACCATCTGAGGATATTGATATACCAGTAATTTTACTGTCACTTTGTTTAGAATGTGAATTAAGTATATACCTGGACAATGGCCATGGTAACAGTAGGACAATCTTTGACATTAGCAAGTGTGAAATGACCACTGCAACAAAGAAATCCTTAATCAGTTTCCATGCATTTACAGGCAATGACTATGTTTCTGCATTCTTCAAACAGGGTAAGAAGATTTGCTGGAACATCCTTCAAAAGTACCCAGAATTTCTGGATGCCTTTCAGAAACTTGGGAGTGACTGGGAAGTGGATAAGGGTGTTGTAGTTCTGTAGGAGGAGTATGTCTGTAAACTGTATGGAAGGAAGAAAGTTACTAGTGTAAATACAGTGAAGCAGAATATCTTCTGGGAGAAAAATAACAAAAACAACAGAATAGTTGATCTGTTTCTGCTACCACCCTGCCAGGAAACCCTGAAGTTACATATTCTACAAGCCAACTGCGTCTGCCGATTGTGGAGGCTTTCTTCTGTTGCAGTTATCAGTTCCCCAAATGCAGCTTTGCATGGTTGGACTGATGATTTCAATGTAAAGTGGACGGACACACCATTTCCAGATGATGTTATGTCTCTGCTATATAATGGAAATGATGAGGACTCAGATGAGGACAAAGATGTATGTGATTACCAAGTTGATATTAGCATATCTGATGATGATGAAGATTTTTGCTAGATGGACAAGACTCTCTACGCATCAACCCATAACAAACATAAAAGCTACCCCTTGGCCATATGGAATGAAAGTGGCAGCATCCTGGAACTTGTCCCACACTTCAAATACCTGGGAATAACTATTAACTCCACTTTGTCCTTCACACAGCATATTGACAATACTGCCAAAGCCATCAACACCAGAATCGGCATCCTCTTCTGACACAGACATTGTCTCACCCACGAAGCACTCAACTTGGCAATTAACAGCTCAATTGTATCCCTTATAGATTATGGACTGGTAATATATGGATCTGCAACTGACTCAGTACTCCAGCCATCACTGTTGCACTAAATAAAGCCTGCCGCCTGCTCACTAATGCACCTAAACTAACCCATACCTGTGAACTCTATACCTGCACTGGCTGGCTCCAGCTGAATGACAGAATGAGATATTAAGCCTGCCTTCTTGCCAAAAAGGTCGTGCTAATCCAGCTTCCTCCTGGAGTGCAGAACCTACTGTCCCATCCGTTAATATCAGGCAAACCAGGAGCTCCTCCACACAAACATTCTATATACTCAGATGCCTCACATCCATGGCACGTGCCTTTGCTTACCAGGCACTGCTTTTGACAAACGCACTACCACCAGATATCTTTGGCCTTGCTATGCTTGGACCCTTCAAACTTAAACTGCGCGAACACCTTATTCATATGAGTTCCTGCAGGTGCCACTGCTGAGTCATCCTACACACCCATTGACTAACTCCAGCACTTCCCAGCCCCTATCCCCAGGATAGGCAAACTGTGGCACTTAGTCCCCGCTCTCCAACCTCTTTATTCCAGCCTACTGCCCTGTGTCCACACTGTCTTGTCTACCCCACCCCTTCTTTCCCTTTTCCCCTACTTCTCCTTCTGATGCAGGCTTACTTTGCACATCGCGGCAGTTACTGGTTTGGCTTGGATTTATGTACCCTTCTGTTAATATTGTCATTATGAATGGTGTCTTCACTTTTATCAATTTATCCTCTTACATTACCTAAAGACTTCAATACCACATATGCATTTCAAAGCAGAATCCTTACCCTTTTAGACAACATAAAATTATATTATAAAGCACAATAAATCCTGTCTGACAAGATTAAATGTCAAAATATTTTGAAATTTCACAAGACATTGAGGGATGGTGGTTGGTATTTAACCCTATAACTTTTAACATTAATCTTTTGTGGTAACATATGGATATGCATTTTAAAGCACTAACTCCTGCCTATTTAATAAGACTACATTTGAATGCATATTTCACTTACTTTCAAAGTAATAGCCTAAGAATCTCCATTAAGTATGTGGAGCTGAAAATCACATTTGTCAAGGATTCAGTACAAAAATGATGCAAACTACCATTTTGCCCCAGCATACATACGATCAACAGACAGAACATGAATTTTGGGTATATCTGCTACATTAAATAACCATCATCATTTATTTAGCTCCACCTCCATCTACACATGGTCTAATAGGACCCCTCCACTAACCCCCCAGATACAGAGCATTACAGTAGCTGAGCCAGGAAGTCACAAAGGAGTGTACCACTGAGGGCAGGTCTTCCAGTGGGACCAAGGCTTTAATCTAGGAGATGTTGCAAAGATGGGAAAAGTCATTTCAGGCTGCGGACAACACCTGACGTCATATGTCAGTCTTTCATTCAGAATGATCCCCAGATTCTTTACATTGGTTGATGCCACCAGACTAGGGGAACCCAATACCAAACAGGTCCTCTCCGCTATTGCCCCCACAGCCTGCAGTCAATCAGACTCTCTGCCTCCCCTTGTATTCCCTGTATCTCTACCACTTTTATGCTTTCCCTCACATAAAGCACTATACTCCCTTATTTTCTTCCCATGCAGCCAGCCAGAGTAAGAGCCTGGCAGGAGAGAGGAGCAGTCCAGCCTCTCTGGCTGCGACTGGGCCTTGGGGGCCTGCAGTCCCAAGGATGGTGGCAGAGTCCCTGGGATCAGGTGGCACTGGTCCCCATGTTCCTGATCTCCAGAGAAGAACATCAGGAGCAGTTGGAGGGATGGAGACCCCAGGGATTCATCTCGAGAGGAGCAGAGACTTCAGCCCTGAAAGGTACATTATGGAGAGTTGAGGGCTACCCCACATGGGAGGCCACCAAACCCTTATGGATTCGCTCTCAGTAGCAGTAGAGGGAAAGACAGAGTGAAATGGGAGAAGTCTGTGATCAAAGCAAACGGTAAATTCACCTTGCTAAATAGAACACTCATTGTGTAAAGTCCTGGGCAGTTTGAACTAAAGCCCCTGGCAAGTAGCCAAATGAATGGGCATCAGTTAGGAAGGGGCCTGGCAAGAGTTGGGGCTGGTACATCCCCATGTGTGAGGGATCAGATATGCTAGATATGGGAGTCTGTTTTGGGGGCCACTAAGCCTGTCAATGTAGTGTCAATGGAGGCATACAGAACTGGACCATCCATGCTTTATGTACATAGTAGTGATAATGCTGATAGGCTTTTCTGTTTGATGTCCTACCAGGCACATTGTGACACATGCCAGCACAGGTTGCCCATAAGGTAAGTGCTTTCCCTGTCTACGGAGTGTGCACCACATGAATGATCTTGGGAGCGCATGGGCTCTGGGCACCCCAAAAGAGAGGATAGGATTTTCTAGGGTTAAAAGAGACCTAGTGGGAATGCAGAATGTAGTCATGCCCCTTTAGTTAAGTGGGTAAACCTGGAAACTTATTATAGTCATGAGGTGGGCAAATAGGGCCACAGGCAGCTGGGTACCGTCCGTCCAGTATATAGTAGCAGCAGCAGAACTGAATGCACACTAGAAGTGGGGATATATGTGGCAGTCCCAGGAATATAGTGAAGTTATGTAAGTGCAGAAAATGGCCCAGATAAAGAGTGTAACCTACTGTGTGCAAGTATCTTTGAGACAGAGAGATTTATGGCCATGGGAAGGCCTGGAGAGCTGTGTACCATCAGCAGCTACTTAATAAACACCAGCTTGCTTGATCCCAGCTGTGGTATGAACAATCTAGTTTGTGTGGTCTCATGTTATGGTGCCATAGTGTATGGTTTAAAGGTGCCCCTGATCCCATTTGCTTCTGACCCATGATGGCAAGGTGACTGCTATTGGTGCAGTCCTGGTAATCATGGCATAAGGTGGGTGCTTTCCTGGATAAGATGCACTAGACACAGGAGGGTGACCTGGTCTTTAAAAAAAAACAATAAAAACCTATGTTGAAAAAAAATCTGTCCTTGAGCATATGTGCAGTGTGTGACTTTCAGAAGACTTTTTTTTTGGGGGGGGGTCATATTTTTTTTATGTTTTCTTCCAAATTTGAAGACTATGGTTCTTGGGGAGGAAATAGGAAAAATATTTCTTCCCTGAAAGGGTGGTAGACATCTGGAACAGACTGCTGCCAAAAGTGATGGAGTCTAAAACAGTGGGGGACTTCAAGCATTTATGTGATAAACATAGGGGTTTATTAGAGCAGTGGCAAGGGACTTTGCACTGACAGGGACTTGCCTAGAGCCAAATAGAGTCTTCAGGTGTAGATTATAAAGGGAACACATGGGAGACTGGGTGACCAACCAGCCCCTTTCTGATGACAAATTCTGTTTCTACATGTCCATCACCTGTTGATGGCATCAGTGTGGTAATAGACATTTTGGTGAAAATAAGTCGATATTTAAATGAATGGGCTTACTCAATGGCAAACTCTAGAAGACAGTCTGCTACCATAGGTTTTGGCGACCATGGGCCACATTTTCATAGGGTAATGCAGGGCTTGCATAAAGCTGTGTTCCACAACATTTAGTTACTGTAGTTATGCCAGTCCCATTTATCGTAACTGCACCGATTCTCAAAGGCTGGATGAAGTTGCGATAGTTATTCCAATTTATGGAAGCCTGCACCACAATAGGGGTCTCTGAAATTGACACAAGCTAGACCACTAAAAATATGGTCTAACGTGTCAGTTGCAACACGGAATGGAAACTCTTATTAGATTGACGCATGCCTGGTGTACCATATCTTTGGTGCACACAGGGCTCGTGTCAGGCTCAGGGCTGTGAAAATCCTGCCCCATATTTGAAGCGTTCAGAGACAGAGGTGGTTCATTCTGAACCAGCGTTGGATGTTAAAATCACATTGAAGAACAAGTGCCAGTTCAGCTGCCAAGGCAACAGAGGCAAAAAGCACTGTGCTATCCATGTACAAAAACATGTGGACAGAGACAAAAGTGGCTGGGAGATCATTTAGGAAGATCAAGAAAAGAAAATGGCCAAGGGTAGAACCCTGGAGGACTCCTGACTTGAGTGGATGGGGAGGGAGTCACCTACAAGGTCTGATTGTCATTGGTCAGACAAGTAGGCGTGGAACTAGCTGGCCAACAAGACAGACACACACTCGGGGTAAGGATAATCGACTCAATAATCACACTTATTTGGAGATACACTACAAAAGTATGCTAACACATGCCAATGTTTGAGGCAAGGCCTCTTCCTCAGGGCTTACCAGTAAACTTAATGGATGCGTCATCTCACTGACATTATATTTTTTTCCACTGTATATTGACATAATTCTAGCAAAATGTTTGTATTTACTTCAGTGGCAATTTCTCAGTATCCTTATACGAATCTGCCCTAGGCTGCAGTGGTATCATGTTGCCACAGTGACGGGAAAACAGTGAAGAACATCACAGTGACATTATTGACAGTTCATGTGATGATCTGCTGGGTTCCCAATGTTGCAGCCTCCAGGGTGTTCATTCCCTCCCCAAACCAACTCTGACTTGGAGTTGGTTATCTAAAGTGCAGGGGTGTGTGGAGAGCAGAGCCCCCTGCATGGGGAGTGTGGGGGGCAAAGACCCCCACAGAAAACACACTTTTCCTCAGTGATGGCATCATACCAATTGGTGGCATTGTACCATCGCTGTACTGATGTTCACCGCAATTCGTGTCACTGCAGCATGGTGGAACTGATTGCAGTCAGGGCTAGCATGATGCATTGCGTACCAGTTCACAGCTGGAACCAGGTAGTCAACAAGTCAGACAGGGAAGGACCTGCACATTTAGCCATTAGGATGGGGTGTGAGACAATGTTTCAAGGCATTGAAAGGTCAACAAAGATGGCAGAGGTGATCAACCCCAATCTATCCCATTTAGGACCTAATTAGTATGCCTGAAAACAGAGGTGACAGTGGAGTGGCCCTTGCAAAGCCAGAATGGAAAAGGGAGAGAGAAAAAAAGGAGGAGTGAAGGAAATCCAAGAGTTGAGAAAGCACCAGTTTTTCTCTGTAGTTTATCCAGAATGGAGAGAAAGAAGACAGGACAGAATGCATTCCAGTGGTGTAAGTATCTCCCTCATTGTGAAGAGGGAGAACTTTAGTACAGTTCCAAGCACCTGAAACCTTACATGAGAGGAAGAAGAAGTTAAGGGGGGCTAAAATAGGGACTGCAATAGCCAGAGCAGAGAAGTAGGATGGAGCCATAGCCACCAATGCTGTTCTCCTTAGAGGTTTTGACTCTGAGCAGTAGGCAGGCAAAAAGAGAGCAGCAACAGGTGAGCTAAAGGAGAGGCAGAAGGAGGGAAGCCAGGGACCAATTTGTTTTAGATCAAATTTTGCTCTGTCTAAGACACCAACTGGTTGACTTTACAAAGTCTTGACCCAAACCATTAGCGTCTGCAGACTGGAGTTTTATTGTCATTTCATGAATTTGTAATCTGAGTGAGTAGAATAGACCAACAAGTATTTGGCAATGCAGAATGCTGCCTTGCTGGCATTTGTTGGTAGTGCAGGAGTTAGAGACATGCATAATAGGAATGGCAGTGAAGTTTGGAACTGACGCCAACCCCACCCCACCCTGTAGAGACTGAGAGGCATTGAGGTGTGCTTTTGGGTTGTTGGCCATAATGCTCATGACATTTCACTTCACCCTACCCTGCAGACTCTGACAAGTGTCGTGTTGTGCCTTGGGGTTGACTGGGCTTACGTTCACCCCATTCCATAAGGAAATACATTGAGATGGGTGAAGTATAGTAGAATGAGGTGAACTTTGGGGCCAAAGAGTCCAAGGCACACCTTGATGCCTGTCAGTGGCTGCAGGGTTGGTGTGGGAGTAGAATGGCATGAGCATTACAGACGACAATCCAAAGTCACACCCCTGGCACCTGTCAGTCTCTACAGGGTGAGACATTATGGTTAGAAACCCTAATGTTCCAGGCGTTTGTTGGAATTTGCACTCCAAATTTTCAACATGGGATTTTTTTGACCCCACCTCATGACATCATTTCAGACCTCTGCTCATGAACAGTGGCACTGTGATTTTGTCAATCTGTCCTGAACATTGGTTTCCCACAGCGACTACGCCATTCTGCACCAAATGAGCGAAAACATGTTTTGGGCAGGATGTGAAAAATGACAGCTGTACCATTCATAAGGAAGTGTGAAGAAATGGCAATTTTGAAAATCTGGAATGAAAATATTAAAGATTCTCCAAGTTAAGAGCATGCATGGAAACTGCGCAATGCACGCTTGTAATATAGTCATTTTGTGGAATTTCTTTCACCAGATTTTCAACACAGACATTTTGAGACCTCCGCTCATGAACAGTGTCACTGATTTTCTTAATCTGTCCTGAACATTGATTTCCCACAGCGACCGCGCCATGGTGCACCAGATGTGCAAAAACACATTTCAAGCAGGATGTGAAGAATGACAGCTGTACTTTTCATAAGGATGTGTGGAAAAATTACAATGTTGAAAATCTGGAGTGAAAATATTAAAAATTCTCAAACTTACGAGCGTGCTTGGAAACTGCACAATGCACGCTCGTAACACAATCATTTTTTGGAATTTTTTCACCAAATTTGCAGCACAGGCTTTTTGGGAGCCCACCTCATGAACACTGGCACTGTCATTTTGTTAATCAGTCCCGAAAGGTGATTCCATATAGTAACCGAAAAATCACCATTCGGGACCGAATAACGAAATGACAGTGACTGAACTCATGAAGTGGGGTCCCAAGAACCCATGTTGAAAATTTGTATCCAAATGTCGCAAAAAATGGCTGAGATATCCACCTAAGTTGAACCCCCCCCCATTGATGCCATTATACAGCTTACCATGATTTTCTTCAGTTTGCAGTCGGCTTTGAAAAGGGCAGACGTGTTGCCACTCATCAAGATCACACGCCCAGAGGTAAGTATGGGGTGGGGGCAGGAGGTGGGTGCACAGAGGGTGTGTGTTGGGAGAGGAGGGCCGTCGTGACCACAAGGGACCATTTTCTGTTTGACAGGTAAAAAAAAAAAAAACGGACGTTGTGGGAAGGTTTTTCCCCTCAGGTTTGCTTTGGGAACACTTGGGTGGGCTCCCAGTGTGCCACCTGTGTTTTCTGGGGAGGGGGAACTGAAGACAATGGGGATTGGGCCCCCCTTCAGCAAAGACAGTGTGTCTGTGTTTGGGGGGGCATGATGCCGAAGGGGATTGGCATCCCCCTCAGCAAATTGTGGACAGGGGTCTGCAAGTGTGTCTGTGTTTGGGGGGGAATAATGCCAAGGGGGACTGGGCACCCACCTCGGCAAACAAATAAAACGAAGGGGAATATATGCCAACTGGGATTGCACTCCTCCTTCAGCAAACAAACTGGGGAGGGGGCATGCTGACATGGGGACTGGGCACCCTCGAAGTCGGCTTGCTGGGGATTGTGAGAGGTGGACGGCCGACAGCCACTGCCATGTTTACTGAAATGTTACACCAGGCAAGGCATGCCCTACAATGATGGGTCACTCCCTCATTGCAGCAGCAAAATTGTTTCAAGCTGGTGGCGTGCTTTTGCAGTGCTGCATAGACAGCGTGCTATTTCATTCGTGCCACAAAGACCAGCCCGAAAAAGCAGTGGTGCCACTGGCCACAACACGACTGCACCTCCAAAACCTGCTAGTCCACACTGAGCTACCACAATATATTGTTTGCGCTAAGCATGCAAGACAACATAAAAAGGACTGTTTTCAGTAATGACCCAGGCCAAAGGCATGCAACAAGTCAACAGATAAGGTCAGAGATATTCCAAATTGTTTGGTTCCTGTATGCTTCTAACCACATGCATACACTCTTAAGCCCCAAACTTGATGGAGAAAATTAAGGGTAAGCACTATGCAGGTCTTTGAGTAAGCCAGAGTGACAAGGCTTCACCAGAACAAAAACTGTAGTAAAAAGGCTTTTACATGGTTCCATGTTTCTGTTATCCCAAGGGAAAACACCCAAAGGAAAAAGGGAAATCTCCTACTGTACTGCGCACCTGTCGGCTGGAAAATACTTCCGCAAAATATGAAGGATTCATCACATCTACCCTGATTTGCATCCAGAAATTATAATCACCCCACATGTCAGTTACTTGCGTTAAGAAATATATTTACATTTCAAACATCAATGAGTTAATCTACTCTTTTTAGATTTGGGTTTAATTTAAGTTTCTTTCTTTCATGTGTTACTTCCATTCTTCCCCCACCCTTTCCCTCCCCCCTGCACCCCCTCTTCTTACTCATCAACCATCGACACCCCCCATTGCTTTCTTCTTCTCTCCTGTTACTCCCTCTGATGCTTTCCTTGATCAGTTGACTTAAACCCCTCCAAAAGTCATTGCTAGGGTCATTGATTTCCAGACATTACCAAAATTACCACATGTTTTCTGAAATTGTTTAAAATTTTATAGTATAGACAACATTGCAGTTTTGAAGAAAATTACATCCAAACTGCAGCTTTTCCTTCTTTTATCATGTCTATCTACAAATAAAACCTATGTCCTCTTCTATAACAACTTATGTTTTATATGAACAAACCAACATACCTGCAGATAATAGCCTTATGGATCTATCGAGTTTATCGGGTGAATGCATGAGTCCAGATGATCTTGTATTGGCCTATAATAAGGCTGTGGGAGATGCTCTGGACAAAATTGCTCCTGTTCGTGTTCGGCCTCTCACTCTTCGTTCAAGAAGGCCGTGGTTTGACGGCTCCTTGAAGGAGTTAAAGCGAGTAGGCCGAAGGCTGGAGAGAGTCTGGTGGAAGTCAGGCCTTGATGCCGACAGGCTTAGATTGATGGCTCATTATGACAGCTATCAGTCAGAAATCAATCGTAAGAAGGCAGAATTCCTGTCCAGAGAGATTTCTGCCACACATAATCGACCGGCTCAGCTTTTCCGGACTGTGAACAGACTGTGCAATCCAGTCTGTCTTCAGCCTAGAGAAGCATTTTCTCAGTTAAGATGTGAGGAGTTTGCTCGGTTCTTTGCGGATAAGGTTGCTGGCATTAGGTCTGGCATCGGTCCGATCCCTCCTATGGGGGACTGCGGTGGTCGATTGAAGTGGCCTGCCCTCAGTCTGTCTGGTTAGATTTTCACCGCCAGAATTTGAGGACATTGTGAAGATCATCCAAACAATGCGACCAACTAGTTGTAGTTTGGATCCGGGTCCTACACCACTTTTAGTAAGTTGTGTAGAAGTAATCTACAATCCTTGCAGACATTGTCTGGATGTCCTTGGAGAGGGGTCTTTCCTGACCCATTAAGGGAGGCGGTAGTTCGACCACTCCTTAAAAATCCTCCTGGACCCAGATTGTCTTGCTAACTACCGCCTATCTCTAACCTGCCATTTGTTGGTAAGGTTATTGAAAAGGCAGTTATGCTACAATTGGATGATCACCTTATATCTCACAATGTCTACGATACTCCAGTCTGGTTTCAGGAAAGACATAGTACAGAGACTGCCCTTGTCCGGTATTGAGCGACCTCCTGATGGCCAGACATCGAAGGCATGTACCATTCTGGTCCTTCTCGATCTGTCTGCTGCATTTGACACTGTAGACCATGGAGTGCTATTGGATCACCTCTATGGTCTTTTGCGGACTGTCTGGTACAGTCCTCAAGTGGTTTCGTTCTTACCTCACGGGCAGGTTTCAGAGAGTTGTCACCAGAATTTATTCCTCTGACACTCACTTCCTGCCTTGTGGGGTACCACAGGGCTCCATTTTAGCTCCCATGTTGTTTGCAGTGTATATGCTGCCATTAGGAGAAATCATCAGGCGATACAGTTTGGGTTTTCACTGCTATGCAGATGATACTCAACTGTATCTGTCCTTTCTCCCCAGTCAAGGTGATGCACTCTCTGTACTTAATAGTTGCCTTGATGAGATCAGACTGTAGATGAGTTCGAGCTGGTTGAGACTCAATCCGGATAAGACTGAGGTGCTGGTTGTGGATCCAGGTCGTCCGGGATGGGTGGGTGTTGGGCAACCATCAGGTTTATTACTTGGTATGCACTACCTCTACCTCTAAACAGGTGCGAAACCTGGGCGTTATTTTTGATGATGGTTTAACCCTGAAATCTCAGGTGTCAGCTGTCGTCAAGTCCCCTTTACCATCTGAGGAATATCGCCTGGTGAAACATCTGATCTCCCGGATGACCTTCCAACATTGGTCCACGCCTTTGTCACTACCCGCCTTGACTACTGCAACTCCCCTACCTAGGGCTACCAGGGGTTGATATCCGCTCCAGCTGGTGAGGCAGAACGCGCAGCCAGGCTATTGACTGGGACTTCTAGAACCAGTCATATTATGCCTGTGCTCCGCGAACTGCACTGGCTGCCGGTTTGGTGGCAGATCACCTTTAAGGTTGGTTTACTAACCTTTAAAGCCCTACATGACCAGGGACCCGGTTACCTGAAAGATCTTCTGATTCCCTATTGCCTCCTCCGCCCTCTCCGTTCCGCCAACGAGGGATTGCTGGAGATTCCCAGGGTTCAAGTGAAGTCATCAGGATCTCGTGCCTTTGCTTTTTCAGCACCGACCCTGTGGAATTCTCTACCTCATTGGTTGAGAGAATGTCCAACCGTTGAACATTTTAAAGCTGCTTTAAAAACATATCTTTTTGGATTAGCGTATCTCTGCTAGTTGTGGCTGTCTTTTAAATGTTGTGATTTTATTATTTTAAAATTTTGTACAGCGCCTTGATTTTGAAAGGCGCTTTATAAATAAAATTGAATTGTCTAGGCTGCTTAGTTTTGCAGCTCCCTTTGTATTTACAAACGGAACTGCATCAATTCCCATTTCCTTTTTGACTTCCCTCTACTTGCCCCTATCACCCTCACTTGCTCCCCTCTACCTGCACTTTTTCACCTCACCCTGTCCCATCCCCTTTTGAAGCTGTCCACCATTTTTAGGAATGCCACCTCCTCTGGCAGTTCATTCTATTTGGCCACTACCCCCACACTGAAAAAGGGCCTCCTCATCTCCCTCGTAAACCTTCCCCCACCAGCTTTAGACCATGCCCCATAGTGGTCTTGGTCCCACTAAGACTAAAGAGGCCCTCAGCACTCACCCTGTTAATACCCTTAAGGTACTTGAATTCAAGAATGCATGGGACAGACTTAAGGCAATTCTGGTGGGGGGGTAGGAAGAAGTAGGCTGTTGGTAAACTAGGATCTGCAGCTTATCCAGTAGGTTGGGAAATGGGCGGACTGGGTGGGCCAAGCGGTCTTTATCTGCCGTCAAAGTCTATGGCCCAGATATTCAAAAGGGTTGTGCATGGTGCAACAGTGTTGCACCATCATATCACCCACTGATGCTCCTGGTGTGATATTCAAAAGGAAAGTGCGCACAAGAACCTGATGTGCCGGAGCTGACTACACGTGGCGTAGGCACAGGTGGGGGGAGTGTCGATGTATAACCTGCACAGCCCAATATTCAGCCCGGATGTGAGAGTCATGCATGCTGCAACCCTCTACCTGCGCCTGCACAAAGTTAAGCCAAAAAAAAGGAACAAGTGATGGCCACCCACAGGTGAGCTGCTGCATTGCAGGTCGGAACACAGCAGCTGCCACCTCTGAGTTCCTGCCGCACCTGGCGGCACCCCCATGCCCCATCGCGGGCATCCGTGTCATGAAATCCCCTGTCCAATATCCCTGGTGGTCCAGTGGACCTCTATGTGTCCAATCGCGGCATGTGTCCTGAAGATTCAGCCCCCAAGTCCAATATTCCTGGTGGTCCAGTGGACCGATCGCTGTCCGATCGCGGGCATCTGTAACTCATCAACTACCCTTACTACCCTGGTGGTCTGTGTACCCCCCACCCCACCCGCCCACTAAGCCCCACCACCCCACTCCCCGCCCGCCAGCCGGGCGTCAGCAGCACCCCACCTGCCTGCCGCCTGCCGCCCGCCAACTGACAGTTAGTAGGCTGCTCGCCCATTGGTTCACAGCGTGAGCCAAAGGGCGGCAGCCCATAAATGTACTACTCAGTCTAGATATGTGAATGAATTCATTGGGGGTGGCTAGGGTGTGATATTCAAAGCTGCTGCGCCATAGCGCAGCTCCATTGAATATCACCCAGGCCACACCCCTGCGCAACAAGGTTGAGCTGCGCCCAGGCTTGCGCCACAGCCTGGCGCAGTTTGAATATCCGGGCCAAAGTGTCTATGTATATGTATCACAGTTACTATTCTATGCCCCTCCCCTGAAAGGCACATTTGTGATTACAGTGCTGGCCCTCTCTTCAGTTGGCTCACTCCCACAGCTTATTTAAAGTAGCTGTGGCTCATAGCAGGAGCCGCATGCGCAGTCAGACCCCTCCCTCAATAAGGACTATAGTTTTGATATCACAGCTCTCCCGGTTCCACAAAATGTAGAAATGAGGTCAAGGAGCTCAGGATAAGTGCTTCTAAGTGCTGGTCAGCCCGCTCCTGCTCTGCCTCTAATTCCACTCCACAGGCTTCCATCTTGAAGCCACTCTGCCTCTGGTCCTACTGTACCGGTCTCAGTTTCGGTCTAAGAGCCACTCCACTCCCGGCCCTGTTCTGCAGGTTTCGTCTAGGAGTTCCTCAGCTGTCTTCATTCAGCCTCACTCCACACACTACAGGCATAAGAGAAGAAAAATGCAAGTGTGAATTTCTTTGTGTATTGCAGGGGAGTTAAGCTTCTGTTTTTGGAACTCTTGAAACGGGTGTGGTGTGTTACCGTTGGATCTGGTAAAGTGATTTTTTTTTTGAACAGGCCTAACAGTTTATTTTAAGCAACTGACATGTAAACTGTGTTTTTTTTAAGTTGTTAGGTATGTTTTTCCTTGTGCAGTGAGTGTGGCAGTGACTTTTTTTTAATAAAGATTGTGACCAGTCCCTCCTGCACAGCACTTCTCTAGTAGGTCCTATACAGAATCAAGGTGACCCATGTAGATCTGGGCTAATTGCTTTTTTGTACCACTGGTATCGGGGGAAGGGGAGGGGAGGGAGGCTGGAGGGTTTGTGGGGAGGTAAGGTGGGGGGAGGGGTGTTTCTATCTTTGTATATGGGTTTTGTTGTTTCCTTTTGTATGGTTGCATTCCAGGATCTGCTTTGTCTTCTCAAGAATTGTACCATATGTTTGACTGTACAACGTTAAACTAATAAAGTTGACTAAATAAAAAAAAAAAGATTGTGACCAGTTTATGATTAACCACATTTACATTTTAATGTAGTAAAGGGTAAGATTTCCAAGATGGTGGCTACTGTTTTTTTTTTCTTTAACTTTCTGTCTTGGGAGAAAGCTTTGTGATATTGCTCAGTAAGTAGGTATTTTTGGGAAAGGAAAATGAGATTTAGCAGCTGACCATGCGTTTAAAGAGATTTAATACATGGTCAGGTGATGTCTCTTGAACAATTACATTTCCATATTTTTTCTTGCCATTTTATAATCATTTTTTATTAATTTATAAAAACGTTTACTAATAGAGAGTGGGAATGAATGATTGTTAAAGTCCTCTTTTTATTAAAGTTTGCAGCCACGTACCCCGAGAAGTCTCGAAATGTTGATTTTGGTTTTGTTGACATAAACTGAATAAAACGGCACATGTAAGGTGTAACAAATTAGTCCAGTCTTTCATTTGTCCTGTGTAGCTGTGGAATGAAACAAAAAATTGATGATGCCTTTAATTTCATACTTGGTGCGGCCCTTTGCACACTCAATATGTGTGCATGTGCATCTGCAGAGTGTGCATATGTGTAGTGTGTGGCCCTGGCACACCAGAGACATTGTTTGCTCTTTTTGTGCACAACCTATATCCTTCTTATATTGAAAGAGCACATGCAAGACCCCAGTGAGGTCCTGATGCACCATAAACATTGCCCCTGTCAGCCTCGTCCATTGACATGACCAGTAGCCCCTTCCTTTTGGCACAACTGCACCTCACCTTGAGTATTCAGGCATGCTTGCCATAGAATGCCTTCCATCCTTGGAGAAGATCTCTCTGTAAATGTTTACCCTTAGGAACATTCATAAGTCAATAAATTACATCCTCATGTCCTCAGAACTTATTTTGAGCAACCCGGAGTGGACAGCAGTCAACACTTCCTCTAACTCCAGTGATTGGCTAAGTATCACTTTTGTTGTACCTTTACTGCAGGAAGGTGACTTGCCTTACCTGAACTAGCGTCATTGCCCTGCAATGCCCCATAACTCTCCTGCTACATTTACAATGGAGACCCCTATGAATGCTGCCTTATAACCCCTCTACCCAGCCTCTTCCTTCCTTCTCTGTGGCAGATCAGGAATGTGGCTGGGCCAAATTTATGAAAATGGTGTCCACAAAATTATCAGAAAATTCAACACATTTTAAAAACAAACCATGAAATGTAACAACTACAAGTACCAATGTTATTTTGCACATCTTGGCTGCTTATAACTTGGCCATTCTTTAGGAAAAGTATTAGAAATTTGACAAACAAAGGTTTAACTTAGCCACCACATCCTGGCTGTGCCAATTATGCACCTCTTTAACTTATCGCTTATGCAAGGTGATATTCCACATATTTGGAAAACCGCCCATGTGATCCCATTCCACTCTACAAATCTGGTGATCTGAGTGACCTGAATAACTATAGACCCATTTCCCTAATCCCAATCCTAGCCAAAATGTTGAAGAAAATAGTTAGTATGCAGTTTAGGAACTACATGGAATCCTCAAATCTGCTTAATCCTCTGCAATCTGGATTTAGGCCCCACCATAGTACGATTTCGGCCCTTGCAAAAGTGACCAATGACTGGCAGAGTGCCCTAGATACCAAAACTCTTCATGTGTGCAGTATTGCAATATTCCTGGACCTAAGCAAGGCATTCGGAAAAGTTGACCATGACCTGCTGTTATACACTCTCTGTATGACTGGCCTTGACCCCCCCCCTTCCATGAGCTGATTCTCAAACTAACTCACAGGTCACCATCAGCAGGTAAAAGCAGAAGGGGATATCTCACCGCTAAAACCCTTGCTTAGGTGCATCCCACAGGGCTCTATATTGGTGCCCCTGCTCTTTGCACTCTATATTAATAGTATCGACTCGGGAATAAAATCTGCCAATATTCATCTTTTCGTGGACGATATGGTCCTTTACATTAGCAGATCTACCCCTGAAGCAGCCTGCTTGGACTTACAGCAGGAATTTAACCAGCTGCAAAATAAATCTACTAAACTGGAAGTTTCTTTTGAACACCCAAAAAACTAAGGCGATGCTTCTCTCACCCTTAATTAATACCCCTAATCCTGCTACCCTAGAATCTGTACCAAAGTTTATCACTCTCCTAGGTGAACCTTTAGACTTCATACCCAAATTCCAATACCTGCGGGTCTTAATTGGCCATAATCTTTCCTACCTTACTCACATCGAGGAAATAGTAAAAAAGCTTAAGCAGCAACATGACCTATTTTATAGTATCAAACAGCTGCTGACCCAGGATGCCATAAAAATGCTGGTCCAATCCACCTTCCTTTCAGTTCTAGATTATCGTGACTTCCTTTATGGACAAGGTTCTGCCTCTGCATTTGCCAAACTTGATGTGCTGTACCATAGAGCCATCAGATTTATTTCTGGTGCACCGTATTCTATGCATCACTGCTCCCTCTACACCCTAGTTGGCTAGTCATCCCTCATTTTTAGAAGGCAAAGAAATGCTGCCTTCTGGATATATAGAGTAATCACAAAGAAGCTGCCTAAGTACATCGCCGACTGTCTACCCTTAAGTACAGTGAGCAAGTATGCTTTGAGAAGCTCCTCATATATCACCTTATCTTTACCCAAGGTCAAGTCAAGATTTGGTAGGTCCTCAATAAGTTTTGGTCTTCCCCATCTCTGGAACAGATTGCAAAACAACTCTGAAGGTGGCCCACCCTATCTCCCTGCCCTCATTTAAGATGCTACTATATATGCACGTTCTAGCAAGGAGTCATGCAAATGCTTCCCCTGATTGTGGCCATGTATTACCTGTGTGTAGCTTCTTCCCTTGGATCCTATGGCACCATCTACCGCTAAGTAGCTTGATGCCTCACAATGTCTTATATCTCCTCCTTATGCCTGCCTTCTCCTTCATCCTTCTTTTTTCTCCTCCCTTCTACTATGCAATATGTCAGTACTTCCTCTGCCCTTCCCATTTGGGAGGCGCTCAATGTGAAACCTAGTTTTCATTTCATATGTCTGTCTCAAGGACATTCTCACATGACTACCTGTAAGCACTTGTGTATACTGCAAACTGCAAGATCTTGTATGTATTGTATATAAGTCATTTGCCCTTTTCCGGCTGCGTCGTGCTCCAGAATTCTTTATTGTGTTTGTTTTATATTGATATGTACTCAGCCTGTGAACCCATATTCTGTATTCTGCCTACTGTTTGCGTATTGCATTTTATACTTATTTTGCTAACTGTCCAGATCCACCTTGAAAATGAGTTCACTCAATGGTGTTTCACATGGTTAAATAAAGATTGATTGACTGATTGATTGATTGATTGATTGATTTTCATGGTCTGTTTATCTGTTACAATTGGTGACATGCATTTCCTAGTTTTAGCATTACAGGGGATTAAAGTTCGTAGTTTAGCACTTGAGAAATTTCATTAGAAGTTGTACTTGTCTGCTTATTACTCAATTTCTTGTAAAGCTACAAATCTGAAACTTGTCACGCATATCTGTTGGGGGGGGGGGGCTGCCTGTTGTGCTGCCCTTTGGATAAGTAGTTTGCAAATACAGTAGGTGGAAATAACTAGAAATTAAAAATTGGCAACATTTCACAACATTTCTATAGAAATTTTGCAAACTTTTACAGAAGAGGAATTGTAATTTTGCCAGAATCCTGCTGGCGGAAGTTAAATTTCACCCAGCTCAACTTCAAGCCAGTTCAAAACTGATTCAGAATGTGGCTGACATCCAACACGTGTTCACTGCCCTGAGTCCCCCTGTACTCCCAGCAAACCTATTGTTGCCAGTTGTAGTACAACTGTTCTACTGTAGTTTAAAGTTACTCCACCACCACTGTTCCTGCTCACATTTTAGCCTCTGTTTCTGCTGCTGTTGTTGCCACACCAGCTTTCACCATCACCTCCTCAGCTATTTTTGCTGTAGTTATAGTGTTTGCTGCTATAATACAACTAATAGAGTTTTCCAGTTTACTATTGTGAGAACCGTGGATAGGGGCCAGCCATCTGGTGCAAGCAGTTGCACTTCTACTTGTGGCACCGATAACCTGGGTTTGGAAATGATCCCACAGCATCAGAGGGTCAGCCAGGGGAGAATGATAAGTGTCAGATGAACTGCTCTTCCTCCTCTGGGGTGGGAGGGGCTTAAGGCAGTTGGCAACTGTATGGCTCCTGACAGTGGTTAGGAGTTGGTGCACTGGCACCTCATGAGCATGTGGGTCTGTGACTCAATGAACATTTGCAGATTCGTGCATGGGAGCATGCATGATGTGCCTTAGTCTTCACTGCACATCTGATTCTTGGGGGTCAGTAACCAAGAAAAAACACCCTCACGTCAGTGCAGCATGAAGACTCGGTACAATTTCACCACTCATGCTAAGAAGATGCCGGCATAAGTCTAGGACAGGATCCAAGGCTGATCGCGGTCCCTTCCTATCTGGAAGAGCCCTGCTGTGAGAGGTAAGTCATGGGCTTCCCATCCAGGCAGCCTGGGGGACTGCAGGGGTGGGTTTTGGATATGTGGTCAGGGGACTGTTACGGGCTATATCCCCACCTGTCTTGAGGGCCATAAACGGTATCAAAAAAAGAAATAAAAATGAACAGTGGATAGTATTGCCACTGTCACTATCATCACCACTACATTTGTTTTGCCGCAAACATCTGTTTCTGCTAGTGCCCCCTACCACCACTACAAGGGTTTTGGCCCAAACATCTGCTTCTGCCATTGAAACCACCACCACCACAAGTGCTTTGCCACACAAAAACTGCATCTGCCGGAACCACTGATAACCCATCACCAGCATTATCCCCAGCTCATGCTACACATACTTGGTCATGGTCACCATGGGTAGATTCAGCAGGCAGTTCCTTTTAGCATGATGGAGAAAGTGAGGCCATTTCTTCTGGGTAAGAAATTGGCTAAGGGATAAGTAACAGAGGGTGGTGGTTCATGGAGTTCACTCCAGGGAAAGGAGGGTGACCAATGGATTGCCTCAGGGCTCAGTACTGGGACTGGTCGCCTTTAACGTCTTTATAGGCATCATTGCAAAGGAGCTGGAAGAGAAGGTCTGCCTCTTTGCAGTTAACACAAAAATCTGCAATAGGGTGGGAACTCTAGAGGTGGTGGAAAGAATGTGCAGAGGCCCGAGAAAACTCAAAGAGTTGTCAAGGGCATGGCAGCTGGGTTTCAATGTGAAAGCATGCAACATCATACTCTTAGGGCACAGTAAACCAGAGGCAGAGTGCAAAATGGGAGAAGAGGTATAGATGGTCCCCAAACAGGAAAAGGACCTGGGAGTAATCATATCTGATGATCTAAAGGTGGTCATGCAGTGTGACAGGAAAGTTGGTGGGGCCAGAGGGATGTTGGGGAGCATAGGGCGAGGTATAACCATCTGAAGGAGAGAGAGGTAATGTTGCCACTGTATAGATTGCTGGTGAGATCTCACCTGAAGTACTGTGTCCCTTTTTGGAGACCACATCTCAGGAAGGACATAGACAGAGTTGAGGATGTCCAGAGGAGGGCAACTAAAATGGTGCAGGATCTGCATCAGAAACCCTATGAGGAGAGACTAAAGGACCTCAATATGTGCATCCTGGAAGAGAGGAGGGAGAGTGGGAATATATTAAAAACCTATGGATACCTCAAGGGCGTAAATAGCATACAGGAGGAGAGTATTTATCAGAGGTAAAAATGCACAAGAACACAGGGACATGCAATGAAGAATGAAGGCAGTAAATTCACGAGAGATGTGAAGAAGTGCTTCTTCACTGAAAGAGTGATGGATGCCTGGAAAAGCCTTCCAGCAAAGGTGGTGGGGCAAAAACAGAGATGTATTCAAGAATGCATGGGATCTTAGTGGAATATCGGGAAGGGAAATTTGGAGATCAAGTAGAGTCTGCTGTGACACTATAGCCAGGGAGAAAATAGGCAGACTGCGTGAGCCAAGTAGTCCTTATCTACCATAACATTCTATGTTTCTATGGGTCACACTATGTTTCTAGTCTAGCAGAGTTAAAACACTTTGAGGATTTGTTTTGCAACACATCATCTGAGAATAATAATGACCTGCATGAGTCTGAGGATGCTGAATATGACCTCACCTTATTCTGTGAGGAAGCACTCTGGAAAAGTAGTCCGAATATCAACCAGTACAGCACAGAACAGACCCCAAACATCCTCCACTGTTGCTCCTTGTTTTTCACAGCCACACTAACAATAAAAAGGGGGACCATCCCAACTAGTGTTTTCGGTACCACTTCCATTTCTCCTAAGCTGGTCAAAGCCTTTTTGGTTTTTAAAGCTTATAGTGAATGAATTTAAAATGTCTATGAATGCTTATTTAACTGTTTGTTGTCTTTTTAATTGATTTTATAATGTCTATGAATGCTTCTTTAACTGTTTGTTGTCTTTTTAATTGTTTGGTTTTAATTTACCTGTACAGCGCTTTGGTTTTGAAAAGTGCTTAAAAAATAAAGTTTTACTTACTTACCTACTAAACTACATCTGGTGGCCATGGTACAGGCAGCAGAACAGAAGGTTGAGTTCAGGTACAAATTCAAGTCCCAGTGACATTTGGAGACAGTTTTTCAAGCATAACGATGATAATAGGGGCTCTGTGTGCTCATACCGTGGCCAGAGCCTCAGCTATAGAACAAATGTTGATAAATTTGTCTCTAGACCCATCTTTTCAAAAAAAGTATCCTGAGATGGCTAACTTGGTATTCTAAGATGGCTAACTTGGTATCCTGAGATGGCTAACTTGGATAAAGCCCCTGCTGGTGTTGCCTCATTGCACACTGTATTCCAAAAAAGAGCAAAACCAGTTCCTGACTCTGTAGACCATGCTATTGGTCATTGCAGTCACAGTGTGATGGAATATAAGAAACTCCTGATCCCAGCCCTTGACCAAGTACTCCATCCAGGACAGCCCCAAATCCTTTATAGTGTAAGATCATTAAGAGGGCAAAACCCTCAAAATCATGCTGGTAGTATATACTAGAGGTTAGAGCAATAAGCTGCGGATGAGCTTGCTACATCCAGCAGGACTGGGTTTGATTCCCACAACCTCTACTTGCATCCTGCATGACTCTGAGCAAGTCAATTAACCTCCCTAGTGCTCCCAGGTCAGCCTGAAAACAGGCACTTGTGCCTAATGGGCCTTACTCAGTTACTAAGGGAAAAAAAAGATGTGCAGTTTGTAGTGCCACCCACTGCCCCACATCCAAAATCACCTTCATTTGCCCCCTCTGGAACCATGCCTAGTTTCAAGACCATGCCATTTTAAAAGCCTACTCCTATAATAAAGGAAGTGTGCCAGTCTCACACAGAGCTCTAGCCCGCTCACCCCACAGCTATTTAGATCCATTGCTCATAAGTGAAATGATTAAACTTGATTTGTAAACTTATTTTGTGGTTGATGATTTGGGGTTCCATAGGCTTCTAAATGTTTACAACATTGATACCACATTCCATCACAGACCATTTCTCACACAGCAGTGCCAAATATCTATGAGGCACACCAGTCTTGGGTGGGATAACTGTTGAACCAGGCTATGGGGTTGGGGACTCCATAGCACTTTCGATTAAAGAACCAGTACAAATTCAGTACATGCATAGATCTCTCTAAATTTAACAAATAATTTAATTGTGACATAATGAATGCCTGCAACATAAAAATTACTTAATCAAATATTTTCACATTTAGTATTTGCCAAGACCATTGCACTCAGGTTATGCATGCTAATTTACAGGCATTTAGCGTCAACGGTCGCTGAGTTGTGAGTAGAAAAATGTTTTCACCAATTCTCACAAACAAATGAAATAATAAACCTAATCCCCTGTTAATGAGCAGCTGATGTCTTTGGGAAAATGTTGGAAAACATGATACTTGTAACATTTTACACATCATAATAAAGCATACTACGTGTAAAGTGTGTTTTACAATTCATTGAACTTCAGTCTCCTTTTTTGAGGGGTAGGTTGGAATTATAGTATGCCTTTAATAAACTCAAACTCAAAGATCTAGACACAACTCAGCTTGTATTTCATATGTCTCCTTTTTATTTCCAGGATTTGTATTAGTTTTTTTCATGCACTCAAGTTATTACAAAAGACACAGTATACAGTAAGCATAGTAAAGAAACAATTCATTTTTATGTTGTCTTGCGCATACAGTGCAAGCAACATTTTGTGGCAGCTTGCTGGAGTAGCAGCTTGTGGAGGTGTGGCAGTGTTGTGGCCAATGGCGCCACTCTTTTTTGGGCTGGTCTCTGTGGCATCAATGAATGAACATGCTGTCTATGACAGCAGGTCAGAAGCGTGCCACCAGCTTGAAAGAATTTCACCACCGCAATGAGGGAGCACCCCGTCATTGCAGGGTGTGCCTTACCTGCTGAAACATTTCAATGAACATGGCAGTGGCTGCTGCTGTCTGCCTCTCACAGTCCCTAGAAAGCCAACATCAGGGGTGCCCAATCCCTGTCGGCATGCCCCCTTCCCAGTTCGTTTGCCAATGAGGGTTCCCAATCCCCATTGGCATAATGTTCTCCCTTGTTTTATTTGTCTCCCATGGGGGGTGCCCAATCCCCATCAGTATCATGCTACCCCAAACACAGACACACTTTCTTTGCCAACAGGGTGCTCAATCCCCATCGGCTTCAGTCCCCTGTCCCCAACAAACACAGGTGGCACACTGGAAGCCCACCCCAGTGTGCCCAAAGCAAACCTGTAAAAAAAAACATTCCCTTGACCTCCTTCCCCTGCCCCCCGGAATACAGAAAATGGTCCCTCTTAGTCATGACACCCAGCTCCCCCAAACTGCACCCCCCTCTCTGCACCCCACCTTCCCGCATCCCCTCTGACCCTATACTTACCTCCAGAGCCCGGCGCAATGATTTTCGGTGGAGTGGGAGACATCTGAACTCTTCAAAAGACTACCACGAACTGAAGAAAATCACGGTAAGCTGTATAATGGCATCAGTGGGGGGAGGGGTTCAACTTAAGTGGATATCTCAGCCATTTTTGCGACTTTTGACTCCAAATTTTCAACATGGGGTTCTTGGGAACCCACCCCATGAACTCAATCACTGTTATTTCGTTATTTGGTCCAAAAAGGTCATTTCACAGTCACTGCGTGGAATTACCTTTCGGGACTGATTAACAAAACAACAGTGTCACTGTTCACGAGGTGGGCTCCCAAAAAGTCTATGTTGCAAATTTGGTGAAACAATTCAAAAAAATGACTGTGTTACAAGTGTGTGTTGTGCAGTTTCCACACATGCTCGCAACTTCAAGAATTTTTGATATTTTCACTCCAGACTTTCAACCTTGCCATTTTTTCACACCTCCTTATGAACAGTACAGATGTCATTTTTCACATCCTGCCCAAAATGTGTTTTTGCACATCTGGTGCACAATGGTGTATTTGCTGTGGGAAATCAACGTTTGGGACAAATTAAGAAAATCACAGTGACACTGTTCATGAGCAGAGGTCCCGAAATGCCTACTGTATGTTAAAATTTTGGTGAAAAAATTCCTCAAAATGACTGTCACGAGCATGCATTGTGCATTTTCCACTCATGCTCGTCAGTTCAAGAATTTTTAATATTTTTACTCCAGATTATCAAAATTGCCCTTTCTTCACACCTCCTTATGAACGGTACAGCTGTCATTTTTCACATTCTCCTCTGAAATGTGTTTTTACACATCTGGTGCAGAATGGCAAAGTCGCTGTGGGAAATCAATGTTCAGGACAGATTGACAAAATCACAGTGCCACTGTTCATGAGCAGAGGTCCCCAATGCTTTTATCAGGTAGGGTCACAAAAAGCCCATGTTGAAAACTTGGAGTGCAAATACCAACAAACACCCGGGGAGTAAGGGTGTCAAACTGTAACGTCCCACCCTGTAGAGACTGACAGGTGTCAGGGGTGAGACTTTGGACTGTTGGATGTAATGCTCACACCATTCCACCCCTGCCTCCACCCTACAGCCAGTGACAGGCATCAAGGTGTGCCTTGGACTCTTCAGCCCCAAAGTTCACCCCATTCTCCTATACTCCACCCATCTCAATATATTTCCTTATTGAATAGGGTGAGTGCAAGGCCCAATTACCCCAAGGCACAGCGCTACACTTGTTGGAGTCTGCAGGGTAGGGTGAAGTGAAATGGCATGAGCATTATGGTCTACGACACAAAGGCACACCTCAATGCCTGTCATTCTCTGCAGGGTGGGTGGGGTTGGTGTCAGTTCCATACTTCACTGCTATTCCTATTATGCATCTCTCTAACACCTGCACTACCAATGCTAATGCCAGCAAGACAACATTCAGCATTGACTAATTAAGCAATAAGGCATGACCAAGGGTTAGATTAACAGTCTGTTAATCACCCACTAGGGTTGTAATGTGGCATGAGGCACAGACGAGTGCCATATTGCCCCAGGGGGTGATTAACTTACTGTTAATCTAATTCCTGAGAGTGCCTTATTGTTATTATAAAAATTATTCCAAAAGAAAAGTGTTAAAAGTTTACTGTTTGAATGTTTTCCTTTTTGAGAGGGAGATTTTTAATAAAATAGTTCTTCCACCAACAGTTTAAGAATGCTGGTTTAGAATCCGAATGCATCATTCCAGTCATTCAGTAGTGCTAGAAGGATGGAATGCTAGCAGGAAGAAGTCACGTGCCATGGTGATCAGGCTGTACATGACAGTATAACAGGGATTAATGTAAGACTGACGGAATCCTAACAGCCAATCGGATTGCAGCATTTCTGAGACCCTTTTTATAATGCTTGTTATTTCAGCTATAAAGAGCCAATAAAGTCATCTTTTTAAGTAAGGAAGGAAATCACTTAACACAATGTATTAAAACAGTGGACAAGGACTATGTCTTAACTTACTACATTTATTCACTTCTAATAACAAAAGCTTCCAAACTCTCCAAAGATTGTAACTTATTCAGATGGCCATAAGCAGATGCAGCAATGAATCAATTTGCTTCCATTTCTTGACAGTTAAATCAACTTGTTCATTAATACAGTAAATACATTTTTCCATGTTTACAGTATCCATGAAAAGTGTCCAGCCATTTGTGTTTGTTTAAAGTGAATACAAAATGCTATATGTTCCAATTTGAAAGTGTTGGGCGCCATGTGACCACTGAGATCAAAATAACAGTTTTACACACAGCATTACTCAGAGACATCATAGAATAATCCTTCAACATCAAAATCACTATAGTAAGATGGGCCTGTTTACCAGTTGCACAACACATCTGTTCTTGTGTTTGTCTTCACCAACTTTGTATCATACTGTATGGCCAAAGCTGATAGTAAAATGATTGTATTTGCTGACACCCATGTTAGCAAAGATTATTTTCTTTCACTCCCATCTTGAATAATCTCTCTGGGATATAATGACATCTTGCTATAATTTTATGCTGGATCAATTAATTTTTTACATCGATATTTACTTTATTATTTTAAGAGGTTTGGATCAATTATATAGTGTATTTTGTCCCCAGATCCCTTCCAATAAAGACACCAGACAAATGATTGTGGGTGCTCAAATCTGACATTTAATTTACTTAATTTCTTTTCATCCACAAATTCCAGCCCATCCACTTTGCCATTATTTACACATGTATTTCATGCAATTCATCACTCCATTTGTTATACAATAATTACATTTTTATCAATTTCCATTCCCAAGTATTCTCATTTATTTCTTCTTCCCCTAGATGCACATCACAGGGGTTCACCTTCTTCTTCCTCTTTCTGCCCAGGGTACGAGTGTACGCCCGTACCCCTGATTCTTCTTGGGACGTCCTGTTGGTTTTTTCTTATCTAGCCTCCCTTTTCTTCCCCCTCCCCCTTCCCTATTTTCTGCCCCTTCATCACCTCTACTGTCCACGTTCAGCAGTCCTAGGGTTACTGCTCTCAACCTCCTACAGGAACCTCCCCTCTCATTCTCATTTTTTTGTAGGGCAGGTGGGTGGGAAAATCCTCTTTGAAGCTAAATTGTGAGCTCCCTGCCTCTGTGCAGCTCCTTATGTACCCCTTTTGGCTCACCACTCTCTCTCTTTCTGTTGTCCAGTACACTTGTCCCACCTCATTGCTTCAGTGTCCTCATCACCCCTCCCTTTTCTGACATCACCTAACTCAGTTTATCTACGCTGATGCAACAGCATTGTTGTTGATGTTCAGCATAGCGAGATCCCCAGTGTCGACAGACAAAATTTCACCTGGCTGACATTTTTATCAATTCCAGTCCCATGTATTCACATTTTCTTCTTCTCCCCCAGATGTACATCATGGTGGTCCGCCTTCTTCTTCTTCCTCTTTCTGCCCATGGTACGAGTGTACACCTGTACTCCTGATTCTTCTTGGGTTGTCCTGTGGCCTTTTTTTATTTATCCCCCCTTTTCTCCCCCCATCCCATCCTCCCCCCTCCCATTTTCCACTAGTCCACTTCCCATTTGCGATGAACGGTTGACTCCCCCACACTTAATTATAATCTCTCCCACATTCAGAGCTCGATTGCATCGGCAATCAGAATTAAACATGGCTAGACACAACCGGAGAGGTGCACCCCATCCCCCTATAAATTCCTCATCCTGTTCCACTACGCCTCTAGTTATATATCCCCCCCCATGGCTGTAAATAACCAGCCTACTCTGGCGTTCATGAGCCTCCTAGCCTTCTCTATTACTTTGTGATTTTGTGCATGCTGCCACACACTCCTGAGTGTTATGGCAGACCATACCAGAGTAACCTCTGGCCACCATTCCCTTATCCTTTTCATGTCTGACTTTATTTGGAAGGAAATATCCAGCCATGGTCTGGTCCCCTAATCATTCCTTCCTAGATGAATGATTATGATATCTGGACATCTGTGCTCCTCTCTCATCTCACACAGCAACAGTAGCAGCTGCTCCCATCTCGTGCCCCCATGCCTCTCCAGGTCCTTAATCAAGTTCACATCAAATACAGCTGCCGCATCCCGAGCCTTCTGGATGCCAATTTCTCCACCCAATGGACAAAGGAATGACTGCAAATCCAGGCTACCAAACTCCTTGTCCGACCAAATAAAATCATAAACAAAACCAATGTTAGTTACATTGGCAGTGTCTCCTATGCATTCCCTCTTCCCCCGTCAGCTCCCCCATGCAGTAGTCTCCTCCTGCGAACTAAGTATTTTCAAATTAATCTTTTGTAGTTAAAGCCCCACTTTATTATTATCATTTTTTTTTACTTTGTACCTGCTTGTGGTGGGAGAGAAGAAAAACAAACAGTGTGTGCTATGCACCAAGTGGGTGGGGGTATGTGGAAAAGATGCATACCCCACACATGGCACTTCGTGTCCATACTGGCAGTCATCAACACCGGCTACCTGTCTGTGGCTCCCCCCCCAGCACACAGGACTCCGCAGGACAGCCAGGGGCAGTCGTGGACCCGGGTGGGCATCCAAAAGTGGATGTCCATCCTGGGTCAAACAGTGGATCCCATGTGCTGAGATGTGCGGGTCCAGGGTTGTGCATGCCTACTGCAGGCACCTGACCCCTTATGGCATGGCCCCTATGGCAAGTCAGTTCACTGGCCTAGCCTTGGAAAATGGCACCTTCCTGGTGCACTGCAGGACCCTGGTGTCGGGACTCACCTCCAGCCCGCATGCCTGCAATGGCAGCCGTGCCCAGACCACAATGTGGCCATACCCCATACCCTGAGCCCCCATAGGTGAACATATGCTACAGTCAGTTTCCTCCGTAATAACCCAGTGCTGCCACAACTCTGTTACAGGCACTCACCTGTCCCACTGCCGCTGCCCTCACCAGCTGCCTAGTGGCAGAGGCAGCACAGGGGGGCAAGAGCAGCACAGAGAGCACTGTCCTGGTCCCCAGGCATCCAGCAGATGGAGACCATAGGGGCACACAGAGGATTATGACAGGGTCTACCCTGGTGTACCCTGCGCCACCCTCCGCACCCATGTGGCCAACACTACACAGTTTAGTGAATACCGTGTAGTGCTGGCATGCCTCCAGAAAGCCCCCAGAGTAGTGCAGTCCATGGACATGAGGGATCAGGTGCAGTGAGTTTGCATGCTCCTGTTTATGCATCCCACATAAGGGGTGCACTGGGTGTGGGGTGGCTATGTGCCCAAGTTATGCGGCGCATAGCTGCAACCGTATCTTCATGCATAGCACCCAGAATTAGTGTCATTGTATATCATTGCACACATATATCTTAAAGCAATTTGAAGTCCACTGCCCTTTCTGCTTTATGTCCTCGGACATGCCCCCTTGTGTTGCTATCTCAGAGGCCACCCCAGTACTAATGGAATGTAACGAGAAACCACTTGGGACCTCTCCTTGAGCATGGCTACCCCCTGAGTGCTTGTCACTTGTGACCCATTGCCATGCAGGAATAGTAAAAGGTTTTTTTTTGTTGTTTTTTTTTTTTTCAATTCAAACTTTATTAAGACAATTTTCACAACACTGGAGGCAGCAAACATGAGGAGTACAACTTGGATATAGTACCAGACTCTATTCAAACTGCCCCACCCTCCCCCGTACAGCAGTAATATACCTCCTTATAACACAAATTCCTAAGCCATTATCCTTCAGTGTGCAGGGATAGTTAATACAAAACAATACTTATAATCGGGTAGCTATAATTAAAGTGTGAAGGGGATCCCAAATATGCGTGTAAGCAGGTAGTCTATTGTGGAGACTAGCTATAGCTTTCTCTGTACGAAGGTTAGCTAGGATTTCATTCACCCATTCCTGTAATGTCGGAGTGACCTTATCTTTCCAATGCCATAAAATAAGTTTTTTGACCGATAGTGCAATCATTGAGATGTGAAATCTCCTTACCCTAACCTTGATGGAGGACAGATCTCCTAAGAGACAGATGTCAGGTGTGAAACACTTCTGCAGACCCAATAAAGGGTCCAGGAAGATTTTAATAGCCTCCCACAAAGAAGTTATTTTGGGACATGACCAAAATATATGGAGGAGTGTTCCTTCAACCTGGGAACATCTGGCACATATACTTGACTCAAGGAGACCCCATTTCACTAATTTAACTGGGGTATGGTACATATTGTGTAATATGTGATATTGCATGAGGCGCAATCTATCTTGGAACACATATTTATGACAGGACTTCCATAAGGCCTGCCAGTTGAGAGAGTATTGGGGAAAGATGGATCCCCAGAACCTAGTCGGTCCAAAAGAGCCCCCATACCATCTGTGGAGCAGATCTTGATATAATTTAGAAATGACACCCGAGGATCCTATTAGGGAGGAGGTTTCCGGAATCAGAGCCCTAACCGACTGGCAAGGGTGGTATTACCTAACACCGTTATAAGCAAATGCTTTAATTGGACCACTTTGAATTGTGAATATACTGGGATTTTAAATTTCTGGCTAAGTTCATCTACTGAAAGCCACTTACCCTCGTCGTCCAAGAACGTGGATACTATCCCATCACCCAACTGGGGCAACCATACATGGGGAATCAGCTGCTTATTCATGGTGAAGGTCGGAGAGTTCCAGATAGATTGGGACAGGTCCAAATGAGGAGTATAGCACAAAAAGGAACAAAGCTGTGCATATACTTTCAGGGATATCATAAGAGTGGGGCATTTCTCAGCACCTTGTAATTGGGGCACTTTTACATAAAACAAAGTTAGGGGATCTGTGTTCATAGAAAGGGTTTTTATCCTTTGGTCACACTGCAGCATATGTTGTCAGGGTGGCCACTGGACAGATGCCACAATTCTGGTGCCTCTGCTTACCAATCCTACTTCCCCTACCTACCTAGTCTGTCTTGGATCATCTGACTAGCACCGAAATCCCCTCACCTGGCCATGTCACGTCCACCCACCTAAGCCCTGCTGACCTGTCCTTTTTTCCATGCCCTATCACCTCGCTAACTCTGAGTTCCCTACTATACATGGTGGCGTATAATGCCCTAAACAAAATGGCTTCAGTACTGGACCTACACGCCTACCCCATCAACCGTTTCAGCAGTGCTTCTGTAATTGGCCTTCTCTTTTCCTGTGTTTTTTCCACCACCTTTAGTCACCCCTGCATCATGCACCTAACTATGTTACTCTTTGTAGGGTCTTCCCAGCTTCTTAGAGTACACATCTGCCCTATGGCTGCCAAGTGTACCCCCATGGTTGCATGAGCCATGTTGTTCTTCCACCCCAACACTATAAACGTCACAACCTGGTCCTTTGTCACCACCCCACTTACCTTAAAGCCATGTTCTCTGAAAGCTTGAAAGGCCCTCCGTGAAGCTTTGTAAGCTTTCAGGGTCCAGGGGGGACCAGGAGTTGCAAAACAACATTTTGGCTCCTTCAATCCAATCTTCCAGATGTAGGCCGGAACTGCCATCTGCCTGGGTTCTGCTCCTGGGGTGATGGCACAAAACCTGTCCATTTACAGGCGGGAGAGGCAGTCAACTATTACGTTTTCCTCACTGTCTGTGTGCCTAGCCCTAAATGACATATTCAGTGCTAGACCCCGAAATATCAGCTGCCTCAGAACCCTCGACACCCTATCGGACATGGCCTCTCGTTTGTTTAGCACATCCACTACAGCCTTATTGTCGCTCCAAAAAGTGACCCTCTGTTTTTCTAAAGCCTCCCCCCAGACATCCATTGCTACCCAAATGGGGAAGATTTCCAAAAAGGTGATATCCCTGGTGATGCCAGCTTTCACCCAATCATTGGGCCAAACCATTTTCCCCCGAAAAAGGCCCCCATACCAATACCCCTGGCTGCATCTGTATATAGCTGGAGGTCAGTGTTGAAAACCCAGCCCTCCTGCCAGAGTGTCTTCCCATTATAGCTTTTTAAAAACACCTCCCACACTTCAAGATCTTCCCTAGTGCCTTTTGAGATTTCCACCCACTGGTGCAGCCTTGACGCTCCCTGAGTGGCTCAAGTCAGGCACTGAATAAATGCTTGGGCTGGTGCTATGGCTTGACATCAAAATTCAGATGCCCCATCAATTGCTAAACCTGCTGCAGCTGTACCAGTCTCCAAGCTTTCACCACCCCCAGCAGGGATTTCAACTTTTGCACTTTTTTGTCTGGAAGTATAAATAACTCCCCCTCTGTATCTATCTCAATACCCAGAAACTCTATCCTCTGGGTGGGGCTCTCTGTCTTCTCTGGGGATAGAGGCACCCCCAACTCTTTGCACATTGACTCAAAGTCCTTCAGCATCCTCTCTGTCTTTTGTTGCCCCTCCCCAAGCAAAAGGAAGTTGTCTAGATAGTGAATCAGTGCCCTGTAACCATACCGTTGTTGAAAGACCCTTAGTAGCCATGTGCTAAACATCTCCAGTGTAGCACATGCCACTGAGCAACCCACAGTCATGGCCTTATCAAAGCAATAGAAACCTCCCCTTGAAAACCCAGCAAGTCCCAGTCCTCTGGGCAGACTGGCAGCAACCGAAAAGCTGCTTCGATGTCCGTTTTTGCAGCCATGCCCCCTGGGTAGCTTATATCAGTCTGACTGCCTCCTCTAATGTGGCATATGTCACCTTACTGGCTTCATCACTATTATGGTCATTAACTGAATCCCTGTCTAGGTAAGATAAGTGATGTATTACCCTGAATTCCCCCAGTTGTTTCTCAGGCACCAGCCCGAAGGGTGATACCCGGAGATCAGGAAGGGGAGGTTGCCTAAATGGCCCCTCAACCCTGACAGCTGTAACCTCCTTTTGAATCTTTTTCTCCAGCAAGGCTTCATTTCCTTTTACAGGTTTTAAGTTCTTTGCCTTGGTCCCCTTCCTGGCCCCCAGAAAATGTAGACTAAATCCATGTTGGAAACCATCCAATAATGTGTGGGCCGCCTCCCTGTCTGGGTAAAATCTTAACCATTCCGCTACTATGTCTGTTCTTATGGGTGTGTGTGCCAGCCTAAAGGTTCTATCTGTTGCTCCCTCAACTGTCCTGCTGGCCACTGCCTCCCCCATTGCCCCACCCTCTGTTCCCCTCCCCCACTGCTGTCCCTTATACCCCGAGTGGCCAGCTCAAAAGGGATGGTTATAATGATTGTTGTGACTAGGCTATCCTTTGTCAAAATTCCTCCAGCATTTTGAAGCCGGATGCGTGCCCCAACACTTAGAACATGTGTGCTGGAACTGGCAGTGTGGCCAGGAACAGAAAGCCCGATTATAACCCCAGCAGCATTTCTGTGTTGTATCTACTTTCTTGTCCCTGTCCCCATCCGTGTTGGATGCCCCCATGCAGATTTCCAGCCATGGGTCTATCTGCCTGGCATTCCACTTCACATCCCCAAAGTTAGCAATCCTCTTCCTAAGCATTTCACCATATTTTAACCAGCTGTAACCCCCTTTCTTATAGGCATTCTTTATAATTAAAGAATAGGTTAACAGCAGAGTGGCCAGCTCGGGTTTCTTCTCTATTACTATGGCCATGTAACATGCGAAACCTGTTGACCAAGTGTCCCAGTTCTTACCCTTTAAGGATTTCTCCTCCTCCTCCCCTTTTCCCAGAAGTACCACTGCTGCTGTCATATCCTACTTCTCGAAACTCTCTTTCCTTTCATATTTATCAATATTTATCTAGGTTAGCCAATGCAAATATGTCTACATATTCCCCTTTCCATATTTTTTCTTTAGTGGCTAGTGGCACGTGGTCACCTATCTGGACCCCCCGGGGCCCCTATCTCAGACCCCACCCCTTTCTCGCTGCCTGCCTTCTCTATGCTTGATTCCACCCCATTGTCTTTCTTCTTAATTTTTTTTTTTCCATTGTTTAACCAGGAGTCACACACTAAGCTGAAAGCTTATTCACATGTGTGACCTGGGAGCACAAGGAAGTTAAGTGACTTGCTCAGGGTCACACAGTGTGCAAGTGGGGACTATGGAATTCAAACCCAGGTCTCCAGATTTGCAGCTCAGAGCCATAAACCACTGTGCTATTCTGCCTCCCGGGCCTTCCCCCCAGGGCCTTCTCTAACTCCCCTAAACCATTATCCCCCATAGACTTAAGCATTTGTTCAACATACTCTTTCACACTGCTTTCTAATGTGAAGTCCTTGTTACCTGCCAGTTGGGGGTCTGGTTGTGTGCTTGGTCTTGCTAGTAGCCATGTCTGGATGTTGTCTAGCAGAGATACAGGAGTTGGAGGCATCACCGGGTAGGAACTGTGGGCCCTTGTGGGGTTAGGAGCTCTGGCAGGGGTAAAGGGGCAGGGACAGATGCCAGCGTTGGCATCAGAGCAGGAGGAAGTACTGGGTAAACTGACGCCGGGTCCACTGGAATGGAATCCAAGGTCCTCGGTGTGGGTGGGGCCCTGGGTGCCTTTTTGTTGTCCTTCCCTCCCTCCCTGCTTTTGTCCCCTTTCTGCTTCTTCCCTTTTGCCGGACCAAGTGGGTCTGCAGCTTTCAATAGCTTATTGGCCTTGCCCACCAGTTCCATTATCACCTGGTTACACTCCTCTTTGCTTCATTTTTCTAGGAGCCATGATAAGGACCCAAACTTAACCTGAAGAGATATAAACAGAACATAGACATGTCAAGCAACAGATGTGTAACCCACCTGCCCCTTTTATTGGCTCCCAAACATTCTTGAGGTACCACAGCTGCCTCCCCCAGTTAGTTCTAGCATATGCCTAGCAAACGCTTCCTCACCCTTAGGGGGTCCATATGCCCCCTTCATTATAATTTTTTTTTTTTGCAAGCGTCCTTGAAGCAGCAACCAATTTACTCAAATTAATTTTGTCTTCCCAGTGTACACTTGCACCTTCTTTCTTTTTTATTTAACTATGCTCCTCTGCCTTGTACGCATAGAAGTCAAGCCACCCCGGGCCCAAAATGGCAGCCAGGCCAGTTATACAAAATGGTGGTCACCCTCTGTTCATATTATACAACACTGTTTAATTAAATAGTGTTGTTATGTTTTTCTCTCTTTTTTTTTTGCAATGTAGCAACCTGCCTGATCGCTTGCCCACACTACCCTGTTCGCATAGACTCATTTATTGTCTATGACTATAACAACCCTCCTTTTACAGCCTTTCATGTATCCTCCTTCCCCAAAATGATACAAAGTAGTATATTAATGCTTATAGTAAGCTACAGAGTGCTGCAGCATAGACATCTATAAGTAAAGGACTGCCAAACAGAGTTTGCTAGTGACATGAGTTCAATAGCTACACAGTGGGTAACTTTTTTTTTTCTGTTACTGGCCATTCACACCTATCCTATTTATCCACATGGAGGTCAGGTGGACCGAGGCCCCAAAATGGTATCCGGGCCTGCTACCAAAAAAATGCTCCCAAAATGGTGGCTAACCATGGAAATCACCCACCCCATAGTGCACCACAGCAGCTGCTGATTCCACTGCTCTGCACTTTTTATTGTTACACCCAGAGAAAAGAAGAAACCATTTATCTGTTCCCCCCACTAAGGCAACCATTCGGTTACTCCTCCTTCTGCCTGCAGCCGAGGTTGCATGCCACCCCCCCACATACTAGGACATGTATCCAGCTACCGCACACAAGAGCTGCTGGCCCTCAGGCCGATGCCCTACTCTGTAAGTATTCATCCTTATGCCCCCCAAAACTGCAGCCAATACTGCTGATTCTTCAAGCCTGCTTGCCCTTAGCTTGACAAAGGGGGCTCGCCTTCATTTCCTGCCGATGCACCAGCCTCCCTGAGCACCTCTGGCCTGGTTGACCACATGGTGATGACATCAGATGCCATCACCACGTGGCTCTGATACAGGGCCCAGTTTGGTCAACTGGCTGTTCAGCCCAGAGTGAGTTCTTCGGCTAATTGCGCCCTTGGAGCCACGTCTTTGTACCTGGAGGAGCTGCTCAGCCAGGAAAGCTGTTTGTTACTTATTTTAACTCCAACCCCCAGTTATCGCGGACCCGCCCGCCACGTGAAAATTCCCACATGGTAGCACCCTGTGTCCGAGCAAGCCCAATTCTCAAACAGCACACCCTGGACACTTTTTTACCATGGAGCAAGACAGAAAACTCACTAAAATAGCTTTTTTCCACCACAGAACTACAAAAGAACATACATATCTAGAACAAATCACGCTGCAAGGACTGTAACCCAACCTAGAACACACAAACTGGCTTCCTACACTGACTGGGCTCAAAAAAGCCCTCCAAAAACACTTATCAGAAGCTTTACCTGCTACAGAACTACAAAATAATAAATTTATATCAGAACAAACATCATGCTGAAACCACTGGAGACCTCGCCTAGCCCCAAACTGCTTCTTAAGCTGACTTGGCCCCCCAAAAGCCCACCAAAACCCCTGCACAACAGTAATTTTTTTAACCATTTTTATGTTCTACTACTTACCTTAAAAATTGCTTGCAATTCACATATACTCACTTGATGACTCACCCCTTCAGCCATTTGATCAAGTCACTACCAGTTAATTTAATGAATTTTAAACTGTACCCCTATTAACCTCATAGTGTCTGTTAACAGTATAGCAACTTGTTACAGTAATTACTAATTTATGAAAAAAAAAAATTTAAACTAACTCTAAATAGCCTATCATTATCAAATAGCCCACGGTCCAATGACTAAGTAAGTAAAATTATTTCAGAGTAAATTTAACTCGGAAATTGCCAAAACTGACTGGTTCTTAGAGAAAATCCTCTTTGAATAAAAATTCTGAGCTCTCTGCCTCTGTGCACTTCCTTAAGTACCCCCTTTGGCTCACCCCTCTTTCTTTCCATTGTCCAATCCACTTTTTCCACCTCACTGCTTCAGTGATCTCATCAGCCCTCCCTCTTCTGACATCACCTAACCCTTTCCCATCCCTCCTGTTCCCTTCTCCCCCTGTCAATCCGCCCTGGGACCCCACACCCATTGGTCTGGGCCTGTAGACAATGGGGTCTGCTCCTTTAAGCTGGGCAAACCACTTTGTCCACAATCTTTTTCAAACTTCTGCTGAAGTTTATTGGTAATTTAGATTTCTTTAAGATAATTGCCTTCTAGATCTCTAGATAAACCTTCATCATAGTCTTGTTTTCAAAATATTTATTTATTTATTTATTTAGTCGTACATCGGTTTACAACCTTTGAGCCAGAGGCTCATTTCCAAAGGTACCTCGTCACATTGAGGACAAATACATAACAGACTTTTGGTTACAGCATATGGGTTAGCAAGCACATGTGATTACACCAGATAAACAGATAAGCCAGTTTGGTTACAATGTTAGATGTTTTTCCTTCTAATTACCACATAACATCACAATTAAGTCTGTTTACTTTATTGCAGTTATGTTTGACCAAGCTTTTAAAAAAGGTCTGAGCTGCACATATTCAATGAAATTTAGTGGTGATGGTGCTTGGGGGTCATATCATGGGATTGCTAATACGACTACAATTGACTACAATAAAACAGAGAAAATCAAATCACCCCGTACAAATGTGGCAAGGTTTTTGTATAGTGACACATATTTTGTTTGAAGATTTGTAATACCAACCCAAATTTGCTGACTTAATTACAGTGTCTTCAGAAAGTATTCACCCCCCTTGGATTTTGTCACATTTTGTGATGTTGCAAACTCAAATTAAAATACATTTATATGGGATTTTTTGTCATGTATCTACACAAATTACTCTATAATGTCAAAGTGGAATGAAGCTTCTGGAATTTTTTGTACATGTAATTTAAAATAAAAACCTGAAATGTCTTGATTTGATAAGTATTCACCCCCTTTGCTATGACACTCCAAATTGAGCTGAGGTGCATCCAATTTCCTTGTGAGATCAATCTAAAACTTGAATGGAGTCCACCTGTGGTCAGTTCAAATGGTTGACATGATTTCAGAGGAAATACACCTGTCTACTGTATATAAGGTCCCACTGTTGACAGTACATGTCAGAGCAGAAACTCTACCATGAAGACCAAGAAGCTGTCCGTAGAACTCCGTGATAGAATTGTGAGGAGGCATAGATCTGGGGAGGGGTATAAAAACATTTCTATGGTGTTGAAAGTTCCCAGGAGCACAATCAAGTCCATCATTAGGAAATGGAAAGATTACTGAACCACCCAGACTCTTCCTAGAGCAGGCCGTCCTCCCAAACTGACCAACCAGGCAAGAAGGACCTTGGTCAGGGAAGTGACCAAGAACCCAATGACCACCCTAACAGAACTACAGAGTTCCAAGACTGAGATGGAAGAACCTGTCCAGAGGACAACAATCTCGGCGGCACTTCACAGATGTAGCCTCTATGAGAGAGTGGCTAGACGGAAGCCACTCCTAAGAAAAGGCCACATAATAGCATACCTGGAGTTTGCAAGAAGGTACGTGGCAGACTCTGAGACCATGTGGCAAAAGATTCTCTGGTCTGATGAAACAAAAATTGAACTCTTTGGCCTGAATGCAAAGCGCTATGCCTGGTGCAAACCGAACACAGCTCATCACCCATGTAACACCATCCCTACCATGAAGCATGGTGGTGGCAGCATCATGTTATGGGGATGCTTTTCAGTGGCAGGGTCTGGGGAACTTGTCAGGATAGAGGGAACAATGAATGGAGCCAAATACAGACACATCCTTGATGAGAACCTGCATCAGTTTGCAATAGACCTTGGACTGGGGCGAAGATTTACCTTCCAACAGGACAACAACCCCAAGCATACAGCCAAAGCAACACTGGAGTGGCTTCAGAACAAGAAGGTGAATGTCCTTGAGTGGCCCAGCCAAAGCCCAGACTTGAATCCCATTGAGAATCTGTGGAAAGACTTAAAGATTGCAGTTCACCGACGCTCCCCATCCAACTTGACAGAGCTTGAGCAAATCTGCAAGGAAGAATGGGTGAAAATCCCCATATTCAGATGTGCAAAACTGATACAGACATACCCAAGAAGACTCAGAGCTGTAATTGCTGCCAAAGGCACTTCTACAAAGTATTGACTCAGGGGGGTGAATACTTAAGTAAACAAGATATTTTAGTTTTTAATGTTTCATATATTTTTGTTACACAATAAAAATATTTTTGCCCCTTTAAATTGTTGAGTATGCTGTGTGAATCAAGGGGGAAAAATCATTTCAATGCATTAAAAATTCTGGTAGTAACACAACAAAATGTGACAAAATCCAAGGGGGTGAATACTTTCTGAAGGCACTGTAAGGCAGATTCCATTTGTTATTCTTATAAAAAATGATGTTGCACACAAAATGTATTGAATATACTATTATCTGTATTATAATATAATTCTGGAGAAAAAAATGAATTGGCTTACATTTAGAAAATTTGCTTTCTTGGATAATACTGTACCTCATAAATATAATAACATTTAGTATTACTATTATTCCAGTTATCTCTTTCTGAGGCCCAAACCCATTCTAAAAAAATATTTTGTGTCATGTACAGTAGTAGACATGTGGATCAGGACATCACATTATTCCCATAATTCTCAGTTCTGTAATCGTTCCCCAAACTATCCTTGGGGGTACCCTTCTCCAGAGAAATTTCTTAAAAATGTGCTTAAGGCGATCAAAGAAATCATGTGATACTGAAAACACTAAAGTCTGAAATATGTATCAAAGATGTGGCATTGAATACATTTTGAGGGTGTCCACTGTCCCTCACAAAGATATTGAGAGTCTTACCTGTGACTCCAGCTGTACTTTTAATTTATTTTCAGCATTTTTAGTATTAATATTCATCTTGTTTGTATTATTAGCTATTAGAGTTATGCCCAAATAATTAATATTATCTTCCATCTTATAACAACAAATAATTATTTAATAGTATGACAATGTACTTAGAGGTAAAATCATTTTTTCTTTTTCCATATTGCTTTGTACTCCCTGGCTGACTCAGACAAGGCTACCTCCTTTCCATCCCTGCTTTCCCCTAACTGACACCTTAGTCCCTGGTACTCATCAGAGCCAGAGATCCAATGGAGTGCCACCCGTGACATGGCCTGGAAGAGGAGTGACATCCTCCACCCACCTGGACATACATATCTAGTGTAGATCCATTGTCCTGGGTGGTGGTGCAGGTCGGGAGCTGGTGGGGGGCCACAACGTCATGGAGCCTGAGTCAGTCTTTTCTGCTTTTTTCCCCTAAGTCCCCTGCCATGGTAGTGCAAGAGCGGGTGTGTCCGGAGGCATGCACATGCCACAAAACCCCAACCCTACCCTACGTCGTTGCTCGTACATTGATGCTACCAGCAGGCCTCCACCTGCGGTCAGCCAAGGACCGAGTTGGCATGCCTGCTCACCCCAGGAGAGGAGAGCAGTTCTCTGGATGCTCAGTTCTGTCTCCACTGGCCAACCCCCAGTGAAATGAGCTCATTCCAGAACTTGGGTTGTCACCATGGGTGGAGGTAAGGCTCTCAGTGGCTCAGCCCTCCACACCACCTGGCCAGCTAAAATAATCATTTTTGATTTGTTTAATTTATAACAGGACATCATTGAAAAAGTTTCGGTCCCTTTCATTAATATTGGAAATGATGATGACACACCCTCAAAAAAATTAATAAGTCATCAGTGTACACATTGATCTTATATTCAATATGTTGTGTCTTAATACCAATAATCTCATCCTTCTGAGATAATCTCACCCTTCTGTTTAAGATGTTCTAGTAAAGGTTCCATAACAATAATAAACAGGATGGGGCAGAGTGGACACTCTTGCCTGTCCCCATTTTGAAGTACTAATGGCCCAGAGGTGAACAGAGTAACCCTGAAAAAGCAACAGGTGAATTCTACATCTGAAGTATAATATTCAAAATAGGATCTGGAATCTCATACTGTTTCAGACAAACAAGCTTGTATTGCCATTAAAGCTAATCAAAAGATTTAGCTGCATCTAGAGTAATGGCAACTTTCTCTGAAGTATTATTACTTAATTAATGTATTATATGTTGTACTTTTTGCAGTCCTTGAAAGATAGTCTACCACTTAACATATCCTGATTTGTCATGATAAATCCATGAAGGTAAATTGCCTTCAATACATTTAACAATCAACTTTTCAATTAACTTACATTCAAAATTCAAATCGGATTTCAACCTGTTGTATCCGTCAAGTCCGGGTCTTTAGTCTCTTTCTAGAATCAACACTACAAAGGCTTCTAGGAGTGATTTTGGCATGCAGTTATCTTCCATAATTTCACTTATTAGTAACTGTAACCAAGATAGTAATATAGTCAGGAAAATCTGATAAAATGTATTGCCAAAACCATCTGTGCATGAAGATTTAGAATTTTTTTTATAAGAACAAATGATCTCCCTAATCTCTTCTATGGAAAAGGTGAAACATCAGTAGCAGTTGTTTAAAAGGGATATTGTTCTATGTGCTGTAAAATCTTATTCTCCTGAAAATCTACTTCTTGTTGATAGATTGCTTTATAAAATGTTCTAAAGTTTTCACCTAGAACACTATCCTTTGTGCCTAACTAACCTTTGTTATTTTTAATTTGTGCAATTAGATTTGTTTCTCTGTGGGTTGTTAGTCTGTTAACCATCACTTCCCCTGAATTATCACTTTCATAATACAATGTAGATATTTATATAACATAACCCTTTCAATTTTTTCATTAAAATATTTGTGGAATCTGTTTTACCTTAATATTCCTTTTGTCTTTCATATCTAATTGACCCCCCCCCCCCATAAATCATGTATTTCATATGCCTAGTGTAGATTTTTTTTCTCTGCATTATTTATTACTAAAGAAATTTCCACAAGACAAAGATAAAAATTGCACTTAAGCTAATGGAGTATAAAAAAAAATATTTATTAATGTGCCAGTTGTGCAAACTGTTATAAACACTTACAGCTGGCCACAACCATCGTGGTGGCTAAGTACAAACAGAAAAGATGCAGATCTCACATTTTGCACACATTGCTACCGTGCTTCATCAGAGACAATGTGCTTCATTACCAGGTGGTGCTGAAATACCACTGCCAACCAGTCAGCATACAGTGCATTTATAAAATGTACATGGGAAAAGCAAGTGAACTGAAAGTGTTTAAAAACAGCATGGCGTAAGTAGGCATGTACAAAACTTAAAGCAGTATTGCAGAGACAAAGGCAAATGCTCTTAAATGTTATATATATATCAGAACATCAGTACAAAATATGACATTACTGAAATGCAAAGATATCCCTGTGTAAAAATACATTAATGTGCTTGTAAAAAGTTGCTTACAGAAACATTTTTTTAGTCAAATATGTAGGGATAACACATACTAACCCCACTTTGATAATAAAATACAAGCACACTTACCTGGAAATCTGATCTCCAATGAGAGAACACAGACATTAAGTGATGGCACATGATACATCTGAAATTATAATTCAAAAATATCCACATATGGATTCATAGGTAGAAAAAAGCATCAATGCATCAAAAACCACCTTATTTCAATTTCATAGAAATGACGCCAAGTCTATTCAGTCATTAAGGTCTTTGCCTTCTCTTGCTTTCAATTCAAAGATCCAAAAGCTTTCTTTTGACTGATCCTCTGCTCCCAATTTCCTCCCCTGGGAACAATTACTACTCTTTTCAACCCCATGAACATCACTTTATGTTCAACATTTTGATTTGTACATGCAGTGTATGCTGTACAACAGCATATCTGTTATCATTCCATTCTATGGCTTTAAGGTGCTCCCCCATGCACACTCTAAAGTCTCTTATCAGGCGCCCAGTGTAGAATGCCCTACAAGAGCATCCCAGCATATACTGTACACCACCCCTATAGAGTAGCAACTAATGAAATCCTTAATTTGGTAAACATCATCCAAGACAAGGTTATTAGAAGACTTTGTACTCCTGAAAAAGGGACAATATTGATTATTTCCCACACTTGTGGGTACCAATAGGGGAAAACAGTGACCACTGTATATTACTTTTTTTAGTACAGGGAGGAAACTGTTAACAACCTTATCTCGTACTGATTCAGGTCTCTTGTACACCATTTGTGGGGCCTTGTCTACATATTTTTTCAGATTTTCATCAATATGTAGAATTCCCTAGTTGTTCTTCAGGATAGCTCTAATTATGTTGGCCCTGATACTATATGCAGTGATGACTCTACACATGTAAATCAGGGGTATTTTCCCCCTGTCTCAATACTAATGTAGTAGTATCACAATCCATATTGCCTGCATCCCTGACTACAGAACTTATAACCTCCCAGTCACATTCCCACAAAAACAAAATCTTTATCCTTTAAAGTTCACCTGCCTCTATAGCTTATTCCTACTTGAAATTATAATGCCTTCATGAGACATCACAGTCTGTTGCCATGGGAATAACAGTTATGTCACAAGTAGAGTCTTATGACATCAGGTTGAGAAGAAGAATTAAGAGTCGATGAATCCTCAGGGATCAAAGATCCTGTTTCCATGCATTAAGTTACTGAAGGGGGTGCAGCACAGGGTGACAAAGATGATCAAGGGTCTGGGGGACTTATACGAGAGGAGGCTGAAGGAGTTGAACATGCACTCACTGGAGGAGAGGAGGGACAGGGGGGGACATGATTGAAACCTTTAAGCACATGAAAGGAATAAACAAGACAGGTACAGAGGGGCTGTTCAAAGTAAGGGAGGGGAGGGTCACCAGGGCAGGGGCCATGATATGAGAGTGGAGAGAGGAAGGTTCAGGAGGGAGATGAGGAGACACTTTTTTACAGAGAGGGTGGTGGCTTGGTGGAATGCGTTACCTGCAGAAGTGGTATCCAGTAGAACAGTGGACTGCTTCAAAAGGGGATGGGACAGGACAAGGGTGAGGGTTAATGAAGGGGAAGGGTGGAAGGGAGGGGCAGCTGCAGAATAAGGGGTGCAAGCTGTACATTCGAGCAGAATTGATAGACCTCTAGGCCTTTATCTGCTGGCAAATTTAGTATGTTCATATATGAACTTAGCAATAAATAATGGGGATAAGAAATTAAATACAGAGCTAATGAGAAACATAAAGTGCTTTGTATCCAAATGTTATGTTTTTAAAAGTTCTCGAGGCTTCGGTGGCTCTTTAACTTTGGAACTACAAATTCAAATGCCATAGCGTATATCATGCCTTTAGTACACCTAACAACGCACTAGCATACCAAATGTCAGATCAGTAGCTATAACGATGGCTGTGTAGTGGCCAAGTATACACATTCTGTGAAATCTTTCAAGCTAATGTGGTGGATTAGTGTCTCCATTTGTCAGATTAAAAGGTTAGCAGGGTTAAGGAAGGAACATACCTTGGAACAACAGGGATGCACATACATCTCCAAACAAAACATGCAATTAATTTGGTGCAGCAGAAGCAGCCTGCATCACTGGTTATTCAGGGTTTGGTTATGGGAGAGTGGATGTAACCAATGATGAAGCAGAATTAACTTTGAACCCTGTACTTTGTTTAAAGTAGCAGTGCAGTGAAATTGGGCAAGACATCTGACCCTACATTTTTTCAGTATGAGCAATTAAATTGGAAAAATTATTCAACCCCACATTGTCTTACTATGAAAGATCACAGGCATCATTTAATTTTATTTGGTGGTACACTTGCCTAGTTCCACCAACATTTGAGAATTTTATAAATGTTTTAACTGAGTTTTTTTCTCAAGAAAAAAAGATGGCTGCCACATTTTGCATAGATGTAGCATTGCAGACCTGAAATGGGTTAGGTCTGAAAAAATAAAAAAAAAGACTCATTGTGTGCAGCATAGGAGGTACCTTGAAAAGCAGGTTTGGCAGGTATGCTAATATTTTTCCTGGTTATAGCTGTTATCTTGTTAAAAATACATTTTTCATTGCACTGCTGTTTTAAATCCTATGTGAGCCAATACTAGTGCATGACCATCTGCTGCATCCTTCTTTACCTTTTGGTGTTGTGCAGCATTTCCCTGTAGACCAGGGTAGTAGCAGCAGCAACACAGTCATGAAAGCCACAGCCACCACCACATCCATGTTACAGTATACAGTAGCTAAAGCAACCAGTTATTAAAGAGGTATTAACAAAGTTTACCAAATACCACCATAATCATTCTGTGTTCTGAGAGTTAAACAGTGTAGGGGCAAGTGACAGTTTATATGCCAGTGTCTCCTCCCAGTTATGGCAGTATCTTCTACTGGTAACCCATGATATGGGCAACTCAAATTGACCCGACTTAGTTTGAGCGCCTGAAAGAATAATGAGGTATAGAGAGTAGCGAGGGTGTGAAAGGAGCAATGGGAGAAAGAGAGAGGAATAGAAGGTCTGGGAGAGAGACAGAGAAAGTAGGTAAGGGACATAATGCAGCTGCTGTGGTTTGCAAACTGAGCTGCTGGCTTAGTGTGGTGGTTAAAGTCACCATCTTTGAGTAGCTTGGTCATGCAGGCAGAGTTAGGTTCGGTTCCCAGCTGGTAGTTTTTTTATTTCTTCCCCGGGAACATCTCTCCTCCCAAGTTTTTCCTACACTCCGAGTTGCCCCCACCAGAGATGGTTATTTTAGTTAGGAGGATGTGGAGGGCAAAGTCAGTAAAGTGCTTCACTGATAGAGTAGTACTGTAGCTGTAGTGCTGGTCGCTGTAGTTGTAGGCGTGATTTTGTGTTCGCTTTTATGTGCTGGTGCCATTTTAACTTCTCCCTTATTACTGTACATGGTACCTCTCCCAACTACCACAGTGACACTTGTAGAGTTATGCCAGTGGATCCTCTCAGTTATACCAGTCACCTCCCAAATAAGCCAGTATATCAGTTCCAGCAGTGTCTGTTCCAGGTGACACTAGTACTTTCCTACAGTTATGTCAGTGTGGCAGTGTCCCAATATCAACAGTGTTCTCTCCTTGCCATACCAGTGTCTCGTTTCAATAGTCTCCTCCTATCCCCGTTATGCTAGTATTAGCTTTTGATTTTACTAGTGTCTCCACTTTGTTCTGCCAGCTAGCGTTTCAGTTACAGCAGTGTCAACTTACAGTTATGTCAGCGTCTCTGAGTAGTGGGCACAGTGTCACCCCAGTTGTACCAGTGTGTCATCCAGCAAATTACACTAGCAATACTCCTCTGAGGTATATCGCTGCCCCCTCCCAGTTCAAAACCCTCTCTCAGTTTGTTACTCTGGTTTTCTTCTGCTAGATCACAGAACAGTTACTGCACTTCTGTGGAATCAGAATCTGCAGTTAAATAAGTAGATCTGTAATACATGCAAAAGTCAGAGTTTTGTGAACATTTCTGAAGTTCATTCTCAAATTTCAAGGAAGAAAACTGTCTCAGAAATTCTGCCAACAGAATTTTAATTTCTTATAGCAATATTCCTATCTCAAACTCACCTGATGTTGCTGACCCTTTACATTAATTTTTTGCCTTCTTTCTGTGCTCTGTCCCACATTTCTCCTACTCTCCCCTTCCTTCGTCATCTGCTCCAATCCCCTTCCTTCCCCTTCCCTTTCATCTGTTTATTTCTCCTCTATAACTCCTATTAATATCATAACAGCACTTTGCTCCCTAAACTCTTCCAAATGGTCCAACCCTAATGGCCTTGATAATAAACTCCTTCAGTGCACTGTTTCAGCCATTACAGTACTATTGCTACTTTCCTCAGCCTCTCATGTTCACCATGCACAAGCACAAGCAAACATTTTGGTATGATAAACAGGGTTTTGAGAGGTGTGTCATGATGGTCCAATGCAGTAGACTCTGTAAGGGGCCTGACCCTGTCACACCAATCATCAAGAGGGCAGATCATGACACTGTTTTGGCTTGTTTTTTTAACCTGTGTTAGTCATCCAGGCCTGAAAGCAGGCTAAAGCCTTACTCCTCCATACATCTTGTCCTCTGGGAATTATTGTCCCATATATCTCCTCCCTGTGTTAGACAAAGTGCAGGATAACTTCACCCCCTGCCACCATTCCTCCTTCCTTGACTCAGCTTCATTCCCCCCCTTCCAGCCTGGGTCCATGAACCGCACTGCAGTGTTCCCTCCCTCCTTGGAAAGACTGAAGCTAGTTTGTGTGGAATGGACCAGAGCCAGATTGTTGGTGCTATTTTTATCAGCATAGCAAAGGCTTTTGATACTGTGGCCCACCAATTCATCTTGCATAAATTAGGACAAGATATGTGCTCTGACTTAGCAGCTGGATGGTTTCACTCCTACCTTTCTGACAAACATTAGTCTGTCTAGGTTGCAATGCCTTATCCTCTCCTGTCTCCATGTGATCGGGAGTCCCCTAGGGCTATATCCTTAACTCCATCCACTTCTTTGCCTTCCTAAATAATCTCCACTCAGCCCCAGTGCATATCCACATGTATATTCCTTCCAGAACCTCTGTCCCTAAGGTAGAATCATTACTTCATTGTGACTTTGGCAATATCCAGTGCTGGTTGCACTCAAACCAGCTCTCTCATAATGTCAGTAGCACTGTTTCCATGACCTTTGGGACTAAGCAGAGGGTAGCAATGTTTTATATTACTCCAGTCTTCAGAACTCTGATTGGCACACCATTGGAAGATGTGCCCCACCTGCAGTGGCATGATTTAAGAAATTCCACCGAAAACTTGGTACACTGTAGCACAAAAAATCCTGTCTCCCACTCCTGGTTTACAATGAGAACATTCTCAAGATGTTCTGTTGATATATGACTACAGATGTAGTTTACAGTGCTGGCCCCAAGTGGCACCTAGCCACACAGGAAGCTGTCTTACTCTCCTGTCATTTCACACTCTGCATGCTTCTTCCTATTCATCACTTCTCTCACTGGTCTCCACTCTCTTGAATCTCAATGTCATTTGCACTGTTTCTCCTTTCTAGCAAAATACTGGCTCACCTCCCTACACTCTTACCACACTGCTATAATAATTCCTGCTATCACACCCTCTTATTCTCCCCACTTACCTGATGCTCACACTTCTCACACACAGACATGTGACACACACACACACACACACACACACACACCCCACCCCACTCCAAATCCTCAACAGGTCAGGCAGCTTGCTCTGTTTAATTCTCATGATCTGGAATAACACCCTTCTTCTAATCAGCTTCTCCTCCTCTCTCTTTCCTCTCATATTCCTGCATTTCTATACCTTCTCTTCCTGCACCTAGCACCTAACCCTGTCCTTGACATCATGTGGGCAGGGTGCCATCAGTTCTTCAATCTCCTGGTTTTCTCTTCCTTCAGAAGATAATCAAGTGCATTGATGTTGGCACATGCCGCTGCATACTCTGCCAAGTTTGTTGCTCCCCACTATTTGGCACTTTTTGTTAGGGATGCAAGTTTTCTTCTACGAAATAATCAGACACATCGAGCTTCAGGTGCTTGATTCTTTCAGACTATGGAAAACGTTTGTGTCAAATAGCTGGACTTTTGCTTCAAATGGTTCACCATGGTCTAGAATGTGCAGACCAGACAAACCAGTTGAACCATGAACCACAGTTTGCACTTACAACAGTTAACTAGGCAGAGTGTGAGTCATTGCCTCATTTGGATACTAGACTCAGAGCAATGACATAAGCCAGTGTGAAACCTCACTTGCATGCTCATTGGCAGGCTGATAGGTAGCTCAGGTAGGACTGTGACCAACTTCTAGTTAGAATACTTAGGAAATACCTCAAATTCTTTCATAAAGTCAACAATCTAAAAGGTTCTTCCCAACAGTTCAATCTAACAGCAGGGCAGCTGACGTGGGTATATTGTTAGGAGGAAAAAGAAGAAAACAAATGAAAATAAAGAGATAGGTTTGAGCAGTGCTTATAAAGAAGCAGGCCTCGATGAACAAGGGCTTGCTTGAGAGGGAACTGAGTGGACTCTGGAGGAGTTTGCTTGAGCAGTGGAAAGATGGGCATGAGGGTAGCACTCTACCAATGCCCACTTACCTGATCTCATCAGCACACATTTTTTTGTCAGAGTAGATTAACTCTTTTTTTTAATTTTTTCATTGCAGAACTAGCGTTTTAGTAGGGCATACAGACAGAGTGACTGAGGTTCCTGCCTGAAGCCTGTGACTTTGGAGTCTGGGTAGTCCATGTGTGCCAGCTGCACAATGCTAGTGCCTGGTCACTGGTAGCTGGCACCTTGGTGGCATCCCATAAAAAAATAGTAATTCTTGTGGCAGTCTTCACATTCCCCAAAGTTACTGCAGTTCCTTCCTCCTCGGGAGTCCTAATACAGCCTGTTTGTCTCATCCTGAGCCCTATTGTTGCATTGTGATCTTGGTAGTGGGCAGCAAGTGTGTGCCACGCAGTGTGGAGCCCCACTCGTGACCTCCCTGGTCTTCTGATTTAACCCCATTGAACACTACCCTCTGCTGCTTCCTCTTTAGCCAGTTACCTTCCCAGTTTACTATACACTTGTCTACAGCCAAATAATCCACTTTCTTTAGCAAGCGTTTGTGGGTTACTGAGTCAAAAGCCTCACTGAAGGCAAAGTACAGCAAATCCACAGTATGCCCCTATCCATCTCCCTCATCTACCAGTCAAAGAAAACTATCAGGTGGTCTGACAAGACCTCCCTGCCACAAACCCATGCTGCTTACTGTCTTGGAGATCACAACTCTCCAAGTAGTCCACAAGATTCTCTTTGACCAGGGATTCCATCAATTGTCCTACAAGAGAGGTAAGACTGATAGGTCTGTAGTTCCCTGCTTGTTCCTTGTCCCACCCCTTATGGAGCAGAAGAGGTAAGACTGACAGGTCTGTGGTTCCCTGCTTCTTCCTTGTCTCCTACCCCCATGGAGTGTAACAAGTAATATTAACAGTTCTGTAGTTCTCTACTTGTTCCTTGTCCCCTCCTCCCACGGAGTGAAAGAGGTAAAACTGAGAAGTCTGTAGTTCCCTGCTTGTTCCTTGCCCCCCCCCATGCAGTAGGAAAAAACAAGGTAACATTATAGCCCTTTCCCACTGAGTCACTTTCCAACATTTTCCCTACTTTCCATCCACCTCCCCTCTCCACTGGTGATTTTGTCCTCTCCACAGACATTTGGTTTATAAACGACACATTTTTGGCTCCTGGCACTGTGTCAGGTGTTGACTGATTTAAAAAAAATGGACTAGAGCAACTGGGTTGCCTCCTACCCCTATTTAAGCTTGCTAGACCACTATATGAAGAACTCAATATGTATTTGGCCGAAGTGGCAAAGCTGAAATGAACACATGGGGTCCCAACTGAAGCTGAACTAAAGTTGTCAATTTTGACATTTTTTTGCTCAGCCTTTTTCTGGGGTTACTTCCTGCTCATCTGCATTAACTGAATTTATTTTACTTTCAGTCTGAGTATAATTGCTGGTCAGGGTTGATGACAACCTAAAACCAGTGCCTAAAATTATCCATTACAGATACTGTGTTATGCACCAGTGTGTGTAATGGAACATTGCTTCACTCTTGCACACAGCACAGGGCATGAGACACAACTGCTTCAGGTTTTCATTTTTGATTGGCTCTGCTACTACCTGCCGACCATGGTTCTGTTACCAGCAATTGTAAAAAAAAAAATGTCAACACAAAAAACTTTTCACACACCTTCAGTGCATGCTACAATACAAACCTCTTGACCTTCTGTCTTCTAGTTTATGTGCTGTCACACACCTCTGGTGTGTAAAAAAAATTGCTACACACTGTTGCCCATACAGTATTCTTTGTTTAGAAAATGGCTCTGGAAAATAAATGAATCTCATTGGTTGCAACGTCTTAGGAGAGATTCATTTGTTTTCCAATAGAGCCCGCATAAAAGCTTCATAGCCTATGCGGGGTGCCCCATCACCAACTTAATCAGTGGGCACCCTGAATGTTAAGGAAATGGATCCACCATATTGCCTCACTCACTAAGGAATCGGAGAAAAATAGCGGTTAGGCCATTCTCACCCCCCAACCGAAAGTACAAGCCAACAGGCAGTTTCTGGGGCAGATTAAACAATATTAGTGGCATAACCACTTTCTGGAGCAAAAACCAGCCAGTATTTAAAAGTCTGACAGTGTGTAATGTGTCCCATTGTGACCGAACATGAGCGCATCGGTATTTTCTTACAATTTCATACCGCAGATGGACATCCATCTGCGGCATGGAAGATGAAGAAAATACTGGTACTCTCCTAGGGAGTTTGCCCCAGCTCTTTCCTGGGCACATCCATTCATCTCGTGTTAAACACCGCACAGAACTCGCAATACAGTGTAGCATGGAATACTTATCTTCTGAGTGACAAAACGGCCAGATCCAGAACTCGCACAGCATGTAGCTAGCTCCACGGAGATGGAACATGACAGCATCGTGTTTTTCATAAATTTTCATACCACAGATGGATGTCCATCTGCAACATGGAAGATGAAATAAATACTGGTGCTCTCCCACGCAATATGTCGAAGGTGACTGAATAGAGTAGTTTTTTCAAAAGTGCAAATTTTCTCAAGTAGCAAACTGGATCAGTCCCTGTAGTGGTTTTAAACAGCACAACATTTTAAAAAAGAGTGTTAAAAGCTTCTGTCTCACCGGAAGAAGTAAACACTCTAAACATCACCACACAGACGCAGCACCTTAAAACAAAGGACTACTTTATCTCAAAGTTGACAAAATATATAATAGAAAGTAAAATAAATTATTATAATGTTTAGAAACAGTTAAAACCTGTGTCTGAGAGTTTCTTTCCATTTTCTAAGAGCAATAATACCCTCCAGGGTGGGCGGTATGGGCTATACCGGACCTTCCAGGAGCTATGAGGCCCTCCACCTGCGGCGTCGGGCCGCATTATGCCCCTGGGCAGTCCAGTATTGCCCAATACTGCCCACCCTGTCAGGTATTATTGCTTACATCTGATCAATGAAGGCTAGTTATCTGGTGTTATGAAATTATCTAATGCAGTCAGTATGGTTTGCTCACTAATGAACCAGGGCCATATTTTCAGAGGGCCAGGACCTGCCCAGAGACCAAGTTGTGTGCTCAGCTCCCAAGTGCAGCAATTAAAGCTCTCCACAGGGGCATCACCTTCCTGTTTTGCTCACAAGCTATTCATGGTCATACCTACCTTCATGCCAGATGTAGCCTGTGCACAGGAAAACATCCGCAAGCTACCAAAAATCAGGAAAGGCTCATGGAAAGGCACCCTGTTCAAAAATCTTGTGCATGGGGCCAGACTTGCAGGAGAGTTACAAACCCTCCATGGTGTACGTTTGCCTGCTGCATTCGGGCAAATTTTGACCCTCTAAAAATTAGGCTACATTTCTGGAATATAACCTATTGTGGTTCAACACTAGTGACCCCCAAGTGCAAAGTGTGTCTTAAAAAGGTACTTTAATGACACCTGCCTACAATGTATTCACATGTCTGCTTTTCTGTGTTATTCTGTGTTGCACCATTTCAAAGTCCAAATGTTCGCTTTACAGTCCTCTCACCCAACAGCATAAGAGAACCTCTCATTCAATAAGAAATACCACTCAGTTCACATAAAAAAAACTTATTCAGCAAAATAGTACAGCATGACTTGTCTTTTAATCTTTCCAAACCATTTTCTAGGCATGTTAGTACACTCCAGTGGGTATGGTTATATTCTAAAAGTATTCCCACTTCCTTGGTGCTTTTGGAGACACTTGACTTTTCCTCATACCTTAAAACCCTCATGAGATGTGTATTGCCATTTAACTATAACATTCTTTTGTGCTATCCAAGCAGACCATTAAAGCAGTAGATAAGACTAGGGGGATGTTGGGGTGTATTAGTAGGGGTATCGCAATTCATAAGAGGGAGGTAATAATCCCTTTTTACATGACACTGGTTAAGCCCCATCTGGAGTACTGCATGCAGTACTGGAGGCCACACCTTCACAAGGACATTAACAAAATGGAGGCAGTTGAGAGAAGGGCAACCAAAATGATGTCGGGGCTGCATCAGAAAACATATGAGGACAGATTAATGGAACTCAGTATGTATACCCTAGAGCAAAGGAGGGAGAGAGAGGTGATATGATCAAAACATTCAAACACCATAACGGCATTAACAAGGTGAAAGAGTCTAACATCTTTCAATATAAGAAAAATAGCAGGACAAGAGGACACAGCATTAGATTAGAGGAAGGCCGATTAAGGGGTAATGTGAGGACTTTTTTTCACAGAAAGGGTGGTGCATGTATGGAATTGCCTACCTAGGGAAATGGTGGATACAAACACAGTGCAGGGCTTCAAACAGGCATGGGATAGGCATAAGGGAGCAGTACAGATGAGTATGAATAGATAGGCCATTGACAGAGTAAAGGCCTATGGCGCATTCATAAGGTAGAAAACAAGCATTTGTCAATGCCGAATGTTTGCTTGCTGGCATTGGCAGTGGCAGTGTAGAAGTTACAGAGCTGCGTAATAGGAATGGCAGTGAAGTATTGAACTGAAGACAACCCCACCACCACCCTGCAGAGAGTGACAGGCATTGGGGTGTGCGTTTGGGTCGTCAGGCATAACGGCCATGCCATTTCACCACACCCCACTCTGCAGAGACTGACAAGTGGCATGTGTTCCTTGGGGTCTTTGGCCCTTATGCGCACCCCATCTCATTAGGAAATACGGTGAGATGGGCGTGATATAGGACAATGGGGTGAAGTTTGGGGCCGAAGAGTCCAAGGCATACCTCGATGCCTGTCAGTGACTGCAGGGTGTGGAATGGTATGAGCATCACAGGCAAGAATCCCAAGTCACACCCCTGATTCCTGTCATTCTCTAGAGGGTTGGGCGATTTAGTTGAAAAGCCTAATACCTCAGGCATTCATTGGTATTTTCACTCCAAATTTTCAACATGTTTGTTTTGTGACCCCACCTCATGAACAGGGGGAATATCAGTTTGGTAGCCAAAAGCTGCTTATGCACAGTGACTATGGCATTTAGCACCACAGGTGCAAAACTATTCCGAACAGGATGTAAAAAATGACAGCTGTACTCTTTCATGGGGAGGTGTAAAAATGGCTATGTTGCAAATGTGTAGTAAAAATATTTAAAAAAATGGTGAAGTCACGAGCGTACATAGAAACTGTGCAACGCACACCCATTATATAATTAGGTTGGGGATTTTTATAGCAGATTGTCAACTCAGGCATTTTGCTGCTCCGATCATGAACAGTGTCACTGTGATTTTCTTTATCTGTGCCGAACAATGATTTCCCACAGCCATCACCACGCATTCTGCACTGAAAGTGTGAAAACACTTCGACCATGTTGTGAAAAATGTCAGCTGTACTGTTCATAAGGAAGTGTGGAAAATGCCACTAGTGAAAATCTGGACGAAAATATTACAAAGTCATGAACTAACGAGGATGCGTGGAAACTGCACAATGCTCACTCATAACAGTCATTTTATGGACTTTTGTCGCCAAATTTTCAACATAGCCATTTTAAGACCTCTGCTCATGAACAGTGTAACTGTGACTTTCTTAATCTGTCCTAAACATTGCTTTTGTACACCAACAGCACCATTGTGCGCTACATGTGCGATAACACATTTTGGGTGACATATGAAAAATTGCAGCTGTACTGTTCATAAGGAAGTTTAATAAAACGGACATGTTGAAAATCTAGAGTGAAAATATTAAATCTGCAAATGTACGAGCATGCATAGGAACTGTGCAACGCACGCTCGTAAAAGTCATTTTTAGGAATTTTTTCACCAAATTTTCAACATAGCCATTTTAAGGCCTCTGCTCATGAACAGTGTCACTGTGGTTTTGTTAATGTGTCCCATACATTGAGTTTGCATACCGACTGTGCCATTGTGCGCTACATGGGCAGAAACACGTTTTGGGTGAGATGTGAAAAATGACAGCTGTACTGCTCATAAGAAGGTGTGGAAAAATGGCAATGTTGAAAATCTGGAGTGGAAATATTGAAAATTCGCAAACCTACGAGCGTGCGTGGGACCTGTGCAACGCACACTCGAAAAACAGTCATTTTTAGGAATTCTTTCACCAAATTTTCAACATTGCCATTTTAAGATCTCTGCTCATGAACAGTGACACTGTGATTTTCTTAATGTGTCCCATGCACTGAGTTCGCACAACGACTGTGCCATTGTGCGCTACATGGGCAGAAACACGTTTTGGGTGAGATGTGAAAAATGACAGCTGTACTACTCATAAGAAGGTGTCGAAAAATGGCAATGTTGAAAATCTGGAGGAAATATTGAAAATTGAAAACCTATGAGCGTATGAACTGGCGCACGCACGCCGTAAAACAGTCATTTTTAGGAATTTTTTCACCAAATTTTCAACATAGCCATTTCAAGACCTCTGCTCATGAACAATGTCACTGTGATTTTCTTAATTTGTCCTGTACATTGATTTCGCACACTGACTGCACCATTCTGCGCTACATGGGCGGAAACACATTTTGGGTGAGATGTGAAAAATGACAGCTGTACTGCTCATAATAAGGTGTGGTGAAATGGCAATATTGAAAATCTGGAGTGAAAATATTGAAATTTCGTGAACTTACGAGCCTGTGTAGGAATTGCGCAACGCACGCTCGTTAAACAGTCATTTTTTGGAATTTTGGCACCAAATTTTCAACATGGGGGTTTTGGGCCCCCTTCTCATGAATGATGTCACTGTCATGGCGGTATTCAGGCCGAAGGGTGATTTCGCAGTCACTGCACAGTCCCGCGCGAAATCACCCTTTGGGCCCGAATAACGCCATGACAGTGACATCATTCATGAGAAGGGGTCCCAAAACCCATGTTGAAAGTTCAGCAAAAATCCCAAAATGGCTGAGATATGCAATAAAGTTGAAACCCCCTATCTAGCCCATTATACAGCTTACCGGCATTTCCTCAGTTCAAGGTCGGCTTTGAAGAGTGCAGACGGTTCCCGTCCATCAAGATCATTTTGCCGGAGTCCGGAGGTAAGTATGGGGTGAGGGGGTGTGGGGAGGCTGGGTGCGCAGTGGGTGGGTGCAGGTTGTGGGAGGGTCTGGGAGACGACAGCTGAACCGTTTTGTCTTACAGGTTAAACAAATAAAAAGGCGTCGTGGGACGTTTGCCATGCTGGGTGGGCTCCCAGTGGCACAAGGACTTTTAGAGCGTTCAGCCGATGGGGGATTGGGCACCCGCACCGGCAAAGGGGAAAAAAAACCTTGCGGGACCGTTTGCCACGCTGGGGTGGGCTCCCAGCATGGCACAAGGACTTTGGGGGGTGGGCCTTCAGCTGACGGGGGATTGGGCACCCCCGTCAGCAAAATCACTGATTGCCATGCTGGAGTGGGCTTCCAGCATGGCACCAAGTACTGTGGGGGGGAGGAGACAGTGCAGCTCAGCCGACGGGGATTGGGCACCCGTCAGCTATACACTGCGTGGGGAGGCTGCGCATGAGCAGCTTCTTATCGCTGCTCACTCAAGAGTAGCTCCCCCTTTCATCTGTGTTACTGCATTTTGGAGCGTGTCATAGACAGCTCCAAAATGCATTGGCTTACAGGGGCCGTGCCTGCCAGCACACTGCCTGAATTGGAGGAGGAGGTGACACACCTCCGAAATCTCCGATGATGGCACTATGTTTCTTGCACATGCGTGCAAGCAAACATAAAAATGGGCAGACTGGATGGGCCTTGCAGTCCTTATCTGCCATCAACTTCTATGTTTCTATGCTTAACAAATAAGTTCATGAATCACAGCAGGCCTGGGTGAGTGCAGTTTTAATCACCCCCATTTAAAACACACATCTGACATACAGTACTTGGAATATTGGGGACATGCATTTCAACCCTTTCTTTATCATGTAGAGACCATGCTCAGCACTTGTGAAGACTCTGTCCTTCCCTACACCTCAGTTTCATTGCTGTCTCTACATAGTTCATCTGGATGGAACATTCTTCTCTGGCTGTCTCCTCGACACCACCTCCTTCCTTCCCCAGAGGATTCCCCACCCTGATGCCTCCAAACACCTGATGGAGAATGCAGGCCATCAATAAATATTTATACCAGTGACTTAATATTTATCTTTCCTTGGCCAGGGAATTAGAAATGATAAGCAAATCACTCATCTGAATATCTGCACGTCTCTCCAGCACTGTCTACCCACGGGATCCAATGTTACACTATTTGTTTACATTCTGCTACTGCCAAGCAATAGAAACTGATAAGGCAATATTTCACCTCGGCAGCACGATTTACGTCCCACACAATTCAGGTGTAATAAACGCCTGTTAATAGCCTGTTATATGAATTTATAGAAGTCAACAAGGGCCTGATTTGGCAGTGTGCCAGTGAGTGTGCTGTGCTGTACATGATTCATAAACTGAGATGGAACACATGGGGAATGAGGACATATGATTGCTTTTGGGTTCATGCCACGGTGTGAGGGGGTTGTGACGTATGGTGTTCAGTAACTGTAATGTGTTATACACACTTGCGCTTCTGGATGTTTGCATTGCCCTTGTATGTCTCTCATGCTCCTCTCTGGTATACAGCATCAGTTAAGAAGGCTGTTGCTAGGGTAGGTCTCATAAGTTTAAATTCTGATTCCCCTATCTCATCAGAGAAAATTTTCCAAACAAACTTAGATATAATGCTAGCACATTCTTAAAATAATAACTATTTTTTATTAGACTGGCGCTTAAATCTGACTTGGTTACAAATCAAATGAGAGAACTAATGTTTCTACTTCTAACTGTTTCTGAAACCATTACTCAATTCTGGTGCATTTTTTTCCAGCATGCCGAAGTAAAAAGTGAAACTTACTTATTTTAAAGATTTGGCCACCAAAGGTGCACTGGGGGAGGGGGAGGATCAACCAGTGGGGGCAACTGGCCACCAATGATCCACTGGGCCACCAAAGGTAAAATGAGATAAGAAGGTAGAAACTTCTAGGAATGGGAACTACCCTCATAGGGACATCATATGGCCTAGCACTTGATCTCCACAGAGGAACCTCTTGGGGAGCAGCGATCCTCGGACAGAGTGGATCCACATAAGGACTAAGAAGGAAAAGGACAGCACAAGGACAAGGGTACTGGACATCGGGGGTGAGGGTATTCAGGCCATGAAGGAGCTACTCAAGAACAAGTTGGGGGAGAAAGGCTGAAGGAGTGGGGTAAACAGAAATGGGGAATGTTCAAGGAAGGGACATTGTAGACTGAGGTGTCTAGCCTGTGTCTCAGGGAGGTAAGCAAAAGTGAATGGAGTAGAAAACTTCTGTGATTTTCAAAGGAGGCAGGATTTACAGTAAGGGAGTAGAGGGAAACCTTCAGAAAGTATAAAACAAGTCAGAGAGATGAAGACATGGAGGTTTACCTTAAGAAACTGAAGGAGGCTGGCAAGGCAATGTAGAGAGAAAATGCACAGATGGAGGAAAGGATTGAAGAGTGGGTAAGGGAGGGGGACAAGATATACTTTAGTTATGTCAGTGAAAAAAGGAAAGCAAAAGGGTGTAGTGAGACTAAGCAGTAGGTAAGAATTGGTGGAGGGTGACAGAGAAAAGGCAAGAATACTCAACAAATACTTTTGCTCAGTATTCACAGTGGAGAGAGGGGGGACATTATCAGATGGAGCATACACAGGTATTGGGGAAGCATGCAGAGAGATGGACTCTGCACATTTTCAGATGACAATGTTTTGAAAGGCTTAATAGTACTAGGGGTTAACAAGTTGTGCTCAAGATTGCTAATGGAAGGAGGTGATGTCCTGGCAGCCCCACTGATAGATTTGCGCAACAGTTCTCTGGAATCAAGAGTGATCCCAGAGGACTGGAGATGAGTGGATGTTGTCCCCTTACAGAAGACTGGTAGCAGGGAATAGCCTAGGATTACAGGCAAGTGAGCCTAACCTCTGTGGAGGGGAAGGGGCTGATGGAGACTCTGCTGAAATAGAAATTGGTAGAATTTGTGGATGCTAATGGATTACAGGACAGAAAGCAACATGGATTCACCAGCAGGGGAAGGCATGCCAAATGAATCAAATAGCAGTTTTTGATGGTATAACAAGAGAGGTTGCCAGGGGGTGAACTGTCAATCTGGCCTACTTGGACTTTAGTAAGGCCTTTGACACAGTGCTGCACAGGACATTACTACAGTTAAGAGGCTTAAGGGTGGGGGACAAAATGGAACAATGGGTGGGAAATTGTTTAAGGAGCAGGACCCAGAGGGTAGGGCCAAATGGGGAATTATCAGAAGAGATGGGAGTCACAAGTGGAGTACCCCAGAGGTCAGTACTAGGCCCTGTACTCTTCAATATATTCAGTATATTCAGTGGGGTCATAGGGATTGGCTGGGGCTAGTTGGAAATGTCTGTTTGCAGAAGATATCAAGATCTGCAATAGAGTGGACACAATGACAGGAATGGAGTCTATAGAAAGGGACCTAGAAAGGCTAGAAGAGTGGTCCAGAATGTGGCAGCTAGGATTCAATATCAAAAAGTGCAAAGTCATGCACATTGAACACACAAATCCTAGAGCTGAGTACAGGATGGGAGAGGAGGACATGGCACACACCTCAGAGGACGCAGACTTAGAGATTTTCATTAGGGATGGCCTGAAAATAGCAGCCTAGTGTTCAAAGGCAATGGGAGAGCAAAAAGAATGATGGGCTGCATAAGGAGGGAGATAGCAAGCAGAAGGAGTGAGGTAATACTGCCCCCTGTATAAGTCATTGGTTTGCCCCCACCATGAGTACTGTATGCAGTTCGTTCTGGAGCCCTCATCTTAGAAAGAACATTGACGGGGGGGAGTTGTGCAGATGAGGGTAACCAAGATGATACAGGGCCAGTAGCGGCAGCCCTATGAGGAACAGGAGAGCCACAGGGGACATAATTGAGATTCATAAACACCTCTGGGGATACACAGAATGGAATATGGAGAGGATCTGGGTTGAGCACAGTTGTGGTTACAAGAGTGAATCAATCAATCAATCACTCTTTATTTATATAAGGAGCCTTTCTTAAACCAAGGCGCTTGTACAATATTACATAAAACAATAAATAGTTAAAACAACATTAAAATAATCAGAAATCATTAAAGGCTTTACTAAAAAGGTAGGTTTTCAAAGCTCCTTTAAAACTTTGGACAGTCGGGCAATTTCGCACCTGATGAGGTAGAGAATTCCACAGGGTTGGGGCCATGAAGCTGAAAGATCTTGCCCCTGAAGTTTTTAAGTGAACCCTGGGAATCTCTAGCAATCCCTCATCAGTGGATCGGAGAGAGTGGGGAGGACAGTAGGGATAAAGGAGCTCTTTCAGGTAAGCAGGTTCCTGATCATGTAGGGCCTTATAGGTCAGCAAACTGACCTTGAAGGTGATTCGCCAGCAAACTGGCAGCCAGTGCAGTCCGCGGAGCACAGGCGTTATATGACTGGACCTAGAAGAACCAGTCAACAGCCTGGCTGCCTCATTCTGCACTAGCTGCAGTGGTGAATTTCAGCCCCGGTAGCCAGAGTAGCGGGCATTGCAGTAGTCAAGGCAGGAGTAGCAGTGGTACCAAAGTTGGAAGATCAACTGGAGGAAACAGGTGCTTCACCCGGTGATGTTCCTCAGATGGTAAAAGAGGTTTTGACAACGCTGACACCTGAGATTTAAATGTCAGACAGTCATCAAATACAAGCATGAGTTCGCACCGGTCTGAGGTAGTCAGCTGGACATCCCCAAGCCATAAGCCGAGGCGATCCAGCTAACAAACCCGCCTCCCAGCGACCCTGGTCCACAACCAACACCTCAGTTTTTTCAGGGTTCAACCGAAAGCAACTCACGTTCATCCAGTCTTGGATTTCGGCAAGACAGTTGTTAAAGACCGAAATGGCAGCATCCTGGCCGGGCACAAAGGACATGTAGAGCTGGGTATCATCTGCATAGCAATGAAAACCCAAACCGTACCACCTAATGATCACTCCTAATGGCAGCATATACACTGCAAACAACATGGGTACCAAAATGGAACCCTGCAGTATCCCGCAGGATAGGGAGACTGATGCCGAGGAAAAAATCCCAGACACCACCTTCTGAGTCCTACCCTCGAGGTAAGATCGAAACCACCTGAGGACTGTATCAGACAGTCCACACATAGAGCGCAAATGTTCCAGTAGCACACCATGGTTCACAGTGTCAAACGCTGCAGAGAGATCAAGAAGGACCAAGATGGAACAGGTGCTTCGATCTCTCACTATTAGGAGGTCATTTAGTACCCGAACAAGTGCTGTCTCGGTACTATGCCTTTTCCTAAATCCAGACTGGAGAGAATCATAGACATTGTTGTTGGTCAAATGATCATCCAACTGAGATTCAACCACCTTCTCAATAACTTTACCCACAAAGGGTAAGTTAGAGACAGGCCTGTAATTTGCCAGACAGTCCGGGTCCAAGAAGGACTTCTTAAGAAGGGGCTGAACCACAGCCTCCTTAAGAGGATCTGGAAAAATCCCCCTCTCCAAGGACCTCCAGACTATCTCAGCAAGGACTGGGCCAACTTTATCCACACAACCCACTAAGAGACGTGTGGGTCCTGAGTCCAAATCACAGTTGGTCGGACGCAGTGATTGGATGATCATCACAATGTCATTGATTGTGGGGAGGCTGAAGTCAGACCACACAAACTGGGTGTCCGACATCTCCTGCTGACCATCACAACTCCCACTGGAGAGGGTCAAGCGGACATCAGATCTGATTTTGGCAACCTTATCTGCAAAGAATAGAGCAAACTCCTCACACCGTTCTTGAGAAAAAGCTCTTCTGGGCTGAAGACAGATTGGATTGCACAATCTGTCCATTGTCTGGAAGAGCTGAGCTGGTCTATTCTGTGCAGCCGCAATCTTTCTGGACAGGAATTCTGCCTTCTTATGAGAGATTGCGGATTGATAGACCACATAGTGGTCCATCAAACTAAGTTTGTCACCATCCAGACCCGACCTCCGCCAGCACCTCTCTAACCTTCATCCAACTCTCCTCAACTCATCAAACCAAGGAGACCTGGGGCAAAGAGTGAGTGGATGAACACGAACAGGAGCAATGGAATCCGGGGCCCCTGCCACCACCTTATTATAGGCAAGTACCAGCTCTCCTGGATCCATGCAATCTCTTAGTAAGCCCGATAGGTCCAGCACCGCCATAAGGTCATCCGGGGAAACACCCCTTAAAAGGCGGTACTGGACCATTTCCATAGGGGCTGACCTACTAGGGGTGGCCTCAAAACTGAACCCAATGGAGTGATGGCCCAACTATCTGACTGGTTCCACCACCAAGTCGGATATCTCCATCCCCAGAAGGAACACCAAATCCAATGAATGACCACCAATATGGGTCGAGGAGGAAATAACCTGTTTGAAGCCCAGTGAAATCATTAATTGAAGGAAGTCTTGACCAAAATGCGAGAGTTTATCGTTGACCCAGTCACTGAAGTCCCCCAGAACCAACCATCTGGGGGACCTCAATGTCAGGTCGACAATGAAGTCTGCGACTTCAAACAAGAAAACATTCTCGTCACCTGGTGGACGGTATACGAGAAATATCCTGCGCCCCACACCCTCGCCTAAGATACAGTCAAAGGATTTGGTAGTTCCCACTGGTACCTCCACTAGGCCTAGTTCTGTTCTAAAGCAGATAGCAACACCCCCGCCACTACGATCCACCCTCAAGCGGTGTATCACTGAGTACCCGGCTGGAACTGCTGCCGCCAAAACTGGTCCAGCATTCTCATCCAGCCAGGTCTCAGTGATGCATGCCAGGTCAGATGACCCAACAAAATCAGCTATAATAGCCATCTTGTTTTTAATAGACCTGGCGTTGCACAACACTGCCCGAGTAAGATGAGCCTCCGAGGATGATCGTGCTACCTGCTGACTATAATCAGAAACCTTGGGTATGGGCACCAGACAGGGAGGTCCCCTCTCCTGGGCCCATTTTGCCCCAGGGCGTGTCCTTGTCCCCACTATCCCTATCCGCTCATTCCTTTCCATTCCCCCCTCTAGACCCAGCCCTCGTCCTTCTCCTTCTTCCAACAATCCCCAGAGCTCTACATCATCTATAAACCTCTGGCAGTAAGAGGGGACAAGAAAAAGGACGAAGGTCCCCGAGCCTGGAGGGGGAATAATATCCGACTGTCCTAGTGTTGTCCCAGCACATAATTAACACAACAAGTAAACAATCTAAAAAATTAACCCACCTCTTAAAACTTAAATAAATACAAAGTTCTATAATGAAAAATAAAATACAATTTAACCAGACCTCAGACTATTGATTTTAACGGCTATCACCCCTCAAACCCAAACAAAGAAATATAAACAAATACAAAACACTAACTGAATTCCCCCTCCCCACCCAGTCCTCTCATCACTGGGGAAGAGAGATAAAACAATATACCGTAAAATAATTAATTAATTAAATTGATTCCCTCCCCGCCCAATCCTCTCATCACTGAGGAGTGAGGAAAATACTCCCAATATCAAACAATAACATAAACTATAAATCTAATAAACAAATAAATAACTAAATAACTGGATATAGAGTCCTCTCACCACCCAAATATCCAGATCAAAAATAAAATATTATAAACCAATTCCTTTAATCCAAACAAAATATCTATAACTTAGAAAGGACTAAAGTCTGAAGTCAAATGTTCACCGCAGTTTCATCAAGCTCTAGGTTGTCCAGTAACCAGTTCACCCCTCTCACAGTTGAAAACCAGTTCAATACTGCAGACCACTCTCAAAATAAGTCAGAAATTTGTCTCTCTAAATAATAGTTCAGGTTTTCAAATGAGCTCCCACTTTCACCTGAAAACCTCAAACAGAAGTCTCATGTTCAAATAAATAAGAGCAGTCTGTAATTAAAGTTCACTGTGCAAACCCACAGAGCAGGGAAGATCCAAAAATCAAGTATCCAACTAAATTTAAAAACTCACAGTTGAAACCAGATATAATGGAGCAGAGAAAATCAGTCCAGGATACCCAGAGGATAGCAGTTTGCTTCCTTCACACAACCAGGGGACAAAAGTTCGATTTCTTCATGCAGCCAGCTAGATTATAGCAGACATCACTTCCAAAACCAAATGTTCTATGGCTTCAGGACACCTGGCTTCTCTCACCCATCTACAGGGAGATCTCCACCCCAACCCAGTCCCTCTTTCCAAATCCGCTCACCGCACAGGCTGCCCGCCAGTTGCCGAGCGGTGAATGTGGAAGAGCTGAAGGTACAGCCACCCTACAGCAGCGACACCACGGCTCACCACTGGCTCGAGGTCAGGGCCAGGGAAGGATCTCCCCCCAGTCCACCAGGACTCCCTCAAATTCAGAGCAGCAAAATGCTCCAAACTCCTGGCCACTTGTCGAAACCTCCTACAAATGCAGCAAAGAAAGCACTCCTCACCACACGCTACTCCTCGCAGCACACCCAGGCAATCCCAATTGTATCGCGCTGCTCCTTAGTCCACAGACCGCTTCCTCAATCCAACTCCAGGCTCCACTCACTCCACTCTCTGCCCCAGTTCCTGGTATAATTCTGGATTCCTAATAGCCTCAGTCCCTGAACGAGGTTCCAAATCCGGAAACAAAACAGTAAAATCAACCATAAAATAAAAACTAAACAAATTAAGCAAACGAACAAATGAACGATAACAAATTAAAGCGAACAAAATAACACTGAAATAGACTTAAAAACAAAATTCTAACTCCCGCTCCTGAGGGCTAGCCCAGCGTGGCTGCCATCTTGGGTATGTGCCACAGTGACGTTAGTGGGTAAAGTTTCAAGGAGGAGATGTGGAAGCATTACTTCTTGGAAAGGGTAGTGGATAAATGGAAAAGGTTGCCTAGTGAGGTGGTGGGGCAAAGACAGTGATAGAACTCATGCATGCAGGTTACAGGTCGATGGGTATCATTAAAATGGAAAATCACCCAGAGAGGGTGAGGGAAGCTGGGGGCCACATAAGCCCCTACCACCATATAGGGTAGGTAGGATAAAGGGAAAATGAATGGACCTTGTGGTCCTTTTATACTGATAAACTCTGTTTCTGTGTTTCTGTACACATGGGACTGTGGAATGCAATGACTTGGTGGGTATCTTAAATCAGTACCCCAAATGAAGATGGCCCCCAGGCTGGGCCAGCCAACAGCTTGGAGCACCTGCTGTGATCTTCAAAGTCATTAATTTGTCCCCTTTCATGCTAAAAACCTGATTAATCTGTGAACAATGTTGAGAAGACTCTGCATTTGGTTTACATTCTATAGTCGTTTTTAACTTAAGTTAATTGTAGTTGTAGAGACCAGGGTAGAAGACAGGAATTGAGACCGAATGCTAGTTAGCATTTTTAGTGACTTGGTTTCAAGAGTCAGTGTTATTGTTTTTATTTAGGGAACACCATTTATGAATAGTGCAGCATGCCTTTTCTTCTGAGAAAACTGGAACTTTTTTGTTTGTCAAATTGAATAAACTTTATTAGAAGAATGAAACAAGAAATGGAAGACACAGTACCAATCCAAAAATACAAATCCAAAAAAACAGAAAGAACAACAATCTCAAAATACAAAACCTTTTATATAAACCCCTTCCACAGCCCCCAAATCACCCTCCACCCCACACCGGGAAGTAGACCAGGCTAAAACACTAAGAAACCCCCCCCCCAAAAAAAAACAAACAAAAAACAAACAAGTTACCCTATCTAGCCATGTGCGGGGACTCTATCAAAAGGGTTGGACCCCATAATTATATGGCTAATAGGACATACAAAGTTTCCCAAATATGCTTATGTTTATGAAAGTTGCCCATCATATTGGCTATAAGATGTTCTGCTTGTAAGGCAAACAGCACCACCCTGTACCATCCAAGGAACTGAGGAGTATTCTGATTTAGCCAGTGGCGAAGAATAACCTTTTTCACACAGGTTGAAATCAGGGCCATATGTGGTCTCTGATTACCTATCAAGGTACTAACATGGTCCCCTAAAAGACATATTTCAGGACATAATGCGTCAGACAGCCCAAGCAGTGGGTCTAGACGTGTTTGGATTAACCTCCAAAAAGGGACCACTGTCTTGCAAGACTAGAGGATATGGAGCAAAGAACCCAGTTCCTTTTCACATCTGGAGCAGGTGTCAGTGGCTAAGCTACCCATCCTGTGTAATTTAAGTGGAGTATAATACAGATTATGTAAAATCTTGAATTGCATAAACCAATATCTGTCCCATTTGATGTACTTATGTAAATGGTTCCATATCTCAGTCCAGCTTCAGGTGGAGTTATTAGTTGGGAGGACTTGGTCCCAGTAATAAAATCTGGTACACTCTTCCTGGGCTAGATAGTCCGTGAAAGAGCAATAGTAGTACGAGATGCAGTGGGAGGTGGGAGCAGTCTTAACCAGGGGAAAAATGAAGATTCCAAAGGGACTAATCCGAGGGCCAGTACCAAAAAATTGAAGAAGCATATGCAAGACCTGAAAGTATCAAAAACAACAGGACAGTGGCCACTGGTATAGTGCACTCGCCTCCTGAAAAGAAAGAACTTTTTGGGTACAGAGTAGATCCACAATGGTATCCATACCCATATTAGGCCAAAACCATTCAGAAAGCATCTGCCCAGCTATTCAAAGGTTTGGGTTGCCAAACAAAGGTTTGGATTTGTCCTTATAAGGCCGGATTTTTATTGCAGAGCATAACTGTAAATGAACTTGGAGAGGTGCTTCCAACAAAGTGCCCCATAATGATTGAGGGAGTTTCTTCCTAGGAAGATATAAAAGTGATTGAACATCTAAAGCAATACTAGAGCACAAAGAATGTTGTATATCCACTTAGACTGGGACATAGGACCCAATAAGGTCCCCCGTGGATGAACCTAACCAAAAAGGAAGTCTGGTACAATGCACTGCCAGATAATACAAAAAAAAGGTTGGGAATGTGTAAGCCCCAATCCTGATTAGTGAGCATTACTTTGGACGGGGCCCAACTAGCGCTTTACCCCACCACAGGAAAGAGGTAAAAAGTCTATGAACTTGGTTAAACCACAACCGGGGTATTGCGAAATTACACATCTACAAGGGATATACTGTAATAACCGAGGTAATATATTAATTTTTAAGATATTTAAATGGCCCTACAGTGAAATAGATAACAGGGACCAACGGTCCAAGTCTGATTCGGTACAGGTTAAGATGGAATCCAAGTTAAACTTTTTCATTTTATTAAATGATGTACTAAGGAAAATCCCTAAATATTTCAATTTATCCCTGACCTGGACCAACCCAAGATGATTGATATCAGTTTTCAAAGTAAAACCATTAAGTGGCATTACCTCAGTTTTGGTTAAATTCAGCTTATAATTGGAAATAGATCCAAACTGAGAAATAAAATGCAAGGCAGCAGGCAAGGATGTAGCAGGGAAGAAGACAGGCAACACGATGTCATCGGCATGCACCGACAGCTTGTATTCATGAGGACCTATTACTATACAGTGAACCTGCAGGGAACTGTTAAGGTTACGAATCAAAGGTTCCAAGAAAAGATTGAAGAGATAAGGTGAGAGTGGGCACCCTTGCCTGGTGCCTTGCTAGAGGGCAAATGGGGTGGAGAGAACACCGTTACAAAGTATACTAGTCAACAGGGAAGAATAAAGTACCCTAATCCATTTTATAAACTCCTGGGGAAAATGGTATTTAGGAACTGGGTGTGCAAATAATCCCACGAGACCCTATTGAAAGCCTTTTCAGCGTCCAGGGACACCAAGGCTGCAGGTGTATGTGAGTCCCTGGATGCAGAAAAAAACAACAAAAAATGAAAATTCTCTGACAAAGTCCATTATTGGATTGCAACCTCCATCAACAACACCAAACCCTTGAATAGGACTGACTACTATGTTTAGATGCTTTCTCAAGTTTATAATGTCTTCTGCTGTTTTGTTGTAAATACCGTCATCCAAATATTACAAATAATGTCTGAAAATATCTACATCCAAATACTGTAAATAATGTCTGTGACAAATGTCTGTAACACATGCCTAATGTAATTGTTGTTATACCGTGTTTCTGTATTACCATCTGTCTTACATGCGACAAGGTACCTTTGTAAATGAGCCGCTGGCTCGAAGGTTGTAAACTGGTATATCAAATAAATAAATAAATAAAACATGTGTTTATCATTTCACCTAGCAGCTTGAATTCTCTTGGTAATTTATTGCTTTGTTATAGCAGTGAGTTTAGTTCTCTGGGACCAGCTGAGTGTTTGATGTGGGACAGAATCTGAAGATCGAGCCAGTGTGGGTCTGACAGCCCCTGTTCCAAGGCAATGGAGTTTCGATTACAGCACATTTCCAGGACCAGTCAGATTTGAGTAGTATGTGGGAGCTCGGTCAGGCTTGGTTTTCAGAGGTCAGACCCAGTTCCAGTGGTGTTGGATGGCACTTAATAGTGGGGATCTAGGATCTAACAAGTGTCACTGGATTCTGCTGCACAAGTTTAGCCAGAACAAAAAATGATGACCAGGTTTACCTTGTGCAGCTGCCTCTTGCATGGTCCAGGTAATTACAAGGTGGTATTGTTGGAAGTTAACCCAGCCCCCCTTGCACTGAGGCAAGATGGCTGTAACATCAAAGGCTGTATCAGAACTTGAGATCTTACTTCGAGGAAACTCTTACAGCAAGTCAGCACTGGTAGGACATAGCTGTCAGGTGCCAGGACCACACAGAAACTTTCTAGCTAACAGTCTACCATGGGGGCTGCCCAACTCCAACATCACCCTCTGATGTTGGCTTATCCTATAAAGGCGGGCGATCCCCCACACCCTCCCTAGTTTTTTTCCGCCACTGACACGTGCACGTCAGACCTTAGTGGATGCTGCAGCTTCAATTGACTGCCATTACCCGTGTTCGCTGTGCTTTTTTATTTTCTGTTCTTTTTTAGTTTTAACATGATTTTTTTGGGTTACCGACATTGAGTTTTTGTCTTCTCCACTGACTCGTCTTCTGACCACTCCACAAAGTGTACATGCAGCAAACATGTTCCTGAGAAAGATGGTCACTCTGCTTGTATCCTGTGCCAGGCCCCAGCCATGACACCAAAGCCTGCCAGATCTGCCAGAAATTTAACCAGGCCACTCAGAGACATAATTTAAAAATCCTGGAGAGCCATCTCATCAAGCAGAAACTAGTCGCATTGGAAAAGGAGTTGCAGGCTAGGAGCTCTTTGACTTCACCAGACAAGTCTTCAGGGGTTTTCTCCTCTTTTCAGTCCCAGTAAAAATCTGGTGGAAACCACAAACACTGGGACAAACACCGGGACCTGGACTGGTCTTCTTTCCACTCGCAGTCTCCCAATAAACCTTCGACCGTGTTGGGGTCTTCCTCTCATGGAGGGTCAGCCCCTATGGCCCCAATTGCCCTTACTCCTGCAGGGCTACTGGTGGCCCCACCACCTGTCCTTGTCTCTGTCATAGGTGGAGGATCCTCAGGCAGGGGGACTTTATCTCCTGCTCCTTATCCCCTGATGCTCAGGCCCATCACTTCCACTGGTTCTCAACCAGGAGGCCCGACCCATGTAGGGGCGGCTGATGTTGGCTCCTCTGCTCTCTCCCTCTGGCCATGACACTGCCTATGACAGTCCCCTCTATGGGGTCTGATACCAGTTCTTATTGGCAGCACCCGCAGCAGGCTACCAGCATTGCTTCGAGTCAGGCATCGTCTCTTCTTTCACCAGGGTGGTCTCCTTCCCCCCCCCCCCGGTGCCCATCTGTCCTCTCCCAACACCAGAGGATTCCCTTCCCAGGCATCCTCAATTGATACCCATTGGGCCACCACCAGTACTGATGCTGCCGCAGCCTGCAGGCCCAGTGCCCGTATTGCCTTTGCCGCAGCCTGTGGGCCCAACGCTGGTAACTCAACCTGCGCCTGCTGGCTATCCGCTGGTGTGCCCTATACCAGCCCCGCCAGCCCCAATGCCACCTTTTCCTTACCTGGCACCAGCCTACCCTTATCAGCCTGTGTATAACTATCCTGCACCAGTGGATTATAATGCCCTGTTTTCTGCATGGTGGTCGTTCATGCAGAAGCAGCCCCCCGCTCCTCAGAGCCCACCTCTGGCTTTTGCTCAGCAGCCTGCAGAGGATCTTCCACCCCTGGACCTGGCATGGCCAGGTCCCAGTACCCCCTATACGATGGGGTCCAGTGGATCCAGGCCCAACACTGGCTCTGACACTCACCAGGACAGGTGCCCCCCAGCCAAAAGTGAGCCAGATGAGGATAATTTAGATTTCTCAAAGTCTTCCTCCACCACGGGGAGATTCTTCTTAGTGCAAACAGCCCATTAAAGTGGTTCCTAAGTCCCCTCCTGATGAGCCATCATTTATGGACATCACGAGGCACATCCATGCCACCATGGGCTGGGAAATGGAGGAACAGGACCCGGAGCGGCATTGCCTCCCCATTTATTTGAGACAGCCAGATGCCTTCCCCATGGTTTTGTCCCCCCTTAGTCACTCTTATGACAATGTCACAAGGGCGGCCTGGAATCATCCCTCCACAACCCCAGCAATGCCTAAGAAAGTGAAGAGACTCTACCACACTCCAGCGGGTAAGCCTTATTTGGAGTCAGCCCAAAGCTCACTCTGTGGTCATTAACACAGTGCATGGTCACACCAAGTCAGCATCCTTCCCCCTGACAGGAAATCTAGGCAACTGGACTACCTGGGCAAGCGAGTCTTTGCTTCCTCCACCTTGGCCATCCAGACCATTAATTATTTAGCCCACATGGTCCAAGACTAGAATGTCCTCTGGGACTAGGCCAGGGAACTGGTGTAGAACTTACCCAATGACCCCTCCAAAACTCAGTTCATCCAAGTACTCAAGGCAGGCTCCGATGTAGGAACCCACATCCTTCAGGCCACCTATGATGCCGTGGATGCCTTTGGCATAGGAGCAGCCACAGACATTTGCCTCTGGCACCATTCCTGGCTCTGAGTGCCTGGATTTGCCTCTGATGTGCAATCCAGCATTGTGGATAACCCCCTTTTGGGGTTCCATTCTATTCAGCGGGATGTGCAAGATATAATTTTCTCCCTTCAGGAGTCGAGCCACTCCCTCCGATCCATTCAGTCCCTGTACCATACCCAACCTAAGATGGGTCAGTGGCCGCCCTTTCACCACTCCTCCCATAGACAGGCCTGCCCACCCACTAAAGGTCAGGACAAATGCAAAGCGGCATCAACCCTATCCACAGCCACCACCACAGCCCCTCAAGCACCTGTGGCTGCCCTCCTGGCACCCACTCCTACCTCCTGACTCCTTAGCTGACGCCCCCTCCAGAAAGGGTTCTGGGGGAGGCTGCCAAGGGTCAGTTCTCCCTTCACCTCAATGGGTGCTGGGGAATTACATCAGACAACTGGGTACTGCAGCTTGTAGAACACAGCCACATGCTAGATCTTCTCGAGTGGCCCCTGGAAAACTCTACGGGAAACTCATCTTCTCCCTCCTCTAGATCACTTGTCCCTCACTGGGGAGGAAATACAGACTCTTCTGCAAAAGAGGGCCATAGAGTCCATCCTTCTGGATCAGTTGAGCAGGGCATTCTATTCCCACTTCTTCATGGTCCCCAAAAATACCAGAGTTCTCCATCCCATCCTGGATCTGAGTTATGTCAACCTGTACAAATGCTTCAGGATGATCATACTTCAGGGGTTGTTGCCCTCCCTGCACTGGGTAGACTGGATCTGTTCACTGGACATGCAGGAAACGTACCTGCATATCATCATTTTTCCTTCCCATTGGCGCTTCCTACACTTCCATTTCCAGGGAGCCCATTTTCAATTAATTGCCTTCCTTTTGGCCTGTCCTCAGCCCCCAAGGTATTTACCAAGTGCTTGGCGGTGGTACCGGCTGCCTTGAGGTGGCAGGGCTTCTTTGTTTTTCCCTACCTGAATGATTGGCTCCTAGTGGCTCCCTCCTGGGACTGTCTTGTCCAGACCTTGGAGTATACCATCCACCTTTTCCAAGCCTTGGATATCACAATCAATTGGCCGAAGTCCTCCCTGTCTCCTTACCAGCACCTCCAGTATATAGGGGCAGTACTGGATACCACCCAGGGCATGGCCTTCTTGCCCATGGACAGAGTGGAACACCTGATGGCCCAGGCTTGCCTGATATCCTCCAGTCACCAGGTCCCCACCAGGAACTTTCTACACCTTCTGGGTCACATGGCAGCAGCCATTGCTTTGGTTTCCTTCACATGTAGATACCTCAGTGGACACTGAGAGTCTAGTGGGACCAACACACAGACAACCTGGACCAATTGGTCAAGGTCTCTGATCTGGTCAAAAGAGTCCTTTTGTGGTGGCTGGAACTGGCCAACCTGCTTCAGTGAGTTTCCTTCCAGATCTTAGTCCCTCATCAGATCTTCAAGATGGACACCTCAGATTTGGGCTGGGGAGCCCACTTGGATGCTCACCAGACTCAGAACTCCTAGACAGAAGTGGAACAAGGTCTCCACATCAATGTTCTGGAGATGTGAGCAGTTCAGTACTCTCTGCAGGCCTTCCTGACTCATTTCCTTCCCGGTCCATTCTTGGTGCAGATGGACAACATATGTGTGGCGTATTACATCAATAAGCAAGGGGGGACTCACTTTACCCCCTGTGTCGGGAGGCGATGATGGTCTGGTATTGGGCCATTGGGCATGGTCTGAAGCTCACAGTCATCCATGTTCCAGGTGTCCAAAACATCCTGGTGGAGAGTCTAATCTGCTCCCAGTCAAGGGCTCATGAGTGGGAGCTTCTCACCCTGACGGTTAAAAATCTCTTTGACAGATGTGGTCAACCAGAGCTGGACCTTTTTGTGTCCCTGCTCAATGCAAAACTGATGCTTTTTTGCTCACTTAATCCCAGACCTGGAGTTTTCTGCTGAGACGCATTGTTCATCTCCTGGAAGGGGAGGTTTCTGTATGCCTTCCCTCCCTCCCTTCCTGCTCCTCCAGAGGATGCTGATCAAACTCCAGTTGGAGGGGGAGGAGATGATTCTCATAGCTCCCTTCTGGCCACATCAGATTTGGTTCCTGTTTGCTATAGCAGCTGGTGGTGGAATCTCCATTGCCCTTGCCCCTGTGCACCAACTTGCTCCCCAGAACAGGAGCACCCTGGTCCCTCCAGATCTGAAATATTTGCATCTCAATGTCTGGAACACCTGATGTGGCCCAGGCTCACCTGATATCTTCCAGTCACCAGGTCCCCACCAGGGTCTTCCTACACCTTTTGGGTCGCATGGCAGCAGCCATTGCCTTGGTTTCCTTCACATGCAGATGCCTCAGTGGACATTGAGAGTCCAGTGGGACCAACACATGAACAACCTGGACCGGTTGGTCAAAGTCTCTGATCTGGTCAAAAGAGTCCTTTTGTGGTGGCTGGAAATTGCCAACCTGCTTCATAGAAACATAGAAACATAGAAACATAGAAGTTGACGGCAGATAAGGACCGCAAGGCCCATCCAGTCTGCCCATTTCTTTTTCTACCTTATAAATGTGCCATCGGCCTTTGCTCTGTCAGTGACCTATCTATTCATAGTCATTTGTATTGCTCCCTTATGCCTATCCCATGCCTGTTTGAAGCCCTGCACTGTATTCATAGCCCCACTTCTTGTGGTAAGCCATTCATGCATCTACCACCCTTTCTGTGAAAAAGATTTCCTCACATTCCCCTTAATCGGCCTCCCTCTAATCTCATGCTGTGTCCTCTTGTCCTGCTATTTTTCTTATATTTAAACATGTTAGACTCTTTCACCTTGTTTATGCCCTTAAGGTGTTTAAATGTCTCGATCATATCACCGCTCTCCCTCCTTTGCTCAAGGGTATACATATTGAGCTCCGTTAATCTGTCCTCATATGTCTTCTGATGCAGTCCCTGCACCATTTTGGTTGCCCTTCTCTGGACTGCCTCAATTTGGTTAATGTCCTTGTGAAGGTGTGGCCTCAATACTGCCAGTACTCCAGATGGGGCCTAACCAATGTCTTGTACAGAGGATTATTACCTCCCTCTTACGACTTGTGATACCCCTACTAATACACCCTAACACCCCCCTAGCCTTACCTACTGCTTTAGAGGTCTGCTTGGATGATTTTAGGTCATCAGTGATGATGATGCCCAAGTCTCTTTCTTCCTTTGTGACTGCTAGCAACTCCCCTCCCAGCCTATAAGTGGCTTCGGGGTTTCTCTTCCCTATGTGCATGATTTTGCACTTCTTTGCATTAAATCCCAGTTGCCAGTCTTCTGACCATTTTGCTAGTTTATCCAGATCTCTTCTCATTCTGTCCACCCCATCTGGATCATCTACTCTGTTGCAGATCTTGGTGTCATCTGCAAACAGACAAGCCTTACCCTCTAGTCAATCTGTGAGGTCACTAATGAAGATGTTGAATAGGACTGGCCCCAGGACTGATCCCTAGGTACCCCACTTGTGACTTGCATCTCTTCTGACTGTATACCATTTACCACCACTCTCTGTTTTCTGACCGTCAACAGTTTGCCACCCAGTTGACCAACTTACAGCCCACCCAGACCTACCTAGCTTATTTATCAATCTTCTATGTGGAACAGTGTCAAAAGCTTTGCTGAAGTCAAGGTAAGCGACATCAACTGCCCCCTTGGTCCACCACTCTGGTTACCCAGTCAAAGAAATCTATGAGATTAGTTTGACAGGACCTTCCTTTGTAAACCCATGCTGTCTTGGATCCTGTGCCCTATGGATTCCAGGTGTTGCACTATCCTTTCCTTAAGGAGTGCCTCCATAATCTTGCCCACTACTGAGGTAAGACTGACTGGTCTGTAGTTCCCGCCTCCTCCCTGCTACCACTCTTGTGGGCGGGATCCACCTCAAAACCCCTTCTCCAGTCTTCTAGGACCTCTCCTGTGCTCAGAGACTCACTAAACAATTCTGCTAATGGCTCTGCTAGTTCCTCCTTTGCTCCTTAAGTACCCTGGGATGTATGCCATCAGGTCCCATTGCCTTATCCACCCTGAGCTTAGCAAGCTCTTGTAGGACCCTTTCTTTTGTGAAGGGAGTAGTGCTCACCTCCTCCCCTGTGTCCATGATGCTGAGCTGTGGGCCCTGCCCTACCTTCTCTTCAGTAAATACTGAGCAAAAGTATCTATTTGGATAGATGCCTTTACAGGGTCCTCCTCCTCCATGCTCCCTTTTCTCCATTAACACTTAATACCCCTCTGGACTTTCTCCTTTCACTAATGTATCTATAGAAAGTCTTGTCACCTTCTTTTACTGTTAGTGCTAGTGTTTCCTCAGTTTGGGACTTTGCCTGCCTTATGCCTTCCCTGCTTCCTTTAGGGCAGTTTGGTATGCCTCCTATCTTCATCCTGCTGTGTTCCTTATATTTCCTGAAGGCCAGCCTTTTGGCTCTGACCTTTTCTGCTACTGTATTTGAGAACCAAAGTGGTTTCCTTCTTCTTTTGCACTTCCTTTCTGTCTAACACAATGGGATGTTGCTTCAAGTATTGTATCCTTAATGCTTGCCCACTTTGCTCTGTACCTCCTCACCTGTGTTTCTTTTGCCAGGGCTAGCTTAACTCTGTTGGCCATCTTATCAAAGTCAGCTCCTCTGAAGTCCCATATTTTGCCTTGGAATGGGATGATTTAGATGTAGTAGCCAAATTGAACCATACCATGTGATGGTCACTGGCCCCAGGTGACCTTCTACCTGGAGATCTGTGATCCCTTCTTTGTTAGTCAGTACTAGATCTAGGATAGCCCTGTCTCTTGTGGGTTGTTGTACCAGTTGTTTGAGGCCCTCCCCTGCAGGGAATCCACTATGAGTCTAGTTCTGGCAGATGTTCCTGCTGGTATTGACCAATCTGTATCTGGCATGTTGAAGTCTCCATTATCAGAACCTCCCTTTAGCTGTCATGTTTTGTATATCTTCTAACAGTAATGTGTCTATGTCCTCCTCTGGTCTGGGGCCTGTAGACAACCCCAGTTCTTATGGCCGTCCCATTTCCTGTTTCCAGGGTGACCCACAGTTCTTCTGGCTCCTTATGTGTATTCTGAATTTCTGTAGCTTTGATATTTTCATTAACATACAGGGCCACTCCTCCCCCCCTTTTTGCACCTCGGTCTCTTCTGAACAATACATAGCCAGGTAGTTTCCTTTCAGATCTCGGCCCCTCATCAGATCATCACAATGGACACCTCAGGTTTGGGCTGGGGAGCCCACTTGGATGCTCACCAGACTCAGAGCTCCTGGACAGAAGTGGAACAAGGTCTCCACATCAATGTTCTGGAGATGTGAGCAGTTCAGTACTCTCTGCAGGCCTTCCTGAATCATTTCCTTCCTGGTCCATTTTTGGTGCAGATGGACAACATGTGTGTGGTATATTACATCAATAAGCAAGGGGGGACTTATCTATTGCCCACTTTGGGGTTTCCTCTAGGGTTGCGGATGTCCAAGTGGCCACTAGAAAGTCCACCACCAGGGCCACTTATGCCATGAAATAGAAGCCCCTCACTTTTTGGGCTTGTTTTGTGCTGGCTGAACCCATTCACCTGTTCAGTGAATCAAGTGTTGCAGTACCTTCTCTTCCTTTCAGACTCAGGACTAGGGTACTCAACCCTCAAGATGTATCTTTCTGCCATCTCTGCGTACCATGCATCTATTGAGGGCAGAGCCATGGCTCAACTTGATTTGTCTCACACCTTCCTGCAGGGCATTTGGCATCTGAAACCTCCCATTCAGGACCCAGTCCCTCCTTGGGATCTCAATATTATGTTGGAGAAACTCATGTTACCTCCCTTTGAACCAGCCGTGAGTTGTGAGCTGTGCTTTCTGTCATGGAAAATGCTTTTTTTACTTGCTGTTACTTCTGCTTGAAGGATTTCTGAGCTTCAGGCTCTCATGCGTAAAGAGCCTTATTTGGTTTTTCACAAAGACAGGGTATCCTTGAATACTAATCCTAAATTTCTTCCCAAGGTGGCGTCAGAGTTTTCTTTGAACCAATCCATCCACTTACCAGTTTACTATTCTGACTATTCTAATCAGGGGTAGGCTTTGCTCCATACTTTGGATGTACACAGAATCTTGCAATACTATATGCACTGGAACAAGACTTCTAAGAAGTTTGATCAGTTGCTTGTTTCATTCACCCCCAAGAGGGAGGGTGCTTCTGTTTCCAAACAGTGTTTGTATAAGTGGTTAGCTAATTGCACTGTTTATTGCTACCGTAAGTACAATAAAGATCTTCCAGGAGTGGTTAAGGGACATTCCACCAGTCGTATGGCCACCTCCATGGCTTGTTTCAGCAATGTGTCCGCTGCGAACATATGTGCAGCTGCTACCTGGAGTTCTGTCCACACCTTCACCAGGCATTACAGTCTGGACATTGCTTCTTGGTGCAGGGCCAACTTTGGCCTCGCCATTCTTCTGAGCCTTCTCTCTCAGGTTATTGGCTGCTGTCTAACCTCCTCCCAGTGCTGCTTCCTTTATGCTGCTAGAACTGCTTGGAACTCAGTCCTACTGGTACTGACCTGCTGCAAGAGCTTCCTCAAAGTAAGGTAGTACAGTTATGTAAGAACTTACCACAACAGTAGATCTTTGAGAGGAGCTCTTGCACCAGCCCTTGATTTTGCCTCCCTCTTTCCACCTTCTTTCTCTCTGCTGTTTCCTCTTCCATTTGCATGGGTTTTTTGCTTCTATTTTCCTTTTGGCTCTCGGGAACTTCCTTGGTATTTCTTCCACTGTCCACTTTGGGTCTCCGATGGGAGAACTGATGAGGGTGTGGGAAACCACCTAACTTTATTGGATGGGCCGGAGTCAGAGGGTGACATTGGCAGTAGGCAATCCCCTGTGGTAGACTGCTAGCTAGAAAGTTTCCATGTGGTCCTGACACCTGACAGCTAGGTCCTACCGCTGCTCGCCTGCTGCAAGTGGCTCCTCTTGAATATCCACTGTTATGGTAAGTTCTTACATTACTGTACTTTTTCTTGATGACACTATAGAAAGGGCAGTAGGGGGTGAGTGTACCTGTATCCTCATACTCTGTCTTTCTGAGAACTATCTATTAATTCCCCAGCAGCACTGAGACAACTATTTGAGGGGTAAACTTTCTGTTCTAATCAGAGACATATTTTGGACTTTGGTGGGAGCAGAGACTTGATTTCATTGTTATATGGCTTTTCAAGTGCCACTAACAAAGCTTGAAATCGCTGGACTGCTGATAGCATTTGCTGGATTTTCCTCACTTTTTTACACTTTTAATTCTGTTTTCAGTAGTGGGTTTATTTGGGGGGTGGGGGAGCGGAGGAATGGAAACTTAGGCAAAGAGTTATAGTTTTGATTAGTTTATGCCTGATGGTGGGGTGAGACAGTACTTATTGTAGTAGAATTTGTATGACTATGGGTCCAGATGCATATGGTTTGATACCTTTTATTCGACCAACTTAGATGTTACAAAAAGAACAAAGTGCCTAAGCTTTCGGACCAACCAAGTCCTTCCTCAGAAGCTTATGACAGTTATTTACAAAATCCCATACTATTAATACCCAGATCATACATAACAAATCCCAGAAAGAATTCTCATTGGTTTAAAATACTCATTTAAACCATAGCTGCAGTTTAACGCAGAGGAATCACATTTAAAGAGTTTGTTTTAAAGTAAAGAGCCTTTGAAGGTCAAATGTCTCCAAAATGAGATAAGAACTCTTCAAGCAGAAAGCTTCACTAACATAAATTATGTATGTCTCAGTGTGCTTTGTGAATACTGTCTATTGAAAAGCAAGAACTTTAGATTCAACACTAACTTAAGTACATGTTAAAATGTGATATAAATGTATGTGAAAACTAGCAAAATATATATATATATATATATATATGTAACATAAATGTTCTATATATGGCATAAAGAGAGTTTAAAGTAGAGTTTCCCTAGTGTGAGCAACTGTTTCACGTATAAAAATCCACACAAAAAAATCTGTCATGTACAGTACAGTCAAGCACTACAGTATCTCCATATCTGTTCTAATAACGAAGACAAAGATACACTTTTGGCTATGTTGAAAAACAAGGCAAGGCAGAGGCAAGAAACTACAGACCTGTTAGTTTGACCTTAGTGTTAGGGAAAATGATGGAATCACTTCTGAAGGAAAGAATTGTTGAGTACCTAGGGGCCAGTGGGGGACAGGACCCAAGCCAGCATGGATTCACAGTGGGAAGGTCATGTCAGACAAGTCTAATAGATTTCTTTGACTGGATGACCAAAGCAGTAGACCAAGGAGGGGATATAGACATGGCCTACCTAGACATTAGCAAGGCATTTGACACAGTCCCAAACAAAAGAATAATATACAAGTTAGCCAGCCTTGGAGTGGGTCCCAAGGTGGTATCCTGGGTAAAATACTGGTTGGACAACAGGACGCAGAGGATAATAGTAAATGGAGTCCACTCTGAAGAAAGGGGGGTTACTAGTGGAGTACAGTAGAGTTCAGCACTGGGACCGGTCCTCTTTAATGTCTTTATAAGTGACACTGTGGAGGGACTGGAAGGAAACGTATGTCTCTTTGCAGATGACACAAAGATCTGCCACAGGGTCGATACAGAAAGAGGGGTGGAAAGGATGAGAAGGGACTTGGCAAGGTTGCATTCCAATAAATCTTATCATTATGTACCTTTGCATGTTAATTATGTTGACCGGTATGTATAGGCTCATATTGACTGGCACCTTCACAATGTTTTTTTTTTTTTTTGCACCATTGTCCACCGTAATTGTAATCTTATGATGTGTACTGTATTGTATTAATGCCCAGGACCACCTTGAAAATGAGCTTACTCAATGGTGTTTATGCCTGGTTAAATAAAGTGATTGATTGATTGATTGGAGGAATGGTCAAATGTATGGCATCTTAAATTCAACACAAAAAAGTGCAAAGTAATGCACCTGGGAAACAAAAACCCAGGGGAAGAGTACACAATGGGGGGTGAGATACTAACAACAACAACAATGGAAAAGGACCTGGGGTAGTCATATTAAATGACCTAAAGGTAGGCAAGCAATGTGAGAAGGCAGTAAGGAGGGCTGGCGGGATACTGGGATGTATAGGGAGAGGCATCACCTGTAGAAAACAAGAAGTTGTTAGCCTTCTGTACAGACAGTTGGTGAGACCCCATCTGGAGTACTGCGTGCAGTTCTGGAGATCCCACATCTGCAAGGACATGGACAGGATGGAGGCTGTCCAGAGGAGGGCAACTAAAATGGTGCAGGGTCTGCACCAGAAGACATACGTAGAGAGATTAAAGGAGCTTAATATGTATACCCTCAAGGAAAGGAGGAAGAGGGGTGACATGATAGAAACTTTTAAGTACCTCAAGGGAATCAACAAAGTCCAAGAGGGTAGCATCTTTCAGAAAAAGAGATGTGCAAGAACAAGTGAGCACAATTCGAAGATAGGGGGAGGGGGGGTGGCTCAGAGATAATGTCAGGAAGTATTTTTTTCATGAAGAGGGTTGTGGATACATGGAATGGCCTTCCTAAGGAGGTAGTGGAATCAAAAACAGTGGGGGAATTCAATAATGCATGGCCAGACATAAGGCAATTCTAGTGGGGGGGGCGGGTAGGAGGAAGTAGGCTGTTGGTTAACTAGGATCTGCAGCTTATCCATTAGGTAGGGAAATGGGCAGACTAGGTGGGTAAGCAGACCTTATGTGCCATCAAATTCAATGTTTCAATGTTTCTTTGTTTACCAAGAGAACAACTACTTCAGTATAAGGAAAGGACCACTACCAACAGAATACCCTTATTAGTCACGTATCACCCTGACCTTGAACGTCCACATAAGATTGTTAAGCACCTCCACCCAATATTTAGTGAGGATGAGACCCTAAATTGTATTTTTCAAGAACTACTATTTACTATCTTTTAAACAACAACCTAATTAGGCCAACCTGATTATTAGGGGTAAACTTGGACCAGAACAGAATACCATGATGCTAAATGGTACAGAACCCTGTAATCAACTCAGATGTAAGACTTGTGCGCTCACTTCCACTTCAGATTGTGTGGTTACAGCACAAAACATTTACTTGGGAGTCTCTGACAGGTTGAATTCCATTGGGTTATATTATAGTGAATGGTACATATCGAACCCTTAACCTATTAGGATGCATTGTCTCATTTTCTTAGGGGTCCTTGACAGGATTGTTTTTTAATTTGGCTCTTATACTAACAATTGATATTAACTTGTATAATATGTTACAGCACTGAAGATCTTAAGGTTTACAGAATATAGTAACTAGCTGAGTGTATAATTGGGAAATTGTGTCCAGATAGGTTGTATATTATATGAATATGTGAAACATTTGCTCACACTAGGGAAACTCTACTTTAAACCCTCTTTATGCCATATATAGAACATTTCTGTTATATATATTTTTTGCTTGTTTTAGCATTCATTTATATTATATTTTAACATGTACTGAAGTTAGTATTGAATCTAAAGTTCTTGCTTTTCATTACACAGTATTCACAAAGCACACTGAGACATTCATAATTTGTTAGTGGAGCTTTCTACTTGAAGAGTCTCATTTTGGAGACATTTGACCTTCAGAGGCTCCTTACTTTAAAACAAACTGATGAAATGCGATTTCTCTGTGTTAAACTGCTGTTATGGTTTAAATGAGTATTTTAAACCAATGAGAATTCTTTCTGTTTTTTTATGTATGATCTGGATGTTAATAGTATGGGATTGTCTAAATAACTGTCGTGAGCTTCTGAGGAAGGAACTTGGTTGGTCCATAAGCTTAGGCACTTTGTTCTTTTTGCAACATCTAAGTTAGTCCAGTAAAAGGTATGAAACCATTTGCTTCTGGATCTATTCTTACAAGGACCAATACAGCAACTGAACTAAGTCTGTTTGTGACTGTGGGTGTGATTGTTTAACGTTTAGGATTGGGAGGTCTATGCCATGGTGCAGATTCTCCTTTAAGGTGGGAGTTTTTGAGTGGCAGTGATTGTGTGACTAGTGGTGAAATGTGTTTTTTCGTCTGGAACCCTTCAGGCTTAGTTCCTCCACATCCCAGTTGCTGGAACTCTGCCTCTTTGAAGACCCTCCTGCCAGTAGTGGCATATAGGTGCTGCAGAGAGGTGGGCATCTTAACCAGGATGATAGGTATTGGGGGGGGAGGTACTAATCGCATGGGTTCTAGTAAGGTGGTTAGGACCAGAAGATGCCCTGGGGTGAAAGGGGACTTAGGGAGAAGCCAGACATGGTTGTTTTCCATACCCAAAGTTCCCACTGGACCAAGCGGGCAGGTAACCTTTAAGTCAGCAGTCTCCACTCATCTCCTTCAGGCAGTGTTGTGCAATGCGAGATCATTGAAGAACAAGACCACAATTATACTGGACTTGATTTCTATTATTGATCTGATTTGTTTCATGGAGACCTGATTGGTAATGATGCTGGTCCAGTTCTGGAGGTGTCAGCCCTGATGAGAGTTTCTGTGGTTTGCTGCCACAGGAGGGATCGCGGAGGGGTGGCCATCTGTTTTAAATCCAATTTCAGCTTTACTGTGCACATGTGCACCCAGTAGGAGTTACTTCATCAATTGAATGCATGGCCATGTGCGGGAGTTTAAGTGCAGGTTGCAGGATCCTTCTCGTATACCGGCCTCTGAGGCACAAGAGGGAATTTCTGCAAGAAATCACAGACTTTGTCACTGAACAGGTATTGAAACTACAGATGGGCAAAGTTGGGAAACTTCACTCTTCGAATTAATCTGCAAATTTAGTGCAATTTGTGGATTAATTCATGGCCGTGAAGTGTGAAGTTCCACCTACAAAGTGCGAAGTTCTACCCACGAAGTGTGCAATTTCACCTGCAAATGGTGGAATATTATCGCAAATGGTGGAATTTCACCAGTCATGAGCCAAATTCTGCCATTCGCAGGCCAAATTCCACCATTCGGGAGGAAACTCTGCACTTTGCGGTGAGATTCTGCCAAACAAAACCTGGCAAAGTCAGGTAGGCAAATTTTTTGCCTAGGAGCAAAACTTCATAGATTGCTCCGTGGAGACGAATTTCCCAACTTCTCTGGAACTTTGTGGCTGAATTTAAACTTCGCTGCATCTCTAATTGAAACCACCCAATTGGTTGGTTCTTGATGACTTTAATGCCTACATCAATAACAAATTCTCATAATCTGGAAAGGATTTCCTCCAGTTAATGGAATCACTGGACCTCACACAAGTGGTTAATGCTGCGACCCATCAACCCAGACATGCCTTGGACATAGTATTCTCACAGGGGCTGGAGATTAACAAGCTTGAGAGTTACCCAGTCTGTTGGTGGGATCACTGGACAGTGAAGTTCTTGTTTGAAGCCCTTCCTTGTTGTCTACCCCCACTGGAGATGGTCCATTGCCACCCTTTAACGGGTTGTCACCAGCAGGTCTCCAGCTGAAGACGGATCTCTTTGGAGTGTGATGGTTGCTTGTGAGACAGGATCAGGGGAAGCAGTAGTGACATATAACAAAGCTCTGTACTGTTGCACCAGTTTGTATACGACCCAGGACATTTGCTTAGGATCCCCTTGGTATGACAGGAAGCTTAGGGAGATGATGGCCATGGGTCAGAGATTGGAGTGCTGTTGGTAAATGTCCACAACTGATGAGGACAGACTAACTCTAAGAATTTACTACAGTGAGCATCTGAGGGCAATCTCCCATAAGAAAGCAGCATTTCTGTCCAGGGAGGTTGTGGTAGGGAGGAGCAGACTTGCTCAGCTTTTCTGGACTGTTGACAGATTGTTACAGCCTGCCTTCTCCAGCTAGTAAAAGCATTTTCATCCCCAGGTGCAAAGAGTTTGTTCAGTTCTTCTCTGACCAGGCGTTCTCGATCAGGTCTGGGATAACTCCAACCGGACTGTCACAGCCTTGCAGTGTGGAGCAAGTTGTCACGAGGAACACTCCTCCTGTTTGGGGCATGTTTATGCTGTTGTTGGTGGAGGATGTCTGTGGGGTGATCTCTGAGCTTTGACCACCTATTATGAACAGGATCTGGGTCAGACACACCTTCTAGTGAGTTGTGTGAGATTTTTGGGCCCAGTGTTTGTTGAGATAGTCTGATGATCCTTTTCAGAGGAGTCATTTCTGATTCCATTGAAGGATGCACTCATGAGGCTCGTTCTGAAAGAAACATGTCTGGATCTGGACTGCCTGGTGAATTTTTCACTGAATTATTTCTAAATTATTGTAAATGTAATGTTATTCAGTTTGTATTGATTGCTTTTTGAAACTGCACTTTGTAAAAATGTCTCCTCCTACCCTTTCCTCCAGGACGCACCGTGAGACAAGCAACTTGTTGTTGAGTGTGCCTTTTCTGGTAAAACTTTTCAATAAATAAATAAATACATTTTAGACCTGTCTCTAATCTTCATTTTTGGAAAAGATTATTGAGAAGACAGTGGCTTTGCAGCTCTAGGCACACCTCATGGCCTTTAACATCTATAAGCCCGTCCAGTCCAGATTTAGATCCAGACACATTACAGAGACTGCACTGGTCACTGCACTGGTCAGGGTGCATAATGACCTCTTCATGGCCAGAAATAGAGGGGAATAGTCAAGTCCTTGTTCTACTTGATCTCCCTTCAGGATTTGATACTGTGGACCACGGGTTGTTGGCAGATCACCTAAGCAAGTGGTTTGAGTCTTTCCTCAGTGACAGGACATAGAGGGTGTTGATGGGGAATTTCTCCTCACTTCAGAAGCACTGCTCTGTTGTGCACCCCAGAGCTCAACCCTCTCACTTATACTGTTTGCAGTGTACATGCTACCCCTGGGTAAAATCATCAAATGCTAAGGTTTGGGTTTTCACTACTATACATATGATAACCAGCTGTACCTGTCATTTGCACCCAAGATGTCTGGTACAGTTGATGTACTGAATTTATGCCTTGTCGTTATTCAGGATGGGATGTCCTCCAACTGGTTAAGACTCAACCTAAAGAAAACAGAGGTATTGGTGATTAAGCCAGGACAACGGCAGGGTACGTGGACTACAGCAGAAATGCCTAGCCTAGTGCTTCATTCCTCCAGCCTGTTGGCCTCCACTAAGTGAAAAATCTGGGTGTTATTCTGGATACTGATACATGCCATTGTCACTTTCAGACTAGACTACAGTAATTCTCTGTATTTGGGGTTTGTGGAGGGGCCTACATCACCTGCAGCTAATACAGAATGCAATGACCAGTTTACTGACAAGCCTCCTGAGGTTGTGTTACAGGATCCCAGACATGCGTGACGTGCACTGGCTGCAGGTAAGTGGTGAATCACCTTCAAGGTCGGTTTACTGGTGTATAAATCCTTATGTGGACTAGGCCTGGGTAATGTCAGTGTTCTCCTGTCCCCTTACTGCTCTGCTCACCCCTTCCACTCCTCCGATGTAAGCCTTCTAGTAGTTCCCTGGCTTAATACATCTGGGATCACTCTTCTGAAGTGGCCGGCCTGGCCCTGTGGAACTCGCTTCCCAGATTTCTGAGGGAGGCTCCCTCAGTGGAGGCCTTTAAAACAGCCTGAAGGCCTATGTGTTCAGATAGGCCTTTGAGTTGAGTTAGTCCTCTCTGGTTTCTTTTAGCTATTTATGCTGTTCTGATTAAGATAGATAGATAGATAGATAGATAGATAGATAGATAGATAGATAGATAGATAGATAGAAAAATTGATTTTAAGTTATATGTATTTAATTAATTTGAGGTGTGTTTTTAACCTTGATTTCAGCAGTTGATTTTACATAATATACATTGCTCAGAGACCCTTGGATTGGGCCCTTAATAAATAAACGATTACTACTACTACTAGTACATTAGTAGGCACAAAGCCTGTTTGCATCTGGTAACATCTGGAACAAAAATTTGTATAGCAACAAAGTCACAGGGAGGACTCCTCCCCCCAAGACAAATAAACCATTAATGAAAATTCCAAAAGGCAGGTAGAACAACAGGTGTTCAGAATGACTCCCCCTTTTTGCTGCCACTTTCTGCAGATAGGAATTGGGCCCCAATACCAAATAATCAGTAGCAAGGAACTGTTTGAGTCAAACAAGAAGCCTTCAGAAAGCAGTACATTTGTATTTAATGTAAAAAAACTACAGAATCTTTACCTCTTATCAGGCACTGGTTCTTCCTTCTGCTAGTGCAAATCTGGGCCTTTTCCTCTGAAGAGCACAAAAATGTGAAGGGAATCCTCCCCCACCCCACCTCTTACACTTCTCAGTAGACTGCCCCTCCACAAGCTGCCTGGCCCAATTGAGCTCTAATCAGAGGGCATACAACAGTGAAGGGTGTGGAGAGAGGACATGGGATCTGGGTGGTTCTGGCATGCAGGAATAGATACAAGGCTTCATCCACCCAGTGCTCGCTCAGTGCTCACTTAGGACTCATGCAATACTCACCCTTTTCCCTTCATCTACTCGCAATAGAGGAGATGAGGAATGTCAACTTATGTCTATGAGAGATATTGAGGCCAGCTCCTTTTCCTCCTCCTCCTGCTCCCATGTAGCCTTCCTCACTTCTCCTGTGACTATCACATGGATGTACTGTAGCAGGAAGGTCCACTGTCCCACAGTCCCTCTATTCCTCCCTCCTTTGGGGATAGCCGATACTCCTCCATCTGACTAATAATGGTAAGTCCATGCTTGGAGGGCCAACACAACCAGCAAGCGATAACCACAACTTCAGTGCTGTCTGACAGGAAAATTTTCTTTTAAAATCAATATAGATTTCTTCAAAGGAACGTTGTCAGCCCCTTAGTTCCCAAGATCTCTGAGTGTCTCCAGTTAAAATAAAAAACACGTAACTGGTCAGATTCTGTGAAGACTGCTGATGCTGCTGGTAGTTTGATTCTGACTCATTTTTTTTTTAAGTGAAAACCAGACTGACAACCATAATGGTATTACCACACAAAAAAAATTGTTTGTTTCTTTATACTCCTTCATCAACTCCCACTGCATCTTTCCTAGACACGGGAACACTCTAACACAGTCTAGCCACTCATGATGCAGTAGGACAGGGGACTATTGCATCTTTAATGGTTGCACTGTTTGGGGGTGTTTCTGATGTTCAGGGAGCATGCAGTAATTTATTTATTTATTTGAAAAGTTTTACCAAGAGAGACATACTAAGCTATAATAGCTTGTTTCCAGATGCATCCTGGAGGAAAGGGAAAAAAAGAGAGTACACTATAGAATACAGATTAGGCACGCAACACTAGCCATGAGACATAGACAATGTACATATATCCATATTACCTATACACACATAAATGTTTTTAATCCTAAACACACTACTTACTTTAAAATACATATGAAAAAAAGTAAAAAGTTGAGGTAATAAGTGAGAACTGTGTAGAATTATGGGAAGGGGGAGAGAGGAGATGTGAGAATTAGAATAAGTATTTAGAAAGAGTCTTACTCTTGCGGGATGCACACCCTGCAAGGGGAAAAATTGGCAGGGTAAAAAGTGGAGAAATGAGAGACAGAGTCATAGGAGTGGTGAATAGGAGGGGTAGTCTAAGCTGAGGAAAGGGTGGGAAGGAATTTGGTAACGGGGAAGGGAAGGAGGGGTGATATGAAAGTGAGAAAGGGAGGAATTGAAGAGGAGTGAAGAGATGGGGGAAGGGAGGGAGGGGGAAGGAAAGTCTTACCCACAGAAGCAGGCCCCAAGGGTATACATAGATACATACATAGATACATAGACAATGTCGGCAGATAAGGGCCTATGGCCCACCCAGTCTGCCCATTTGAGCTTGTAAGTTCAGTTTATGTTTTCCTAGAAGTCTGTTGCCCCTTACCCCTGACCTCCAGAATTCCTTTATGTCTATCCCATGCATTCTTAAATCCCGTGATTGTTTCAGCCCCCACCACTTCCTCTGGCAGGGTGTTCCACTTGTTCACCACCCGCTCTGTGAAGAAATTCTTCCTCACGCTTTCTCTGAATCATCCTCCTCCAACTTCATCCCATGCCTCTAGTCCTGGAACATCTTTTCACTTAAAAATAGTGTATTTCTGCACCCTGTTCCTCCCTGTAAGATACTTGTATGTCTCTATCATATCCCTCTCTTCCTCCTCTCCTCCAGGGAGTACATGTTCAGTTCCTTCAACCTGTCTTCATAAGACTTGTGATGCAATCCATGCACCATCTTTGTTGCCCTCCTCTGAACCTTCTCTACCCTGTCTATGTCCTTACGTAGGTATGGTCTCCAGAACTGTACACTGTACTCCAGGTGGGGCCTCACTAGTGTCTTGTATAGTGGAATTATGACCTCCCTTTTCCTGCTGGTGATGCCTCTGCCTATGCATCCCAGCATCCTATTTGCTTTACCTGCTGCCTTGTCACACTGTTTCTACCTTGAGGTCATCAGAGATGATAACCCAAGATCCCTTTCCTGCTTGGTGCATGCTATATCCTCACCCCCAACTGATATATTGTGCCAGGGTTTTTGTGCCCCATATGCATTATCTTGCACTTCTTTGCATTGAATTTCAACTGCCAAACCCCTGACCATTCTTCAAGTTTCTGCAGGTCCCTTCTCATTCTGTCTACACCCTCTGGTGTTTCTACTCTGTTACAGAGCTTTGTGTCATCAGCGAACAGTGAAATTCTGCCTTCTAGGTCCTGCGTAATGTCACTGATGAAGATGTTGAATAGGACCGGTCCCAGCACTGATCCCTGTGGTACCCCACTGGTCACTCTTCCCTCTGTGGAGTGACAGTATAAACACTACTCAATGTAAACCCAGCTAGTGCTATAGACTAATGGCAAACCAAGGGAGAGGTAAAGGAGGGAAGGCCATATGAACACTACTCAATGTAAACCCAGCTAGTGCTAACAGGCTAGTAGCATGCCAAGGGAGGTGTAAGAGGGGGTGGAGGGGAAGAACACTGCTCGATGAAAACCCAGCTAGTGCAATAGGCTAACAGCATGCTGAAGGAAGGAATGAAGGGGGTAACACTGTCAATAGAAACAGCAGAAAGAGCAGAGAGGAATAATGAAGGGGAAGGGGTCAGGTGCAATTGCAGGATGGGGAAATGTAGTGATGAGGAAGGAAAGACAACGACTGAGTAGACAGAGCAAAACGGATATCTAAAGAGAGGGATTTCCAAATTTTTGGGAGATGATAGGAGAAAGCTGCTCTCCCTGAAGTGGAAGTACACAGAGGGAGGGTGAGAGTCCTAAAGGGGGAGTTATGGATGGAGTAGATGGGAGTAGGAGGGATGGAGAGGATGTCGTTGAGGTACGGGGACAGGGAGCCAAGCCAGAACTTCCCCATTAATGAGGCACCATGGGCAAGGCATGTGGCCCAAAGAGGTGGAAATGAAAGAGTAGAGTAGAGGCCACAGTGGTGCATACGTGGTAGACAGGGAAGAGCAAAGCGACAGAAGGAGTTAAATAGAGTGTCCAGTCTGGTAAGGGTGGTTTTGGGGGTAATGCTACAGACTGTCACCAAAGTCAAAGATTGGGAGGATCATTTTCTCTATGATCTCTCCACGGGCAAGTACAGTAAGAGTCAATCAAGGATTTGAAACAAAACAAGGTTGAGAATATTTGCACCATTATCATGTACTGAGTTCTGCAAATAAAGGAAGCACATAAAACAACCAGCAACATCAATGAATTTTAAAGAAGGTAATGTGGATTTTCAAATAGAAATAATATGCAAAAAGGGTTAACGGTGTCCCTTTAAAACAATTTATATTTAATAAAACTATATAATTCTACAGTAAAAATTACATTAAATTGTTACTACAAAGAGTTGCATTACCACGTCTCCATGAATTGCATAACTGTTGTTGGGGTGAGAACAAAGCAATGTAAAAACTGTTGCTTAGGAGTTGCTACTGAGTTTGCATTGCTTTGTGATGGAACTGCAGATGCATTGTAGACACGTTGCAGAACCATTTTATGAAAGTTGCTGGTGAGCTGGTTAAAGAAGTACTACACCCATTTAGTTTGTATATTTTATTTTTTGTCAACAAACAACTATTTTTATGCAGCTGTTTGGGCTATTTGGACTTGCATTCGTTTATTTTCACTGTTCTGACTAGTCCCATCAGATTATCTTGTTAAATACCTTTTCTGGCTGTTGAAATCTTATTTATTTATTAGATCATCGGTTTATAGACCTTTGAGTCATAGACTCATTTACAAAGGCAGCTTGTCAAGAGAGCAATACATCACAGCAAACAAAACAGTACAGTACAAAACAATTACATTAAAAAAGCAACCAATGTTACAGGCATTCACTGGTGGTAAACACTTGGTAATAGGTAGATCACAGTAATCATAATATAGGTACACGAGTACCACGTCAGATAGCAACCAGAGATAGTTTGTCCCTGACAGCTGCATTAGCATATGCGAACATATGTCAGCACCCTTTATACTCCACAGTATGCCTGTCTGCTTAATTAGAGGTCAACAAAACATATAGCAAGATGTGAAATGCCTCATCTATCTCCAATTTGCTTTGCAAACTGAGTTGCAAAGCATTGTTTGTCCCTTTTCTTTGCATTCAATTGCTGTATTTAAAGAGAGTTTTTTTTTTCAGGATATTTGTACTTTAAGCATAGAGATACCTGGTATAAATAGAGGCTGTGAAGTCATGTTCTTCTATGCTAATGCAGCTGTCATGGACAATGAGATTTCAACAACCATAAAATGGAGACACACAGGTTAGTTACAGAGGACTAGTATGAACAGTGAAAACAAACTAAAGCAAACGCATACACCAGGATGAAGCACAGCATTGCAGAATTCTGCAATAGAGTTACTGCAGCAAACAATGCAGTTTCAATGGGAGTTAATCCCTTTTGTCATGCAGTAAACCTGTGACACTGCGTTTCATCCTGGTGGGCTTCGCTGTATATCTCCAACAGTTACATGAACAGTTGTCTGTGGATATGGAAGCAGAATTTACAGGATGAGGGTGTAATATTCATTTTACTGTTGAAAAACAGCACAGTCTGAGTTGCCATTACATCAGCAACTTAAAAACAATGCCAGACCAGCTCAATAGTACAACGGTTTAATGTAAATTGTATTGTATTTGGCACCACAATCCGCACAGAGGTTGTATACAGACCCCTGTCTCAGGGAAAGGAGATGGACAAGAAAATAATAGAAGGCATCCATAGGATGGCAGAAAAAGGGGAGATATTATTGATGGGGGACCTGAATATGCCAAATGTTAACTGGAGCATCTTTGTTGCAGCCACATCCAAGAGCAGGGTCATTCTCGATGCCCTACAGGGGGCATGCCTCGGACAGCTAGTGTTGGAACCCACTCAGGAGGGAGCAATCTTAGACCTGGTACTTTCAAATGGGAATGGAGAGAGGATCTCAAATCTAGAAGTGGGTAGCCATCTGGGAAAAACTGACCACCAAACAATGTGATATTTCACTTATAACCAGGCTAGCATGGGGGTCAGCGGTGGGAGGGGGTTCCTCAAGACTAGCAGGAATGATATTTTACTTATATCCGGGCTGGCCAGGGGATTTCGAGTGGAAATGGATTCCACTAGACTACCAGGGATGATATGTTACTTAAATCCAGGCTGGCATGGGGAGCAGGAGAGGGAGGGGATTCCACTACACTAGCAGGAATGATATTTCACTTATAACCAGGCTGGTATGTGGGTCAGGAGTGGAAGGACCTCCACTAGGCTACAGAGATGATAGTTCTCATATCCAGGCTGGCATGGGTATCAGGAATGGGAAGGGTCCCAGTAGACTACACAGGATTGTATTTTCTCATTATTCATGCTTAGGGTTTCCCAGTGCCAGCAGAGGGGATGAGCACCTGAACATCTGCCAAACTTCTGGGGTAGGGGAGTCCAGCGCAGGTAGAACTAATGGGATCCTAATCTCCGGCAATCTTTAAAAAAAGCAAGGTCTATTTTTGTGATGCAAAACTGCATGAGAAGTTCGGTTTTAAGGCATGGAAATTTATTTTGTTTATCTAGTTTTTGATAACTGGATGGGGAGCACTAGCCAAGTTAATGACTATTTTCAGACACAACCAAGAGGTCACAGAGAAATAGTACACAATACATGACAGCAGCAATCACATAGGAACAAGATACAACTAATCAGGTAGGTAAAGTACATAAGATAGGGTAGCTAGCAACAGATGTATTGTACAGGTTGTAACATTAAGTACAATTAATCATGGAAGTAAAGTACATAAGATAAGACAACTAGCAACAAGCATATTGTACAGGTTGTAAACATTAAGTGCCAACACAATAATACACAATGTAGGAAGTTGACAAACAAAAACAAGACCAATTCACAATAACCATAATGCACAATGGAGTTAGATAAGGGGTACTTAGGTGAAAGCCATCAGAATGCCTGGAACCCTCCTCATAAATCTGACATATGTCACTTTAGCAAAAATCTGGTTCATTCTGTGTATCTCAAACTGCTGGTTTTATTTTATTTTTTTTATCAGAAATCTACAGACTTCTGCACAATTCCACCTAACAAACATCCTTCAGACAAACTAGTGCAGCCATTATTGTGCTCTTGGAGAGCAAAAGGAAATGGTCTAACCATAATTTTAGAGGTTTTCAACCTTCAGGAACTTTACACCTGCTGAACCAACCAATACCAAATTTACAAGATCCTGGCCTTAACTGTGTACCTGCCAAATTTCAGGCTATTACATCCAGTGCTGATTGTATTATTAAGGTGCACAAATCAAGGCTGTGCATCAAACTGCCTACTCAATCCTAATAACACCTGTCAGATATACATATTACAGTGGTGCAGTCATGCCACTATAGTTAGGGTTAAGTAGGCTGTATAATGTTAAACCAAAATTTTTGCACTTTAATAACTTTGTAGCTGTTCAAGGGATTTACACGAAATCTTGCAAGTGCTGTTGGAAACCCACTGACTCTTGATATGCCAAGATTTGTTCCGATCAGCTGAGTGGATTACGAGATCCGGACAGTGCAAAATGTGTAAAGATTGGGTTTTTTGCTGTTTTTTTTGTCAGCCCCTAGCACCCATACCGTTTGGAATGTTGGTCTGAAATGTTCACAGTAGAAAGTGCTTGGCACACAATAGTGCCTTTCACTGGTTTGGCGAAAAAATAATAATCCATACTCCAGTTATAAGGATTTGAAATTTCAGTTCTGAGCATGCTATGTAAGCACTTCAGGATAGATGTTTGGAATGTAAAAAGAATTTGGCCATATAAAAACCAAAAGGATCTTTTTCACATGGGGTCAATCCTTTTTCATGAGGAAAAAATCTCTTTCTGTGTGGCCACCATCTTGTTTCCATTTTTTTCAAAACAAAAATTTTCAAAACACACAAAAATGACAGCCTGCAGAGACACCAACACATGTATCTTGATCATTGGACCCCCCGTTAGGTGGATTCTGCACTTAACTTTTGGAAGACTGACCCCCAAATGTGTTTCATTTTTATATCCTTTTTCATGACTCACTTCTGCTTTTTTCATATGGTCATATGAAAAAGGAATTCGGCTGTACAAAACATGATCCCTTCATAAGGAAAAAGATTTTGGGCTTCATTTTTTCCCATTCTTTTTCCTAGATGAAGGATCCTTCATGCCTTTCTTTTTATTCATACTAAAAGGATTCCTTCATATGGAAAAAGATATTGGACTTCTTCCTCCCCCCCCGATTTCTTTTTTCATTTGAAGGAATCCTTTATCATATGCTTTTTTTCATTCATACGAAAAAAGATCCCTTCTTATGGAAAAAGATTTAGCAGTTTTTTTTTATGATTCTTTTTTCATTTGAAGGGATCCTTTTTCATATGGGTTTTTCATTTCATATGAAAAAGGATTCCTTCATAAGAAAAAGGATTTTGGACTTAGTTTTTTTTTTTTTTTACAAATTTTAACTCCAACAAGCCATAAATCCCTCAATATTTGGACTTAAGGGATAATCTATATATCAAACCAAATGTCTTATAGAGTACTGCAGGAATAAGTCTTGATCACTCAAAAAATATGTAGGGGCTATATAAAGAAACACAAACATTAAAAAATGCACATTCCCATAGACTAACATTGGACGTTTAAGAAGTCATAACTCCCTCAATATTTGAACTAAAGGTACAATATATATATCAAAACAAAGGTCTTAATAAGTACTACAGTAACAGCACATAGTCGTCCTTCCCAAAAGTGTAGGAGCCATATTAAAAAGCACAAAAATTACAATATGCAAATTCCCATAGGATAACACTGGAACTTTGACAAGCCATAACTACCTTAATATTTGCACCTAAGGGACAATCTACTCTATATATCAATACACAGAGGATTATGTATGAGCAGTCATACATAACAATGATATTCTTGTATCGAGAGGTTTCCTTGGTAACAGATGACCCTCAGAGTGCAGCTCGAGAGGTCCTCTGTTACCAAGGGAACCTCAAGATACAAGAATTTCCTTATTTGTGTATGACTGCTCATACACAATCTTTTATAGTGTACGGGCAGTCACAGCATAGAAAATCACACAAAACCAGTTGGAGAAGACAGCAGAGAATAGAAATTTTAATATTTTCTTTTTTTTTAGCTGACACAGTGTGCTGCAGATGTTTCTGCAAGTTCAAGTTTTAAAATAAGCACAACTTCCAGCTTAACTGGATTGAGGAAAGCAACTATGTGGCAGCATTCCAAGTTGTTCTGCTACAGCAGTGACATAGCTAGTGCAGCATAACAGCTGTGATGACATAGCTACTGCAGCATAACAACTCCATTCTAGTTATGGATTTCTATCCATAACAACATTCTTCCATACACTATAAAGGTCTTAACAAGTACTACAAGGATAACACATACCCTTCCCCCCCATGGTTTAGGAACAATATAAAAAATGCATAAAAAATGCAATTTCCCATATGATAACATTGAAGTTTAACAAGTAATACAATGAAGAAAAGAAATTGCTGTTTTGGCACAAATGCAAGCGCAGGGCCCAGATGGTGCAGTGCTTCCCCAGCAACATACATGTACTCATCTATGGAGGGATGGGAGCGCAGGGCCCTCCAGGCCCTGTGCTCCCACAGGCAAATGAGGATTCAATTATACTATCTCAAAAAGTAAGGAAATTCATTGCAAACAACTTTTTTAATTCACCAGTTAAGGTTACACCAACAAAAGTAGGGATAAGTGGTGTTAGGGTTTTTAACTCTAACACCCCAGCCTCACTCTGCATCCAGGAACAAGAGAAACCATTATGGTTTGCCCTCTCCTGCATCTTTACAAATCTGCTGTAGGGTGTCCTTCAGGGCTGTCAACCCTAATGCTCGCCCAAGTCTTATGTACTCTACACATCTCAGCTTCTTTAATGATGGAATGGGGTGAGTGTTAGGGTTAACAACCCAGAGCCACATCACACACCTGATTTGTGAAGAGGCAGGAGAGAGCAAATCATAATGGTTTCTTCTGTTGCTGCCCGCAGTGTGAGGGTGGGGTGATAGGGTTGGAAACCCTAATGCCACATTTTCCTACTTTTGTCAGTTTAACCTTAACTGGTGCATTAACAAAGTTTTTTGCAAGGAACATCTGTCTGTCTGTCTGTCTATCAGTCTGTCTGCCTATCTATCTATCTATCTATCTATCTATCTATCTATCAATCATCTAGCTATTTCTTTATGAAATCCATGGTTGGCTTTTTCCCCCATAAGAACCATTATTGTGTATGTCCCTGTATACCTCACCACTTACAGCTGTAGACTGTACCTCCCAAGTAATGTGGTATACCTTAGGAGGTATGAAACCATAGACCTCGCAATTAAGGCTTGACCAGTATATCATGGGGAAAAACCTCCTCTCCCCCAGTCCAGGAGCACTCACCCCCTCCTTCAACACCTAAAACCTAACAGCCACTGTGGGGGGAAAAAATCTGCCCAACACTCAAAACCTAAAGACCATGTCTGTAGGCAGATCTCTCTCTCTCTCTCTCTCCCTCTCCCTCTGCCTCACCCTCACTCCCGCACCCATAACCTGGAGCTCCCCATATTAAAAAAAAAATAGTTAGAGGACAGCGGCAGAGAAAATATAAGAATCCCCCAATTCTTACCAATGCCTTTCCCCCAAGGCTCCAACTCTCTCACACACTGCTGCTGCTGCTAAGCCACTTGCTCCACTGACTGCACAGGCTCCGATGACATGCACCAGTCCTGATGACAAACTATCCTTCTGACCTCTGACACCACTCCACAGCCCCACTAACACACTGCATCACTGCAATTCACAACCCCACCAATGATCTAGAGGTCTACTGGCCAGTACACGTCCCCTTTTATAAGGGAACCCTACATTACAGAAACAGGCAAGGACCCAAAAAGAGGTCTTTTCCCAAAATACCACTTCACTATGTAAATACCTGGAGTAGGAAAGGGTCACGACAAACCCTAAAATGGCCCTGACCATGGCTCACCAGGAAACTGACCCGGCCCACACACCAGATAAAACAAACATTTGTCAATGCTGAATGTTGTTTTGCTTGGCATTGGCATTGGTAGTGCAGGAGTTACAGAGATGCATAATAGGAATGACAGTGAAGTATGGAACTGACACCAACCCCACCCCACCCTGCAGAGACTGACAAGCATTGAGGATTGCCTTTGGGTTGTTGGCCATAATGCTCATTCCATTTCACTTCACCCTACCCTGCAGACTCCAACATGTATCACGTTGTGCCTTGGGGTCATTGGGCCTTACACTCACCCCATTCTATAAGGAAATACATTGAAATAGGTGCAGAATAGGAGAATGGGGTGAACTTTGGAGCCAAAGAGTCCAAGGCACACCTTGATGCCTGCCACTAGTTGCAGGGTGGGGGTGCAATGACATGAACATTAGAGCTGACAATCCAAAGTCACATTCCTGATGCCTGTCAGTCTCTACGGGGTGGGACGTTATGGTTAGAAACCCTAACACCCTGGGCATTTGTTGGTATTTGCACTCCAAATTTTCAACATGGGCTTTTTGTGACCCCATCTCATGAAAGCATTTGGGACCTCCATTCATGAAAGTGGCACTGTAATTTTGTTAATCTTTCCCAAATGTTAATTTCCCACAGTGACCGCGCCATTCTGTGCCAGATGTGCGAAAACACATTTTGGACAGGATGTGAAAAATGACAGCTGTACCATTCATAAGGAGGTGTGAAGAAATGGCATTGTTACAAATCTGGAGTGAAAATATAAAACATTCTCAAAGTTACAAGTGAGCTTGGAAACTGCGCAATGCACGCTAATAACACAGTCATTTGTGGAATTTTTTTACCAAATTTTCAACATAGGTATTGTGGGACCCCCACTCATGAACAGTGGCATTATGATTTTGTTACTCTCTCCTGAATATTGATTTCCCACAGCGACTGTGCCATTCTGTGCCAGATGTGCGAAAACACATTTTGGGCAGGATGTGAAAAATGACTGCTGTACTGTTCATAAGGAGGCATGAAAAAATGGCAATGTTGAAAATCTGAAGTGAAAACATTAAAAATTCTCGAAGTTAAGAGCTTGCATGGAAACTGCGCAATGCAGGCTCGTAACAGTCATTTTTACGTTTGCTTGCGCGCATGCACAAGGAACGTTTTGGGAGAGTAGCACACTTTGGAGGTGTGCCTCTCCCTTTCAATCCAGTGCTTTGTTGAGCAGGCATGGTGGTCCTGCACCAATGGGTGCAGGAGCTCTGTATGACAGCAGTTTTCCTCTGCTTCAAAGCAAAGCAAAGCACCGCTGCCATACTGAGCACCATGCCACACCGTCCCCTCCCACATGCTCCCCCGCCACACCGCCTCAAAGCTTTGCGCCACACTGGGAGCCCACCCCAGTGGCAAACGTCTGTTTGCCAACGGAGGTGCCCAACTTCGGCCGGGCTCCACGGCCCCCTGCCATTCCTGCTGTCACGCTGGGAGCCCACCCCAACGCGTGGCAAACATTCACATTTTTGCCGATGGGGGTTCCCACCCCCATCGGCCTCAGCCCCCACAGCCATCCTTCTGCCACGCTGAGAGCCCACCCAGCATGGCAAACATCCCACGTAGTCTTTTTTTAAAACCTGTAAAATAAAAGCGGTATCATGGTGCATCTCCCAGCCCCCTCCCACAACCCGCACCCACCCACTGTGCACCCAGCCTCCACACACCCCTCACCCCATACTTACCTCCGGACTCCGGCGCGACGATCTTCAGTGGACTGGGAACAAGTCTTCACTCTTCAAAGGCGACCGAGAACTGAGGAAATGCCGGTAAGCTGTATAATGGCCAGATAGGGGGTTTCAACTTATCTAAGGCATTTTAATTTTGCACCAAATTTTTCAACATGGGTTTTGGGACCCTTCTCACGAATGATGTCACTGTCATGGCATTATTCGGCCTGAAGGGTGATTTCACAGTCACTGCACCTAAATCACCCTTTGGGCCTGAATAGCACCATGACAGTGACATCATTCATGAGAAGGGGTCCCAAAACCCCATGTTGAAAATTTTGCAAAATTCCAAAATGACTGTTTTACGAGCCGCATTTGCGCAGTTCCTACACACGCCAGAGTTTTAATTTTCAATATTTCTACTCCAGATTTTCAACATTGCCATTTTATCACACCTTCTTATGAGTAGTACAGCTGTCATTTTTCACATCTCACCCAAAACGTGTTTCCACCCATGTGGCGCACAATGGCGCAGTCGGTATGCGAAATCAATGTATGGGACACATTAAGAAAATCACAGTGACACTGTTCATGAGCAGAGGTCTTAAAATGGCTATGTTGAAAATTTGTTGAAAAAATTCCTAAAAATGACTCTTTTACGAGCGTGCGTTGCGCAGTTCCTACGCACACTCGTAAGTTTGCAAATTTCAATATTTTCACTCCAGATTTTCAACATTGCCATTTTACCACACCTCCTTATGAGCAGTGCAGCTGTCATTTTTCACATCCTGCCCAAAACGTGTTTCCACCCATGTAGTGCACAATGGCGCAGTCGGTGTGCGAAATCAATGTATGGGTCACAGTAAGAAAATCACAGTGACACTGTTCATTAGCAGAGGTTTTAAAATGGCAATGTTGAAAATTTGTTGAAAAAATTCCTGAAAATGACTGTTTTACGAGCGTGCATTGCACAGTTCCCACGCATGCTCGTAGGTTTGCGAATTTTCAATATTTCCACTCCAGATTTTCAACATTGCCATTTTACCACACCTCCTAATGAGCAGTATAGCTGTCATTTTTCACATCCTGCCCAAAATGTGTTTCCACCCATGTAGTTCACAATGGTGCAGTCGGTGTGCGAAATCAATGTATGGGACACATTAAGAAAATCACAGTGACATTGTTCATGAGCAGAGGTCTTAAAATGGCTATGTTGAAAATTTGTTGAAAAAATTCCTAAAAATGACTCTTTTATGAGCGTGCATTGCGCAGTTCCTACGCACGCTCGTAAGTTTGCGAATTTCCAATATTTTCACTCCAGATTTTCAACATTGCCATTTTACCACACCTCCTTATGAGCAGTACAGCTGTCATTTTTCACATCCTGCCCAAAACGTGTTTCTGCCCTAGTAGTGCACAATGGCGCAGTCGGTGTGCGAAAACAATGTATGGGACACAGTAAGAAAATCACAGTGACACTGTTCATTAGCAGAGGTTTTAAAATGGCTGTGTTGAAAATTTGGTGACAAAATTCATAGAAATGACTGTTTTACGAGTGTTCATTGCGCAGTTCCTATGCACGCTCATAAGTTTGCGAATTTTCAATATTTTCATTCCACATTTTCTACATTGCCATTTTACCACACCTCCTTATGAGCACTGCAGCTGTCATTTTTCACATCTTGCCCAAAACGTGTTTCCGCCTATGTAGCGCATAATGGCACAGTCGGTGTGTGAACTCAGTGTATGGGACACATTAAGAAAATCACAGTGTCACTGTTCATGAGCAGAGATCTTAAAATGGCTATGTTGAAAATTTGGTGAACTAATTCCTAAAATAACTGTTTCACAATCGTTGTGCACTTCCTATACCGCCTCGTAAGTTTCTTAATTTTCAATATTTTCACTCCAGATTTTCAACATTGCCATTTTACCACACCTCCTTGTGAGCAGTACAGCTGTCACTTTTCACATCCTGCCCAAAACGTGTTTCCGCCCATGTAGTGCACAATGGCGCAGTCGGTGTGCAAAATCAATGTATGGCACACAGTAAGACAATCACAGTGACACTGTTCATTAGCAGAGGTTTTAAAATGCCAATGCTGACAATTCGGTGAAAAAATTCCTAACAATGATTGTTTTACGAGCGTGCATTGCACAGTTCCCACACATGCTCCTAGCTTTGCGAATTTTCAATATTTCCACTCCAGATTTTCAACATTGCCATTTTACCACACTTCCTTATGAGCAGTACAGCTGTCATTTTTCACATCCTGCCCAAAATGAGTTTCCGACTATGTAGCGCACAATGGGGGTAACAAAAAGGTCATGCTGACAATTTATTGTGCAAATACCAGCAATCACACAGGGTATTAGGGTAAAGCACCATACATGCCAAACACCACTGCAAATACCTGCAAGCGAACGTTCGGCATTGACAAATGCTTGTTTGGAATTTTTTCACCAAATTTGCAACATAGGCTTTTTGGGAGCCCGCCTCATGAACAGTGACACTGCTGTTTCATTACTCAGTCCCAAAAGGCGATTCCATGCAGTAATCACAAAATCACCTTTTGAGACCAAATAACGAAATGACAGTGATTGAGTTCATGAGGTGGAGTCCCAAGAACCCCATGTTGAAAATTTGGAGCCAAAAGTCACAATAATGGCTGAGGTAGCCACCTAAATTTAAACCCCCCTCATTGATGCCATTATACAGCTTACTGTGGTTTTCTTTAGTTCGTGGTCAGCTTTTGAAGGGTTCAGATGTCCCTGCTCCACGAAGATCAATGCACTGGGCTCCGAAGGTAAATATGGGGTGGGGGGTGTGGGGAGGTGGGATGTGCAGAGGGTGAGTGCGGGTTGGGAGGGGGCTGTGACCACGAGGGACCATTTTCGGTGTTACAGGGAAAAAGGACATCTCAGAAAGGTTTGTTTTACAGGTTTGCTTTGGGCACACTGGGGTGGGCTCCCAGTGTGCCATCCATTTTTTTGGGGGGACAATAAAACAAGAGGGAACATTATGCCAATGGGGATTGGGCTCCCCCATTGGCAAATGAACTGGGGAGGGGGTATGCCAACAGGGGGGATTGGACACCCCTGATGTCGGCTTCCTAGGGACTGTGAGATGTGGATGGCGGCAGCCACTGCCATGTTTATTGAAATGTTTCAGTAGGTAAGGCACACCTTGCAATGATGGGGCGCTCCCTCATTGCGGCAATGAAATTTGTTCTAGTTTGCGGCATGCTTCTCAACTGATGAAATAGACAGTGTGCTTATTCATTGGTGCCACAGAGACCAGCCCAAAAAAGCAGTGGCGCCATTGGCCACAGCAGTGCCGCTTCTCCACAACCTACTACTCCAGCAAGCTGCCACAAAATGTTGCTTGCACTGTGTGCACAAGACAGCATAAAAACTGTGCCCGATTGTATAGAACAAATGATGGGTATGTGTGGCACACAAGGCTGTATACCCATCTCAAGGCTATACTGTAATTAGATAATAAGGCACTTGCCCTTTGGGCTCATGGCCTTCTCTTATGAGCCCCCATTGGTGGATATATTTTATTGTACACCACTCAAACCCATCATTTTTTCTCTATATAATACATAGACTGCAACTTTGTTCCATACAGAAGGCCATCACTTATTCTCCTGTATACGTCTAAGTAAGTATATACCTACATTAATAAAAACAAATTATATGCCTTCACTACTTAAAAACTATAAACCTACTATAATTAAAAATATACACCAACAGTACTCACTGTAAAACCCCATATAACTACTCTATTTCTAATTATCAAATCAGGTAATCTCATTACAGTCCCCCCCCCCATCACCACTTTTTAGTCCCCTCATTTCTCACCAAGCAGTCATGTCTCTTGAAGCTGCAGCCATCTCTCCTTGGATTATGGCCTCCCTGCTGCTAAAGCAGATGCTGAGCTTCTTCAAATGTTCCTTCCAACCAGATGTTATTCTTGAAAGCAAGGACACCTTTCCAGACTGTAATTTCATACCTCTCCTTACCCCAACCACACGCCACTCCTGACCGCCATACTGATCCAAACCTCCTGCCAAACATAGAGGCAAACCCAGAAATGATTATAAATATGATCTAACAAAAAAAATCAGCAACCATCCTAATATATTATAAGAAATAAAAGATAAGTAAGCCCTGAATGGAGAACTCTACCATCTCGGGGTGCTAATTAGCTCAATCTTAATCCCACTCACCCTTCAGGCTCGTGGCTTATTGAGCTAGTTAGCCCCTCTGAATGGTATATTTCCCTATACACCACACTTCCATAGCATTCACTGTATATTTACATGACAAGTTTCTAGTGTAAGCCAATGAGAACAGAAGAAAACTGTAATTTAATACACCACAAACTACTGCAACCACATTTTAGACACACCCACGGTAGGTTATGAACATTTCAGACATGCCTGCACTTGGTTATCCACAGTTTAGATATGCCCACAGTAGGTTTTCCACATTTCAGACATGCCCATAGTAGGTTATCTACTTGGTTGACAGAAAAAAAGGGAAAAAAAGGCACATTCCACTTTAACTTCCATAGAACTATTGAAATCCTGGGTTCAGAATTCCAAGTCGTATGATAATAACATTCAGTTGACCAGAGTGTACTTGGAATAATCAGTTTCTATTGTTGATTAAATGCCTTGGCCTCTACATTTAAACACTCACATTAGACGATTATTCCTTCATATACTTCGGCTAACAGAATGTTATGACATAAGCAAACCATCCATTGGAGTGTTTTTTTCTTAATAAAATGTTATTGATGAGTACAAACTATGCATAAAACACAACAACAATGAAGAATATAATTTCTGTTTAGGTTACAAAAACAAGTTAAACAGATACTGACTATTACAACTTGAAATATTAAACTGTGAATTTCTTTAAGTATTGTTGCTAACATCGTGTACTAAACTTCAAATAGTCTAATCAGAAAAATAAGGAAAAGATGCTAAATTTAATAACCAAGATAGATAAAAAAATTCCACTTGTCAAGACAAATTATTAGTGAAAGCTGTACATTAAATATGTCATTACTATTACAAATAAAGCAGAGATAAAAAAGAAATAAAATTTCTGTCTTACTGCTTATTTGCCGAATGATCTACTTAGTAACGGAAAGGTTATCCATGTTTTATATTAATACCTATTTGCTTCTATATAAATATGTCCCCAGCACTCCCAGTGTGTGCTGTGCCTGAACGTGTAAGTGCAAAAGGTCTTATCATACCTACTGGAGGTTACAAATATGTGTAAAGGTCCATCTGTGAGCATTGCTTGGTTCTAGCTAGCTCCCAAAAAGGTTTCAAATCTTGTGTTCCAACATCTTTTTGGACCCCCTGATTTGTATATATTTGCAATGAAATTATATGGCGTTACACATTTGAACAAATGGAACTGTTTGTTTAAAGGGAGGTTCTTTCAGGTTCTAAATTTTAAAATTGGACAGTTTTCAAGAAGTTCCTTTTTCCAGACAGGTTCTGTCCATCACTGCTTTCCACACATGGTCTCTCTGAACACTTGCTTTTTATGGCTGTGGGCTGAGTCTACAGCCATCTTGCTGTCTGTAGCAAGAAAAATGGAATACCGTGGAACACATTTTTGGAGTTTTCACTGTATCCTTCCATACCTACAAATCACTATGCCACTTGAAATAAAATACTCCCTTCTTTCTGTTTTGAATAATGGAGATAGAACTCCAAGCTACTTATTAGATGGCCATTAGGAAACTGAAACAGCTTGTTAAATATTGGTTGCCTATTAAACTGGAGATTTGTTTACCACCTTCAAAATGCAACAACTTGCACATTTAAATACTTAGCATTTAAACATTTTCTTGCTACTAGCTTCAATTGGGAAGGTATTGTATTTCAATAAAGATTCATACCTCATAAATGCCACCCTTTCCCAGCAACAAATCTATAAAGATGCACACTGTTTTTTAACCTCTTAAGACACTATCTGGTAAGCACTGTTTCAGACATATGCCAGATTTTCGTGAACTATCCAGGCTAAATATATAGCAATCAGCAGGCATTTTTTGCTATGCTTTTTGGGAAAAATATATATTAAGCTACAGCAAACACACACACGCACATACACACACGCACATGCACACGCACACACACACACACACACACACCATCCTCACGGCCACAACATTTCAAATAAATATTGCAATCTAATATATTATAAAACAATAAAGAAACTGTTTTGTTTATGTCAGTGAACACAGTGAAGTTCAGTTTACATTAGATTTCTTTTAAATATTTCAATCAATCATCAATCATACTTTATTTATAAAAAGTGCCTTTCTTATAACTGAGGCACTTGTACATAATAAAACAAATACAATAAATAATCCCAACAATAATCAATAAAATCTTACAGTTTAAAACTCTAGCAATTATAATACAACATTAAAAATCTGGATAAGCCAGTTCAAATAAATGGGTCTTTAGTGCAGTTTTGAACTCCTGGATGGTCAGGCAATCTTGCACCCGGTGAGGTAGAGAATTCCACAGGGTCAGGGACACAAAGCTAAAAGACCAGGCCTCCAATGTCTTTAAATGGACCCTGGGAATCTCTAGCAATCCCTCATCAGTGGGTCAGAGAGGGTGGAGGGGACGGTAAGGGCGAAGGAGATTTTGCAAGTAACTAGGTCCCTGGTCATGTAGGGCTTTATAGGTCAGCAAACCAACCTTGAAGGTGATCCTCCACTGCACTAGCAGCCAGTGCAGACTGCGGAGCACAGGCATTATATGACTAGTTCTAGATGTACCAGTTGACAGTCTGGTTTCCGCATTCTGCACTAGCTGAAGGCGGCAGACATCAACCCCTGGCAGCCCTAGGTAAAGGGCATTGCAGTAGTCAAGGCGAGATATAATGAAGGCCTGGACCAGCGTTGAAAGATCCTTGGGAGGAAACAAGTGTTTTACCAGGGTGATATTCCTCAGATGGTAAAAAGAGATCTTGATGACTGCAGACACCTGCAATTTTAGGGTGAAGCCATCATCAACAATAATGCCCTGGTTCTGCACCCGGTCTGAGTTAGTCAGCTCAGCACCCCCAAGACATAGTCCCGAGAGTGAATCTGCTGACAAACCCGTGTCCCAATGATCAGGGTCCACAACCAGCACCTCAGTTTTCGCCAGGTTCAACCGCAGCCAGCTCGCACTCATCCAGTCCTGGATCTCGGTGAGACAGTTGCTAAATACTGAGAGAAACATATCCCGACCAGGTGCAAAGGGCATGTACAGCTGAGTGTCATCTGCACAGCAGTGAAAACTCAGACCATACCACCTAATAATCTATCCTAATAGCAGCATATACACTACAAACAACATGGGTGACAAAATGGAACCCTGTGGCACCCCACAGGATAGGGGGAGAGGGGCCGAGGAATAAATTCCAGACACCGATCTCTGAGTCCTAGCCTCAAGGAAAGATTGAAACCATCTGAGGACTGTACCAGACAGTTCACAGATAAGCTACAGGCACTCCAACAGTACACAATGGTCTACAGTGTCAAATGCTGCAGAGAGATCAAGGAGGATCAAGATGGAATGGATCTTCACATCTCTCGCTATTAGAAGGCCATTTAGCACCCAGACAAGAGCTGTCTCTGTACTATGTCTCTTCCTAAATCCAGACTGGACAGAATCATAGACATTGTGACTGGTCAAATGATCATCCAAATGCAATGCCACCACCTTCTCAATAACCTTACCCACAAAGGGAAGGTTAGAGACAAGTCTGTAGTTCGCCAAGCAGTCCGGGTCAAGAGAGGGCTTTTTAAGGAGGGGCCAAACAACCACCTCCTTCAGGGGATCTGGGAACATTCCCCTCTCCAATGACCTCCAGACTATCTCAGCTAGGACAAGGCTGATCTCATCTACACATCCCACCAGGAGGCATGTGGGGCCTGGATCCAAACTACAACTGGTTGGTCGTAACGTCTGGATGATCATCACTATGTCAGTGATTGCGGGTCCGTTAAAGTCAGACCAGGTGAACTAGGGGCCCGACATCTCCTGCTGACCACTGCAACTTCCATTAGAGTGAGCTGGACAGATACCGGACCTGATTGTGGCAACCTTATCTGCAAGGAACTGAGCAACCTCATCACACCATTCTTGTGACAAAGCTCCCCCAGACTGGAGACAGACTGGATTACACAATCTGTCCACAGTCCGGAAGAGCTGGGCTGGTCGGTTCTGTGCAGCAGCAATCTCCCTGGACAGGAATTCTACCTTCTTATGGGTGATTGGTAGACCACATAATCCTATATTTTGTATTCTGGATAGAGCAGAGGAGATGCTACATATCATTGTCATAGGATCTTCATTTTACACATTTTTACACTATATTTACTCAAGATGCCCCAGATTAGATGCAATATATTGTTTTTAGTGGGGTCATATTTTTACGATTTTTATAATGTATTTATTCAGGGTAGCCTAGTCCAGATGTAAAATATTGTTTTCAGTGTGTTCTGAATTTATGCAATGCAGCATAATATTGTGTAGATGTAGAGCCCCACTGAAAATAAGATGCCATGTCTTCTGTGAACTATCCAGGCTAAATATATAGCAATCAGCAGGCATATTCCAGGAAAACACATTGTAAAAATTTGTAAAAGGAAGGCCACATTGAAACTGCCTCTCAGCAGATCCGCGTTGTGCCAATTCATTAGAAATAATGGGTAAAAGCATCCCAAAAGCTCTCCACAGCCGTATTGGCTCAGACCAGAACTTGTTGCTTCAGGAGTGGCAATAACTAAACCATATTAGCAGCTAGATGTCACTGATAGCCTATGAACTAGATAACCATCACTGCAGCACACCTAAGGGGCTTGGAAGCAAATCTCTGCTCAGTCTAGCAGGACATTATTTCTATTAGTAGGTATATAACCCTTGCTTTTCTACAGTGAGTTATTAAAAAGCAGTAAGGTACAGACTTTTGCCCATTGCCACCCACTAATGTAATGACCTCTTGGGAAGGAGCTATGGGTGTGAAACAATTTCAGACATTTCATGCTCCAGTTAATCATTCAGGGTGGTAACTACTAAACCTCCCAAAAATTCTAAATTGGTATGTAACACATCCCTTCAAATAAAACTAAAACTGTTTTCATCTCCCTTATTTCAGCCTGGAAGTGAGTAGGAATATTCTGTTTACATTAGCTGTCATTTAGTAAGCTGTTAATGACCACTGTTAGTGAGCCAATCAGATTTTACCAAGTTTGCTGTCCAACATTCCTTTTGGTTTGTAATTTACTCTGAAAGCATGGTATTGTCAGAAGAAGCATGATTACCTGAACAACTCATTATATGGTCTGGAATTTTTACTTCACACTTTCAGCCATTGAAGGGAAATATCTTAAAGTTCTTTCATGTCTAGGCATTCTGATGTTTGATAAAGTTCTTATTTTGCCTTAGTATATTTCTGACATATATAAAAGGTTAGAGTCAGAGTGCTTACTGTACATATCCCAACACAAAGGGCCCCATTTGGAGAGCCTATGTGCCTTGAACACACTTGGCTAATTTGGGGAGCCTACATTCCCTCTTAATACAAAATGCCAACTGCCCCATACTCAGAGCACAGACCTTCATTTAGCCATGGCAGCTGCTGTGTTGAATTCCATAGCATTCACCACATGCGTTCTCCAGGCATATCATTTAAGGGTGTGAGCCCAACACTGTTATGCACCAGACCCTTAGTGAATTGGGAGACGGGATGGAGAGCAAGTATTATCAGCCAGTGCTGGCCTTCTCTATCAGATTCCAAAGGCATGGACATAATATGTCATCTACCACAGCAGAAATAACTTCCACCAATTCCACGAGGATCCACAGTGGATCACAGAGCAGTGCTGTGCCAGCTCCTTAGCATACCTGGGGGCCGAGTCTGGACCTGGGGTGCACAGCCAAGGTGTTTTCACCAATGACGTGCTGCTGCCCTGATCCACACTATGAAGAGGTTAAGTCAGGTTAAATTTAGACATTAAATTGAAAGCTAGCTGTCTGGTGGCTTTAGGGGTCAACCAGCCAACCAAAAGCATGTGCCCTTATGGACTGGCTGTGGTCACAATGTTCCACAGACTTACAGAGCGGCCCAGTTACAGAAATGGGCTGTACATACACATTGGCATAGTAATTTAAGGCTGGAAAGTACTCTAGGTCAATCTTTTTCATCTCTCTCTTACCTCATAAGTAAGAACCCATAAGTATGCTTCACAAAGCAAAGAGTTAGGCATTCCTAAAGTAAAGCAATTATATGCAGGAAAACTCAGAAACATAGAAAGTTGTTGGCAGAAGGAGATTCCAGTTCCATCGTGTCCACCATTTTCTTACTTAAGCAGTACTGGGGGGTTATCTAGGCTGGATGCCCTTTTGAAGTTTGCCCCCCCCCCACTCTCCATTCCCTTCACTGACTTAGTCTTCACCCGCCCTTTATACCTGTCCAATGCTGTGTTAAAGTCTGTCACTGGCTTGGTTTATATCACCTCCTCTGGCAAACAGTTGCATCTATTTACCAAGTGGACCCCAAAAATAGCGCGGGTCAGCTATGGGTGGTGCAAAAAAGGGCAGCCAGACAAAGCTCCAGAGGAGACAAAATCTAGCACACTAAAAGCAAAATAGGGCACACAAATGCACTTTTTACAAGTAGGGGTTTATATACTAATAGAGCTGTCCTCGTCTGGCACTTCTACCAGCAGGTGGTCTTTGTCGAGGGTGATGAAGACTAGTTGCTGGTTGGAGTGGCAGGGCAAAGGCCCAGTCTTCCTACTGAGGAATAAACCCTGTTTATTGCAAAAAGTGCATTTGGTGTGCCTTATGTTTACTTTTCGTGTGCTAAATGTTGTTGTCTCTTCATGTATTTACCACCCTTTCTGTGAAGAAATACTACTTGTGTCCTTCTAAATTTACCCCCCCCCCCCATAGAAACATAGACTTTGACGGCAGATAAGGACAGCTTGGCCCACCTAGTCTGCCCATTTCCTTACCTTTTGGATAAGCTGCAGATCCTAGTTAACCAACAGCCTACTTCTTCCTACCCACCACCAGAATTGCCTTATGTCTGTCCCATGCATTCTTGAATTCCCCCACTGTTTTGACCCCACAACCTCCTCAGGAAGGCTGTTCCATGCATCCACCACCATCTCTGTGAAAAAAAACATCCTCATGTTGCCCCTGAGCTGTCTCCCCTATATCTTCAAACTGTGCCTCCTTGTTCTTGCACATCTCTTTTTCTGAAAGATGCTACCCTCTTGGACTTTGTTGATTCCCTTGAAGTATTTCAAAGTTTCTACCATGTCCCCCCTCTCCCTCCTTTCCTTGAGGGTATACATATTTTTTTATCACAGCATTATTTGTCACCACCTCCGTGGATCTGGCAGGGGCTATGACCCCTCTCCCCCTTGGAGGGGTACATCCTGCCGGGTCCCAGTATTTTTCCTCTGTTTTCTCCCCCATGCCTACACCCATGCAATGGGCACAGCAGCTGTCTCCACCTCCGTGGAGGCAGCCAAGCACCCTGGGCATGGGACAAACCCCTCTTTTTGTACTGATGAATGCATCACAAACCCCCCACCCTGAGGAAGGAGAGCAGTCCTCTGGATGCTCAATCCTTAACTCCCCAGCTGACCCCCTAATGACCCAAGTCCATTTATGAACCCAGGATGCTGGCTTGGCAGGAAGTGTGGCATCCAGTGTCCCAACCATCAGTGCCACTAGGCTGGCTAAGGGTATACATATTAAACTTCTTTAGTCTCTCTTCATATGGTTTCTGGTGCAGACCCTGCATCATTTTAGTTGCCCTCCTCTGGACTGCATCCATCCTGTCTATGTCCTTGCAGAGCTGGGGTCTCCAGAACTGCATGCAGTAGTCCAGATGGGGTCTCACCAACTGTCTGTATAGAGGGATGACAACTTCCTGGTTTCTACTGGTGATGCCTCTCCCTATGCATCCCAGTATTCTCCAGCCCTTCTTACTGCCTTCTCACATTGCCTGCCTACATTTAGGTCATCTGATATGACTACCGCCATGTCCCTTTCCATTTTTGTTGTTGTTAGTACCCCCCCACCCACTGTGTACTCTTCCACTGGGTTTTTGTTTCCCAGATAAATTACTTTGCACTTCTTTGCACTGAATCTAAGCTGCCATACTTTTGATCATTACTCCAACCTTGCCAAGTCCCTTCTCATCATCCCACCCAGTTTATACTCATGCCCTCTTGTTACTGATCGCTCACTATGCTTAACCAAGTCACGACAGTCTACCCTGTCGATCCCTATTCAAATATTTAGAGGTTTCTGTCATGTCCCCCTCTGCCTTCTGGCCTGCAAAGAGTAATTATTCAGGCTGACTAAGTGCTCCTCATTTGATTTCTCTTGCTGACCCTGTATCATCTTTGCATTATGCCTCTGGACAGATTCCAAACAGGTGTGGCTCCAGAACTGAACACAGTACTCACAGTGTAGCCTTGCCAGTGACCCATAGAGGGACAACAGTACTTCCTTTCTCCTACTGGAGAAGCCCTATACACCTAGCATCCTGTTTGTCTCTCTACATGCTCTAGTGCACCGAACATTGACTTGGGGCTATCACAAATCATGGCCCTGTTTCTTGCAAACATACACAAATTGCTGGCAGAGAAAGACCTTATGGTCTATCTAGTCTGCTTGAGTTTGCGGACCACTCAGTAACTACTAACCAGAGATGACACTGTTTCTTCAGTGGTTATACTGATTGTTTCACCCCCACTCAGTCAGAAACCCATCTTTAGGTTTTCCTTGCCTATGTGCACAACGTTGCACTTCTTTGCATTAAACATTAATTGCTATACCTTGGACCATCCCTTCAGACTTTTCTAGGTCCCTCTTCATGTCCAAGGAGTCTAACCTGCCAAAGAGTTTAGTGCCATCTGCAAAGAGACAATTTTTTTCCTTTTGACCCCTTCCTCTGTGTTGCACATCAACATATTTAACAGTACTGATCCCAATACCGACCCCTGTGGTACCCCACATGTGACCAGTCTGACCTCTGAAAGTTTTCCAAAGTTCCCCATTTACAGTCACCATTTGGGTCCTCCCTTCTAGCCAATTTGCTACTCATCTTGTTAGCTGTGCCCAATAGCTAGATCTCCCAGCTTTTTGAAAATCCATCTATGGGTTACAGAGTCAAAGAACTTACTGAAATCTAGGAACAGCACATTGACTGCCTGGCTGTTGTCCCCTGCTCTTGTTATAGAATCAAAGAGGTCAGTAATGTTGTTCTGGCATGATCTTCCCTTCACAAAGCTGTGCTGCCTCCTGTCTTGGATCCCATTAGCCCATTCACCTCCAGAAAGTCTGCCAGTTGCTCTTTAATAATAGTTTCCATGAGTTCTCCAACTATACTGGGCAAACTAAAAGGCTGATGTTCAAGGGCCTGATTTTTCTGCAGTTCTGCAGTTGGGTGCCACGGAACTTAATGTAAACTATGGCACAGTTTTCCACATCAAAGTAACAGGCTTATATTCAAGGGTCAAATTTTTCTGCAGTTCAGTAGTATTGCCATGGAACTTGATGTAAACCACGGTACAGTTTTCCACAGAAAACTAACAGGCTTATGTTCAAGTGCCTGATTTTTTCTGCAGTTTTGCAGTTGGGGGTATTGCCACAGAACTTAATGTAAACTGTGGTATAGTTTTCCACAGTTTACATTAACAGTGAAATAATTCTCTGTAGCTTACATAGAAGAGTCACTATAAACTGTGAAAAAACAAATCCACTGTTTACACTGACTCTTCAATGTAAACTGAGGAAAATTATTTCTTGGATCATATAAAGCCCAAAAAAACTCTTCCACGGTTTACATTAAATTGTACAGAATGCTTTTCTAAATTCTACAGAACTTAAAAAAAAATTGAAATGCGTCTATTCACTGTGTTGGATTTTGTATGTAATTGTTTTATATTGCTGTATTCTTATAAATTTGCATTGTATGCTTTTCTGTGCCATCTTGTGGCCCAGATCATGCCTGAAAATGGTCCTTTGGATCAGTGCACTCACAGTACCCAGTAACCAAATAAAAAACTAAATTCATGAAAAAGGGTTACTAAAGTGTGACATGAGGTTCCAGTTTTCAAATCCACAGATTAATTTTGTAATGCATTTCAAGATACTGTGATCTAACAGTGAAAAAGGGACTATGGTGTGAGCTAAACACCTTATAGACACCTGAGAAAATGAACCATCAAGGTGGTGCATGTAACAAAAGACACTGCACAACGTGGTGAGTGTAACAAAGGACACTGCACAATGTGGTGAGTGTAACAAATGACACTGCACAACGTGGTGAGTGTAACAAAGGGCACTGCACAATGTGGTGCATGTAACAAAGGACACTGCACAACATGGTGAGTGTAACTAAGGGCACTGCACAATGTGGTGAGTGTAACAAAGGGCACTGCACAACATGGTGCATGTAACAAAGGGCACGCACAAACATGGTGAGTGTAACAAAGGACCCTGCACAATGTGGTGAGTGTAACAAAGGGCACTGCACAACGTGGTGAGTGTAACAAAGGACACTGCACAATGTGGTGAGTGTAACAAAGGGCACTGCACAATGTGGTGCATGTAACAAAGGACACTGCACAACATGGTGAGTGTAACAAAGGACACTGCACAATGTGGTGAGTGTAACAAAGGACACTGCACAATGTGGTGCATGTAACAAAGGACACTGCACAATGTGGTGAGTGTAACAAAGGGCACTGCACAATGTGGTGCATGTAACAAAGGACACTGCACAACATGGTGAGTGTAACAAAGGGCACTGCACAATGTGGTGAGTGTAACAAAGGACACTGCACAATCTGGTGAGTGTAACAAAGGGCACTGCACAATGTGGTGCATGTAACAAAGGACACTTCACAACATGGTGAGTGTCACAAAGGATGCTGCACAACGTGGTGAGTGTAACAAAGGACACTGCACAATGTGGTGAGTGTAACAAAGGACACTGCACAATGTGGTGAGTGTAACAAAGGGCACTGCACAACATGGTGCATGTAACAAAGGACACTGCACACATGGTGAGTGTCACAAAGGACACTGCACAATGTGGTGAGTGTAACAAAGGACACTGCACAATGTGGTGAATGTAACAAAGGGCACTGCACAATGTAGTGAGTGTAACAAAGGATGCCATACACTTGTTAAAAGTAAAAAAAAACAACATTACTAATCATGGTCTAATGAATAACATAATACTGCAACATATTTTTTTTTAAATGAATATGTTTACATTGATTACAACATGGCAACTGGGATGTTTTGCAACTGTGCAGGTAACTAAAAAAATTAAAAAAGATTGCATCATACTATACTGTGACATATTTTAAACATGCAGGTGCAATACATTTATCATTGCCTCTAACTGTTTTCAGCACCCATGTAAAACAATAAGCAATGTGTTGTGTAAAGAACTCAGAATAGTGCCATCATTGTGAATGTAACAAGGACTCCACAGTGGTTTAATGCCAGCACCATTTCAGTTTGTCATATTTATTGTTTATTATCTGCAGTTCATCAAGTCCAATTTTTTATGCCCCCTGTCCTGACAAGCTTATTACCCATGAAATATAAGTTTTATATTATGTATTGTGGCATTGCCTTGTTACTGTGGCCATTGTAAAGCTGCCATTCCCAGGGTGGTGGAATAACATAAAGCCAAATAGTTGTTTTTCCCCGTTAACAAATTTGAGTTGTCCTTTGTGGAAGATATTGGGAGTAATAAATAGCATAAAACCTGTATACTTGTATGTGATCTAATTTTCTTGTGGGAAGCACAGAGGTTCACCAGGCAGACTATGGAGAAGTGGCTGCATCAAAGTGCTGGTTGGTAGCTGTGACATGTGATATGTGGGTAGCTAGAGTACCAATATGAATTCTTGGGGTCATTTCTTTGGCAGGAGAAGCAGGCATATTTATCACACCTGAATGAGGAACAGTTTTAGAGGAGGGAGGAGATGTCAGAGCAGAGGGTGCATGGGTTTGTGGCACGAGGTTGCTGGAATCCAGAACAGTAACATTAGTATGGGAGGGAGGAGATGACAGTTCAGAAGGAATATGGGTTTCTGGCATGTGATCACTGGAATCTAATGCAAGACCTGTGATATGGTAGGCAGGAGATGCCAGAGCAGAGGGCAGACCGTTGTGTGGAATAAGCTCACTGGTCTCAGCCACAGAAAGCAAAGATCCTGGATAATTCTTGTCTTCACGCATTCAATACTTCCTAATAGTTTTTGTTTTCACATGAGCCTTGTCCTGTTGGGCACAGTCTGCAGAAACAGCTGCATCCTCTGGGTGCCACAATGCCATCAGCCGCAGACCTCACACTTTGGATCCTTCATGTCCCAGCTATTGTTTTTACTTCTAGTACTGCATGCCTTTTTATGTTCTTCTCATCAAACCAGAAGAATGTTCTTCATAAATGGTTACACCCTTCAGTGGCAGGCCCACCTGTAAGGTTTTTTTGCAGTACTAGAAAAGTTGTACTGCACTAGCAATCACTGCCTGATGGGACTGTGCAGCTCGACTTGGAAGATATTTGATTATGGCACTCTATCTGAGGGCCCTTTCCTGAGTCTTGAACAACAAAAAGCTTGTTCAGTATGAAATCCATACTGTGTGGGTTTCACTGAAATTGCACAGAAGGTCTTCTTCTATTTCTTTTGGCTTCCAAAGCCATCCATAAGGTGAACCTCTCTCTCAATATTCAGCGAGCAGATGTTCCAGTGATGCAAACAGGAAAAATCAACAAAATGATGAGCAGCTTGGTGGATATGTGTAAGGCTGCTTGATATGAATACAAGTGACTTGATGGCAGTAGTTTTACTTTCATCACACCTGTAGTACAGTACTTGTCCACAGGGTGAACTGTGGCCTGTTCATTGTGCCAATAACAAGACTGAATTTTGTCCTGGTACTTGCACACATAATTCTCAGCAAAGTCCAAGACTATGAGGACCAAACCCTTGGACATTTTTATATCATCAAAAATGGCATGTTTGCCATAATGCAGTATGCAGGTATCACCCCATATCTTGACCTCCTCTTTTAGGATTTCTGCAAGTTGGAATTATGTGGTCTCTCTACTTACCAGCAATTTTCTTGTCTGTTTGGTTTCTGTGCCATTTAGGCTTTGAATAATATGAATGTGTGAGCAAAACTAAGGAGGAATTTAAAACGTGACTTGACAAGCTCATTCTTTCCAGCACAGATCTTAGCTGTTATTTGTATTAGATAAATGAGCAATTATGGGTATTCTTGCCTCCTAGCTCCTTACTGTACCTAGTATGAAACCTAGTGTGATGCTTTCCCAATGGTACTGTTTTGTTTCATTGTGTGTCTATGCGAAAGTTATCACCTGCTTCTCTGATTGTGTGTGCACTGCAGTCTTTGCACACCTTCTCTATATGCTGTGTTTTAACCCTTCCACACTTGGTCATAGTTAATCTAGCAGAGCAGGCAAACCAATTCTTCTACCCCCCCCCCACACACACAAATGTACAACCAATAAAGAAACATGAAGCTGAATATGGCCAAAAAACACACAGCAGCAACCCCCTCTAAACATTACTTTCTCATAAAAAACAATACATATTCACTCCTCCTAAGACTCAAAACTGTCTGAAACATAAATGAATAATGTATGTGATGAACCAACAAATACATGGCATGGTGTGTTGTCCTGGAAATTCTGGTTGCATTCAGCACACTGGTCACAAAATAATTTTAAAAAAAAAGATACTTAATTTACAAGTCTCTGAAATCTACAGTAAATGAATAAATGCTGAGTTAATGCTGATGCTCCTCATTGTGTATTCTTTGCTGCTGGAAAGCAGATATTGTAAAACTCTATGACAAATGTAACTGAGACGCCAAGCAGGGCCAAACAGTGCCTCAGGGCTAACAGGGCAGAGCCTATGAGGATTAACTACAGGCAGTGAACAGGGACTCATTGAAGACAAGAAGAGAGAGGGATGGTGTGATAGAGACCTTCAAGTTCCTGAAAGGAATAAACTATTTAGCAGAAATTAAAGGTTAAAAACAAGAGGAAATGAGTGAAATCTTATGTGAGAAAGTTTTACTTTAGCAAGACAGGTTTTGAGGCATAGAACAGCCTACCAACTGAGGTAGTGAACACAAAACACAATAAAGCATTTAAGCATGGCTTGGACAAAGTAATGGGCTTAATAATTGCTTAGGGGTTAACAGTGAAATAGGGAGCAGGGGATGAGGGCAAAAACCCTTCTAGACAAAAGGTCACTGGCTAGGATAGGGTAAACCAAGGCAGACTGGATGGAACAATGGTCTTCTTCTGTTGAGATTGTCTGTGTTTCTGAGCACACTTTGTGATGAGAGAACAAAGACACCATACTGCTTTGTGTCACAATTATATAAATACACAACATTACGCTCTTAATCCAACCCCCGCAACACACATTTTGTAATAATCTGAACACCCACACTGATTGTCATACATTCAACACATGTATACATTTTGGAGCCTGCAAAATAGTCTAATTTGGCAATTGAGTGTCCAGTTTAATGCTGACTTATCTCGTGATGAAGGTAACACTGAAGATTTGATCAGGACCTGAAGGCATTGCTTGCAGTTCTCTTGGGGCTAAATGAATGGTCACAGACTATGTTGATACTTCAGTTTTCATTTCAAAACAAGGGACAACCCCATCCAGCTGAAGCCCATGATTCATGAGTGCTGTTTATAGACAGACTCCACCAGCTGTGGTGAGTGAACATCTGGCTGTGGAGGATGCCAATGGAGGAAGAGGGCCAAGGGTTACATAGAAACATAGAATTTGACGGCAGATAAGGACCGCTTGGCCCACCTAGTCTGCCCATTTCCCAACCTGATGGATAAACTGCAGATTCTAGTTAATTAACAGCTTACTTCCTCCTACCCCCACTAGAATTGCCCTATGCCTGTCCCATGCATTCTTGAATTCTCACACTTTTCCTGACTCCACAACCTCCTCAGGAAGGCTGTTCCATGCATCCACAACCCTCTCTGTGAAAAAATAGTTCCTCACATTACCTCTGAGCTGTCCCCCCTCTATCTTCAAATTGTGCTCCTTTGTTCTTACACATCTCTTTTTCTGAAAGATGCTACCCTATTGGACTTTTTTGATTCCCTTGAGGTACTTGAAAGTTTCTATCATGTCACCTCTTTCCCTTCTTTCCTCAAGGGTATACATATTAAGCTCCTTTAGTCTCTCCTCGTATGGCTTCTCTTGCAAACCTGGCACCATTTTAGTTGCCCTTCTCTGGACATCCTCCACTCTGTCTATGTCCTTGCAGAGACGGGGTCTCCAGAACTGCACACAGTACTCCATATGGGGTCTCACTAACTGTCAAATGACATAGTTTACGTGAGCATATATTCAGGCAGGACTGCGACACACAAGATAATGAATACGTTTCATGCTATATTATAATAGCTCAGTGGCAGGAGCTAGGGTGGCCCATGAGGTGATGACTTGCTGGTGATTAAATTCAAAGACACTGTGGGAATGCTAGAAAAAGGAGGAGTAAGACATTAATTTTAATGATATTAATTCTGCCTCATAATGACAGGGGCAGGGTCCTCCAGCGTTGAAGGTCTTGCTGGATAACAGATAATAGGTCAGTAAAGTTAAGCTTTATCATCCTGGCCTCATTATATGAAAGGAAAATACCTAAGTATTTAAGGGAATGGGGCGACCACATCATACCCAGTGATGTAATGTCAGTTTTAAGAACTCAAGAGTTTGAAGGCAGAACCACAGTTCTCTATAAGTTTAATTTATAATTAGACAAGAAACCATAATTCTTAATGATAGCTAGGGCCACAGGAGTGCTGGACTTTGGATGAGATAAGTGTAACAAAATATCATCTGTGTAAGCAGATAACTTAAGGTTCCTCGATCCAAATATAGGTTGAACAAGAGTGGGGATAATGGACACTCCTGTCTCATGCCTGAAAAAAGAGGGAAAGAGGTTGAAAAAACTCCACTGCAACAAATTCTGGCACTAGGGAAGGAGTAAAAAACTTGAATCCAGGAAATAAATTGGGGGGAGGGGAACTAAATCTTGTGAGGGTCGCAAATAAAAATTGCCAATCAACTCTGTCAAATGCCTTCTCTATATCCAGGGACACCAACACTGACAGAATACTAGAGTCTCGGGACATGAAGATGTGTGCTAACTTGCATAAATGATCGGAAGACAAATAAGTGGGCTTAAAACCAACCTATAAGGCCTGACCAGACCTGACCAATCCAAGTCACCAATATTTTGGTCAGGATTTTTATATCATAATTAAGAAGGGAAATTGGCCTATAACTTGTCACCCATTCCAAGTCTTTGTCTGGCTTGGGAAGCAGCCCTATCACCTTAAGGAGAGAGTGATCTGTCAGACCGGAAGATAGCATGTGACTGTAGAGATGATGCAAACACAGCACCAGTTCCTTGGCAAAATTTTTATAAAAGTTAGGAGAAAACCCATCCTGTCCCAATGCCTTGTCGGAGGAGAGGGCCTGAATAGCTGAGAGAATTTCAGCTTCTGTTATGGGAGATACCAGAAAACTCTGCTGATCGTCCGAGAGTGCAGGAAGAGGGGTAACAGCAAGGTAATCTTTGACCTGTTGCAAAATAGGCGGGTTAAGCGTGGGACCATACAATTCATGGTAAAAATGCTCAAACTCAGCTGCGATCTCTTTGGGGACAGTCTTCATGGAGCCATCAATGGATGAATGAATAGCTGTAATCAATCTAGATGTTTCAGCCTTCTGGAGGTGGAGGACTAACAAGCGACTGGCCCTATCACCCTGATCAGCGTACCTAACGTGAGCTTTTAAAATAGCGTACATGGCCCTTTTACGTAAAAGATCCTCATATCTGTCCCTTAGGATGGTCAACTCTTGCCAAGTAGAGGCAGGGGAAGTATGGGAGAGCTGTTTTTTCCAAGGATCTAATACGGGAAAGCAGATCTACTGCCAACTGTTCCTGCCACTTTTTCCTAGACGAAGCCAAACGAATAAACTCCCCATGCAGGAAACATTTCAAGGCACTCCACTCTATAGCTGGTTTTCCAGTGGAACCCTCATTGAGAGATATGAAGTTAGCAACATGATCCTTGATATGAGTAACAATGTGATCATCCTTCAAGAGTTGATTGTTTAGTTTCCATAGCGTCTCCTTCGTGTGGCTGGGCAACAAGGTAATCTTACTTCAAATCAGTGAGTGGTCCAATATAACTCCGTGAACCATCCCAATGCCCAGCAGTCCTCCTATTAGAGAATGGCAGATAAGATGGTAATCTATCTGTGATGATGATCCATGCACCTTGGAGTAAAAAGTGTACTCTCGTTGCTAAGGATGCAGCACCTGCCACAGATCACAGAGCATGAGAGAGCCTACCATTTCCCTCAGGGAGTGCTGGACAGGGTACAAATCCACCTTAGGTCTATCAGTTTTGTCAAGGTCAGGAGAAAAGGGCAGATTCCAATCCCCACCCAAAATTATGGGGAGTGGAAGAAAGGGGACAAACAACTTTACCAGCTCTATAAAGAAGGAGGGAGTATTGGAATTGGGGCCACAGACACAGCCCAGCACCAATTCAGTGTGGTCCAGAATACCACAAAGAAAAATATACCTTCCATGAGGGTCACCCCTACACTGCGTGCACACGAAGGGTACCTTCTTAGAAATAAGGACTGCCACCCCTCTACTGTTCATGCTGTCACCCACAGGAAACACCTGTCCATTATACTGATGTCAAAATAAGGAACCCTCAGTGTCAAGAAGGTGTGTCCTGAAGAAATATAACATCACAGTGACAATGCTGCAGATGTTTCAGAATGCTATACCTCTTAGTTTTGGAGTGGGTGCCCTTCATATTCCAAGTTGCAAAAGTTAAAAAACTAGCCATTGCCAAGCAATTAATAGGTTACTATATAAGTAACTATAGATGACGGAAAGAATAAACATCCAATATGCTAAAACCAATGCTCTGCCAGTCCCACCCCAACCCCACAAATAACCCAATGACTACTAACCCAAAGAACAGTAACCTATATGTAGCCTCAACTACCCCAATCAACCTCAATAAGGGAGGAGAGGAATACCAGAACTCTCCACCCAACAAATAAAGGTCCACAGCAAAGAAACTAATTAATGACCATGGAGGACTCCCCACGTAAATCCTAAAAATGGGTCCTCCACCCCCCCCGAAAAAGAGGAAAAACAAAAAGCAACCAGCCCATGCTAAACCTAAACTGACAGTCTCTACATCCCCGCCTCTGCACCCCCGCCACCAACATGTTCCTAAGCGCAGTCGCTGGTTATAAAACCTAACATGAAGTAAACCTATAACTACTTATACCCTATTACCTCTGTATACACCAAAGGGTTACCAGACTCGTAGAAATGCCCAGTCCTTTAATTAAAGCAACCATTTAGGACACAAATGATCCATTCCTCAGAAAGAAGGGAGCCAGGACCTCAAAATAAAATTTAAATTGTCAGGCAATAATAGGGTATCCCATCCCTTACAAAATAAAACCAATCCAGTCCATTTAACTATGAGGAAGGCACCTCCCACCTGAGAGAGTGACCAATAGCCAGTAAAGATCCCCAGCCCAACAGACCAGCTAGGGAGCTACATGTGAGATAAGGGTACCAGGATGGACAGGGGAACACCCACAACCTACAATGCCCAAGTATTGCCTCATCCAAAACCAATAAGAGCCCCCTATAAAACACTGGCAACTAATAGTAAAGCAACACCATCCTGATAGTTAAGCTAAACTGCCCCCACCAAAGGCTGAAACTATCTCCAGAGTATAACAGAACCAGAAGTAAAACTCTCAGTGAAATGTCAAAGTTGAGTAATTTATTTATTTATTTGGATTTTGGTAACCGGGTAAACTCACTGAGACCAGAGATCTCTTTTTCAGGGGCGGCCCAGAGTTAGTTACAGAGAAAGACATATATAAGCGTTATTTACAGTAGTTACATCAGTTACACAAATATATGTTAGCAACAGTGTATAGGGGTAGAAATCAGGTTCGCATTCAGGCTCTTATTAGCAATTTATGACATCGAGTTACACACCAATTAGTAGAGAATTTAGATAACAACAGAAAAATTGACATCGTAGTTTTGGAGATACATCCAGGATGAAAGGAGGTTCAAAGCAGTAAAGGCTGTCACTGCCAGCATCACCACATACAGAGCCCACTGCAGGCAGACCCAAGACATCTTGGGAAACCGTCCACCACTTCTGTCTGGCCATTCACAAAATCATGATGGTACAACCTGTAAAAGAAAAAAAGGAAATGGCATTGAACCTCAAACCCACTCCAAGACAACACTGTAGGTGATGACAGGAACAGGTTGTTAGCTGGGAGAAGCATGAAGTATGCAAAGAAATATTTGCATGTAACCCCCTCCCCCCGGCCACCCACAGGGGTCTAGACCACAGCAGGATTAATATTCTGAGCCACCAATCCACTGTGGGAGAAGAAATAGCGGCCAGCTATCACAGAACCATTTTATGGGGTGCCCCAGAATGGGCAGAGGTCCATCATAAAAAAAATTAACATCAGCTACATAAAGGAACAGAAAAAAGACACAGTAACTTGATAAAAAGAACAGATAAAATCTGCACTGTAATTAGAACAGAAATTACCCAAAATTAAAACTGTCCAAAAATAACAGAAGTCCGGTGGCACAAGTTTTCTCCCGGCATGCGGCCTGGTTCAACACAAATTAGGGAAAAAAGAGTAGTAGAGCCAAGACCTTCCAAGGGAACAGCTTCCAAGAGTATCCAAACATAGTCCGAATAGTCTAGGCAAAACAGGGTGACTGGGAATCCAAACTAAGAAATAGATATCCTAAAGTTTGAATATTATCAAGGGATCAAAAGGAGTTCCTCGAAAGTTCAAACAAAGCTTACAGTTCGAAAAGAGATCCCTTTAAATGTGGAAAATGTCCAAAGTCCTCAGAGAGATGGTAGTAATTTCGAATGATCCCCAAAGTTCAAAGAAAATTGTTTTTGAATGCGAACATAACCCCGTGTTTGGAGGGGAGCACTGGAGAAATCAAACAATGTCAGAAGTTCAAAAGAAGCCTATCTTCCATGATGCAAAACAGAGCAAGTCCAAAAAGCCACACTGAACCTCAGGGATAAGTCCAGGGAAAGACAACAAGCAGGTCACCTCTCTTTAGCTCCAGACATCTAGGATAGCAATTAAAGTCCACGGGAAATAAGATCCTAAGCCCCTGAAACTTAACATGCAAGATCCTCCCACAGGGTAACATCAATGATCTTTAAAAAGCTCTGGCAATAAAAATTGCAGATCCATCCGAACTTGGTCCACAGACAAAAAAGCTTTCCAGGAACCCTGAATCAGCACATGCAACATGGCAGGGTAGGCCATCCGGAATTTAATGCCCACAGTAATTATCTTGTTGACCACTGGATGAAATGCAGTCCCCCATTGCCACACCGATCCGGGAAGGTCCTGCCGAATTCTCAGACGTAACCCTTCCCAGATGGCATCTTGGATGAAGTCATGATGTTTACGAAGCACATGCTGGCATTCCAAGAAATTGAATAAGTGGAGAATGAAAGGTCTGGGCAGGGAGCCTTGAGGCTGCACTGGGTACAAGGAGCGGTGGGCATGCTCTATGGTATAGCTAGCACCATAAGGCGAAGAGCTAGCGATTTTCTCCAGCATCTTCTGAGTGAAAAGAAGAGGGTAGGAGCCTTCAGCTTTTTCATGAAGCCCCATGATCACCAGATTATTCCTACAGCTCTGACCCTCTAAATCTTCCAATTTGGCCTCTAGCTGCGCATTTTGTTTGCACAAATCCGCCAACTCAGGGTCCAGTTTCTCTCTTCATTGCTCCACCAAAATTAAATGGACCTCATTATCTTTCACAGTCTTCTGTAGATCTTCCACTGATGTCCGGATTGCTTTCAACTCCTGAGTAAGCTCTTTAAGTTTGTTTTTAAAGGAAAGAAATTCAGCCAAGAATTGTTCCTCTGATAGAGGAGCTGGACCTGGAGTGAGAGTAGAAGGTTTCCCAGCACTAGAAGAGTACCCTTTGGAGCAGTTACTACCCTTATCCGGTGTCAGAAGTGGAGTCTGGAGTGGAGGAGCATTCCACATCTCTGCATCCATTCTTCCCACTGAAATTTACACAGCACACTGCCTACTGGTACCTCAACCAAGTTAACCACTTAAAAATAAATAAAATGGGCAAAATATCTGAAAAAGGACAGGTTTTATAATGTGAGGAAGTGGGAGCACTGCTAAGGAGCTGTTACCCAGTTCTTCCCATCACGTGACTCTGAGCGAATAACATGGTCAGTCTGATTAGTTGCTGCCAAGAAGTGGATATAATGGTGGAAATCAAAAAGCAGTGGTGCCAGTATCAATAGGTAGGACACGAAGGATCCCCTTTTTGAGGAATTATGGTTATTGTGCAGGTGAGGTATCCCAGGAGGGACGCAAGTTCATGTTTCCATTGTAAAAGATTATTCAAAGTGGACTGCACTAAAGCTTGGATCCTGAGAAGATATCAGGAGATAATGGCTTCCACATGGTTTAAATCATAAAGCTTGGATCCTGAGGAGATATCAGGAGATAATGACTTCCATATGGTTTAAATCCAATAAGATGTCTGAGGAATGATGCTGTGGAAGTGATCGAGAAGTAAGAGCTTCTATGTTGTCTGAATCCAATAGGATGCAAAGGAATGATCCTGTTGAGTTGCTTGGGAGGTAAAAGCTTCTAAATAGTACAAATCTAATAGGAAAGAGACGAATGTCCTGTAGAGATTATCAGGAGGTACTGATGCTTCATACTGACTGAGTACAAAGATGCCTAGCAGTTTGAGGGATGTCGCTGGACCAGGGTTCTATGTTCAGTGAGAAGAACTAATGATCCTTGGAGTGCCAGACAGGAGCAGTAGCACCAGCTGTGGAAGGAGTATGCAGTGGATCAACCAGGAAAGTAACTGAATGGATGATTGAGTGTTGGAAGGTGCCAACATGGAGAATTGCCCAAAAGAAAATACCGGGAGCAAACGGGTCAAAGTGCTTGGCAGCTGGAGTAGTGAAATGGAAAATGCTTCACAACATAAGAGAGGGCCATCCAAAATATGGTACAGAGATGCCATGGAGATGGATGAGTGAGAAGTAGCCCAATGGCAGTTGCAAAATCAGGCATCAAGAGCCAGGAGTCAGGGCCAAAGCATCCAAGGAGAGCAGTGGCATTGGGAAGATGTGCATAGGGTGCAGAATTGTCATCAGAGGGAAGCAAGGCCAGGAGACACAACAGGTTGGAAAGTTCCAAGGAGTGATACTGAGATAACCAATCCAATGAGGAGGAAAGGCAGGCGGTAAATAGGACGCAGAAGAAATCCATTCAAAATCAGAGTAAAACAGATGAACGACCACAGGCTACTTCACAGCACACTGAAAAGTAGGATGATGGAAGGCCCAGTAGTTAGACATTGAGATGCAAGAAGGGTCCATTAGAATCCAAGGGAGCTAGTGTAACAGATGGAATGCCGAAGCAAGGTGACATGGAGGAATTCAGAATGGATCCTGATGTGGTAGAAGCAGGAAGTGAGGAGGGATGCAGACAAAGACAAGTCCTGGATGAAATTTTGGAGATGCAGGAATGTCTGGAGTATCAGTGATGGAGGTGGTAGCAGCAGGAGCTGAAGGGCTGGGGACTGAAAGAGGCTGAGTTGGGAAGCAGCAACAAGCATCAATATACAGGATTGCAGGATGGAAACTGGAAGCCATGAAGTCCTGAAGTATGATGAACAGGGAAGATTCTGGGGACTGACAAGCTGGCAGGGTCCAAGATCCAGAATGTGATGAAGTGAAGGAGCGAGGACAAAGTACACAAATCCCATGAACGAACAAAAACCAATTAAAGGGGAGCCCAGTAAGGGAAGTGCAATAACGAGGCTAGAACAGTTCAATCTTCAACAGAGTAGAGTGAGTCCGAAGCCCATGGACTAGTTTGTGGAGCAGAGGAATAAGGTTTGGGAGACCATGCAGGACTTTCTTCGGAGAATGGAGATGAGGTAACTGTTGACATGGCCCAGTTAGAGAAGACTGAAGGCTGATGGGGTACGGGGTCCCATTCCCAAAGGAGATGGTGAACCTGAGTCTCGGACTGGAGGATCCACAGAACCTAGAATATTGTGGAAGATGAAATGGATGGTAACTGGAGAAAACTGGTAGAGAATGGAAATGGTAGAAAATGCAAATGGAGGAAACAGACTCCCATCCTCGGTAGACAGGGCAAGCCCATCTCCACTAGACATTTCGCAAGGTAGAGTTAGGGATAAAGACTGTCAGATTGCTAGTATAGAGTGTAGTTGGTTGAGGCTGTAGATGGGTGATCAGGCTCCCATTCCTGGTAGTCTGGGCCAGCTAACCTTCACTTGATACCTCACCAGGTAGAGTTAGGGACGAAGACTGTGGAAGAGCCGGGTATAGAAATTTTAATTGGAAGAGAATGGAATTGGAAGACATGGACTACCATCCCCGGCAGCCAGGGCAAGCCCACCTTCACTCGATACCCTGTAATGTAGAGTTAGGGATTGAAACTGTTGGATTGCTGGTAGGGATTAAAATTGGTAGAGAGTAATTGACGATTGATTACTGATAGAGATTGTAAGTGGTAAACAGTGTAGCTGGATGACACAGACTTCCATCCCCAGTAGACAGGCAAAGTCCACCTGCACTTTGGTCCCACTCAAGGTAAAGTTCCGGACGGAGGCTTGTCAGACTGATGGTAGAGGTTGTAACTGAATGAAACAGGCTTCCATCTTCAGTAGATTGGGTAAGCCGACCTACACTTCGATACCTCAGAAGGTAAAGGTAGGGATGGAGGCTGTCAGACTGTTGGTATGGGCTGAGCAAGGAAAGAACAACTGACGGCTGCTGTGAAAGTAATTAGGCAAAGCAGAGATAAGTAGCAGGAGGAAGAAGTAGGAATGGAAAGAGGACAGAAAATGGACAAAAGGGAGCAAAAATACTCTACTAGACAGAACACAAGTAAATGAATAGAGCACAACAAACAGAGGGCTAGGAGGACAAAAGTCAGGTGTGTAGTAAGAGAAGACAGCACAACACCAGAGATCTTGGGTGCTTGAGATGTAAACACAGGCAGAGAAAGCAATGGAGCAAATGCACTAGTGAAACAGCAGTGCAAATGAGTATCAATAAGTTAGCTTGAGCTGCACTATCTTCCCCAGAAGAGGTTTACAAGGTTCTAAATGGCACATAATCCTACCAAAGCCAGTCCGGATGGTCTCGACCCCAAGATGCTCCATATCTCTGCTCCGGCCATCGCAGACCCCTTTGCCCCTCTCCCTCTCTACCAGCTCTGTTCCCCTAGGTTGGAAACTGGTCAAAGTGCTCCTCCTACATAAGGGTGCGGATCCCACCTCACCCAGCAGTTATAGACTCATATCTCTCCTACCGGCCCTTGCCAAGCTCTGAGAGTCTCTTATCTACTTTAGGCTCCTGGAACATATAACTGCCACTAACGGTCTTTCTCCCTTTCTGTCCAGTTTTGGGAAGCAGCATTCCACTCTCTCCTCCATGCTCCGGGTCACTGACACTATCCAATCTGCTATGGACAAAGACCTTGTCACAGCAGCCATGTTTATTGACCTGGCTAAAGCCTTTAACTCTGTTTCTTCCTCCTTACCCAAAAACTTAATTCCTTTGGTATCGACCCCACAGCCACCAACTGATTCAGCTCATACCTTCATCAAAGGCAGCAGCAATCTGTGCTGGTAGGAACCACACTCTCTCCCCCTCCATCCTAGCTGGTGTCCCCCAAGGCTCCATACTGGGACCTGCTCTATTTTCCATTTTAATAATTGACCTCCCCTCTGTCTGCTCCCCCTCCAAAATCCATCTGTATGCGAATGACACCATATTAAAATTTTCCAGTCCTTCTGCCACCAATGTTACAGCCCCCCTTCAAAGCAACTTTGACAAAGTTCAAAAATAGTTCCACCAGAACCAGCTGAAACTCAATTCCAAAAATACGGTTTCCATGTTCTTTGGCTCAAGGCAGAAATGGTCCACAACTCAAAGCCCCCCTACTTTCACCACCCTTGACAGTTCACTCCGCCAATCTGTCAATTTGTTCAAATACCTTGGGGTCTGGCTGGATAGCAGCCTTGATTTCTCCGTCCACATAGACTATATTTGTTCCAAGCTCTGCCCTAAACTTTGTGCCCTTTACCGACACAAAAAATGTCTCCCAATGTCTACTCGCTGAGACTTAGGCCAACAAGACTATTCTTCCAATATTCGACTATGCTGATGTTGTCTCTACCTCTGCTCCTGCAACTACATTAGGTAGATTTGGCACCCTACTTAATTCTTTCTGCCATTTTACCACCCCCCCCACTCACCACTGTACCCTCTACTCCTCTCTCTCTCTCCCTCACTCCTCTAAATACCAGGTGCCAGATACACAGCCTCTCATTCATTGGCAAATTCTAGTTCAGGTCTCTCCCCTCCTACATCAACTCCTGTCTCTCCCTCCTACCTCAACTCCTGTCTCTCCCCAGTTAGTTCCTCCTTGTATTCCCTTCGCTCTAGGGATGCCCGAACTTTCTCCCTTCCACACCCTTGCTTGTGCTTGGGTTAGGCGTCTTTCTCTTACTGGCTCCCTCACCTCTGGAACCAACTCCCTTGGGACACCTGTCACACTGTTACTTTCTCCATCCTAAATCCCTTCTCTGTGCCATTCCCGCAGCTCCATGCACTTGCTTCCCCTCTCCTTCCTCTCCCTTTCTCCTTCCTCCCCTTTTCTCCTCCCAGCCCCCATCCCTAGCCCCACAGGCCCAGCTTCCCAGTCTGTCAAGTGTCCCCCCATCCCCCCAGATCTGACATCCTTCTCCGGTCCTACTACTATCACATTCTAGCCCTTATTTTGCCTGCCTTAGAGTTAATCCTCTTTACTCACTGTGCTCCGTACATATTCTGCATAGTCGTGCATCTATCATGTAAATAAAGTTGTAATCATGTAAATAATGTTGTAATTACAGTAAAATCATGTTGCTTGTTTATACTTGTATTGATTTTTCCTTCTGAATTTCATGTAACCAACTGTTTTTTATCTGTAATGCTCCACTAGTGTTTCTCTCCCCTGTATTTGTCTCTCCCCTGGGCCGTACCTGGAAACGAGTCTCGGCTCAGTGTGCCTTTTCCGGTTATCAACGTTTAAATAAATAAATAAATGAGTGGAGTAAGGCAATGGAAAGAAATTCAGGAGCACTGGTATGAATGAACTGGAGTAGTCAGAGCATGCGCAGTAATCAGAGTGCTAGTAGTGTAACTGGTTCATTCAAGGGACAGGGATTGCTAGTGGTAAACATAGAGCACACTTGTAGGCAGAGGTTTTCTGACTGAAACAGTGCTTACTGGGAGGAAGTAGGTTGGCATGATAGGATGGACGAGTCTTGCTTTGGACTGAATGTTTGATGGGTACAGCTGGAAGAGGAGTGCTACTGTAGCTCGCACAACCCAGAAGCGCTGGTGGTGATGGAGTAGTGGATCCAAGAGAAGGGAGAAAAGCCAATGACCAAAAAGGAGAAAAGCAAACAAACTGCATAAAAAGAGAAATGGAGTGGGCCAGCCTGGTGGCTCTGAGGGTTGAGGCACTGTACGCCACACCTCGTCCCATGCCGACAACCCAGGTTTGGGAACCAGCCTGGGCCACTGCGGGTTGGTAGGGGAGAGAGAGGAGTAAGCATCCAGAGGACTGCTTTCCTCTCTTGGGGAGGGAGGGATAGCTGTCCCACCTGCTGATCGCCCTCTAGTGACGGCTGGGGGGAGATATGGGTCGGGAAGCTCGAGACGACACACATCAGTGGGGAGGTGGGAGGGAGGGATAGCTGCCCCGCCTGCTGATTGCCCTCTAGTGATGGCTGGGAGGAGATATGAATTGGGAAGCTCAAGCCGACACACATGTCAGTGAGGAGGTGGGAGGGAGGAAACCAGGAAAATGGAGCTGGCAGGCTCCATGATGGCCCCGCCAGTGCCCATCCTGACACTCAGAATCTGGATTTGTGTTCCGGGGTTGGGGGAAGCCAGCACTCCTCACCCTGTCACGGGAGAGCAACCCATGGGGAATCACTGCGACAGTCCGGGCAGAAAAAGGTGGGGCCTGAGACCAAGTGCCTCCAAGGGAGGGACCAGAGCCGCCTGCCAGGCTCCTTGGAGGATAAATGCTTATGGGGAAAAAAAGAGAAATGGAGCAAGAAGACCAGGTAGGGGGAACTGCAGATTATCAGATGGATGGGGGTGCAGAAAATGAAACAGGAAAACAGGCACCACAGAAACATAAAATGGGCACTGAGAGCAAGAGCAGAGTGAGGGGGGGCATGAACAAACAAATGCAAGAAAGGGAATGTAGGAGACATTGGAGTAAAATGGGGAAGAAAGAGAAGGCAGGCAGGGGGAAGGGGAAACAGTAGCAAAAGTGAAGGAATGCCAAGAATGCTTAGCCACACAAGCCACGCAGGAGCCCAGAGCACAGAGAAATGCCAGGGTTACACAACGTGTTAAGCGAGAGTTACTGGGTGAGGCTGAACTTTATCTGGAGTGTGGGAGGAGCTATGTCCTCACATTGAATCTCAGGCTTCAGCCCTCCCCAAAAATATCATGTCCCTTTTGTCATTGCCTGAGCTATTCTCTCTTCAGTCTGCACATTCATGCTCCATATTTCTTTCCCTGCTTTCCTTTGCTTTCCCTGATAAACCTCCCCATCTGGCTCCCTCTGCACCTCCTTATGCCTTCTAGGTACAAACCGTTTAGCCTTTACCTTTTGTTCCACCTTTTTCTGGAACCACAGTGGTCTCTTTTTCCTCTTGCTTTTGCTCACTTGGTTGATGCAGATGTTTGTCGCCTTAACTATGCCCCATTTTAGCTTCACGCACTGTTCCTCAACCACCCAAGGTCATCCCCCTTCCTGCTCATCCCTCAGGCATTCATCCATCTTTATAAAATCTGCCTTTCTGAAGTCCAGGACCCTCACTCTTGTGTGGTTCGATTCTGCAGCCATTCTTAAATTGAATCACACTGTGCAATAATCACTAGTCATATAGATAGTAAGAGCAGGGAGGTGAAATTTGCCTTGCCTTTGCCTTGCCCTGCCTTACTTGGGGCAGAGCTCATTTTTTGTGCCCTTACTCTGTCCCACCCATCTTTGAAACCCTCCACATTGTTTGCATCCCTCACCTCAGCAGCCAGACGGTTCCATGGCTCCAACATTCTTTCAGTAAAGTAATACTTCCTCGCATCCCGCCTGAAGCTCTCTCCCCACAGTTTCCAGTCATGCCCTCATGTCACTGAGATAGTGCTCCTATTGAATAGCTCTGTGAGAGGCACTCTGTTCCTTTCAGGAACTTAAAAGTGTCAGTCATATCCCCCCTCTCTCTTCTGGCCTCCAGTGAGTACGTTTAGAGCCCTCAGCAACTACTCATAAGAGATCCCTTGGAGGCTCTATATCATCTTCGCTGCCTTTCTGTGCATGGCCTCAAGCCTGTCCTTGTCCTTTCTTAGGTGAGGGCTCCAGAGCTGGACACAGGTGTGGCCTCACTAGCGAACCTTAAAGGAGGAGGATCACCTCCCTGCTCTTACTATCTATACAACGTCCATCCCTATACACTCCAACATTTTGCTTGCTTTGCTGTAGGCTTCATTGCACAGGCACTGGCTTGATTGTTTTAGGGTGTCACAAATAATGACTCCCAGGTCCTGCTCTTCTGTAGCGGTACTAAGCTTAACCCTATTTAGCCAGTACTCTGTCCGAGGGTTACCTTTCCCAAGGTGCATTACCTTACACCTCTTTGCATTAAACTTCAGCTGACACACTTTTGACCATCTCTCCAGGCCAGTGGGGATCATGTTGCAGTTCCCTAACTCCCTCAATGCTATCCACCCTTTTTCAAAGCTTAGTGTCATCAGCAGAGGGCAATCTTACCCTGGATTCCTTTTCCAATGTCACTAATGAACATATTGAAAAGGACCGGGCCCAGGATCAATCCCTGTGGTATCCCACTTGTGACCTCCCCTTCTGTTACCCTAACCCCATTGACAATGACCCTCTGTTGTCTACCCTTAAGCCAATTTCTCACCCAGCTGACTATGTCCTTTGCCATACCATGGTCCTCCAACGTCTTCAGCAAGCACCTATGCGGCACTGAGTTGAATGCCTTAATGAAATCAAAATAGAGGAGAGGGTGGCTCCTGTCCAACTTCCTTGTCACCCAATCGATGAAGTCAATAAGGTTGGTCTGCCATGACCTCTCTGCCATGAACCTGGGCTGTTTGATGTCCTGGAGACCATTTTTTTCCAGGCAGTCTATGAGGTCTTTCTTGATTAGGGTCTCCATCAGCTTCCCCACAACAGATGTGAGGCTAACCGGCCTGTAGTTTCCTACCTCCTCCCTGTCCCCCCCTTACAGAATGGCACCACAATGGCCAATCTTTGGTTTCTGGGTACTACCCCTGTCTGCAGTGAGAAGTTGAACAGATGTGCTATGGAATCAGGCAGTTTTTCTGCTAACTCCCTTAGCATTCTTGGATGCATCCCATCTGGGGCTGGTGCCTTATCTAGCTTGAGGGCTGCCAGCACTTTCTGGACCCTGTCTTTGGTGAAAACTGGGGTTTCTATCCTTGGGATTCCCTTAGCCACTGCACTGATGCAGCCTTCAGGAAGGGGGCCAGCACCCTTCCTGGTAGGGGGCCAGCACCCTTCCTGGTGAAAACAGAACAGAAGTAGTTGTTAAGGACTGTGGCCTTCTGTCCATCATCCTTGATCACCTTACCGTAGTCTACCAACCTAACGACCCCCCCTCTCTTCTTTCTTTCCCCCCATGTAATGGAAGAAATGTTTTTCCCAGATTTGATCCCTTCAGCAATTCAGAGCTCCATGACTGCCTTTGCCTCCCTCACTGCTCTTTTTGCTTCCCTATTTTTGTTATGTGTTCCTCCCACTCCTCCTCGCCTGGCCCATTTTAAACCTATAGAATACTCCCCTTTTGGCACTGCCCACTTCCCTAACCTTCGCTAAGAACCATATGGGTCTCTTATACTTATTTCTTTTTACAACTGATTTCACACAGAGTTTTGTACCATCTAGGATGACCTCTTTTATAAACCCCCATGTCTTCTACGTCTGTTGTATCCCTAACTTTGGCCAGTTTGTTACTCACCAACAATCTCATCTTGTCAAAGTCTACACCTCTAAAGTTCAGAACCTCCATCTCTGAGTGTGTCCTTTCATCCCGTAGGGACAACTCAAACCAGATGGAATTATGGTCACTGTTACCTAGTGGTTCTCCTATTCTTACTGCTCCAACTGCTTCTGAGTTTGTGAGAACTACATCAAGAATGGATCCCTGCCTGGTAGGATCCTTTACCAGCTGGGTAAGCAGGCAGTCCTGGAGGGCTTCCAGCATAGCTTGACTTTTAGAACTTGTTTGCTACTGGAACACTCCAGTCTACATCTGGTAAGTTTAAAACTCTGACTACCACACCTCCTCTTTTCCTGTCACTCTTTTTATTTCCTTTTGTCCTTGTTCCTCCCCTCTCCCTGTTCTGGAGGTTCATATAGCACCCCCATGCAAATTTGTTTGCCCAATGTCACTGTGAGCTGCACCCACACCAACTCAGCTTCTTTTGTTTCACTCTTGATACTTCTACTTTCTACTACATCAGTACCTTCATGAATATAAAGGGCAACTCCACCCTTTGCCTCCGCTCCTGTCTCTTCTGAAAAGTGAGTATCCCAGTACTGTGAGGTCCCATTCATTGCTGTCACGGCCCAGGTTTCTGTGATGGCAACAAGGTCTACTTTAGAATCTGCCTATGCCTGCAATTCACTAATTTTGTTGCCCAAGCTATTGGTGTTGAGGCAGACCCCCTTGCAGGAACCAGCTGAATGTTTTTTTGTTGTTGTTGTGAGTTCAATGTTTTCCATTACTCCCACCTTATCTGTTGATGAGTAACAGCAGTACCAGGGATTGTACAGGCACACTGAATACCTTTAACAGGTATAACACTGTTGCCTGTTCGGCAAATATTCCAGTCCTTTCCAGTATTTCTTGTGTGGTTAGGTTAGTTCTGCAAAAGTTTCCTTGTGTTTCTTTGCCCTGTTTTAAGGATCTCAGGAGTGTTTATGATGCAGCAGCCTGAAGCCAGGACGTATGGTGACAGAGAGCCCCGCGGGGGATGATAATGCCAGAATACTTTTTGCAGTGAAAAAGGGAGCTGAGGGGAAGAAGGTGGAGAAGATGGTGAAGGTGTTGAAGGAAACGTCCCTGGAGGGAATTTTTTCACAGTTGTAGAGCTGTGGACTTGCTGTGTTGCAGTACTCTGATTGCGAGGAAAGCTGCAATGGGAGCGTATGGAGAAGAGGGGAGAGGTGTGGAACCCAAGTCCAAATCTAAAGCTGTGCTAAAACATTTAAACCCAGCAGGGAAGTTTGATTCAAATAATTGTAACAGCTGTATTTCTCAGGGGGTGGTTATTCATCAACTGCTTAACTGCTCGACTTGTTATAATTTTTCTTTTCTAATAGACATTTTGAATCTTGACTTTCAGCTTTAGCTTTGGTTTAGGATTTGAGCATTGAAACTTTGTGCAGTGCTTTTGACAACGCAGGACTGTTTAGTGGGTGAGGTGAGGGAAGGGTTTTTCACTTCTCTTAAGTGATCCAAATTTCCTAAGTTAAAGTGAAGGCATAAATAACAGTTAAAAGATTTGAAGAGTTGAAGATAAATTCGAACGCTCTTTGATCAGATCTAAAACTGTATTGATTAGTCCAGCTTGTTTTAATGAACCACGTGTCTAAGACAAGAGACATAAGATGCATGCGCTGGTGTCCTGGGTATTCGTTCTCCGGAGGTCACTCGGTAAAGTAGGAACAGAAGCTGCTTAATATTCATGTATTAGAAGCCATGGTCAGCTGGATCTTGTCTACTGATAACGGAGAGTTTAATGCATGAAAGTGTACGGATCCATTTGGTAAAGAAACCAGCTAAGCTGGTACAGCTTCAACCTGAGTTTTTCTGAGTCTCCCTGAGTTTTTCTTGTTCAGATGCCTGTAACTGCAACTTTTAACTTAACCAGAATGAGTAAGTAATAACTTTGGCTATTTAGCTATTTAATTAAACCATAATTCTGTTCCTCCAATGGCTTAAAGCTCAACACTCAAAGTCTAGAGTTTCAAGGTTTAAGGTTTAAAAGATAAAAAGCTAATTTTAATAGTTTAAAAATTATTTTAATTAGTAATCTGTTACTGTCTGATATAAATTTGTATTCATGTAACAATTTAAAACAAGTTTTCACTGTCTTTCTATCACTGCCACACTGATTATCCATTTTTTGTTGTGACCTGCACTGGTTCAGTTGGGCCATGGATAGAAGTACAGTACAAACACTCTGGGAAGCCATTGGAAAGAACAGTGGTTAAACAGCAGAAGCCAAATTGGAACCACTAGGCAGAGGAGAATGGCTGCTACGCTGCTGATGATATGCTGATGGATTGAACTGCAATAACCAACAGCAGAACACTTACAGTACATAGTGGTATTTCTGGTGTTTTTTACAGAGGTATCTTTGGCTTTTTTCCCCAGCTCTAGCCAGAACATTTATCAAGACTTTTTGCTAGTCAAGATTTATTTGTCTTCATTTATCTTCAGACTGAGCAGCCCTTGAATAAGAAGAAGCAACTTAAAACCATTAGAACTGGAGTTACACTTTACATGAACTTATTTGAGCTAAGCTATGCTTCAAACAGAAGGTTCAGTCTTATACATAATTATCTTGATGTCTTTTTTAAATTTTTTATCTTTTTTATTTTTTGTGTATTTGACAGTTTTTTTAAATAGAATCTAATTCCATTTTAAAGTCTGGTAATTATGTTGCTTGCACACATGTGTAAGAAACATGTTGCGGAAGCTTGCTGCAGGAGCAGGTTGTGGAGGTGTGACACTGTTGTGGCCAATGCCCCCACTGCCTTTTGAGGCTTGGCCCACTTTCCCCAATGGGGTGGCACACTGCTGTTGACACTAGCTCAGTCAATGTGCCACCACCTTGAAACATTTTAGCTGCACAATCAGGGGCCGTCTTATCACTGCAGTGTCAGCCATTCCGCTGCAATGATAGAGCGACCCGTTATTGCAGGGTGGTACCTTGCATGCCCCTGACCCATTTTGCAGATGGGAAGCCCAGTCCCCATTGGCTAATATCCCCACCCCCAAGTTTTTGCTGTACACCAAGGGGGTGCCCAACCCCCCTTGGCATCGTGCCCCCCCTTTCTTTGCCAATGGGGCACCCAATCCACCTCAGCTTCAGTCCCCCCTCCTCCGTTGAAGTTGCCGATGGGGGAGCCCACTCTCCATCGGCATAATGTCTCCCTCCCAAATGTTTTGTCTGCTGAGAGGGGGTGCCCAATCTCCCGCTGGCTACAGCCCCGCCAAAGCACTCAGGTGGCACGCTGGGAGCCCACCCCAGCATGCCAAATGGCCCTAAAAAAAAAAGTCCCGCAATGTTTTTTTCTTAACCCTGTAAACAAGAAAACAGTTCCTCATTGAGTCCGTGTGGCCCTGCCCCAACCCGCACCCACCTTCTGTGCACCCTGTCACCCCACACACACCCTCACCCCATACTTACCTCTGGAGCCCAGCGCAATGGTCTTCGGTGGACCAGGAACATGTCTGCACTCTTCAAAGCTGACCGCGAACTGAAGAAAAGCTGGTAAGCTGTATAATGGCATAAATACAGTTTCTCAACTTTGGTGCATATTGCAGGCATTTTTGGGAATTTTGGCACCAAATTTTCAGCATGGGGTTCTTGGGATGCCTCCTCATGAATTCAGTCACTGTCATTGCATTATTCAGTCCTGAAAGGTGATTTTGCGGTCACTGCATGGAATCACCTTTTGGGACTGAGTAACAAAATGACAGTGCCACTATTCATGAGGTGGGCTCTCAGGCCTATGTTGCAAATTTGGTAAAAAAAAATCTAAAAAATGACTGTTTTATGAGCGTGCATTGCCCAGTTTCCATGCACACTTGTAACTTTGTGAATGTGTAATATTTTCATGCCAGATTTTCAACACTGGCATTTTTTAACATCTTCTTATGAACAGTACAGCTCTCATTTTTCACATCCTGGCCAAAATGTGTTTTTACACTTCCAGCACAGAAGAGCGCAGTCACTGTGGGAAATCAGTGTTCGAGACAGACTAACAAAAATGACAGTGACACTGTTCATGAACAGAGGTCCTAAAATGCCTATGTTGAAAATTTGGTGACAAAAGTCCATAAAATGACTGTGTTACAAGTGTGTGTTGCACTGTTTCCATGCACACTTGTAACTTCACAAATTTGTAATATTTTCATGCCAGATTTTCAACACTGGGATTTTTTTAACGCCTCCTTATGAACAGTGCAGCTGTCATTTTTCACATCCGGGCCGAAAAATGTTTTTGCCCATTTTGGCACAGAATAGTGCAGCACTGTGGGAAATCAATGTTTGGGACAGATTAAGATCAAGGCCCCTAGAATTCTGCAGCCGCAGAATTTTGCACAGAACTTGCAATCTACCGCAGAACTTCTGCGGTGCCACAGAATTCACTCTTCTTGGTGATTTTTGATTAATATTTCTGTTTATCCATAGAATCTGGTTCCCTTCCCCTCTTTTTATATCCAAAACCCCCTATATGCTCAGAATGTGATGTTATCATTGCTATAACATACATTAGCTAACGAAATGGCTGCGTCCTGCAACAGAAATGAACAGTCACTCATCTACCACAGATCCCCACTGCCAGAGACAGTGGCACAGCACATCATGCATGGTGATATTTGCTCAACCTGCACTACAGCCTAATACAATTTTCAGTCTTACATTACTGCGTTAGGGCCAACTTAAACAAAACCTTGTCAATAGCACAGACTTGTTAAGTCCATACCTCACTTTGTACAAACCTATTTGTGCCTTTTAGGTAGAGATGCCATCTGAAATGAATAACTGGTAAAATGAATTTAACTGTCATTTTTAAGAAAAATAAAGTAATTATGCCCAGAAAAGGGGGATATAATAATGTGTAGACCTGCTGAAAGGCTAGACCTGTTAAATAAATTGCACTGTACGCATTTTTGCCAGGGTTATTGATTACATATTGTCATTGGTTGATAGAATCACCTAAAAGTTATGGAGAAATGTTGTGTGCAGGGACAGCTGTTGGGACAAAGGGTAGCATGCTGTGTTTCCGTGCCAGCAACTCAGGTTCAGAGATTAGCTCTGGGAGCTGGATGGGCAGCACAAGGATTGGTGGAACACATCACTGCTCAGAGCCTGGGAAGGTATGGTGCAGTGTTCTGTCACATGGTGGACACATTATGATGGTCCGGAGAGCTGTATCTCACAATTGGCTCACATGCATGTCATGGCCTGATAGTGTTAACGCAATGTGTCAGGGTAAGCAAGTTGACATGAAAAATTAGTTTTGCAATAACTCCTCTATTCCATTTCCAATGGGACCTGTATAAATGAGGATGCAAGTTCATGGAAATAAAAAAATATATATATATATACACACACACACACACACACACACACACATATACATAGGGGATATGGCATGGCCTGACTGAAGATATCATATTTATCTTCACGAGAGGCCAATGACATCATGATATCTCACGAGTGGCGAAGCCACGAGTGAGATATCATGATGTCATTGGCCTCGAGTGAAGATAAATATGATATTGTCAGTCAGGCCATGTCATGTTCTGTTTATATAATGTATGTTTTGGACTGCACTCAACAAAAGGTCCAGATGTCCACTTAATACAATCCCCTACATAGAGGTGATGGCTATTTCAACACAAAACTGCAGTATCTCTATCAACACAACAGATGCCAAATGTTGTTGAAAAACTATATATGTGGTTGATACTGCTACTTTAAAATTATTATTACATAGATACATAGACAGTGTCGGCAGATACGGGCCTATGGCCCACCCAGTCTGCCCATTTGAGCTTGTAAGTTCAGTTTGTTTTCCTAGAAGTCTGTTTCCCCTTACCCCTGACCTCTAGAATTCCTTTATGTCTATCCCATGCATTCTTAAATCCCGTGATTGTTTCAGCTCCCACCACTTCCTCTGGCAGGGTGTTCCACTTGTCCACCACCCGTTCTGTGAAGAAATTCTTTCTCATGTTTCCTCTGAATCGTCCTCCCTCCAACTTCATCCCATGCCCTCTAATCCTGGAACATCTTTTTCGCTTAAAAATAGTGTTTTCCTGCACTCTGTTTCTCCCTGTAAGATACTTGTATGTCTCTATCATATCCCCTCTCTCCCTCCTCTCCTCCAGGGAGTACATGTTCAGTTCCTTCAACCTGTCTTCATAGGACTTGTGATGCAATCCATGCACCATCTTTGTTGCCCTCCTCTGAACCTTCTCTACCCTGTCTATGTCCTTACGTAGGTATGGTCTCCAGAACTGTACACTGTACTCCAGGTGGGGCTCACTAGTGTCTTGTATAGCGGAATTATGACCTCCTTTTCCTGCTGGTGATGCCCTGCCTATACATCCCAGCATCCTATTTGCTTTACCTGATGCCTTGTCACACTGTTTCCTACCTTGAGGTCATCAGAGATGACAACCCCAAGATCCCTTTCCTGCTTGGTGCATGCTATATCCTCACCCCCAACTGATATATTGTGCCAGGGTTTTTGTGCCCATATGCATTATCTTGCACTTCTTTGCATTGAATTTCAACTACCAAACCTTTGACCATTCTTCAAGTTTCTGCAGATCCTTCTCATTCTGTCTACACCCTCTGGTGTGTCTACTCTGTTACAGAGCTTTGTGTCATCAGCGAACAGTGAAATTCTGCCTTCTAGATCCTGTGCAATGTCACTGATGAAGATGTTGAATAGGACCGGTCCCAGCACTGATCCCTGTGGTACCCCACTGGTCACTCTTCCCTCTGTGGAGTGACAGCCATTTACCACCACCTCTGTGTCCTGCCACCCAGCCAGTTACCTACCCACCACACTACTGTCCTGCCCACACCCATATTCCCCAGTTTGTGTAATAGTCTTCTATGTGGCACAGTGTCAAAGGCCTTGCTGAAGTCCAGATAGGCCATGTCCACTGCCCTCCCCTGATCCACCTCCCTAGTCACCCAGTCAAAAAATTCAATGAGATTGGTCTGACATGACCTCCCCCTGGTGAAACCATGCTGCCTTGGGTCCTGTAGTCCATTGACAACCTTGATTATTAAAACAATTGTTTGGTATTAAGTTTATGTAGTCATGGCTACCCCCAACAACTCTCCATATCCCCCTGCTCCAAAACAGCAGATTACATATATTATGAAAACAAACTCCGCTGCTGCCACTTTAAAATTATTTCGGCAATACATAGGCCTGATTGATCCTGCCTGCATTCCTTTAACACACTGCCGAAAAACAGCTTGTCTGGTTGATCTCTGCAATCTCTTTATCTCGAGCCTGCAATCAGACAGCGCAGCCAGCAAGTTATGCCCCGAATGGGCATGATCGGGAAGGGCTAGCAGACTCTGGGTGAGCATCAGGGCATATTTTTCATTGTGTTGTGTTTACAAATGCTTCCTTTTCGAATGCCGCTCGGTTTTGTGAAAGAAGCCGTCAATCAGTATTGAGGAAGAGCAGATGAAGTCAACACCGTGACAGAAACACGCGGTCTGCTGTATAGCAAACGCATGCTTGCGCTCTGTCTGTGTTGTGAAGCTGCTGTCTCACTCGATCTTCCCTCAATACTGTCGGCAGCTTCTTTTCACAAAATACAGGCAGCATTCAGAAAAGGAAGCATTTTGTAAGTTTTACAGCACAGGCTCCCTAATGAAAAATATCTTACAGTGCTTCACTTTTGAATCTGCCTAGCGCTCGGTCACACTGCATTTCAGGGCATAGCGCTCGGCCACGCTGCATTACAGTTACAGGTGGATAAAAGAAAGTTGCAGGATCGACCAGATAAAGTTTGTTTTTCAATAATTCATTTGTTAGAAGATGCAAACAGGATCACAGAGATGTTTGTGTTGTTGGGTGGGGCAAGCTCATAAAGGGACACAGCAAAGATAGCTGGATGATGGAAAGTGAAACACTTTCACTTTCATTATGATGACATATAGGAGTGTGAAGATATCAGTGATATCTTCACATGTGAAGATATCATTGATATCTCCATGACCTGGCAGAGATATTACTTTTTATCCTGCTATTTATCCCAAAACATACATTGTATAAACACACATATTCAGTATATCTGTCTCACCACACACACATGCACACACACATTTGTATGTATGTTACAGATTGCATATAAATATATAAGTGATACACAGTGGGAACCTCATGAGTGGTGTAGAAAGCACATACAAATATATAAGTGATAGACAGTGGAAACCTCATTAGTGGGATAGATAGCATGGATATAGGAATACCTTATTTATCACATAAGATCCCCTCTTCATATGTCATTTATGCAACAGGCTAGGACCTTAAGGGAGAGACATTTGTTTTGCTTTTTAGGCATAAAATTATTTTAATAAGTCTGTTATTTTTTGAACTTGTGTTGCTGTGCTTTCCACCATCCTGATTGCTATAACCACTGCCATGAAAGTGAAGTCAGGATGACAAGCTGACACTGTGATGTGGTAGTTTGTTAGTGCCACAGAACTTCCGCAGAAATTACAAACCACCGCTGCAGAAGTTCTGCGGCAAATGGTAGTCTTGCCGCAGAACTTGGTCCCACTGTGCCGCAGAAAACTAGGGGCCCGATTAAGATCAAGTGAGTGAGAGAGGGGGAGTGAATGAGCTCAACTGAGCTCTGTCAGAACTGCTGCAGATTTCTTTGTGAGCAGAAAAAGGTGCCAATGCAGGCAGAAGCCTAGTACAAAAGGGCAGCCCACAGTGCTGGGAGAAACAGAATAATTGAGTGAGAGAGAGGGAGTGAGCGAGCTCAATGGAGCTCTGTCAGGACTGCTACAGATTTCTTTGTCGGCAGAAAAAAGCACTAACGCAGGCAGGAGTCCAGTACAAAAGGGCAGCCTGCAGCGCTGAGAGAAATAGAAGGAGTGAGTGAGAGGGGGGAGTGAGCAAGCTCAACAAAGCTCTGTCAGGACAGCTGTGAACTTCTTTGTGGGCAGAAAAAGGTGCCAACACAGGCAGGAGCCCAGTACAAAAGTGCAGTCTGCAGCTCTGGGAGAAACAGAATGAGCGAGTGAGAAAGGGGGAGTGAGCAAGCTCAACGGAGCTCTGTCAGGACTGCTGCAGATTTCTTTGTGGGCAGAAAAAGGTGCCAACGCAGGCAGGAGCCCAGTACAAAAGTGCAGTCTGCAGCTCTGGGAGAAACAGAATGAGTGAGTGAGAAAGGGGGAGTGAGCAAGCTCAACGGAGCTCTGTCAGGACTGCTGCAGATTTCTTTGTGGGCAGAAAAAGGTGCTAATGCAAGCAGGAGCCCAGTACAAAAGGGCAGCCAGCATCATCAGGAGAAATAGAATGAGTGAGTGAGAGAGGGGAAGTGAGCAAGCTCAATGGAGCTCTGCCAGGACTTTACAGTTGCCCACCCTCCCACCCAGTGTCTCTGTAGTCCTATATTACAGCAGGATCTCTGGAGTGGAGACAAAGGAATTATTGGATAGTTTTAGGATTGCTGTACTAATACAGATTCAGTTGTTTATTTCTCTAGCTGAGCTAAGTACTGAGCTATACTGTTATGATTGCTGTAGTAATTCATGTTTATTTGTTCTGTTTATTTCTCTGAGCTGAGTAATACTTGTAGTGCAATATGATTTCTAACTGGGTTAAGTAAAACTATATGAGAGCAAAAAGTATGGTAGCTGAGGGGTGAAAAACGACAAGGAGCTTTTAGGATTGTTACAGTAATACAGTATCTAATAGATGAGATTAGAGACTGTATTAACCCGGTAGGCAAGGTGGCAGTAGGGGGACTAGTGTGGGGAAGGAACAGGAATTTGTGTAAATTGGGGCCTAACAGTTGTAGTAGGGTACAGAACCTGGGAGTAAGAGCCTGTAACATGAGATGGGGGCCAACCTGGGGCAGGTGCCACATGCCAATAGGGCAGGCATCTTTGGAAAGGTGGTGGGTTGTACATGGTGGGGGTCCACCATGATCCTGGACTGGGCTTGGAGGATGTTGGGGGTATATGGTCTGTAGATGACTGGCTAGTTTGAGGGAGGAACTGTGGAGGTTAGGGTGGAGTCTAAGTGGCAGGGCATATGAGCATGATAGACATCCTGGGGGGGAATAGGGGATGGCAAAGGAGGACGTAGGAAGAACAACTAAGGAGTGAAACCGACCCCAGTATCAGAGGCACTAACAGAAAAAACTGGAGAAGGGAGGGGGTGCCCAAGGTGAGTGGGTGAGTGGGTGGCCTCCTAATGGGGGAGGCAGAGACCACGAGGAGTTCCAAGGGAAAGAGTAGATGGCTGTGGGTAAGGAGGGACCGGTGGCACGGAAGGGAACAAGTAGGAGGGGGGAACCGATAGGGTAAGAGATGTAGGAGGAGTATCGACTAGAAATAGACTTGAACCTCTGCTATGGAAGAGAGAAGGGGGAGCAGGAACATACTGAAGGGGGAGGACAAGCGGGGCATGAGATGGATGACAACAGGCAGGGGAAGAGATAACGAGGATGAAAGGGTAGAAGGGGCTAGTAAGGAAGGAAGAGGTGGTTACTGGAGGAGAGAAGGCTACGGGAAGGGGGAAGGATGGGAGGGGCATCACTATTGGGGTAGAAGGGAATGGGGGCTCTAAATTAACAACAGTGGGGGTAGGACAGGGGTTGGAAATCAGCAGGGGAGGAGAAAAGGTTTACATGGGTAGCCCAGTAGGAAGTAATCAGGCTGGGAAGGGGTTCAAGGGGAATTGGAGGAATAAGGCAGAGAAAAGGGGTGAGGCAGAAGTAGGGATTACCGATACAGAAGTCACAGAGGGTGCAGCTTTTGGGGGTAGGAGGCAGGGAAGAACAAATACTGGGGTGGTGGAAGGGGCATTAAAAGGGAAAGGGGTAAGGGATGGGGGATACTCATCCTGGGGGATTCTATACTTAAATGGGTAAGATGAGGTGGAAAGGGGGAAAGGCACAGCCGTATTTGGGTTGAAGCTGTCCCCAGGTTGACTGCAGGAGGGGTAGGGCAGGCACTGCTCAAGCATGCAGTGAGGAGGAGGAAGAAACCTCATTTACTGTTGCATGTGGGTACTAACGACATGGCAGGGGACACTGTGGAAGTAGTGAGGGGAAGGTTCAAGTAGCTGGGCAGGCAGTGTGATGGAGTGGTGAAGTGGGTGGCATTCTTGGAGGTACTGCCGGTACCATGTGCAAGCATGGGGAGGAAAGGTAGGCTTGAGGAGTTCAATAAGTGGCTGAGGGATTGGTGCCACACCAAATATTATGGCTTAGTGACTAACTGGGGTAGGGTCTGGGGGGAATATTGACTTGTACATGGTGGACAGGGAGGGGAGTATTAAAGGAAGCATTATTGATGGCCCACTGGCTCTGAGGGTTAAGGCGCTGGATGCTATGCCTCACACCATGCTGGCAACCCAGGTTCGGACATGAGCCCAGGCCCCCAGGGGTCAGCAGGGGAGGGGTAGGATTGATTGTCCTGAGGACTTCTCTCATATCCTAGGGCAGGATCCAGGGACCCACCCCTCTGTAGCAGCCCTTGGTGACAACTGGGGGTGCTACTAGAGCGGTGTAGTAAAGGGAGCAGAGTGTGGCAGACATTGACACACTGTGCCTAAGCATCATTGCTCGCCCACAATCTGCAAAGGGGAGAAAAGTGGAAAATGGGCTATGGTTGGACAGCATGAGCTTCCAACCCTTGCTGACAGTTCTTAGGCATGATACTTTCAGTTCCAAATACCTAAACAGCACATATAAGCAAGCAACATTCGGCATTGACAAATACTTGTTTTTTTATGGTATAGTGTGCTAAATACTGTGTGAAATAAGTCTGTCTAAAAAATTGTATGCTCATCTGAAAATTTCATATTGAGGTGCATTAGAAAACTTTTTGTACTCCTGGAAAATGGGTGGCAACAAACAAGTCAAGAGTAAAAGTAAAAACATGGAAAAAACAATGAAGAAAGAAAATATAGTATCGTATTGTCTTCCACCAGTAGGTCACTGGAATCTTAGAAGAAGTAAGAAAACATATGGAAGAAAAATGCATGATACGGATTTTAAGCCTAATGTAACCTCTTTACCTGTTATTAAAGCAACAGGTTCAATTACTCCATTATTGGAGGAAATTAGAGAATTGGAAGAATTGTTGAGGTAAACAAAGGGCAGCCAGCTGAGACACAGACTAAAACTGGGGGTGGGGCTAATCAGAATAAAGAGAAGGAATGTAAAGGTGCCATAAAAAAAGTCAATCAAAGTTAAAAGGGCCCAATTCTAGAAGGGTGGAGCAAGTTGCCGCTGAACGCAACTTGCGCCATTTGCAACTGAGAAATTGACCCTGCGCCCTATTCTAGAAGGGCAGGGTCTTCACAACAAAGTCCTGCAACTTGCGACATGCGGCAATGTACGCTGCACAGCGGGCGTACCTAGCCAGCATGTCGCACCTGCTGCCGCAGGTCACAAGTACACCCCCTACTCATGTCCTGACCCCTGGATTGCCTGCCACAAATGTGACACGTCACCTGCCCTGGTAGTCCAGTGCCCCCCAACCATAAAACAATGACATATTCCTGATTCCCTGGTAGTCTAGTGTCCCCCTTGAACTGTACAATGAAAACATATAGAAATACCCCCAATTCTCTGGCAATCTAGTGCCCCCCCTGAACTGTACAGTGAACACATATAGAAATACCCCCAATTCCCTGGTAGTCTAGTTTCTCCCAAACTGTACAGTGGAAACTTAAAAAAATATCCCAGTTTCCCTAGTAGTCTAGTGTCCCCCCCGAACTGTACAGTGAGAACATAAAGAAATATCCACATTTCCCTCATAGTCTAGTGTTTCCCCTGAACTGTATATTAATAGAATGTAACATGATCCCGTTACCCTGGTAGTCTAGCGGTCACCCACCCAGCCATGCCAGCACACCCAGCACCCCCCCACCCATCTCCAGCCAGTGACTGGCACAGTCCACCTCTCGACTTTGTGCAGTAGCACTAATACTGCATTCAGTCGGTGGCTGGCCATGGAGGTGAGAGGTGGGCTGTGTCAGCCACCGGGTGGGGATGGGTGGGAGGTGCTGGGTGGACTGGCATGGCTGGGTGGCGGAGTTGGGGCCCACTAGACTACCAGGGTAACAGGATTGTTTTACATTCCATTAATGTATAGTTCGGGGTGGGACACTAGACTACCAGGGAAACAGGGATATTCCTTTATGTTCTCACTGTACAGTTCGGGGGCGCACTAGACTAGCAGGGAAATGGGGATATTTCTTTATGTTTTCACTGTACAGTTTGGGGGGGGACACTAGACTACCATGGAATCAGGGTTTTTTCTATATGTTTTCACTGTACAGTTTGGGGGGATACTAGACTGCCAGGGAATTGGGGGTATTTCTATATGTTTTCACTCTACAGTTCAGGGGAGGGACACTAGTCTACCACGGCTGGTGTATTGCCACATATGTGGTGGACAACTCGTGGTTTGGGGCACAGGTGGGGGGATGGCAGCACTGCCTTGCAGAGCTTCTGCTAATGGCTGTTTTTGGGGGGCTGGGAGTATGGGTAGCCCTGTGGGGCCCTGCTTGGGTGTGCTGGGCATGGAGGGAGGGAAACTGTGCACTGTCCGCTGGACAGCCAATGGGTCTATAGGACCCCCAGGGGCATCTGTAAGTTATACCAGCTAAATGCTGGTATAACTTACATTGCGGGATCTCCTCTGGGGGTTCTTGTAGAATCCTGATGTGGGCACTTTATGGCTGCCCTTCTAGAATGGGGCACAACTGCTGCCATAAAGCCCCTAGTGCCATGTCACAGGGGGTTTATGCGGTGTAACTGCTGTTTAGAGCAGGCGGCCTGCACCATGTCGCAGGCCACTATGTAGAATCATGCATGTTGCAACTGCTAGCATAAGTTGCTACATGCACCATTCTACTTGGCACAACTGCAGTTATGCCAGGTATAACCCTTCTAGAATCGGGCCGTTAGGCACCAGAGTATGTTCCAAAAGTCTCCAAACATTTGTTAGATCTAACTGCTAGTGAACTTTCAGTACAAGAGCATAATAATTTATTTTATTTATTTATTTAGCTTTTGTTGACCGGGTAAGTGCACTAGACAAATCCTGCCTATTTTCAGGCACAACCCGGGGGAGGGGGATACAGATGAATGCCAACTGACCTTGAAACCAGATTAAGCTGTTGGTGGTATTTATAGTGAATGAGGGAAATTTGGCCAGGACACCGGGGAAATTCCCCTGCTCTTTTCGATAAGTGCCATGGGATCTTTAACATCCACCTGAACTACCACCAATCCAGGCAGATGGGACCTCGGTTTAACATCTCATCCGAAAGACGGCACCTCAGAAGTGCAGCACCCCTCTCATGCTGCACAACAGTGTCAGTACTGGGATATTAACCCATGTGCCAGATGTGGGAACTGAACCCACAGCCCTCTGATCTCCCAGCCTCAGAGGCGAGTGTGCTACCTACTGAGCCACTGACACTGCTAATGCATATGCATAATGCAATGCATAATGCTAATGCTAATGCAATGCATAATGAATCAAAGAAGTCTGAGACAGGAAAAGATAGAACACAAATGGACTCTTACTTTAGAGAATTTGATGAATTTATCACCCCTTATGAACATAAGTGTAAACTAGATCCACCTGCTAATTATTCCCTGATATTTTACATGTTTTATCTTATGATGATTCCAGTCTAGAAGAAGACTCAATGGGAGGTACCAGTAATCGGAGACTAGTAGAGATTAACAACAATTTGAAGGTTATTAGAACAGAAGTACAAACAAGTAATCTGTAAAGGAGGGAAATGTTATCCTTTGTGTCTAAACTAGTAGAAAATAGTACATTTAATGATAGAGCTAAGTCTGAAGATCTGGCCGAAGGACGCCAAGACCTAATAGATCTAGAAAAATCCCAGGAGTCTGTTTCAAGTACTCAACCTTAGTTGAGTGCAAAGAGAAAAAAAAGGAAAAAAAAACTATACCAAAACATTTACCATCTATGGAAGAAACAACTAAGAAAACTGCACAAAAGGAAATATGAGAAATTGAAGAACTAGTTAAGAATTTAAATAAAAGGAAACAGTACTTGCCGTAGAGCAAAAAGTACAGTATGGCAAAACACAAGGACCATAAAATAACAGAGACAAATACTGGGAACCTCCATAGTATAGTGCATGACAGCAAACAGATCACTAGAAATGAAAAAAAAAAACGTGAAGACTCAAAGCAGTATAGAAGCAGCAAATCAAAAAAATGATCTCATGGATTTAGGTTATGATGAGTTAAAGGAATTAAATACAAAAAAATTGAAGGACATTTCCAGCAACTTTTCTGAAAGGGATATCAACGATCAAATCAGAAAACAGTTTTACAGTTAAACTGTCAGTGTATAATGTTATGAAGGCGGTTATGGGCAACAAGTTTGCTTGGTCTGGTATACTGTAGTGTCGTCTTATAGGTATCTATACAGTACTGAATTCTTGTAAAAAGAGAAGTGACATGTTCAGCAACAAATCTAGTCTATCAGGAATGGGAGTATCTCTGGATAGTGCAATTAGGATTCTAGACAGCAAAAATGAGCGCCTGAGGGAAGAGAAAAAAGGAAAAATTAAGGAAACAGGATAACGGAAAGCAACAGAGGATTACTGAATTTTTAAAACCAATAGAACAAATACATGAGTTGGATGGTGATGAGGAAGAGACAATTATTCTAGGAGAGAGAAAAAGAAAAGACCAGAGAACAAACAATACTGATATTCTCGAAGAATATCATAATCTGAATAAAACAGACATGTTTAATTCAGCATATGAATATACTGAAGGTTCCAAAGCAGAATGTAGTTTGGTATCTGATCAGTGATGGTTGAAGGAAAGCCCTGCCATGTTCTCAAGCCTTAAAATACTGAACTGTAATATAACAGGAGTAAAACTGAAACTGGCAGACAAAAATGGGTTAGTATGATCCTAGATTATGACATCATCAATTTATAAGAAACCTAAGACACAGAAAAGAATAAATAACGGTTTGTAGGCTATGAAACATGGCTTATTCCCCCATTAAGGAAAAATGATTTGGCAGGCCAAAGGGAGATCTAAGTATCTCCATTAGCTCAAAATTAAATGCAGTTTGTCTTTGGGTCAGTAACTCTAATATTCATTATATTCGTGTGTTTTTTAGAACAGAATTTCAGATATTTGGAATATTCAACATATACATCCCTCCTCAAGTTCTCCATAATATTTTTTATAGATGTACAGTAGTAGCCACAGACATGGTCAAATATTTCCAGATATTTTGTGAAATTTCTAAAGAGTTTCTCTTTATTGCCCCTACTGTGGAAATGGAGAAAGCAGGAGATTTCTCTAGAAATATCACATAAATTTCAGAAAATATCTGACTATGTCTTTGGCTGTGACTGTAGTAAAGGGGATAATGGCTGAAACTGAATTATTGAAATCATAAATTTCTGATCTGAAAGTTTTGCTGTATGATGACTTTAACTCTAGAGTTGAAGTGAAAATTGAAGTAAAAATGTATGATCTGAATATAGATGATGTAATGGATATCAGTATCACACACTACAAAGATAAAATATTCAATAATAAAGGAAAAAGTTTCCTACAATTTGCTGCTGAACAAGACTTGAGGATATTGAATGGATGATGTAAATGTGAAAGAAGTGGGGAAATTACATTCCCAGTTAAAACAGGGGGAAGTGTGTTAGATCTCTGTTTGATAGACATTTTTTCTTTCAGAAAAGTAAGCCATTTTGAGGTCTTAAAATATGGGATTGTGATCATTTCACCTTGGAATGTAAATTAGATATTGATATCCAAATTGCTCCTGTAAACAAGCTACCTTTATGAGATGCTGATAATAATGTGTACAGTATATGCAAAAAAAAAAATATAAAAAAATGGAATGAATATGTGGCTGAATAATTGGATACTGTCAGAATTAGATACCTCTCAAATGAAAATTCTCTTGGAACCATCAACAAATCTGAATGCTCTTTTGTCAATATAAGAATGCAAAGTTTTGATAGTTTAATGGAAAATATTGCCTATAGGTTGGAGGGCTGCAGTAGAAATCAAGGGTCCTGTAATAACAGGAAAAGCAGCTCTTGGTATGCTAAGGAGTGTTCTAATCTTGAAAATATCACAAATAAAATAGGCCACTGTTTAGTTAAATTCAATAATCTAACATTCCTATTGTCACTTAAATCTTTAAAAAAAGAATATATAAAATAATTAATTACAAAAAAAAAAAATTACAAAAAGAAGTTGTGGGCTGCAATGTGCAATCCAGACCAATGACTCACATACATTTTAGTCTTTGGTAGCTTATGGGACAGCTGAAAACAACAGGCAATATAATATAACAGCTGCCGTACCTGCCAATAAATGGATAGCTCACTTCAACAGTGTCTATAACACTATACATTTTAATGAGAATACTTCATTAGTCCATGACAAGAATAAATTGAACATGGGTATGATACCTGAATGGGCTCCTTTTACTCCAGGGGAAGTTACAGCAGCGATACTCGCCCAAAAACAAAATAAAACGGTGGACACTGATGCCTTACCAGCCAAAATATTTTGCAGCAACACTGAGTTTTGGGCTGAGTTATTGGCAAGCATATTCACATTAATTAATTACAGTCTTTTTATTTTTTATTTATTTTTTATTTATTGGAAACAATCGGAATTACAAACCTTTGAGTCACAGACTCTTTTGCAAAGGCTCCACGTCGGTTACAAAGGGTGGAGGGAAGACAGATACAGTAGAGAACATACTTGAAACAGATAGAATATACATAACAAAATCACAGGAGTATTCCAGGCAAAACTTAATGACTGATAAGGAAGTTAGGCTGCAATCTTGGGTTACCCAGGCAGGAATTGGTGAGTTACGTGGGGCCTTGTGAGACCCTGAGTCAAGAGTAGGGGAGGGAAGGCGTTCATCTGGGTGAGCAGAGTTAGCCAGTTCACATATGGCTCTTTCAAGGAGGTGAGCTTTGAGGTCTGTTTTAAATTGAGAGATGCTGTGGGTCTGTGCAAGTGAGTGAGGTAACGATTGAGCCAGAGAGGCTCTGCATCGGAAGGATCTTTGCCCTAGAGAGGTTCTACATTGAGGTACAAGGAAAGGGAGCTATGGAGAGTCTCGATAGCATCCGTGAGGTGCAGAACTGATTAAGGGAAAAGTCCACGGGGCTAGGTGAAGGTGTATTTTTTGCGAGGATGCAGGTGTGGAACTGTAATCGATGTTGGAAGTTTAGCCAGCCAGATAAAGCATAAAGATCACAGGTGTGGGTTAGCCTCTCACAACCAGTGACTAGGCGGCAGGCTTTGTTCAGGACAATGTTTATCCTATTCAGGGAGGTGGGTTCAGCTGAGCCGTATATAGTGATCCCATAGTCCACCAGGGAGAGGATGGAGGAGGTGACTGCGAGCTGCATAGCCTTGGGGGTCTTAGGGTCCTGTTGACAGGAACAGTGGAATAATTATGCCACTTTTTAAAAAGGCACAGAAGAATGATCCCCAGTGTTACAGGCCAATTACTCTTCCATTGTTCAGAATGTTTACTCTCAAATAATTCTGTCGAGACTAGAAAAATGGGTGAATGACAATAAACTAATTTCCTGTTTTCAATGTGGATTTAGGAGGATTTATAGTACAATGAATTTGGTGTTTACACCTAACTATATTTTGGATTCCTATGTTACCACAAAAAAAAAAATAGAAAAATACATGCCCGTTTTATAGACATTAAAGCAGTATTTGACTCTATTAATAGAAACATTTTATGGGAAATTCTAGAAAACAAGGGTATAGAGCCACATTCACTTGCAATTCTACATATGTTGCATATTAATACTGAGGCTAGAGTAAAGCTTTCTAGAGATGAAGTCCTTTCTGATCCAATACCCATCTCATGTGGTATAAAACAGGGGTGTGTACTAGCACCATTACTGTTCAATATGAATATTGAAACTCTAATTCACAAAATAGTAATTATAGATACATTTCATCCAATAATATATGGAACCAAGGTTCAATTTTAATGTATACTGATGATGCTATAATAATATCACAAACACCCCTGGCCCTCAGATAAGGAATTGCTGTCATAATACAACAGTTAAAACAATCAGAGTTAGAAATAAATGTTAATAAATCTAAAATAATGGCATTCAGTAAACAAAATATTAAGATACATAAATGGACAGTGCAGAGATCATAAATAGAAATGGTAAAATAACACACATATCTAGGCGTACTCTGATACAAAATGAACATGGAAACAGCAATTAAATAATTCACGCATATCAGCTCAGCAAGCTATATCAGCAGTTTTTAGATTTGGAAATAAGTTTGCAAATAATTCATATAAAGTTCTATATACAGCTTTTAATTCTAAAATAAATGGACAGTTACCTTGGAGACTGGAAAGGGCACTACAATCCGCACAGGGGTTGTGTACAGACCCCCATGTCAGGGGGAAGGAATGGACAAGGATATGATAGAAGGCATTCTTAGAATGGCAGAGAAAGGGGAGATACTGTTGATGGGAGACCTGAATATGCCAGATGTTAACGGGAGCACATTTGCTGCAGCCACATCCAAGAGCAGGGCCATTCTTGATGCCCTACAGGTGGCAGGTATTAGACAGCTAGTTTCGAACCCACTCGTGAGGGAGCAATCTTAGACCTCGTGCTCTCAAATGGGGGCAGTGAGAGGATCTGAGATCTAGAAGTGGGTTGCCATCTGGGGACAAGTGACCATCAAACAGTGTGGTTCATGTTAAACTCAACTACAGAGTCAAGCCATACAAAAGTGAGGGTACTCTGGACTTTAGGAGGCTGACTTTGGCAAGAGATGGGAGAGTGCCTCAGAAAGCACTAGCAAACAGGCTAGAAGGAGTGTGGAGCAACAATGGGAATTATCAAAACTGCCATCATAGAGGAACAAGCCTTTGTGTGAAGCAAATAAACAAATCAAAATGAAATAAAAAGCCACTATGGTTCTCAAAAGAGGTGGCTGTGAAAGTCAGGAAGAAAAGATAGCATTCGGAAGTATAAGAAACACAGAAGGAGCAGGACAGAGAGCTGTACCAGTTAAGGCAGAAGGAAGCAGGGAGGAAGTCAGAATAGCAAGGTCCAAACTGAGGAAAAGATAGCCAACTCAGTTAAGAGGATAAAACCTTTTATAGGTACATCAGCGGCGTAGAAAGACAAAGAGAGGATAGTGAGGCTAAATAGAATGAACGGTGGGTGGGCAGAGGGACAGTGAAAAGCAGGAATACTGAACGAATATGTCTGCTCAATATTCACAAAGAGGAGGGAAAGTGCCCAATCCAATTAACAGAAGCACTCTTGATAGGGGGTCAATCCCAGTCCTTTTACAGAAGAAAGAGTTCTCAAAGAACTCCTAAAACTGAAGGTGGACAAAGCAATGGGTCCTGATGGAATTCACCCCAGAATTCTAAAAGAATTAAGGGAGGAACTAGTGAAACCACTGGCTACTCTTTTTTATAAATCATGGGAGGATGATATGGTACCCGAGGACTGGAGGAAGGCGGATGTGATTCCTCTTCACAAAAGTGGGTCCAAGACAGAGGCAGGAAACTACAGACCTGTCAGTCTTACCTCTGTGGTAGGAAAAGTGATGGAGTCACTTCTGGGGAAAGAATAGTAGAGTACCTAGAGGCCAATGGAGCACAGGACCCAAGGCAGCATGGGTTCACAGCAGGAAGGTCATGTCAGATGAATCTAATAGATTTCTTTGGGTGACCAAAGTAGTAGACCAGGGAGGGGCTGTGGACATGGCCTACCTAGACATTAGCAAGGTATTTGACACAGTCCCACACAAAAGATTAATAGTCAAATTAACCAGCCTGGGAGTGGGACCCAGGGTGATAGCCTGGGTAAAACATTGGCTGGGCAACAGAACACAGAAGGTAATTGTACATGGAGTCCATTCTGAAGAAAGGGGGGTTACTAGTGGGGTACCGCAGGGTTCAGTATTGGGTCCAGTCCTTTTAATGTCCTCATCAGTGACATTGCAGAGGACTGGAAGGAAAGTATGCCTTTTGCAGGTGACACAAAGATCTGCAACAGGGTTGATACACAAGGAGGTGTGGAAAGGATGAAAAGGACTTGGCAAGGTTGGAGGAATGGTCAGATGTATGGCAGCTAGGATTCAATGCAAAGAAGTGCAAAATAATGCACCTGGGAAACAAGAACCCAGGGGAAGAATACACAATGGGTGGGGAGGTAGTAACAATAACAAAAAGGAAAGGGATCTGGGGGTAATCATATCAGATGACCTTAAGGTTAGCAAGCAATGTGAGAAGGCAGTAGGGAGGGCTGGGGGTATACTGGGATGTATAGGGAGAGGCATCATCAGCAGAAAGCAGGAAGTTGTTATCCCTCTGTACAGACAGTTGGTGAGACCCCATCTGGAGTACTGTGTCCAGTTCTGGAGACCCCATCTCTGCAAGGACATAGGACAGAGGCAGTCCAGAGGAGGGCAACTAAAATGGTGCAGGGGTTGCAAGAGAAGCTGCATGAGGAGAGACTAAAGGAGCTTAATTTGTATAGCCTTGAGGAAAGAAGGGAGAGGGGGGACATGATAGAAATGTTTAAGTACCTCAGTGGAATCAACAAAGCCCAAGAGGGTAGCATCTTTCAGAAAAAGAGACTTGCAAGAACAAGGGGACACAATTTAAAGATAGAAGGAGGGCAGTTCAGGGGCAATGTGAGGAAGTATTATTTCACAGAGAGGGTACTGGATGCATGGATCAGCCATCCTGAGGAGGTTGTGGGGTCTAAAACTGTGGGAGAATTCAAGAATGCATGGGACAGACATAAGGCAATTATTGTGGGGGGTAGGAAGAAATAGGCTGCTGGTTAACTAGGATCTGTGGCCTATCTGTAGGTAGGGAAATGGGCAGACTAGATGGGCCTAGCGGTCCTTATCTGCTGTCAAAGTCTATGTTTCTATGTTATTATATGGCAATGAAATATGGAGATTAAGGATACATGCCACCTACTTGGAACCAGTCCAAACCTTTTCCTTAAGATCTATTTTAGGGACCCCAAAGGCTACACCTACATTCTTTTTAAGACTAGAAACAGGCACACTAGCTATAGAAGCAAAGGTTTTAAAAGGCACCATACGATTATGGAAAATAATTGTATTGATGGAAAATGATAGACTTTCTAAAATCTGCTGAAATGATATGATGCGTAAGGCTATTCAGAATAATAACTGTTGTACAAACAGGTTTGAATAAATAAATAACAAAATGAGACAATTTGGTATGTGCAATATGAGGCTAGAATTAGTATGTACAAATGCCTCTGCATTTGCATCTGAATGCCTTTAAAGGATATCAGATAAATTTATTCAAAAAGATGTTGATAGAATTCATCAAACTGACAGTAATGGCATATATAGTAAAATGAAGGAGCATGGAGAAATTGAACAATATTTATTATATTGTTTTTTGTTTTTTTATAATCTCTTTTTTACGCCCCCTTCTCACCCCAGTGCTTCCTCTCCTTCAGAAGTCTCCAATGGCCTTGGTGCATCCCTGCTCATCTGTCGGCATCGGGTGCAGTCATCCCCCCACGCTGCATTGGTTTTGACCCCCAGGCGGGTACGATGCAGGGCTCCCCCTTCCACCACCCCGAGCATCTGTGAATTCATCGGGGATCTGTTTCCCATGCCAGCAGGGGCCAATATTTATTATATTGTGAGAATAAATCCCACAAGATGGCACTTAGTACTGTAAGACCTAGCAGTTAATGGGGATATTTTTCACTCATTTCCAACACTGGATTCATAAGAAGGTGGTGAAAGAATGCCTGTGCAATTAAGAGCCCTTGATAACATTACAATATTTAATTTTGCACTATGATGCCCTGCAAAATGAAAGTAATTCCTGGGTAAAACCATTATTTGATGGAAAATCTTTGAAAAATGATAGAGAACAATTTGTTTACGTAATGAAATTGCCAGACAATAAAGTGATCCTTGGAATAGCAAAGTTCTTTAGTATATAGTCCTGTGTAAATTTAGGTTTAGATAAAGATTTTATTATACTTGATTCTGAGTGACTTACGTATAATGATAATTGTTGTATCTTTTTTTTTGCTGTCTGATTATCAAATATGTATGCGTTTATATGAAACCAAAATGCACAATGTAATAATTCAAATGAATTTTATACATTGAAATAAATGAAACTTGAACTTGAACCTTAATCCCCTGCAGCCCTCTCCATCCTGCACTGTCTGCAGTACCCTCCTGGTACCTCCTGCCTGCTTTCACCTGCCGAACTTCAGCCTTGGACTTAACAGTATGCTACCGTCCAATGTCTTTGTTTCCAGCCCCCATTTGTGCAGGAGTGGCAGCTAGGCTCCTCCCCCACTAGCCATGATAGTCCTTCTAGCCTCAGACTCCCTTGTATCTATGTTGCTTTTATGCTTTTCCTCACATAAAGCACCACTTCTCCCCCTTTCCTTCCCACCCTGTCTTTCCTGAACAGAGTATAGCCTAGTATGGTCATGTCATAGTCATGGTTTTCGGTGCACCGTGGCTTGGTAATGGCCACAATGTCCATGTCAGCCTCTGCCGTGATGGCTTTTAGGTCTGGAATCTTATTTCCTAGATTTCTAGCATCCACATACATGAGCTTCCAGATTTTGTTAGCACTTTGCTTGTTAATGCTTTTTTTCCATTTGTCCCCCTCTGCCCCCCTCTGTTTTTATTGCTCTTGAGCCCAATCTCCTTCATTTCAATATCATTGCTTATTTTATTAATTTTCACCCTGGAGAGTTCCTCACTTCTTGAGTTCTCTTTGCTCTCTACTTCAGCCTCTGGGGGGGGGGTGCAGTTTCTGCCTCCCTGATTTCTTCCACAACCCCTTGGCTAGTTTAAATGTTCACAGTAACATTTAAACAACCCAGCGAGAACAGTGGTTCTCTTCCAGGATGCATGCAGCCCATCAGACTTATTCATCCAGGTGGATACCTAGTCCACAATGTAGTTGAACCCCTCTTCTCAGCACAATTCCTTTACCATGAACTGAAGCTCCCAGTGCAGTAATCCCTATCATCACCCTGTCATAGACAGGCAGTCCTTCAGAAAAAGTCACCGAGCATGATTCCTGTCTAAGACTACTCCCCAGCTCTGTAAATTCCCCCTGTACTCTTTCAGCCCAGTTCCTAGCCAGGTCATTGATCGCCAGATGGACAGTGACATCCAGCTACCCCTTCTGTCCTGTTGCCCTAGCGATCCCCAGGATCTGCTTCCCATCCCTCCAGGCCGTGGCATCACACAGGCAGCTGACATCCCTCTCAGTCCCCATTCCTATATCCAGATCTATCCCCCTGACAATTGAGTCCTGCCCCAGATCTTGCTTCTTCCTCCTCTGAGGTCTTCTGCCAACCTCCTTGGGTTCTTCAATAAGGACGATCCCCACATACTCCCTAACTACTACCATGGATGCCTCCTCCTGGTAGTTCCACCCTGCCAGAGTGATGTAGGAATTTTGTAGTGGTACCAGGTTGAGGAATGTGTCTCTGTCCTACCACCCCCACCCTTTCAGAGCCCATAACCTCCGCCTTTCAGAGTCCAGCATAGTCCAGCTGTTCCTCCTTCCTGCAATCCTCTGTGGTAAAGGTGGCAGACCTAATGTCCACAAGGTGGGGAAGGTCCCCTGATTCCTAGCCAAGCATCTTGGAGTCTAGCGACCACCTTCCTCAATCCAGAGAGATGAATGTGGTGAATGCAGATGGAGCAGCATCATAGTCTCTAGAAGGTCTCTTTGAAAAACTGCCACCCTGCTGCCACTGCACTGCACTGCACCACTGCCAGCATTCCTAGTTTATACACTCCCTGTCCTTTGTACACCTACTTAGCTAGGGTGTTGTGCTCCTATTCCTAATTGTAGCCTATGCTTCTACTTTCACCAGTCCCTTGTGTACCCTTTTCCCCAGACAGGGTGTTTTCAGTTTTACCCCTTTTGGTGTTTGTTATTCCCTTTTGTACCCCTACCCTAAATAGGGTATTGCTTCTATTCCCAGTTTAGGTGCACCTTTTATCTTCTGCCCTTCCCAGCAGTGAATGTTGGGCCCTGGTATATTGACAATGTCAGGTGAATGCCCTAGTGACTGCCCCAATCCCTCTCTGCATGGTTGAAGGCGTGGGACAGCATGTCAGGGAGGGTCATGTGCTCCACCATGGATGGCGGCTTCAAGATGATGAGCATGTGCAGTGGCTACACCAGGGTCTCTACCTGCATAGCCTGTGTCCTCCCTTTCCCAGCACTCTGCATCTTGGTGCATGGCACAGACCACAGAAATGCCTCCCTCCATACCCATGGTCCATCTGCGCTCACAGTTCCATGGACGGATAGGGTATCAGGTGCAAAAGGGGCCTGCACCCCTTCTGTGAATGCCATAGGGGTCCACTGGATGACCAATGCATGGTAGTGACTTAGGGAAGCCTATGCACCATGGATATGCAGTGCATAGGATTCATGCCCTATATTTGCTATTTAAATATACTTACAATAATACATTCCTTGTAAGCGATTTTAGTGCCTAAATGTGAGAAATTCTATTATAACAATTTGAAAATATTTGGACTATAATTAGACAGAAATGATGTGTTATTAGATTAAAGATTAGTATTTTTCCTTGGATTATTAAGCCATTGATAGCGATCTTTGAATATCAACAATTTGTTACTGGAACTGCAAAGTTTGTACGCAAGGGACCATTGAGCCAGCAACTATAGGATTAGATGGTAGCAACTGCCCTGAACAAGGAGTTTCTGCAGAGTTCTACCAGAAGGTATAATAATTTAAAAAAAATGCCAAAACAGTGAAGTTTCTCCACTTCCTTTATAACTGCTGATGCCAACCATTTATTCCTCAATAGATTATCAACTTGTTCTTCATCCAAATCATCCAAATACCCTTTTGACTACAATAATGCCCTTCCTTCCCAAACGTACCTTTAGGAAATGTTGGAGAAGTGAAATTATGTCTTATCAGAGACTGATTTATTTCATATTTTGATCTTGCAAGGCCAGAAACCAACGCTGTTACTTAACCTTAACTTTCTTCTTCACTAAAACTTCATCAGGTCCATTGTTCACCAGTCCTTTTAGGATGTTTCTAATGAATCACCAGAAACTCCTATGGGAGAAATAGGGTTAAAGGATAGAGTTATACTAAATTCAAGAAGCGTTGATTCTTTTGAAAAATTCCACACAGGTACTTATCAGACAAGAAATATAACAAAACAACCCCATCTCATGGGCCAATTATAATTCTTGCACAATATGAAAATTTATGTTCAGGTATAAATAGTTCTGATTTCCAAATAAAAGGTTATAGTAACATATCCAACAGTGTATGGTTTGTTTCCTGATCTCTCTGAATGATAGTACATACTTTTACCGTAAGTCTGGGGTTATTATCAATGAAAGGAGCATTGTAGGTCTGTTATCTAACTTCCTGTACTGCACCTGGGATACTGTGAGATCAACAGCCCAAACTAACTGATGATCAGGTATATCTTGTATAGAAACGTGGGTTACTTGTGCATTAACATAGCTCATACCTGCAACTTTAGATGGAATAACAATAACCTCATTTGTTCGTCTGAGGAATGAGTCTCCTGATTTGTTTTTACTATAACAAAAATATACCTATATCTTGAGATGGAATAACAATAACCTCATTTGATCCTGTAAGGGAGTTATCATTCCCCTGTTCTTGAGTTAGAATTACCTCTCACTTCAGAGGATTGTGTTGGTTTAGATTGTCATCTCGTTTTAGTCTTGCTATCTTGTTCCTTATTTTAATTTTTTTATTTTGTTTGTGAAACAGTAACTGAATCTTGATTTGAAAGAAACCATAGAAAAAGCAGGTCATGTTAAATTCTTAGACTGAGTGGCCCTTTCTTCATTCTTTGTATTTGCCTCCTTAAAATACTTGTCAGTTTGTTCTTCAGTATCTAATTTACTTTTGCAAGTCTGTGCAAGACCCTGAACCACAGCCAACCGTACTCTAAATGATTCCATCTCCTCCCTAATTGCTAGTGTCTGTTCAAGTAGACTAGCGTTGGCAGTATATTGATATTTTATTGGCAGTAGAATCCCCTTGCTTAACTTAGAGTTATATTCAGATACAGGAGTTTCTGATGCAAATAAAGAATTCTGAGATTCATCTAAAAAAAACACCATGCTCTCTATTGATTGGAGAGTGCTAATGCAGATAGGAGATTTAAATAGGGGCTTCTCAACTTCTGGATAAGTATCACTTTCTGGCACACACCCCTCAACAAACACTGGGAGGGATCATGTCTGGAAGTATGGCATAGGTTATTTCAAAACTATGACTGTATTCTTTAAAGAATCCAGCATTGATACTAGAATTTCAGGAGCTGCTGAGCCACTTTGGATGAATTTACCCTTATCCTTGTATTGTACTATTTCATTAATTAAGTCCAACAAATCCAACACTTCCTGTAGTCCTTGCACACTTCCTTTCACCGTATTATTAATCCAATCAGACTGTTTTGGTAAACCATTAAACCATTCCAAAATCCCTCCTCTCTTCCACACCCACACACTTTGAGTCTCATCATTTAAATCAAGTGAATTTAATTATTTTGCTCAACTTGATGATGTCATAATTAAAGATTCATTTGATGAGCAAGGTAAATGTGGAGGTGCTAACAAGGTGGATGGACAACTAAAATCCGTAGAGAGAGGAGGAAATACCTCTGCATAATTATTGTTCCTATATACAGGATTGGGCTCTATAATCCACAAAAGGCAGTACAGTGCAGCGGTTTAGGGCCCTGAGCTGCAAACATGTATGCCTGGGTTTGAATCCATAGCCCCTACTTGCATACTGTGTGATCCTGAGCAAGTCACTTAACTTCCTTGTGTTCCCAGGTTGCACCTGGAAACAAGCTTCAGCTTAGTATGGCTTTCCTGGTTAAACAGTTCCCCTTTCCCTTTATAATAGATACTTCCCTCATTGTTAAAACCTTCTCTTTCTTTGTTACAAAGCTACCTATCAATTTAGGTTATTTCAAGTGTACCCTTTGTGTTTGTCTACTTTATCTTTGATCTTTCTGATTTTAGCCTTTATTTCTAGAGCAGCATACCCAGAGGGCTGACCTTCTGTGCCAGCCTTAACTAGGCATCTGCATTACTTGGATTAATGGAATTATGTAAGACAAAGTAGGCCTGTGGCCCATTTAATTGTCTCCCACTACTTAGTGGGGATGTCAAGTATTTTGTATTTCCAAAAGATATATGTCTAATAGTTTTTTTTCAAAGTCTCAATTGATGTAGTATTTATCGAATTACTCGGGAGTAAATTCCACAGTCTTGCTACTCTTATGATGTAGAAGTTTTGCCTTTTGGCAGTGTATACCTTAGGGACCAATAATTGCCTATTGTGAGATCTTAGGTTATTTTGCCTATTATTGAATTTTAAATTACATTGTTCCATAAGATATAGGTTGTTAACAATGTTAAATAATATTAACAAGTCACATCTTATCCTGCAGATCTCTTGGGAATATAATTTTAAGAACTGTAGTCTAGCCATATAACATTTGTTTTATACATTAGGTACTAATTTTGTAATTTTTCTTTGTGTTTTCTCCAAGAGGTTTATAGCACATCGATGGTATGGATTCCAGATTGGAGACCCACAGTCTAAGTGAGGAATAATGTAGGTTTTATACAGCATCATAATAATTTGCCTGGTCACATGATGCAGCTTTCTGAGTAGCAGCTCCAACAAAGTACTTCCGCTAACCCCAATTTAATATATACAGAAATATAATCTTCAATAGTTTTTCAGCGGTTATTTGCACAACAGACAGAATACTCTACTGGGAAGTTCACCTGAATTCAGAAATTGAAACATAGAAGCAGAAATGCGAGTGGCAATGCCCAAACACACGCTGTCACCAACACCCGAGAAGACCAGCAAAAAATAACAAAGCCTCAGCCCACTAACAGCAGCCACCCACAGCAGCTTTATTTTATTTATTTATTTTATTTTAGTCTTTTGGTAACCGGGTAAGACCCACTAGACACAGGTGCCTGTTTTCAGGGGCAATCTGGGAGCACTGGGTGGTTAAGTGACTTGCTCAGAGTCACACAGTATGCAAGTGGAGGTTGTGAGAATCAAACCAAGGTCTGGTCTGCTGGATGTACCAAGCTCATTCACAGCTCATTGCTCTAACCTCTAGACTATACTGCCAGCTATGGCGGAACAGAATCTCCTCACAGTGGATCACTTTCTGGTGGAGTTCCAACCCTGCCAAGAGGCGTTGCGTTCACTTACCTTAGAGTTTACGCCCATGGCAGGGGCCCTTAAAGACTTATCAAGGAGAACCGGAGACAGTGAGGCATGAATCAAGACTCTGGAAAAGAAGTTCAACTGGATGGATCCTAAGATAGCAGCAACTAAACAACAAATGGTTCGATTCGTATCTAAAGAGGAGCACAACACAGTGGTAATTGGGCTACCCAAAAAAGAGGAGGGTTTTGGCCCTATCCTATTCACCCAAAAACTGATTTCCAAACTAGCAGGCTGGTCTCCATTTGGGCCCACCTACGCCATTGAACACTCTTACCGAGCCCTGTGCCTCATGCCTCCTATTGGGGCCCCACCTCTCCCACTAATTTTCCTCTTCTTGAATTATCAGGAATGGCATCACTTCCTAAGCATAATTAAAGATCTATAAGAAATTAATTGGGAAGGAGCCAAGTTACGGGTGGCACAGAATCTACCAATCTCAATGAGGCAGAGGAGGGCTGCATTCCATCCCATCGTAACCAAACTAATTGCGGTGGGCATTAAATTTAGAATGGGATACCCTGCGAGATTCAAAGTTCTATTGGCCAGTAACTGGGCCAGCCTTTAAGATCTGAAAGCAGCAGAAACCACCTTGATAGAAGCATTACCTGACTTATTCAAGAATTGCTGAAGAAAAGGAATCACTGAGACATTAATGGACCAAGATGTAAAGAGTTTGGTTTCTTTTTTGTTGAATATGGTCATAGATTTCAGCAGAGCCCTGTCAAAGAGGAGAAGTGCCCTCAAAATACAATCATGGACCCCCGGAATCACAAAACAATGTTAAACTTGCTACCGCTATGTGTGCAGGAGTGATGGACACTGTCTACTTCAAGCTGTTGTAACAAATGCTAATAGAGATCTGAAGGACAAAACAGTGAGTGCTTTTTCTTGATTTATTCACCTTGTGGAGGGGTTAGGCTTACCAATTGCAGCAGGACCCCATGTTAGGTGGGACCAGACAATAAGCTCGTATGGGATGATGGATATAGACATTCTGGACTTTACCAGCATGAGACCGCTCTAAATTTGAAGGAACAGTTTCCCTTGGCACAATGTGTTTCTTGAGAGGTATCAATGATCCTTGCACTTCTTTTGTACTGATCACGATAGTATTTGGGGATTTTTGATTACATTGATGGTGAGTTACTATTTTGGCAAGCTCAAGGCAAGGACAAGCAATCACGCCATGATAAAACAGACCATTTTCATTGATTTTGACTTTTTACCGGGAGACGTATTTGTGGCCAAACACTGTTACTAGGGGTCAGAAAACCTGAACCCAATTAGTGCATGTACTATAGTTACTGCAGTGATGTTAAATTACAGTTAATTTGTCTGCCATAGTAGTTCAGGGGATATTGCAAGGTTAATATTGTTTCACCACGGAATGTCTCTATCCAAATCAGCAGTATTGTAGCTGGTGGGGGGGGGGGTTTGTCACATGAAGGATATAAAGTTGGGAAATGGCAAGGGAAGCTCTCCCTCTAAAAGTTTTCAGTTATGAGCGGTCCTGCTCTTATTAAAGGGTGAGCTCATCCTGAGCCGTTGTCAGTTAATTCACCTGTGGAGGAGGACAGGAGAAGGCACTGGTCAGAGAGGCTGGACATCTTGGACCAAGTAAGCTATGATTTGGAGAATGGGGAGATTGGATTTTTCTGTGTAATGGGGATACATTTGTTCTTTATATGCTTACTGAAAGGATCAGGGATAGGTAATGTTGGTTTATTTTGGGAATACATATTTATTTATTTTATTTTTATTTATTTATTCAATCTCAGATTACAGTACCTTTGAGCACAAGGTGCTCATTTACAAAGGTTCCATGTCAGTTGGGAGAGGTGAACAAACATACAGAGGCAGTAATACAAAGACTAGGTTTAAAAAACAGTAAAGTACGTACTTTAATTATCTAGAATTAATAACTTTAGTAGTGGAGAAGAAAGGAACAGGAGGGGTGTAAAAAGAGAGGAGAAGAAGAGTGATAAGCAGCCTTAAGGCCTTGTCAGTAGGAACAGAAAGAGTGGTGGGTGCGAGTAGTAGATAGGTAGTAAGGGAGGTAGTGGGGTGGAAGCATGTGGGGGAGGATAGAAGGATATAGCAAGGGTTGGAAAGGCAAAGCTTTGGGTGGAAAAGCGGGAATTGGAGTGCGCACAGGTGGTAATATCATTAGGTGAAGCGATCGCAGGAACTGTTTGTTGTAAGATGCTGACAGAGCCTGTGCTTGAAAGGACCTAATCTTGGTATGGATAGGATTTCATTGGGAAGGGCATTGAACCCAAGTGGGGCTCTGTAAGCGAATGACCGCTGCCGTTGAGATGTCCAGCACCTAGAAATCTTCAGAGATTGATGAGCTGAGCTTCGAATGTGCTGGGAGCTGGAGTGAGGGCTAAGGAGGTTCACAGTTCCAGGGGGCAAAAGGCTGAGAAGTGCTTTTTTAGCTAACAGGTATGTTTGGTACTGTATCCTTCTGCTTAGTTGAAGCCACCCAGATTGGGCGTAAAGGTCACATGTGTCAGTGAGGTGTGCAGCAGCAGTGAGGAATCTGCACACCTTATTTAGTGCAATGGATATTCTATGGATTGAAGAAGTAGTAGCGGCACCATAGATGACCAAGCCATAGTTGACAGTAGGTAACACAGAGCTGTTAATCGCAGTTTTGAGGGCTTCGGGTGTCAAGCAATGTTTATGACTGTAGAGCACACCAGTCTTGATGTTGACAGCCCAGGCAACATTGTCTATGACCTGAGCATAAGAAAATGTTCTGTCCAGGGTTACTCCCAGATACTTAAAGTGTAAGATTTGTTCCAGAGATACTCCCATGCAGTTTCGGATTGTAAGTGGTTCAGATTTGTGCTTGCTACTGGTGCCACTGAACAGCATAACTTTAGTCTTTTTGTAGTTCAGGATCAGTTTGTGAGTGTTGAACCAGTCCTCAGCTTCTACAAAGCTATGTTCTAGTTGTTGTTCCAGTTACTGAGGGTCAGGGTTACTAGTAAAGATGACAGCATCATCTGCATACAGTAGCACCTGTTGGTGGCAGGCCTGCGGTAGGTTATTCAGGAAGATTCTGAAAAAGAACGGCCATAAAATAAAGCTCTGCAGTACACCTGAGCAGACAGGCAGTTTGACCAAGGTAACATTTGCAATTTTCACCAGTTGGGATCAACCATCCAGGTAACTCTTGAACCAATCTAATGTGTCAGAGGTGAGACCTATGGAGGCTAGTTGTTGAAGAAGAGTGTGGGGAACAGTGTCAAAAGCTTTTGTAAGGTCTATGAAGGCTGCTCCTACTAAATTGCCTTTGCTGAGAGATTGATGGATGTAGCCAGTGAATTCCAATAGTGCCTTTGTGGTGCTATGAACTTTTCCGAATCCATTTTGCTGCGGGCATTGGATTGAGTATTTTTTAGAGTAATCCATTAATCGGTCTGAAACTATGTGCTCAACTTCCTTGGATAATGGCGAGAGTTTAGATATGGGCCTACAATTTGCATGTAGGGCCCAGTCTCCGCTCTTGTGTATCGGTGTTACTAGGGCAGACTTCCATATTTTTGGAAATTGGGCCAGCTTCAGCAAAAGGTTAAGAATCTTAGTTAAGGGGTTCAATAGCTCATCTGGTGAGTCCTTGAACAGGGTTGCTTCAGCTACCCAAAGGTCAGACAGCACTCAGGCAGCTGCCAACCGAGACCAGGACGCCTGCCTGCAGCTCCTCGGAAGCTGCCTGCCCTTGAACAGGGCTGCTTCAGCTCCCCCATGGTCAGATGGCACCCAGCCAGCCACCAGTCGAGACCAGGATGCCCACCTGCAGCTACTTGGAAGCTGCCTGCCCCTGATCAGGGCTGCTTCAGCTCCCCCACGGTTGGACAGCACACAGCCAGCCACCGGCCAAGACCAGGATGCCCACCTGCAGCTCCTTGGAAGGTATGGTGACAGCGCAGCCAATCAGAACAAGGGCACTTCCGGCAAACCCACTCTGATTGGCCAGGACTTTTCCCCTGCTTTTGCCACCTGGTGCTTTTTACAAATAGATTTAGGTGCAACTAAGCAAAATTCAAGTGTCTAATAGATGGATTTCAACTGTATTAGCTGGATTATAATTTCTACTACCATTTTAAAGTGCTTACAGCTCTTCCGTTGTTTCCTTGCTCCTGCACCCCCACCCCCCCCAATCCAAGCACTCTGCCTTGGCACCGAAAAGTCTCACTCTCCTTTGTCTTGCTAAATTGCTCAATCTAAACCTGTCCTGCCGCTACGCTATTTACTATATACAAAAAGATTGCATTCAGGCAATACAAAAAGACACAGGCAGAAGGGGATAGGGAGAAGTACCAGGAGAAACAAAGGGAGGCAGGGAAGTCAGTAAGGGAAGCCAAAGCTCAAACAGAAGAACACATTGCAAAATCAGTGGTTAAAGGGGACAAAACCTTTTACAGGTACATAAGTGAAAAAAGAAAGACAAAGGGAGGGATAGTGAGACTGAAGGGGGAGGATGGGAGCTGCGTGGAGGATGACAACAGTAAAGCTGACATATAGAACAGGTATTTCTGCTCAGTCTTTACTGAAGAAGAGGGTAATAGGGTCTGAAGGAGTACAAGGGGTGAGAATGGTGCAGAAATGGACACAAGTCCCTTTACAGAGAAAGGGTCCTGAAGGAACTGGAAGTAATAAGAGTTGACAAAGCAATGGGGCCAGATGGGGTTCACCCAGGGTCCTTAAAGAACTAAGAGAGGTGGTGGCTGAACCTCTGGCTATCCTGTTTAGCCAATCATTGGAAACAGGGAGGTACCCAAAGACTAGAGGACAGCAGATGTAGTCCCTTATACAAGAGTGGGAACAAAGAGGAAGCAGGGAACTACAGACCAGTCAGCCTCACCCTCGGTAGTGGGAAAGATCATGGAAGCACTACTGAAGGAGGGATTGGTGGAACATCTGGTTGTCAATGGACTACAGGACCCAAGGAAGCATGGTTTCACCAGGGGAGATCATGTCAGACCAACCTCATTGAATTTTTGACTGGGTGACTAGGGAGGTGGATCAGGGAGGGCAGTGGACATGGCCTATCTGGACTTCAGCAAGGCCTTTGACACTGTGCCACATAGAAGACTATTACACAAACTGGGGATATGGGTGTGGGCAGGACAGTAGTGTGGTGGGTAGTTAACTGGCTGGGTGGCAGGACACAGAGGGTGGTGGTAAATAGGCTGTCACTCCACAGAGGGAAGAGTGACCAGTGGGGTACCACAGGGATCAGTGCTGGGACCGTCCTATTCAACATCTTCATCAGTGACATTGCACAGGATCTAGAAGGCAGAATTTCACTGTTCGTTGATGACACAAAGCTCTGTAACAGAGTAGACACACCAGAGGGTGTAGACAGAATGAGAAGGGACCTGCAGAAACTTGAAGAATGGTCAAGGGTTTGGCAGTTGAAATTCAATGCAAAGAAGTGCAAGATAATGCATATGGGGCACAAAAACCCTGGCACAATATATCAGTTGGGGGTGAGGATATAGCATGCACCAAGCAGGAAAGGGATCTTGGGGTTGTCATCTCTGATGACCTCAAGTAGGAAACAGTGTGACAAGGCATCAGGTAAAGCAAATAGGATGCTGGGATGTATAGGCAGAGGGCATCACCAGCAGGAAAAGGGAGGTCATAATTCCACTATACAAGACACTAGTGAGGCCCCACCTGGAGTACAGTGTACAGTTCTGGAGACCATACCATGTAAGGACATAGACAGGTAGAGAAGGTTCAGAGGAGGGCAACAAAGATGGTGCATGGATTGCATCACAAGTCCTATGAAGACAGGTTGAAGGAACTGAACATGTACTCCCTGGAGGAGAGGAGGAGAGAGGATATGATAGAGACATACAAGTATCTTACAGGGAGAAACAGGTGCAGGAAAACACTATTTTTAAGCAAAAAGATGTTCCAGGACTAGAGGCATGGGATGAAGTTGGAGGGAGGACGATTCAGAGAAACATGAGGAAAAATTTCTTCACAGAACGGGTGGTGGACAAGTGAAACACCCTGCCAGAGGAAGTGGTGGGGGCTGAAACAATCACAGGATTTAAGAATGCATGGATAGACATAAAGGAATTCTAGAGGTCAGGGGTTAGGGGAAATGGACTTCTAGGAAAACAAACTGAACTTACAAGCTCAAATGGGCAGACTGGGTGGGCCATAGGCCCTTATCTGCTGACACTGTCTATGTATCTATGTATTTAACCCCTGCTATTTTTCTTCTCTCCGGCTGCCTGCCCTTGAACAGGGCTGCTTCAGCTCCCCCATGGTCGAACAGCACCCTGCCAGCCGCCGACCAAGGCCAGGACGCCCACCTGTAGCTACTTGGAAGGTACAGTGATAGCACAGCCAATTGGAACACGGGCACTTCCAGCAAACCCACTCCAATTGGCCAGGACATTTTCTCCTGCTTTTGTCGCCTGCCGCTTTTTGCAAGTAGATTTAGCTGCAACTAAGCAAAATTCAAGTGTCTAATAGAAGGATTTTTGGCCCTCCCACCCACTCCCACCCCCCTCCACTGATTAAATACACCTATTGCCCGCCCACATTCCCTCTCGCTCCATCATTGGTTAGTAAGCCTAGCAGCACTCGCACCCTCATTGGCTAATAAGCTTAGCAGCACTGTATGCTCACTCATTTCCTACCTAAAACCCTCATTCCCTCTGCTCTCCCATTGGTTCCTAGTCCTTATAGGTCCCTATCATTTCCCTGCCCCCGCATCCCAGCCCTTCACCTTGTCCGCTAAGTAACTACAGCACCTACTTTCCCCACTAAGTAACCACAGCAGTAGGGTCCTCTTAGCACCTGATCCACGCCATGATCCTTCTACCAGGCCACCTGACCCTGCTCATCCCTATTCTCTTCTCTCTCCATCCCTTCCTTTCCAACATGCCACACACCTCTCCCATGTCCCCCTCCCAAATCCTACTAAACCTAGTTGAGCTCTCCCACCCCTGCAGTCCAGTGTCCACCTTCCCTTTTACCCAAACATGGACACACTCTGCCACATGTCCCAGCCCATTTCTTTTCAACCCATCGCTCCCCTGGGTCATTTTTCAACTTATTCCCCTATGCCCAGCTCATACATGCCATCAGTCTAAGAGACGACCGCTTGCAGTTAGTCATATACAGCTATTCGCTCACTACCTAACTCTCACTCTCTTGCTCCTTGCAGTAGGTGACATCCACCCTAACCCCTGCCCCAATACTACCCCCCCCATGTCCCTCTCCAACATCGGCCTCTTTGTCACCTCACTCTGGGGACCTTCTTCCACGTGGCCTCTGCCTCCTGCACCTAAATATAAGAAGCCTTGTCCGCAGGCTTGACTCCCTTCAGGTTCTTGCCGTCAACTACACTCCAGATATCCTCATCTTGTCCAAAACCTGGCTCAACAAAAACATCAACGACTCCTCTATCACTATCCCAGGCTACACTATGGCCTGCCAGGATAGAGCCTCTAAAAGCGGCAGAATAGCCATCTACGTAAACTTGGACTTGCACTATTCAGTGGTCCTGACCAAGTCCGAACCAAAAGTCCTTGAAGTAATACTAATTCAGCTTGTCCTTCCCTTCTCGCTACCAATCTACATTGCTGGGATATACTGCTGACCTGGTACACCAACTTCTGCTGTCTCCGACCTCCTCAAGCAAATCTCCTGCCTAACCATGACAGGGAAACTCTACATTATGGGCAATCTTAATCACAACTAACACCCCCCTCACTCCTGAATCCGCCCAGTGATAGCATCAAGTCTGGTCTTTCCACTGTTAATCTGCTTCCTTGTGAAAAAACTGTATCTACGCTACTGTACTAAAATCTGCCTACCATCAATTGTTCCATTCACATTATGTAAGCTACCCACTGCTGTTCTAAAATACATTATGTATGTTGTTTCTGAATATATCATGTTCCACTGTATGTTTTGTTCAGATTGTATCATGTTTCCACTGTAACCCCAAACCCCAGGGCGCATCTGGAATCGAGCGGTACTCTGCTCAGCATGCCTTCCTGGTAAATCTCTTAAATTAATAAATAAATAAATAAATAAATAAACAACTGGCTAGCTCCTGCCCTCAACAAAACCAGGATGGAAATTTCCACCCTAAACCTCTCACAAATCATTACTGAGCTGACCCGGCTTAACCTAAAATCTGGTAACCACTCGCTCATCGACTGGGTTCTTACCACACACTTCCACTGGGTCAAACAAGCCGGTATTCTTCCTGACTCCCTCAGTGACCACCACGTAACCTTCTTAGTGAGTAAAATCCACCGCCCAAAATTCCCCATTAAATTTGTAGTCCAACGCTCCTATAAATCCCTCAATACAGCCCCTGTATTAGATGACCTTGCGCTAGCAAACTGGCCCCTGCCCCTCCTATGATCTCCATTGATGATGCCTTCCTACACTTTAAAAACACATTTCTTTAGCATCTGGAACACACATGCCCCACTGAGTCGTACAAGAGTATGAGGAAACCACCTACCTTGGATCACCCTAGAACTGATTGCAAGTCAAATCGCATGGGACAAAGCCTGGAAAACGCATAAATCCTCACATCTCCCATAACACTTCTCCACATACCGCATGCTCTGTAACAAGTGCACCAGAGCCACTCATCTTGCAAAAGAAGAGTACTTCAGCAGCTCCCTCCATTCAAACCTAAATAAACCCTCAAAATTCTGGAAGGTCATTCACTCCCTTTTCACCCCACTGGCTGCCAATCCCACTCCAATGCTAAATGTTAATAACTCTCTCCTAGCAGAGCCCAAAGCAGTCACCACTGAGTTCAATGTGTACTTCTCCACTTGTGCTACCACCCTCCTCTCTTCCCTGCCCAACACTACACCTCTCACACCTCCTATAGACATAAAGACCCAGACAGGACCTCACTCCTTTTCCTTCAAAGACATCTCTGCAACTGAGGCCCTAGATGCATTACTTTCTCTCAACCCTTCAAAAGGCAAATCCCTGGATGGATTAGACCTCAAACTTCTATACTTCTCCACCCCCGCTATAGTAACTCCAACTTACAAACTCCTAACCAATCCTTTGCTTCCACTGCCATCCTGCAAGCATGGAAGCACATCATATCATCCCTCTGCCAAAGGTGCCCCTACCTCCCCCTCTAACCGCCCTATCTCCCTCCTCTCAGCCCTAGCAAAACTACAAGAGGACCTTGTGCTTGCCCAACTTACCTCCTTCCTCACTGACTCCAAATTCTTCATGCCATTCAAGTCTGGCTTCAGGAAGGGACATTCCACCACATCCTGCCTGATAAGGCTTGCAGACACTATCCTGACAGGCATGGACAGTGGACTGATCACCTCAGCCATTTTTGTCGACCTTGCAAAAGCCTTCAACAGTGTCTCCCACCCCATATTGCTTTCGAGTCTTGCTGAATCAGGATTCTCTGTCGCAGCCACAAACTGGTTCAGATCATACCTCTCTGATAGAACTCAGGCCGTTAGAGTCCCAAATGCGATCTCCACCCACTTTCTCTTAACTACCAGTGTACCACAGGGGTCGGTTCTTGGTCCAGTTCTGTTCTCAATATTCCTAAACAACCTGCCACTCATCTGCTCTACTTCCTCAATCCACATGTATGCAGATGATACTGTACTCTACTATTCGGGCTCCACCCCATATGTGGTACAATCAAACCTCCAAGCTGACTTCAGCAAGGTACAGCAATGGTTTAGCTAGCATTAGCTCTCCCTAAATGCAAAAAAAACCTGTCACTATGACCTTTGGCACACGACAACACCTGTTCAGACTCCCCTCCTTTCCCTACTTCACCACCTTGGATGGCCAAAAACTTGTCTTCTCATTCCGTTGCTTCGGGGTCTGGCTCAACAGCCATCTCTCCTTCTCTGACCACATTGTTGCTAACTCAAAAAAACTACACCCCATGCTCAGTGCACTATGTAGGAACCACAGCAGCCTCCCTCCCCAAGTTCGACATGAACTGGTCCTGAAGATGATACTCTCCTCCATCGACTACTGCGACATTGTATACAGTGCAGCCCCTAAGTCCACCCTATCTAAACTGGACACACTTTATAATGTTTTCTGCAGCTTTGCTCATGGTGCCTCTCCCCTCACCCACCACTGCGACCTCTACCGAGCCTTGGCACTACCTTCCCTCGTAAACCGCCGAATCTCTCACTGTGCTTAATTTGTCTCCAACCTATGGCTCCAGTCCATCCCGCCCTACTTTGCCACCATGCTCACAGATGCCCCACCCCCCTCCCATCATCTTAGATCCAGTGACTCCTGTCAACTTTAAGTCCCTAGGTGGAAGACCTCTGCCAGTCAAGCTGCCTTCTCACACCGGTTACCCAAGCTCTGGAATGCCCTACCACCACAAATTCTGCACTCCTCCTCTTCCTACTCTCTGTCTACCACCCTAGCAAACTTCCTTATTACAAATTGCTCCTGTCCCTGAACCTGCCATGCCCCACTATCCCCTTCCCAATGCCTGACCAGCGGCCTTAGCCTTGCTACAGAAGCTGGCATAAAACCCCAGCCTTGCACTTATATCCTGGGCCTATTTTGCCCTATATACTGTGTATAACTGTATAACTGTGATATACGTCCTGTGTTGTTTACAGCTGTTACTACTATGCTGATCTACCATGTCTGATGCTTCTTGTCACGAAATTATTTGATACTATAATATCCTAAACATTCAATGTGCACTGCTTATATTTTTTATGCAATCATGTATCCGTATGCTGCTTTTTATTTGCTTCTGTTAACGGTTCACTTGATAACCTGCATGTTATCATATCCATGTATAACCCCCCCCCCACACACACACAGCAGATCGCACTGGGAAATGAGCATCTTGATGGTCAATGTGCCTTTCCTGGTGAAACAATTGTAATAAATAAATATAAATAAATAGTGTGAGGGCAACCATTTTAAGATCCAGCGAATTTCCACTGAATCTAAACTTCCCAAGCACTTTGCACAGGTATTTATTGGCTGTTAACAAAGAGATCTTCCTAAAGTAAAAAGGGGGGGGGTGATTCTCCTCTCCTTAGTACTGTGTGTAGGGGAGGATTGGAATCTTCAAAAAAATCCAGGGGGAGGATGCTGCTTAGGTCAATGAAAGTTTTGTTAAAAGTATTTGTTATGGTAAATGGGTCCAAAGTAGGGGTGCCAGCAATATTTAGCATTGAGGGTGAGATTTTTGATACCTTGCCAGTGACATCTTTAATGTTGTTCCAGAAATTCTTACTGTTACCCCAGGAATTTGTAAGTGCTTCCTGGTAGAATTTGGCTTTCACATGGCAGATTGCCCTTGTGCATTCATTCCTAACTTTTTTATATTCCTGAATGTCTGCCTGTCTGCCCATTTCTCCTGCACAGTGCCAGAGGTGAACCCTATGTTTCATCCTGGAGAGAAGCTCAGGGGTTATCCAGGAGTTTGAGGTGCCACAAAATTTCTTCTTTTTGTAGGAAGCATGTTTGTCATAAGCAGTATTAAAATGCTTAATGAGATGGTCCAAGGCTAAGCTGATATCTTTAGTAGTGTCCAGTAATGACCAGTCTATATTACTCAGGTGCGGTTTGAAAGGCTCAAGGTGCCCACATTTCGGCACCCTGTAATATTTAGTCTGAGGGGGTGGCTTGTGGAATTTGTTTGTTCAGCTGCAGGTAATGGGGGAGTGATCACTTAATATATCTGGGGGCACTGTCACATCTGAAATATGGTCTAGTTAGTTAGAGAGGTTCCAGTCAAGGAGGGCACTTGTTCCCATTCTGTAATTTGTCCTGGTGGGTGAGGGAATGAGCTGCAAGAAATGAAGTGCAGAGATATAGTCCTTGAAAGTGCCGATGTCAGAGGAGAGCCAATTGATGCTGAGATTACTGAAAACTATGATTTCAGAGTGTGGTTTCAGGTTACGGATGTAGTCCATGATGCTGTGAAAGCCAGTCGAGTGTTCTTTGGGAGGGACGTAGACGGATAAGATTGTGAGGGCCTAATTATGGGCACCGAGGAGAACTTTAATTGCAAGTGACTGAGTGGAGCATCCAAGGCTGGTCATAGGTAAGGTAAAGCCTTTAAGTGTCTCTTTGAGATATATGGCACATACTGTACTACTATTTATGTTGTTATATCCCAGGGGTCCTGGGGAAGGGAAACTTCTAGATTATTTTGAGGTTGTTCTAGGATGGGGGGGGAGGAGGGTGGAATGGCATCAGGATAATCAACGAAACCAGAGTGATAGAGATCAAGGATGTCAGTTATACTTTCGTAATGCACACTTAGGCAGAAGGGATGGCTAAATATATGAAAATGATTACATGGAATGTCAGAGGGCCCGTAATAAAACTAAAAGGTATCAAATACTTAAACATCTCAGGCAGCTTAAAGGGGACGTATTATTCCTGCAAGAAAAACATCCACTGGATACTGAAGCCGATCTATTCCATAGGCAATATATTGGTCAATTGTTCACAGCAGGGAACAGTACACAAAGTAGAGGGGTAGCTATTTTAATTTCCCAGAAATCTCCCTTTGCCTGTGAGTAATGCATTCAAGACCCCAATGGTCGCTACCTATTCCTAAAGGGCATACTGGAGCGGGTAGAGGTTGTTCTGGGATGTATATATGGTCCCATCACAGACAGACCCTCCTTCTTCCTGGACTTAGTTTCAATTTTGGCCCCCTTCTCAACTCTCCCCATTTTCCTGGGGGGGGGGAACTAGAACCTTCCATTCACACCAACTTTAGACAAATCTGAAAGGAGGAGACAATGACTGTCTCCAACCCAGTGATCCCTGTGGGATTTCTCCAATCTGCTTGGACTGTGTGACCCCCGGGGGATGCTGAATCCAAACTCCAGGGAATATACATTCCATTTCATGGTGCACATGACCTCATCAAGAATTGATTATTTCTTGATCAGTCACATATTCCTGACAGGCATACTGGGATGTGGAACAGACCCAGGAGTGATTTCAGACCACTCCACAGTTTGGTGCCAATTGGCATTTTCCCCTAGCCTACCAAAAGATACTATCTGGAAAATCAACAATCAAATGTTAAGGGAAGACTGGATAATTAGACAGATCTCAAAATCAATAGACCACTACACATCGGCTAATCTGAACTCAACAGGTAAAGCAGATATGGAGTGGGGAGCACTACAATGTTTTATCAGGGGAAACGTAATTCGCTTAGCATCAACCAGGAAATGTACTTGGGAGAGAAAGTCCTCTGACCTCTTAACCCAGATACATAACCTAGAAGCACACCTCTCACCCAACACTAGCACAGAGAATAGGAATAGACTTATAGGGCTTCGGGATCAATACAGTGAGTTCCCACAAGAGAAACATGAATTTGCCGTACTGAAAACCTGGGCAACTTATATAGACCAAGGGGAAAAATTGGGCCTTTTAGTAGCATTAAGGCTTAAAAACAAGAGGCAGCAAGAATCATAAAAGCAATCCGTTCATCATCTGACAACACCCTTAAGCTCGCCCCAAGGAAATTGCCACCAAATTTGAATATTACTATCGTAGCCTTTATAGTCCAATGGCAGATCTCCCAGATAGGAGTATGATCGATGATTACCTGTCTGCTATCCCATTGCCAACCTTAAATGAAGGCCAAAAGGAAGGTTTAGTAGCTCCCTTCGAGGAAGCTGATATTCTGATGGTTATTAAATCTTTGCCCCAGGCACAGACGGGTTCTCTTCTAATTTTTACAAGGTTTTTGCTGAGAAACTACCCCCCTGGTTGCACAAACGGTCCAACATGTACTCTCAGCAGATACCATAGGTAAGCAACTACTCAAAGCTTTAACAGTAGTGCTACAGTACATAAACTGGGCAAGGAGGAAGATAAAGTTACCGGTTACAGACTAATTTCCCTGCTAAATTATGACATTAAAATTCTAGCCAAACTACTGGCAGATAAGTTAAATAAAGTGCTCCCCTCCTTAACAGGTCATGAGTAGGTGGGGTTTATGGCAGGAAGGACCTCCTCTGATCATCTACATAAGTTGGCCCACTTTTTCTCTGTATCCAGGAACTCAGACCAACTGGCTTTTCTGATGTCCCTGGATGTGGAGAAAGCTTTTGACTGAATGGACTGGCAATTTTTATTCAGAATCATGAACAGATTTGGATTCCCTCCACAGTTCATTCAGTGGATTCATGCCTTATATGGAGGCCCTAGTGCCCAGATATATTGCAATGGAGTCTTTTCTTCCACCTTTCCATTATATTCGGGTACCAGGCAAGGCTGTCCATTATCATCACTGCTGTTTAATATATATGCAAAGCTCCTACTTATCAAGCTCAAAAGTAACCCAAGTGTAATGGACATTAAATTGGTGACCCAAGAGCTGAAATTATCAGCATATGCGGATGATATACTACTACACCTATCTCAACTGCAAACCTCAATTCAGGCAGCATTAGAGACCATCACAGAATATAGTTTGCTCTGCAACTATAAAATTAACTTGAGTAAAACCTTAGTTTTCTCTTAAATAATAGGACACTTAAGAGTGAAGTAGAGGAAGCTGGAATACAATGGAACCACCACAGCCTTAAATACTTAAGACATTAATTTGGCTAGGAATGACCTTAAGATGTGGCAGCTTAACTTGGATGCAGTACTCCAGGTAATCCAATAGGACCTAGCTCACTGGAAAGCCCTACCTCTTTCCCTCTGGGGGCATATCAGCTTGGTAAAAATGAATGTATTACCGAGTACTGTATTTTCTACCCACTCAACATGTTAAATTTATGGCTACCCCTCATATGGGTTAAGAAAGCACATGCTATCACCACAGAATTTATACGGTTAGGTAAACCTTCGAGAAGGGCATACCACAAAATGGCTGCTCCCAAAACCTGGGGGGGAATCAGGCTACTGCATTTTGGGCTGTACTACTGAGCTAGCCAAGTGAGTAAATACCTGCGCTGGCTTGCAACGCCAGAGGAATTGAATGAAATTCCATATGTGCCCATCTGGCTTAGAATTGAGAAAGTGTTGATTAGTTCAGAAGGACTATCCCCAAAAGCCTTCCTACACATTAAACCTAAAGATCTTCCCTCCAGGTTGCATAACTCCCCAATTGCAATCTCAGCGAAGATTCATACACAGCTTTTCTCCTTCCTGAAATGAAAACATAATATGGACTTAGATCAACCACTGATGGGCAATCCTAACTTTAGAATAGGGGGTAAGACAATCCAGCCACACTGGATCCCGCAACTAGCAGAGACTAGAGCTAAAACGTCTTTACAGAAGAAGTATGCTGCACCTCAGGAGTCATTATGAGGATATATAAGGTAGATAGAGCCCAAATCTTCAAAATGTACCAAGTTCGTCATATGCTGATTAAACAGAATGTCAGATCCATGGAGGAGGAAGGTATAGGGAGATTTTTACACTCCCTCTCTCATATAGTCAGGCTACCCCATGCAGTGTCCAAAGTGTATGCTAGCCTATTTGACAGAGACTTCCCCTCCATGGATGGGGCTAATGGGTATTGGACCTCACAGTTCTCTCATCTAGAATCTGACTGGGGTAAGATTTGGAAGAACTGTTACACCTACATTGCACAAGATTGGCTGGGGCTAATGCAGTTTTAGTTCCTCAATAATATGTACTTGACCCCAGTAAAATTCCATAAAATGGGCAAAGTTCCATCTCCACAATGTATAAGATGTCAGAAAGCAGAGGGCACTCTCTTCCACATATCCTGGGAGTACCCCCAAATTGCTTCTTTATGGTCTACCATTAGACAAAAGGCTGACCTCCTGCTAGGTTTAGATGAGGTATTTGTGCCAGAAATTTGCCTGGTAGGTGACTATGCAGGTGTGGCTGTATGACAATGCAAATACTGCATGGCAATTATATCCCTTTCACTTAAAAAGTTAATAGTATGGCACTGGGTAGACATGGAATGTATCCTATATAGATAGGGTTACAAGAATTATTGTTCAGTTCGTGAACCAAACAAATGATTGCCAGCCTGCATGACCACCAGCCAAGGTACAAGAAAAACTGGGAGAAACTGCACGCCCTTTACATGTTGCAAACAAACTCAATACTAAGATCTGATTAGTCTCTACATTCTTTTCTCTTTGTTATACCCTGATGCAATAGGGGAAGGGGGGGGGAGAGGGGTGGAACAAAGGGGGAAGGGGACATGTAACTGTACATTGCAGCTGTTTCATTATGAAGTTGATGGTTTCATGTAGTATGTATAATTAAAACCAATAAAGCTGACTTAATTAAAAAATAAATAATAATTTGTCTATTTCTAGTTATGAAGGATCTTTTAATAGAGCATATTAATCTGTTTACGGTTTGGGCTGTATGTCTACAATGATTGACAGGTGATAGTTCATTGTTTATTATAATTCTCAATTCCCATTCCTTAACTGATGAATTTAATACACATCCATCCAATTTATAAGCAAAGTGTTTATTTTTATGTCCAAAGTATAATACGATGCATTTAGATGCATTCAACTTCATTTTATTTATTTTTGCACTAATGTCTGTTATTGAGATCCTTACACAATGTGTCTAAGGAGAGAAGTTTGCCACCTATTCAGGGGAATCATTTTCTGGGGTGTGTGTGCCCATAGATAAGGCTAGAATGCATAGAATGCATCTGCCTGTGCCCATAGTTCACCCAAGAGAGTGAATTTATGTAAACTGTTCACCCAGGAGAGTACAGTTTGTACTTTGGTCACCCCAGTGAGTGACGGAAATGGAAAGTATGGGACCTCTAGCATTTCAGTGGAGAATGGTGTAACCCTAAAGGAATGGCAGAGACTGTCGGTTGGGCCAAATGGTGGGAAGAACATCATCTGAAAGCTTACAAGGCAGGGCCTACTGGTTCATAAAGGCCACCATATTTTACCTGAGCAAAGGCGAGTGCTGCAGGTTTTAGGTGTGTGGCTGAGTTTCACATAATTGAGCCTATTTTCTAAAAAGAGTTCTGAGTGTGTGGCTTAGTTTCACAATATGTGAATTCTAATCATCCGAGAAACTTTGCTAAAGAGCACTCTCCCTGACCACTCGGTCTCCATTCCTGGCTACTCACTGCTAAGGCAAGACCATGCTGGCAGGGGTGGTGGTGAGGCCATTTATGTCCTAGCCTCCATCCAGTATACCATCATCTACTCATCCTCCAATAATGAGACCCACCCATGATGCCCTAGCTATCCATGTGACCCTCCCCTTCACTCTCCCAATCTTTGAAGCTGGCATATACTGCTGCCCAAATGTCCATCCTTCGGTTGCGCTAGATCTCCTAACCTTCATCATTTCGCTTGCTCGCTCTGGGGAATTATTCATCCTAGGCAACTTCAATATAAATTGGTTGTCACCTAAAACTACTAAAATTAAATATGAAATCAGAGCCCTAAACCTCTTCCAATTGATCTCTGAACCCACCCACCCAAACCACAAGACACAACAACACTCTCTACTTGACAGGACCCTTACCTCCCACCCCCACCATGTCATCACCGCTAGCATCCTCCCCGATGCTCTCAGTGACCATAACCCAATATTCATAGTTAGGAAAGTCCACAGAACTAAATCACAAAACAAAACTATACAACTGCGCTCTTTCAAGTCTCTTGACCTTGAACCACTCCTGAGTAACCTTGCCACTTCTGACTGATCCCTCCTAACATACCTCCCCTCGGTTGATAAGGCCCTTGCCTACTTCAAAGAAATCTTTCTTGTAAACTGGAACACCTTTGCCCCACTCAAAAAAACAGAGCCAGAGGTGACCACTTATCTTGGATAACCCCTGAACTTCTGGCCTGCCTCACAGCTACAGACCAAGCCTGAAAGTGTCATAAAGCCACCCAGCATCCTAGTGACCTCGCGAACTACCGCATTCTCCAAAACACTTGCACCATGGCTACAAGATTAGCTAAGTCAGAATATTTCAAATCTGCCTTCGTCACCAACATAAATTCCCTTTCAGAGTTCTGGAAGGTGGTCTACACCCTATTTAACCCCCCTCATCTCGCACCCCCACTTAAAGTAAATAGCTCACTAGTGTCCAACCCACCAGCCGTAGCAGCGAAATTTATCTTCTACTATACCTCCTGCACCACTGTGCTACTGAAATCCCTCCCCTCCTACCCATTCCCCTCTCCACCCTCTACCAGTGTTTCCCCTCCACCATCCTCCCACCTCCCTTTCTCTTTCACTACTGTAACCCCAAACAATTCCCTAAGTGCCCTCCTCACCATCAACCCCTCTAAAGGTGCCTCCCCTGATGGCCTTGACCCAAAACTCCTCTTCCTCTCCCTCTCCTCTTCGGCCATTGCCTACCCCTGCTCAATAATCCTAAATCTCTCATTCTCTACTATCTTGGTCCCATCTTCATGGACACATGCAGTGGTCCTCCCTCTACCCAAAGGGGGTGACCCCTCATCCCCTGGCAACTATCACCCCATTTCTCTCCTCCCTACCCTTGCCAAACTTCAAAAACACATTGTCCTCTCCCAACTCACCTCTTTTCTGATACCTCCTTTTTCACCCCTTTCCAGTCTGGTTTCAGGAAAAAACATTCAACAACCACCTCTCTCCTATGACTCACAGACTCCTTCCTAACCGGGATGGACAATGGCCAAATTACCTCTGCCATTTTTGTTGACCTGGCCAAGGCCTTCAACACCATCTCTCACTCCCTTCTCCTCAACTCACTCCAGGCAGCGGGCCTATCTCCCTCAGCCACAAACTGGTTCAAGGCCTTCCTTATTGGCAGAACCCAATCAGTTAAGATCTTGGACACCACTTCCCCTCCCCTCCCGATAAGCACTGGCTTCCTCCAGGGCTCTGTATTAGGGCCCCTCCTATTCTCCATCTTCTTAAACAACCTTCCCTCTGTTTGCTCCCCCTCCTCTGCTATACATATGTATGCCGATGATACAGCCCTGTATGCATCTGGCTCCTACCTTGCTGAGGTTACAACCAGCTTACAGCAAGACTTCAACAAGGTTCAGCTCTGGTTTGCTAACCATCAACTTTTCTTCAACGGCAAGAAGACTGTCTCCATAACCTTTGGCACAAAGCAGAGACTCTCTAGGCTTCCCCCCTACCCATTTTCCAGACCCTTAATGGGACTTTACTTGAGGACACATCCTCCTTCAGGTACTTAGGTGTTTGGTTGAACCAATACCTAAACTTCTCTGGACATATTGTTGCCATCCAGAAAAAACTGCACCCCAAGCTTGGTGCCCTGTTCAGGAACCATAGCTGCATCACTCCTATGGCTATGCGTGAACTTGTTCAGAAGATGATACTGCCCATTTTTGACTATTGTGACATAGTCTATGGTGCTGGCCTTAAGTTCTCCCAGGCCAGACTGGACACCCTCTTCAATTCCTTCTGCCACTTTGCCCCTTATGCCACCCCCACACACTCACCACTGTGATCTTTATCATGCCCTATCCTTCCCCTCTCTTACAAATAGATGACTTTCCCACTGTGCTAAATTCACCTCCAAGCACTGGTTGGGTGAGCTCCCTTCCTACCTCACCTCCTCCTTTATAACACTCCCCCATCCTCCCATTCCCTTAGATCAACTGACTCCCACACCCTGGTAGTCCCCCACAGATCCACCCAAATCAGCCAATCCAGTTACTTTCACCATCTCCCAAAAATTTGAAATGCCCTCCCCCCTCAAATCCGGCACTCATCCTCCACCTACTCCATCAGCTCTGCCCTCAATAAATACCTTGCTCCTAGTTACTCCTGCCATATCCCTCCCTAATTCCCTCCTCTAAACCCTGGACAAACCCTACCCCTCTACCAGCACCTTCATTTTAACCCCACCCCCCCCACATTTCTAGCTCTTCTCCCCTTCCCCCAAATTGCTCCCTCTTACTGGCCTCCCTTGATCTCTAACAGAATGTAAGGGACTCCAAATGCTCTCCATGGGTCCCTCTTCTACCCCCCATGGGGCTTGTATCTCTCATCTACTCCCTTTCCCCACCATTCCTCCTATCTCCCTAGACTTGCAATCCTCTTGCAGGGTTCTTAGCATCCTGAAGGGGTCCTACTGTGTCTAGGCTTGTCTCCTCTCCTCTCCTTCCCCCTTCCCCATCTACCTAGCCCCTTAGACTTTGCAGTCCCCTTGCAGGGTTCTCAGCATCCTGAAGGGGTCCTACTGCACCTAGGCATGTCTCCCTCTGCTTCCCCTCCCCCAGTCTACCGTTTTCTCCCTAGCCTTCACAGTCCCCTTGCAGGGGTCTTAGCATCCTGAAGGGGTCCTACTAGGCCTAGGCTTGACTCCTGTCCTTCCCATCCCCCATCTACATTTCTCCCTGGCCATCGCAGTCCCCTTGCAGGGTTCTCAACATCCTGAAGGGGTCCATCTAAGCCTAAGCATATCTCCCCTATTCTATCTGGCCACTATTTTGGCTTTCCATGACTACTAGCAGGGTCCAATACATCTCGATGGACTATTGATTAGTCTTCATCCCCTCCAACGGTGCAAATTCTCTTCCACTCAAGGGTTAAACTATCACTCCCTCCCTCTGCTTTCACTCCCTTAATCCCTATCTACTGACCTTCCCCAACCCCCTTTCAGGGCACCCCGTATCCTGAAGGGTCCTCTCTTGGGTTAGGTCCTATTCCTTCTCCTCCTCCTCTTAGCATATTGTCACATCTCCTTCATCTCTCTCCTCTCTCTTCTCTCTCTTTAACTCCCTACTGCTAGCCAGCCCAGTGGCACTGAGGGGTTGAGGCACTGGATGCCACACCTGCGCCACGCCAGTGACCCCGAGGATTTAGGGAGACGAGAGCCTGCAGGTCGTCGGGGGTTAGCAGGGGAGAAGAAGGATTGAGCATCCGTAGGACTGCTCTCCTTCTCTGGAGAGGAGGGTGTGCTGCTGTTGGTATGCTGGTGGCCTCTGGCAATAGCTGGAGGCATTGCAGTGCACAGGCAGTCTCTGGGGGACATGCTGGGGCCAGCGCCGGGAAGGAGTGCGTGTGGTAGCATGCACGCACCTGTCCATTGGCATCATTGCATGCCTCACATGCCAAGCAAGGGGAGAATGGGGAAAACAGGGCACCAGTCACAGTGGCATGATGGCCATCTCCAAGGGGGACTCGCTTGGTTCCGAGGGTGCGCAGAAGTACTGGATCTGGTCCTGGTGGCAGAACAAGGGGGGGCTCTCTACATCCCCACTGTGGGGGCAAGCCACCAGGGTAGCTGCAGGGCCCGAATTGGAGCAGAGCAGTTCTTTGGATGGCAGACAGAGACCAAGAGTGAGATGATGCCTGGACGAGAGGTAAAGCAGACTGGATGCCAGGGGAAAAAAAGTACTAACAAAAAAATAAATCCCTACAGTCTTATTCCCCTTTCTATATTGCCCCACAGCCCCCTTGCAGAGTTCCCCACATCCTGAAGGGGTCCTTCTGGTATGCTGCCTTATCCCCTTCTCTCTGGTCCCCCCAGTCCCCTTGCAGGGTTCCTCGCATCCTGAAGGGGTCTCCAGGGACATGACTCATCCCCCTTCCCCCACCTCACCCCTCCCTCCCTCTCCCATTCCCGTTTTCTTTCATGTAGGCACTTGTTTACTTATTACCCTGGCACTTATTATTGTCCACTCTTTCTACCTATTATGCACAACACTGTTGTAACATGGTTTGCAACACCTGCCTTACAACTGTATGTTAATGTTGATCTTGTAACTTGAATGTTTAATGTCTCATTCCTATTGTACCCACCCCCCAGGTCACACCTGGAGACAAATGACTTGTTACTCAGTGTGTCTTCCTGGTGAAACATTTCAATAAATAAATAGATAAATAAATGTGCACTCATGGAAGGAAAATGTTCAGGTGCTTGACCAGGTGTCCACTATATGCTCCATTGGGAAATGGGAAGAAGATGTTCTTTTATGTGTTCTCAAACTGTGCTGCATGCAAGGAAAGTTCATGGAATATACCTGTCCTGCCTTGACCAACCCATGGGGGTCCACTGTTGCTTTAGTTTCCCATCTGTTAAATAAAGCCATGCTGTACAATCCCAGTTCCTGTTCTGGACATTCTGATTCTTGCTTCTGGTTATGTGGATTTACTAGGGCTCCCACAGCAGGTTGGATCTAGCAAATGCCTAGCAGCCTCCACCCTGGACCTGGGTTGAAATGTTTACACAAGGTTCAAGTGTTTTGATCTTGTACCCCCCATCGCTCTCTTCCTCTAGAAATGAGCCAGGTATAGATCCTAACGCCAAGGGTAGTACCAACCTTTGTAATGTAAAAGGTATGCCATATGTGGGTACCAGTGTCCAGATTTCATGGGGGTGTGCTAACTTGTTAAAAAGTGGCCCGAGGGTTACAGTATCATCAGCAAATTTAGATATACTAACATACTAACATACTAAAATGCCAGCAGAATAGGCCTAATGGTCTTTCGTGTCTGCTCGTTTGGTCAGCCCCCGCCCTGGGTGCTGACCTTGCTGTCCCCCTCGCCTTCTCTGGCTTCTCCCTTCCCAGTTCTGGATGTTCTTGCTGCATTGGATTTTGCTTCCTGAACCCTTCCCCTGTACCTGTCCCACCCCCTCTTGAACCCCTCCACTGTCTCTGCCTCCACCAGCCCCCTAGGTAGTGCATTCCATGGCTCTACCACCCTCTCAGTGAAGTAGCACCTCCTCCTTTCTCCCCTGAATCTTCCCCCCTCCAGCTTCCACCCATGCCCTCTAGTGGCCCTTCCTCCTTCCTTCAAGCACCCTCACTGTTCCTCCCCATTTACCCTCTTCATGTACCTGAAGACCTCTATCATGTCCCCCGGTCCCTTCTCTCTCTCCAAAGTGTACATATTTAGCTCTTAGCCTCTCCTCATAGATCCTGTCCCCAAGCCCCAAATCATTTTGGTTTGCCCTCCTCTGGACCCTCTCCAGGAGGTTAATGTCCATCTTTAAGTGTGGCCTCCAAAACTGCACGCAGTACTCCAGGTGCGGCCTCACCAAGCAGTTATACAGAGGGAGTATCACTTCCCTCCTTCTGGAGGTGATCCCCCTAGCGATGCATCCCAGAATCCTGTTGGCCTTGGCTGCTGCCCTCCTACAAGTCTCAGAGTTGTTCATCTTGACATCCACCACCACCCCCAGGTCCCTCTCAGCCATTGAGACTTGTATTTCCCCCAAGGTGTACACTTGGCCTGGGTTTCTGGTCCCCAGGTGGAGTACCTTGCATTCCCTGCATTAAACCTCAGCTTCCACTTTCTAGACCATCTTTCCAGAGCCTCAGGTCCCCTGCAGGGCCACCCTCCCCTCCTCCCCATCCACCACTGCCCCAGTTTAGGTCATCTGCAAAGAGACTCATCTCCTCCCTGATTCCTGTCCTTATGTTCAGATCGTGGGCGTTGAACAGAAGGGCCCAGGACTGATCCCTGTGGGACCACTAATGACCCTCCTTGGGGAAGAGATTATCCCACCAACTCGACCCTCTGGGTCCGGTCCTGGAGCCAATTGCCTATCCATCGGATCATCTGGTTTCCACCCCATTTCTCCTAGTTTATCCAACAGGCCCCGTGAGGAACAGGAGTCAAATGCCTTGCTGAAGTCCAGAAGAGGACATCCACTGGTCTACCCAGGTCCAAGGCACTTGTCACCCAGTCATAGAACTCCACCAGGTTTGTCTGACACGATTTCCCGGGATGAATCCATGCTGTCATCGTCCAGGCACCCTGACTTATCCAGGGCCCCCTAGCCACTCCTTGACAATGCCCTCCATCACCTTGCCCACCACTGATGTCAGGCTGACAGGCCTGTAGTTCCCTGCCACCTCCTTGATCCCCCCTTGTGATAGGCACTACCTGCGCCACCTTCCAGTCTTGGGGCACCACCCTGTCCTCAGAGATGGTGAAAAGCTCTGCCAGGGGTTAGCCAGGACATCTGCAAGTTCCTTCAGCACTCTAGGATGTAATTTATCTGGCCCCGGTGCTTTCTCCGTCTTAAGGGGCTGAGGGCTTCCCTCCTCTCTCTGCTGTGATTTCCCTTCCAGTACCTCTTCTCCTGTAGCCCTCCCCCACCTGCCAGTGTGCCCCCTCCCCAGACTCCTGCCGATCGGTAGGGTCCCCCCTCCTCATTATCTCTGTCTCCTCCCATGTATGATGCAGCATCCCCATTTTCCCTGGTGAAACTGAGGCGAGAGTACTCATTTAGTACCTCAGCCTGCTCCTCTGGGTCTTGTGCCCATCTCTCCCCTGATTTAATCCTGCTAATCTGCCCCTTCACCCTTCGCCTTTCCCCAATGTATCTAAAGAACCCCTTTTTCCCTCTCCTAATTTCCCTGGCCAGGTTCTCCTTCCTTGCCTAGCCACCCTCACCACTCTAGTGGCCCTTCTAGCCAACAGCTTATACTCCCTCGATCCCTTTCACTCCTTGAGCACTGAATTTCTTATAGGCTGCTTTCTGGCACCACCTCCTGGACCTCCTGGTCCACCAACAGGGTTTTTGGGCCCCACCGCATTTTCATCTTACTCTTGCACAGGTGCTGGTAGAATCCTGCACCCCTCTCCTGATGATTTCCCACCTACTATCAGCATCCATGTCTGACCCAATCCCATCCAAATGCTCCTTAAGGATCCTTCCCATTTCCTTAAAATCCACCCCCCTGAAGTCGGTTACTTCCGTCTTTGTGCAGCCTTCTACCCCTCCTAGGTCCAAGCAGAACCAGACTGTGGCGTGGTCACTCCCCACCAATGGGTCCCTTACCTCCAGGCCCCCAATCTGGTCACTGTCTGCCAGGACCACATCCAGTACCTGTGCCTCCCTGGTCGGTTCCCTCACCTGCTGAGTTAGGAACGCGTCTTGAAAGACATCCAACAACCTCTGTTCCCTGGTCACAGGATGTCATAGTCTCCCAGTCTGTTCCTGGCATGTTTAAGTCCCCCAACACCACCACCGTTCCTCTGCCCAGTCTGCAGTGTCTCCCAACATCTGCCACCAGACTGTCCTCCAGCTCCTCCGCCAGGGCAGGGGGTCTATACACCACTCCTATTTTTACTCTCTTGCCCCCTTGTTATCAAGGTGACCCAAATCGCCTCCACGGTTCCCTCCGCCTCCTCAACTCCCCTATGCCAATGCAGTTTTTACTATCATTGCTACCTCCTCCCTCTTCCTCCCCCTGTCCTTCCTGAACATAGTGTAACCCTCCAGGTTCAGGTCCCAGTCATGTCTTGCAGTGGCCCAAGTCTCAGTGACCGCTGCCATCCACTGCTCCTCAGTTAACATCGCCTGGCGCAGGCATTTTATTGCCCAAGCTCCTGGCATTTAGCAGACTACCTTCCACCCTTTCCCTATAGTTTCATTTCCCCTGCTCGTGTTCCCTTGGGATTCTGTTTTCTCCTGGTCTGCACTTTGCCAGTTGGTCTTTTCCTGCAATCCTCCTGGTCCCCAGGGGGGTGGAGACAGAGTCCCTCCTTTATCGGCATCCCCTTGACTGCCTTTTCTCCCATCCCACCCCCCTTCACAAGTTTAAACCCCACTTTTCACCAATGAACTCCTCCATTTTCAACTTAAGGATTCCCCTCCCCTCCAAATTGAGATGTAGTCTATCTCTAGCATACAGCTCCTTATCCTCCCAGGTCTCCCCCCAATCACCCATCAACCCCTACCCTCTGGCCTCACACCACTCCCTGAGCCACTGGTTTATCTCCCTAATTTTTCTTTTGTGTTCCCCACTAGCCCTTAGCACTGGCAGGATTTCTGAGAAGGAAACTGTGCATCCTATGTCATGACAGACCCTGGCGAGCTCCCTGAATCTTGCCTGTATCTCTAGCTCGCTATTTCCCTCAATGTTATTTGTGCCCAGGTGGACCAGTATGTCTGGGGAACCCCCACAGTCCTTTGCCAGCTGATATACCTCGTGCTTAGCCCTGTGCACCGTTAGTCCAGGGAAGCATCTTGTTCTAACTGGCCAGGCTTCTCCCCTCCCTATCCCATTTGATACCCCTGATCATAGAATCCCCCAGCAGGAGCACTCTGACCACTCCTTTTCCTCCATTTCCCCCCCTTCCATGTCCCTCATCCTTTCTACCGGCCCCCCCACCCAGCTGGCTCCTTGTTCCTCCCCCTATCTGGGTGCCACATGCCACCCGTTCCTTATTTACCATGGCCACTCCCTCCCCTCCAATCCTATGCCTCTCCTCCTCCTGAGTATCCTTCTGTACCTTGTTAATTCCCCCCCTCACTGCTCGCAACTGGTCCTTCTCCCCCATCTGCTATATCAAGCTCAATGTTCTAGCCCCATGTCGCTAATATAAATATTAAACAAAACAGGCCCCAGAAGCGACCCCTGAGGTACACCACTATTAACAGAACACTCTTGTGAAACATGTCCATTTACTTTAACTGTTTGAGTGTGATTTGATAGCCAATTTTGTATCCATCTTATTACTAGTTTATTGAAACCTAATGATATAAGTTTTGTTATTAACAGGTCATGAGGGAAAGTATCAAATGCTTTACCAATATCTAACAAAATGAAGTCAACAGGGTTTCCAGTATCCAAGTTGTTGCTAACTTCAGGTTGGTTCTTGGGGCTGATTATATGACCCACACCTGCTCACTTTACAAGGATACTGGCTGGCTGCCACGCCAACAAAGACTGAAATACCACACCCTGTATTTTAGGAAAAAAAAACTCTGCTGGGCCATATGCCTGACTCCACCAGCAAGTTCTTTAAACCTGCTATATCCACAAAGATAATCTACATGAGAAGTAAGCACATATTTTTTGAATCCCAGTCTGAATTTGACTTCTTACTTTTAGATGAAGGACAACTTATAATCCTTGATAATGTAGTATTTAGAATATCCTTTTATATGTTCCTCCCTTTCTTTGTGCAAACAGGCTATAAAAATCACTCCTTCTGTACCAGGCAGGAAGATTGTTGGTGTTTTTAAGCCACTAGAAATCAGGTATTTGATATAATGATGCCAGTTGTTATGTTTTGATTTTTCCATGCATACTCTTACCATGACATTTTGTTGTCCATTTAGAAATCATATATGGACATTCATAAACTGGGGACAAGTCTGAAAAAGTTTAAAAATATACTATTTATGGTATTAATTTGTTAATATTATGATGTCTCTGCTTTATTCCTCCTCAAGAGTGAATATATTCAGCTAAATAAGTACTGATTTTATATGTTTGGAAATTATGTAAATACTTATACATATTTCTTTTTTTGTTTTCATACTAGCAACACAGAGGGGACTGAGGAAGTGGAATGTACCATAAAACTGTTGCCCAGTTATAAGTTGTGTGAAGATATCAATATAATAAATATTTAAAATTTATGCAGTGGAGTTTACCCATCTTCATTTTTATTTGTACATCCTCAAAGAACACCAGGAGTACAGGTAAGGGATTGCTACAGGTGTCCCAGATGTGTACTACCTTTGCCCAAAGATCGCTAGTTTACTGTGGCCCAAAATGGGATAATAACCTCCCAGCCACTCTCCAAGATAGCAGAAAAATTGATCCATTCAAAAAGGCTCTCCGCTCCTGGCTAGCACCTATAAATTACTGTGCCTGCCCACTTCTGCACTAGATCACTCCTTTATCCTTCATCCTGGCAGGGTCCCATATCGAGGAATTTATCTGCTCCTTATTTTCATCTCTCCCACACTCCATCACTAATAAAACTCACCCTCGCCAGCTGTCCCACTGGCATAACTGACAAAGCCTCATCTGGCTGCATACAGTCCTCAGATCTACCCTAATTTAACATCCTTGTTTATCCTTACACTACCCAAATGCCCTTACTCTCTCGCTCATATTCTAACACACTCTATCATTTCTTTCCAACTCCCTGACAGTTCTGAGCTGTACTGCACTTAGTAACCTTAACCTGAAATGTTACATTTTATATTATAAATGCCTGATTACTGTTTAGCATAGTTAATCTGTAGTCCATGTATGTACCTGTGCTCTGTATCCTTGAATGTAATTGATTGTAACTATTGTACTTGTCATGTCCCAATGCTTGACTTGGAGCCTTTGAAAAAGAGCCTTTCTGGCTCAAAGGTTGTAATCCGAAACTTTCAATAAATAAATAAATTAAAATAAATATGATAATAAAATGTAACTAGATTTGTTGTACAAGAGAGTCCTTTTCTAAATCCATGTTGGATATGATCCTCAAGGGTGACATTTTTTATTTCGTGGTCTAGCACCTTTTTAATAAGTCTCTCCACTAACTTGCAGCACACAGAGATTAAACTTATACGTCTGTAATTGACTACATTATTTTTATTCACTTTTTTTATGAATGGGAGTTACCACGGATTTTTTGCACTCATTTGGGACATGTCTGGTCTCAAGGGACTTATTTATTAGGTAAGTTAGAGGCTGTACTAAGATTAGGGCCAACTCTTTTAAAATCTGTGGGTGGATATTGTCAGAACAAGGAGACGACTTGGTGTTTAGATTTTGTAGTTCTTGTAGTATATCCGATACACTACATTTGATGGATTCAATGTTATCAACATTAATATTTACAGAAGTTGTAGGAGATTCAGTAACTATGAACTAAAATATTTGTTAACGCATTCGGCAATCTCCTTGTCATTTGTTAATAATTTTTCGTTATTTGAGATTGTAATTGGCTTACTTGATGTTTTACTGTTATTATTTTTTATGTAGGAGTAAAAGCTTTTCTATCTTTTGTATGGGCTAATCTTATTTCAAGTTTTATTTTGGCTTTTTTAACCATATTCTTTAATCTAGTCTGTTCTTTTTTATACTTAATTTTATTATCTTGGGTAGGATTTGTTTATGCCTATGAAAAGTTTTATTCTTTCTACGTATCTGCATTTTGATACCTTTAATATACCATCTAGGTATAACTCCCTTTTTGTTGTATTTCTCTCTTAATGGGATATACTTTTTCTTGACACTCGCAATGGTTTGGTGTATCTTTTCCCCACATTTGGTTTGTGTTCAAATTGCTAAAGACAGTATCCCAATCCAAGGCATTTATTGCTAGCTTCATTTTGTTCCAATCTGCCTTATTGTAATCATAAACTTTTAGAAATTTGAATTCCTTATTTTTAGCATTTAATAGTGTACATGCAACCATGCTGTAATCACTGTTACCTAAATGAGACACTACCTTCGATTTTTGGACCCTGTTAAGTATGTTGGTGATTATTAGGTACAGGATACTAGCCTCTCTAGTGGGCTCTAATACAAGCTGTTCACATCCACTCATGACTAAGGTGTCAATCAATTTTTTTTCAATCTCATTTTGGCCTTCTAGCTGATTCCAGTTTATGCCTGGGTCATTAAAGTCTCCCATAATTAATACATCACCTATATTGGTGCTAAGTTCAATTTCATGTAGCAGGGCATTGTTATAGTTTTTATCACTGGATGGGGGTCTATAACAAACACCTAATGTTCATTTAGGGGCACTTGGAAAGTTTTAGCCAGATAGCTTCAGTTTGATTATTATGTGTATCGATAAAGCTGACCTCATTATATTTGATATTTTCTACAACATAACAGCATACTCTTTCTCCTCTTCTGTTTTCTCTATTCTTATGATATAGTTGATACCCTTGTATTTTATTCATCCATACACTGGCATCATCCCACCAAGTTTCAGTGATACAAGCAATATGAACCTTATTAGCCTTTAGATATGTGTCTAACTCCATTAATTTCATTTTAGTCCTCTTGCATTGATATTCCTAGTCTATAATCCTTGGAATAGTCAATTGGTGTCATATTTGATATTCCCTTGTCCACCTTAGTTACTCATTTAAAGTCCGAGATGTGATTTCCTCAAATCATTTTGCTAATTTTGCAGCTCCTTGTCTACTTAAGTGTAGTCCATCCCAACTAAACAATGAATCATTTCCAAGGAATGATTCCCAGTGAGCTACGGTTGAAAAGCCTTTCTCAAGAGTCCATTTTCTCAGCCAATTGTTGATTGATTTTATTTTATTCTCCTTTCTGTGTTGTCTTGTGCACAGGTGCAAGCAACATCTTGTGGTAGTACCACATTGAGAGATGTGTTTGCAAATGCAGAGCATGCATTAATAGGTGTGCCCCTCATTCCCCAATTAGCGAGCATGCTAGCACTGATGCAGAAATTATGGAAAGTGCCACCAAGTTAAAAGAAATCTGCCGCTGCAATCAGAAACAAGCTCGTTATGCAGTGGCAGATGACACAACTCCCCCAATGTGCCTTTCCTGGTGAAACATTTCAATAAACATGGCAGCTCTTGCCATCCACCATGCACAATCCCCATACCGACATCGGGGGTGGCCAATCCCCTGTGTCGGCATGTTCCCCCACACCACACACTTTCTTTGGTAACGGGGTCCAATCCCTGTCAGCATCAGTCCCCCCCCCCACACATACACACTTTCTTTGCTGATGGGGCCCAATATCCATTGGCATCAGCCCTCCCCCAAAACTCATGGGGCACACTGGGAGCCCACCCTAGTATGCCCAACATTCCCCCCAAAAAAACTCATGGGGCACACTGGGAACCCACCAGGTGTGCCCAACATTCCCCCTAAGAGCCATGGGGCACACTGGGAGTCCACCCCAGTGTGCCCAACATTTTTTTAGTTCACCAGTAAAGAAAGAAAACCATCCTTCGATGTCCATTTTTTGTTTTTCACTGTAAAAAAGAAAATGGTCCCTTGCAGTCCCCAGCACCCCTCCCTCAACCTGCATTCACCCTCTGCTCAGCCCACCTGCCCGCACCCCCCCCCTCACCCCGTACTTACCTCCAGAGGTCAGGTGCTGTGATCGTCTGTAGAGCAGAGCATGTCTGGACTCTTCAAAGCCAAACTGCAAAATGAAGAAATGCTGGTAAGCTATATAATGGCATCAATGGGGGGGGGTCAACTTAGGTGGATATCTTAGCCATTTTTTTTTAAATTTTGGCTCCACATTTTCAACATGGGGTTCTTGGGACCCCACCTCATGAACACGTGCTCCGTCATCTCGTTATTCTGTCCCAAAAAGAGATTTCATGGTCACTGCATGAAATCACCTTTCGGGACCAATTAATGAAATGACAGTACCACTGTTCATGAGGTGGGGTCCCAAAAAGGCTATGTTGCAAAGTTGGTGAAAAAATTCCAAAAAAATGACTGCATTATGAGCATGCATTGCGCAGTTTCCATGCACACTCGTAACTTCGACAATTTTTAATATTTTCACTCCAGATTTTCAACATTGTCCTTTCTTCACACCTCCTTATGAACAGTACAACTGTCATTTTTCACATCCTGCTGAATGTGTCTTCTCACATCTGGTACACAATGGTATGGTCACTGCGGAAAATCAACTTTCTGGACAGATTAGCAAAATCACAGTGCCACTGTTCATGAGCAGAGGTCCCAAAATGCCTATGTTGAAAATCTGGTTAAAAAAAATCCAAAAAATAATTGCATTACGGGTGTGTGTTGCGCAGTTTCTATGCATGCTCATGACTTCACCAATTTTTCATATTTTAACTCCAGATTTTCAACATTGCCATTTTTATACACCTCCTCATGCACAGTACAGCTGTCATTTTTCACATCCTGCCTGAAATTTGTTTTCGCACCTCTGGCACCAAATAGCAGATGCTGTGCAAAATCACCTTTCAGCTAACAAACTGATAGTGCCTCTGTTCATGAGGTGAGATCACAAAAACTCCATGCTGAACATTTTGAGTAAAAACACCAACAAATGTCTGGGGCATTAGGATTTCCAACTGTAATGCCCCACCCTGTAGAGACTGACAGGCATCAGGGGTGTGACTTGGGATCGTTGGCTGTAATGCTCACACCATTCTACCCCCCCCCCACCCTACAGCCAGTGACAGGCATCAAGGTGTGCCTTGGAGTCTTCAGCCCCAAAGTTCACCCCATTCTCCTATACTGCACCCATCTCAGCATATTTCCTTATGGAATGGGGTGAGCGTAAGGCCCGAAGACCCCAAGGCACACTGCAACACTTGTTAGTATCTGCAGGATAGGTGAGGTGAAATTGCATGAGTGTTATGGCAGACAACCCAAAGGCACACCCCAATGCCTGTCAGTCTCTGCAGGGTGGGGGTGGGGTTGGTATCAGTTCAATACTTCCCTTCCATTCCTATTATTCATATCTCTAACTCCTGCACTACTGATGCCAATGCCAACAAGACAACATTTGGCATTGACAAATGCTTGTTATAATGTGCCTTAGGGACTGGGAGGATTTCAGAAAAATTAATATCGCAGCCTAGTTGTTCCAACTTGCAGGCTAAATTAATTCAATCTTGTTTTATCTCATCAATTGACCGTTTGTTGATATAATTTGTTCTAGCATGAATTATGACTAGTGGATTGTCTCCTGAATGTTTTAATACATTATTAACCATCCTGTGGATATCCCTAATCCCTGCCCTCCTCAATGAACTACATGTAACCCCTCACCCCTGCCTTTTTACCAAATGACAGGTGGCATGCTGTTGGCACTGGCAGCAATACCTGCTGAGGACCTGGGTTCGGGGAGGATGAGGTTACTCGGCACAGGGGGACCTAGGTTTGGCTACTCTGAACAGGGGAACCCAAGTAAATCCGAACACAGGAAGCAATAACTGTAATTTCCAGAACCAGGAATGGGATTCTGCAGTGTGGCATTTATTCACAAACTAGCTGAACACAACAAAGCATAGACGGACCCCCATGGGGCTACATTTACTGGTAATGCAGATTAGAGACTACAACGCGGTCCACTGGAAGAATGAACCAATTATACTGTTTTCAGGCTCTGGACCCACCAGACACACAGCCTGGACTTGCACGTGCTTTGGGTACACAGCCCGACTGGCCAGGCTCCCCTGCCGGCCACTTGATCGGCGGTCCATTGGAAGAATGAACCCATTTTCTTGTTGTGGCTCCTCACACCACTTAGAGTCTGCGACTCCTAGAGAGATTTCCTTCTTACTTTTTCTGATTCCCATCTCACAAAGAGAATTTTCTTTACACTTGTGGCTCCCCACACCACCTAGAGTTGGCGACTCCTAGAGAGATTTTCCCATTTGCAACCCACGTCTGGGTACTTACCTCATCACTGGCCAAGCGCATGAGGCAAAATAGCAATCACAGCAGAAATCCATAGAGGTGGACCTGGTTACTAAAGATGGGGGGTGTGCCCACCTCCAGCTCCCACAGCCCATACCCGTCCATTTCTCTGGAAAAACTGAAACTTCTGAATGTAGATTAAATGGTGGATGAACTGTTGCATCCCCTCTACAATATTACTTGAATTCACACAGCACTCTAGCTTTTGACACTACTTCATTTGTTTGACCTAGTCCTATAGGCTTCCCAAATAGTAGTTCAAATCCTAGATTTCTTCACATATCCCAGGCTGAAGAAACACATTTTTTGGCCTCTCATATTAGAGCAAACACTCACCCTTTTGTTGCAGGTGCCCCACAGGCGAATCACAACTCTTCCCACTTTCCAAACACAGACTGAAACTGAAATAGGCAGCTTTCTTTCTTCTGCAGAATTTAGGGGATTGCCCCTGGAACTTACATGGGGATCTTTACTCCCCCCCCCGGAGGGAGAGGCACTGAGACCCGAACAGCGGTCTCCACCACTTGAAGGCAAAACTGGAGACTGACCTTCTCTTGCTGAAGGCAAACAGGAACTGACCCTTCCTGTTTGAAAGCAAACAGGAGACTCACATCTTTGAAAACTCCCAACGTTCTATCTAACTTCCTCTGCTGCAGATTCCAATGTGGCTTATGCAGCTGCGAAAGTTCTATTGGTGATGTCATCCCTCAGTCTCAGCTGAGACTGAGAACAGAGTGAGACAGTGTGAAACCCATTTAACTGGAGTTTCACAAGCTGCCTTCCCTGCCTACCACTAGGTCTTACTGGGATTCTAGTAACCCCGGGTAACAAGGGGTTACACTTGCCCTTGACCAGGAAAATGACTGTCCGCAGTCATTATGTACCCGGCCTTAGTGCCATCCCACCCTATGTGCTACCTTCGGAGGGGGGTGATCAGGCCCCCTCCTACCATGTGCAAGCACAGGCAGGCAACACTAAGGGCCTAGAGGCCTGTAGCTGACATATCGGCCCCTACACTATCCACTTACTATGGACACCTAGTGGCTCTGGTAGAACCATCCAGAGCATAGCCCTGATAGATCAGCACTGTAGTCCCAGTGGCCATTCAGGACCACAGCCTGTCTATCCCCCTAACCCTCTAGGGAAAACCTATCTGCCTCTAACATAATATTCCAAAACAGAAACAACCCGGGGACCTCCCTGACCTTGCGTAACCTGCAACCACACACCATTAAAATACCAATTACTGCCTCCTCCCTACCCCCACAACCACACCTGTGGAAGGAAAGGGTTAATACAGCAATAACATAACAATAACACCACAGTACTTTAAATTTCTACACAATAAAGCACTGACGAGGAACTCCGATGAGCCCCTCCTCCTCTTCTTGTCTTCTCTTCTGTCTTCCCAGGAACACCTGTAAGAAAAAGAAAGACAAACACACTCTCCTAATCTGCATACACAGTCTACCTAAACCCCTACCATCAAAACACTGCAAAATCCCAAAAAGATTTTTTAGAAAAAGGTAGAAAAACAGTATTTACATTAGAATACAACAATGACATTATTTACAATACACATTTGGGGGGATGGAGTGCCCTAAAAGTCCCAACTAGTGACCACAAGGCCCGAAGGCTAGTCCAATAAAGAGTCTCTCCTGGGCTGGAGCCCGGTGAAGCACAGTTCTAACAGGCCAAAGTCCCAAAGGGGAGAATCTTTGCAGACAGTTCACACATTTTGAAGTCTGTAGTGTAGGGTGTGTACTGCAATGTCATAAAGATAGAAAAGTTTGGACTTACCAGCCACTTGTAGTTCAATACTAGGCACCGACCTGCACCGCAGCTGAAGACTCTCCCTGGCAGCATTTCTTCTGATACAGCTGGGCGGACATCTTCCGGGAACCACAGGAGGGCACATCTGGAAACAGCTGGGCTGATGTCATCTCTGAAGACGGAACCTTAGAACAGGAACAAAAAGAAAATAGCTGGTCCGACATCATCCGATTACCAGGCGATGAACAGGAAACAGCTGGGCTGGTGTCTCCTCTCTGGATCTGAAGTCATCTGGTGGGCCAGTCGATGGTTGCTGGACAGGACAGTACACTGTAGACTGATGAATGTGGGGCACCTGAGTCCTGGATATTCAATTGGCGAATCAATAAAGCACTTCACAGTCTGGTGTGGCAGTATTGACTACCACTGCTCGGCTCTCCACTTTGTAGACACGGGCACATTTGCTGAGAGGTCCTTGCACTGAGGGCAATAGCACCAGGGATCAGTGACTTGAATTATTACCCCGTCTGGGTGCACATAATTCACACAGTGGGAGATTTCACGTCCCTCTCCATCCACCACTCTTACTCTGTCCATGAACAGTGTCCTGCCTCTCTTCCACTGGGTATACTTTTCGTGGAACAGTCTATTCTTTACATGCTGGTTGACCCCAGGATGCACACTTTTATTGCTTCATCCCAGATCCAGGATTTCCTGCAGTTCTCAATCTCCTCCCAGACTTTTCGAGGAAAGGTAGGAAAGGTCATGCCATAGATCTCATTTGCCTTTCTACGAACCAGTCTCTCCTCTTTACTTGCTTTGGTCAATCTGAGACCGCTGGCCTGGCTTGGGGGTGGCCAGTGCTGGTTCTGCCAGCTTTGCATCCTCAAGGAAATTAGAAATGGATCCCTGACTTCTTCCTCCTGTAAAGCCAGGGCAGTGGCATCACCACCTTCTTCAATACAGTCCTCCGAGGCAAGATCTTGAGGCTGTGTAACCGTTCCTTTTCCACAAGGCCACATAGGTTCCCCCTCATCTTCCTCTTCACTGAGGATCTGAGCCCAGGAGTGAGCAGTCATTCTCACCCAAGACTATCCACTCATCACTAGGCGTGAGGTGTACACCTCCCATTCAAAGGCCTCCCGATCTCATCTTCACCTAAGAGACTCGGGTTAGCCCCTCCAGGGGTCTATTGATGCTTTATCTGAACTTTCTTTCTGGGATCCAGCATAAAAAACTTTAACTTCTGGTTCTGTCTCTAACTCTGCACCCTCTAGCTTTGTGCCACACTCCCCCGAGAGGCCTTCCTCCACAGGCTCCGCCTGATGCTGTGTGCTGCCAACTGCAGATTCCTGAATTTTTGTCCATGTGGGGGCCAAACGAATTGGAGGTGCTTTATACAAGCCATATTTTTGTAGGCATCTAGCACAGTGAGGAATCATGAAGACGTCCCTTCCAGCACTCAAACATATTTGGCATACACACACTGGATAATTAGGAATTGCCACATCAGGAGGCAGTTGCCTTCCATAGCACCACTTTTCAATATCTCTCAGTCTATTTACTGCTGCTGTTACTTCAACCCGGGCATGATCCGGGTAACAAGCTGGTCCTGAGGCCATAACTGCAGAAAAATAAATAAAAGTTCACTGTAACTGAAAGTCCCACTTTATTGAACACACTCTGTAGCTTTTAAATTGGCTCACTCTGCTGCTGTGTTTACTTTACTACCCCCACCCTGTAATGGTGGCGGCAGCACTCCTGTGCATCAACATTTAGAATCTGGGTCAAGCTTACTGCGCACCCGATTTACACCAGCTACTGATAACTTTTACTCAAACTGCACAACTTGCTCTGATCTGGCTTTACACATTTACAGGATTTTCCTGGACTTTTCACATGCTGGTAACATTTATTTTATTCACAGTCCCTTAAAAGCTTCAGGTTTTTAGCACAGGATTGCCTGCTTTTACTAGTGTTGCATTTTGCTACAACCCACAGTCTCTCTCTGGCTGAAAACTTTAAACTGAGGCTAATTTCACTTCCATGCACACATTCAATGGCTTAACAGACTTGCACTTGCTGGTAGGACTTCACACAGTCATTACTTGCAAAGCGGCTACACTGCTGCACACACACTTTATATGGCATAGCTGAAAATCACTGTTTGAGTAGTTTCATGAAGGTTTACTTACTGAGATCAGTAGCAATTTGCTGCGATGGGGTAAAATGGCCTGCAGCCAGTTCCTGAAGGCCTTGGTATACAAACGGGCGGGTAGTCCTAGCGATCGTCGTTTTAAACACCAAACTTGCAATTCTGACAATTGATTAGTGGGTTGAGCCCGATTTTAAACTCAAAAGCCAATTTTTTAACTGTTCACAGCGATTTGAATACTCTGCGACGCTCCTCCACTGCCAGTACACGCACTCCACTCTCACTCCCTCTCGAATGCTGAGGCAGTTTCTGTAAAGCTGGCTGAGGGGCCGGACTGATTGCAGCCTGACCAACCACATGACACCATGCAAATGAGCCTCTTCTTCCTTGCGAGGACTCTTCTCCTCACGGCGATTGTCGAGCAGGCAAATTTAAACTGCAGAATGCAACTTTTTTTTTCTCTCAACTGACTCCACGGCGGGAGCCCATTTCAGCCATATAACTTAGCCATTAACTCTGAAGTCTCTCAATTTACACAGAAAGCATTTCCAACGTCCAGGGCATAATCTTCCTTTTACTACCCCTAGTCTTCCACACTTTCCTTCACAAGAATTCATTTTAAAAAGCATTTCAAACGTCCAGGGCATAATTTCTCTGTTGCTACCCCTAGTCTTCCACACTTTTCTTCAGAAGAATTCATTTTAAAAGCATTTCGAACGTCCAGGGCATAATTTTCCTGTTGCTACCCTTAGTCTTCCACACTTTTCTTCACAACAGTTCATTTTAAAAGCATTTCAAAAACGCTGTAAACAATTTTGATGATGCAGGACAAGGGCACACTCTTTGGCTTTACAGCTCCTTGGTAAACAGTTGGCATTTTTTTTTTAAACAGCAGCACAAGATTCACAGCACACAGCAACACACACTAAGGAAATTGCTTCAGCTTTTTGGGCTACCCACTGCCAGATAGCCAAAACGCTAGCCCCCTTGTCCAAGCACCTTCCTTCCCGAACAATATCCAAAGCGGTGCCTCAATTTTTGGAACCCCTCACCCCTGCCTTTTTACCAAACGACAGGTGGCATGCTGTTGGCACTGGCAGCAATACCTGGTGGGGACCTGGGTTCAGGGAGGATGAGGTTACTTGGCATGGGGGACCTAGGTTTGGCTACTCTGAACAGGGGCACCCAAGTAAATCTGAACACAGGAAGCAATAACTGTAATGTCCAGAACCAGGAATGGGATTCTGCAGTGTGGCTTTTATTCACAAACTAGCTGAACACAACAAAGCATAGACGGACCCCCATGGGGCTACATTTACTGGTAATGCAGATTAGAGACTATAACGCGGTCCACTGGAAGAATGAACCAATTATACTGTTTTCAGGCTCTGGACCCACCAGGCACACAGCCCAGACTTGCACGCGCTTTGGGTACACAGCCCAACTGACCTGGCTCCCCTGCCGGCCACTAGATCGGCGGTCCATTGGAAGAATGAACCCATTTTCTTGTTGTGGCTCCCCACACCACTTAGAGTCTGTGACTCCTAGAGAGATTTCCTTCTTACTTCTTCTGATTCCCATCTCACAAAGAGAATTTTCTTTACACTTGTTGTGGCTCCCCACACCACCTAGAGTCGGCAACTCCTAGGGAGATTTTCCCATTTGCAACCCACGTCTGGGTACTTCCCTCATCACTGGCCAAGCGCATGAAGCAAATTAGCAATCACAGCAGAAATCCGTAGAGGTGGACCTGGTTACTAAAGATGGGGGGTGTGCCCACCTCCAGCTCCCACAGCCCATACCCGCCATTTCTCTGGAAAACTGAAACTTCTGAATGTAGATTAAATGGTGGATGAACTGTCACATCCCCTCTACAATATTACTTGAATTCACACAGCACTCTAGCTTTTGACACTACTTCATTTGTTTGACCTAGTCCTATAGGCTTCCCAAATAGTAGTTCAAATCTTAGATTTCTTCACATATCCCAGGCTGAAGAAACACATTTTTTGCCCTCTCATATTAGAGCAAACACTCACCCTTTTGCTGCAGGTGCCCCACAGGTGAATCACAACTCTTCCCACTTTCCAAACACAGACAAACTGAAATAGGCAGCTTTCTTTCTTCTGCAGAATTTAGGGGATTGTCCCTGGAATCTACATGGGGATCTTTACTCCCTCCCCCCTGGAGGGAGGGGCACTGAGACCTGAACAGCGGTCTCCACCACTTGAAGGCAAAACTGGAGACTGACCTTCTCTTGCTGAAGGCAAACAGGAACTGACCCTTCCTGTTTGAAAGCAAACAGGAGACTCACATCTTTGAAAACTCCCAACGTTCTATCTAACTCCCTCTGCTGCAGATTCCAATGTGGCTTATGCAGCTGCGAAAGTTCTATTGGTAATGTCATCCCTCAGTCTCAGCTGAGACTGAGAACAGAGTGAGACAGTGTGAAACCCATTTAACTGGAGTTTCACAAGCTGCCTTCCCTGCCTACCACTAGGTCTTACTGGGATTCTAGTAACCCTGGGTAACAAGGGGTTACATACAGTACAAGTGATATTTTGTTTATCACTTCTACAAACAATTTTATCTGCATATTTAATAATGGAGTCTCCTAAGACATAATATTGCCTTGTTTGCTGTGTGGTACCGGAAGTATCCATAGTATTAACATTATTTATCAGAGTTTGGCCTGCATCCTCAGAATCTTGCATAGCAACATTTGCAGAGATATTTGGAAGGTCATTGCCTAATGTATTATTATGGCTTGAAGTACTAGGTATTACCATCTCATCACTTAGGGGATCAAAATCATTCAAGGTAATCAGTGGTTGATACCTATTTGTCAGTTCAAGGTCATGTCCCATTGCCCTTCATCTTGTCTTTGATTTTCTGCCTAGGTTTATTTCTATCCAATCCTTTGTATTTGGTTCAGGTATATCACTAAAATCACCCGGTCATTTCCGTTTATCTGTTTTTTTGTTAGGTTCATGGTTTACTTCAGTGCTGGAGCCAGACAGCTGTGAATTAACCATAGAATTTGTGATGTCACTGATGGTGTTATTAGTTGTGAGAACCATATTAACTAGGCATTCATTTGTGTTTGCTGATAGAATGTTTGTACCACTAGCTGGAACTGTAGATGAATTGCTAATAGTTGAATTAAGAGTATCCGGGGTTTGTTCTTTGTTGATCATTTTACTTGTCTTTGATATGTCTGATTGTTTTTGCTCCAACTGATTCAACTTGATATAAAATGTATTAATGTTCTCTTACAAGACGCTGTTGTTGACACATTTATCACAGACATAAAGCAGACATGCTGGAAGTTTATTAACCAGTTTATACAGCAAGCAATTTGAACATTTCAGCTCTATTCCACCATCCAAAGTAATAATAGTATCACCCATTATTTTTTGGTATTTATTGAAGTAATCATACAACACACAGACACACTCATACAGCACAGTATGGAAACTAAAACCTTCTTAGTATACCTAAGGTACTACCCTTTGAATTCTCAAACCTCTAGGTTAATTTATGATTTGCAATTACAGCTAAGATGGAGGACGATGTAATTTATTACATTAACTCAGGCTGATATATGATAGAGGTACACTAGACTTAATTCTAGATGCTAGATCAATCTCTTGATCTTAATCTTCATGTACAGTCTGTTTGTAGAGCTCTCAACTCCAAACTGGGTGTTGCATATAAGACTAGTTATATGCTCATGCCATCGGCTAAAATGGCAATTGCGAGGGGGATTCTGCTCCCCACCCTAACCTATGGGGCTCCCTTATTTGGGGCTGCTCTTAAAACTGACCTACTCAGATGGGATATTATGTACAACAACATATGTCGCTATGACTCTTCTGCTCCTCGGCTTAAACACCACTGTCAACTTTATAATGATCTTGGTTGGCTCTCTCCGTTTAGCTAGTAGGAAATACTACCTTGGCTCTCTTATTGATTCGATAATTCGAAATCAAACCCCTAGGTGTCTTGCAGCTATGCTTGTTCCTCAGGACACACTCCATGGTCTACGATCAGCTGATAAATCCTTTCTGAATTTGCCGAGGTGCAGCACGAGGAAAGGAACTGTTGCATTTGAGCATGCAGAGCCACAGCTGTGGAATTCCCTTCCCCTCGACATTAGACTTTCTAGCTCCCACACATGCTTTAAGAGAAAACTGCGCTCGAATCTGCTGATTGCTGATATCTGTTCCTGCTTTCACCCTACCTAATGTCTGATGTCTCTGGCCATGCAATAGTATTTCCTCACCTCTATATAACCCTCTTACTGCCTCAGCCTGTCCTGGCTCCCTTTCCCTGCCCATATACAATCTTGCACTGCAGGCATCTCCCTTACACTTACATACACTCATACAATCTAATTTCATGGCATGCTCCCCTCTTCCTCACTTACAGACCTTTTCCTTAATGACACCCCCTGCTCTCAATGGTTATTTCTTTCTTTTTTATTACCTGTTTTTGTTTTTGTGTACCTTGTTCTGTTCATATGATATGTCACCTGATAATTTATTGTCCAATGTCCTCTCTATTCATTGCATAGGTAGGCACCTATGAATTTATGAATGGTCTACTCTGTATGTCTCGGATATATTGTATCCACTTTAACTCATTGCATGTAAAGTGCTTTACTTTGTATGTTCTAATATATTGTATCCTCTTTAACTCATTGTATGTAAAGCACTTATAAATTGTTATCCTGTTAAGTTTCTGCATGTCTGTACTCTCCCCAGTCATGCCTGAAAATAGTTATTTTAAAGCTAGTGCACTTACCCGGTAAACAAAAGCTAAATAAATAAATAAAAATAACATTCTCAACCCTAATCTCCTGCAACACTTACAATGCTATTTACAACAGCTGGGTTACTTACTGAGCAAAGAGTTTGTTTGGCCTTTTCCCCATTTCCACGCTTGACATGCTCCACGCGCATCACCCGTACATGCTCACCCCACTCTCTTGGGGGTACAGTTTTATAGGGGTGAGACTCGGAAGTGAGTGCTCCTGTCACATGATATGAGCCCAATGCAGTCCAGCACTTAGTTAGATATTAAACTGCTTAAAAGCAGTATCCAGATGAACACCACAAAACTGTACCCCCCAAGGCATACAATAACTAAAAGAGGTGAGCTATGCAGGCTTATTTGCCTTGCTCACACTAATAGGTCTCCTGGACTGCCTCTCCAAACTATAGCCCCCATTGTCCGTTCTGTCAACTAGGCACTCATTGCCTGGTGACCACAAGCACTCCACACAGTATTTAAAAAATAGTGAAATGTCCTGCCAAGTCTGTCTCATTGCTTCAATGAGCAGTCACACAGCAGATGAACAGTTTCCAGATAAATGCTCCACTCGCTCAGGGCTACAGTTTTATACAAGTGAGACCCAGAAGTGAGGGTTCTGGTCACATGACCTGTGCCCAATGCAATTCACCACTTAAATAGATATTAATCTGCTTAAAAACAGTATCTAGGTGAACACCATAAAACTGTACCCCCCAAGGCATACAATAACTAAAAGAGGCGAGCAATGCAGGCTTATTCACCTTGCTCGCACTAGTAGTTTTCCTGGACTGCCACTCCAAACTACAGCCCCCACAATCCATTCTGTCACCTAGACACTCATTGCCTGGTGACCACAAGCACGCCACACAGTATTTAAAAAGTAGTGAAATATTCTGCCAAGTCTGTCTCACTGCCACAATGAGCAGTCACACCGCAGATGGACAGTGTCCAGATAAAAGCTTTGCTTGCTCGGGGCTACAGTTTTATACTGGTGAGACCCAGAGGTGAGTGTTCCAGCCACGTCACCTGCACCTGATGCAATTTGGCACTTAGTTAGATATTAAACTGCTTAAAAGCAGTATCTAGGTGAAAACCACAAAACTGTACCCCCAAGGCATACAATAACTAAGAGAAGCGCACTAAGCAGGCTTATTCGCCTTGCTCGCACTAGTAGTTCTCCTGGACTTCTTCTCCAAACTACAGCCCCCACAAATCCATTCTGTCACCTAGGCACTCATTGCCTGGTGACCACAAGCACTCCACACAGTATTTAAAAAGTAATGAAATGTTCTGCCAAGTCTGCCTCACTGCCACAATGAGCAGCCACACAGCAGATGGACAGAGTTTCCAAATGATGATACCATAATAAACCAATGTGCAAACTCACAAATAAATATAATGTAAAATGTATAATATCCACATAAATGTCCTTTGCCAACAAAGTTACATGAAAATCCAGCTTTAAGTTCAAACGTTAAGCTTGTCATTAAGAGTCCAAGCTAATCCAACCTCGTTGGTAAGCAGATAATTGTTCTGTTTTCCTGATATAAAAATGAACAGCCAAGCCCCAGAAGAGATGAATAAAGTCTGCCTGAAAAAGAAAATATAAGCTAAGTGGTATCAATGGCTCAGAAATGTGCATAATAGTTAGACTACTTATGTAGAACTTTTACTGTGATCAAGTTAAAAACAATAAATAAGAACGGTCAGTGCACGAGCTTCATGGGCCCAATTTCTTAACTTATTAAATACCCTATTATTGTTTTTTAGACCATATTCAGGCTCTTTTCAGGCTCTGTGGACCCTAAAGTCTATCTGCATTGACAGTCTCAGAAATATAACTTACAAAATCACCAGGGCATAGATTTACAGACTTTGTTTGATATCTTCAAATCAGTATCTGCTAATAATACTGGGGGAATTTTCCTTACCACAATAATATCACATCTCTTTTGATTGTGATGATGTTCTGCTTACCCCTGCAGCTGTATGTGTGGGTGGGGAGCAAGAAGCAGTAGTGGAGAAGGGATAAGCGAGCGGGAGTTGCAGTTGCAGTGCCTGGCTCAGCTGCTCCTGTGGCGGTGTGGCAAGGCATCTGCCTCCTGCAGAAGAGGAGACCAGGGTACCAGGGTTTGGTTACCCATCTCCCAAAACTCAGTGCTTGTTTTTTTTTCTGGATATTTTCCCCTGGTGACTTTGTTCCTGTCCCCAAGGTCCACCCCGGAGTTGATTATAAAAGTTCCTAGTGGGGTGGAAGGTGAAAAGGAAATTGTGGCTTTGTTTTGGTTCATTTCAAAGGTGGTGCAATATTAGTGAAGTCGGTGTTTTGTCTGATGTTAATATCGACTGCCAATGAAATCGTCATGATGTACTGTGCTGCGATATTTTTATTGGTGATTTTAACTCCTAGAACCCATCAAATCAAACATATGTCAGCACTGTGAAGTCCTTTAAAGTTCTTTCCAAAAAGCTAATGAAAGAAAAAAGTTCATTAATATCAATATATTTTACAAGCAAAGGCCTAACTCACAGCACATGATAGTCTGCTTACCCATGGTTAATTCCAATGCTTTAAAAAAAATGAGGTATCATCAGTAACAAAATCCTCCTTTCAATCTCCAGTCTCTTACAAATCACTGAATAAGTTAGATTAAACAAAAAGAAATAACATTACAACCAGTAAGGTGACTAGCACAGCAAGTGTTCAGTCAGACTGCAGTCCTGAGTAAGAGTGAAGATTTTGGCATCTGACATTCAGTAAGTACAGCACTTTAACTACACAGGCTGTCACATGGGCAAAAGCTCACAAAACCTAAGGCAATCAAATGTTGAACTTTATAACTATGCTTATTTTGCAAATACAAAAACTTTTGAAGGGCCTCTCCCCAAAGTTATTAAAAAAAAACATACTCTGCAATCATCTATTTCTCAGCCCCTAAACTTCCTGGTCATCAAGAAAGAAAGCACACAAGAACTAGGGGGCACAACATGAAGCTGGAGGGGGCAAATTCAGAGGTAACACACGCATGTTTTTCTTTACCAAGAGTGTGGTAGATGCATGGAACAGCCTTCCTCATGTAGTGGTGGGGGCCAAAACAGTGGTGGGTTTCAAGAACGCTTGAGACAGGTAAAAAGGCATCACTACACTGACTAGCAGTTGGGGGGGGGAGTAGGCCTATGGGCAGACCAGATGGACAGTATGGTTCTTCTGCCATCACTTTCTGTGTTTCTATCACTGTCATCTAAATAAAAACAATATGTTCTAAAATGCTGTGAAGCCAATGTTATGCTGAAAGAAACTCAGTAAAATACAGAGTTAATGTGCTGCAAGTGATTATAAGGTACAGAAGCCCATATGAGGGAAAGCTGTGAATGCTTAGTGGAAAAGTATTTCAAAACTTCAGTGTAAAGATGAAAAAGGCCTGCTCACTTATCCTGGTGGAACAATTGGGAATGTGGAGGAGGGATGCATCAGAAGATGTGAGTGAGTAGGACTGGCAAGGTGAGTAGGGAAATATTATGGGCAGGGTAGGGGATAAGGGTCTTAACAGCTTATTAATCACAGAGCCTGGATAGTAATACTAGGAAGCAGAGGAAGAGAGCCTGTCCAGAAAAGCATATGGGGAGCAGTGGTGAGATAGGCGAGGGGATGACAATGGGAAGTGACAAATGATATTATAGGTCACCTCCCACTTGTGAAAGGCAGCTTTGCGGGCATGAGAAAAGAACGGTTGGCCATATTGGAGATGAGGGAGAAGGGACTTCCTAGGAAATGCTGAACCTAACTTTGGGAATGAGGGAGGGTCAAACCCAAGTCTGGAGTTAACTGCTTTACAGGCTAAGAAGATATGGAGAGAAAAATAAAGGACAGGATCTAGGATGATACCTACAATAGATATTTGAAATTCTCCACGGTTTTGAGTCTAGCCTGGGGCCCAAATAACATGACTTGGATCTTCGAGGGGTTGAGAACAAGCTTATTTTTATTGAGCCAGGCCCGGACCTGAAAAAAATCCTGCTGTAACTAAAGGCTGATGTGGGAAATGAAGGGAGAGCTAAGGTATAGCACAATGTTGTCGGCATACATGATTGAGTAGCAGTGGAGCAGGGCAGCGGGAAGGACTTGATGAAGATAGAGAAGAGGAGGGGCCAAGTATAGAGCACTGTGGGGCATCGTGTTTGATTAAGTACTGCGGAAGAGACAACCTTATGAAGTTTACATACTGCTACCTATCTACTGCCTATTATATCTGTATGATAGTTCAAGAACCAAGAGGCAGCATGTTAGGAGAGGCTGGTTGAAAGTAACTTGGAATACAGAAGGTAGTGACCAACTAAATTGGCTTTTGAGAGGTCAGTGAAGATGACACCAGTGTGGGAGCCATTACCCATGGTGGACATGATGTCATTCATAAGGCAAATCAGTGCAGTGGTGATGCTATATTCCTTGCAAAATCCATGTTAATTAGAGGCAAAGCAATTGTAATTCTGGAGGAATTTAGTCAGCTAGCAGGCAACAACATTTTCAAGCAACATGCCTAAGACTGGGAGTAATACAATTAGCCAGTAATTATTTACCAGCTTGGTTCACACTTTTTGAAGACCAGAGAGATTTTAGTAATTTTGTAGTCACCAGGGACAAGAGTTAAATATATGTGGGATGGGAGATACTATGATGGGTACACCCTGTCACAGAAGTCTGGACAAGATCATATTGGGGCTAGTGCTGCTGCCAATGGGAAGGGAGTTTATTAATTTGAAGATTTCACCAGGGAACATGATCTTTAACAGAAGGGGGATTAATATTAGAGGGATGAGGAGAGGGGCTCTTATGTGTAGTAACTGGGGGGCTGAAAGATCAGCGAAGTGGGCATTTATAGCATTGGCAGTTGTTTCAGGATTGTTGCAGTGGACCTGCTAATTAACAAATCATCATCATCAAATCTCTTTGATGGTCAGCCTAGGATGTCCTTAATAGAGTATGTCTCCAGAAACTCTTAGGGCTCCCAGCTGAGGCAATTAATTGTTCTCTGAAGAACAAACATTTGGCAAGGGCAGGTGGCCCTTTACACTGGTTCCTGAGTTGTCTGTAAGCATATCAGTCTGCTGGATCAGATGAGGTTTTGTAATCCCATGAGTATGTGTCCCTTGCCTTAAGTTGGGAGAGCAGGCTCCTGTGCAGCCAATGAGTGGCAATGCCTCTTACCTTCCTCTTAGTAAGGGTGGGGTGGCGTGGTGTCAGCCTGTCTTGAACCTGAGACAAAGAGGTTTGAAAGAGGCTAAGGATGGTATTGGCATTGTAGTGGAGAGGACAGGGAACCTGTATATTAATGACTGTTTATGGAGGAGGGACAGAAAATCAAGGTGAGAAGGGTCCAACAGGGCGATAATTTTAGGAGGAGTTGTGGAAGCCCTGATTTTCAAGATGCAATATATGGAAGAGTGGTCACTAAGTGCATCAGGCAACACACCAACTGATTGGATTCTGTGTGGTTTGTTGGAAAGCACCAATTTCAGAAGGGTGTGACATCCTGCTTTGATTGAGAGGCAGGTATGGGTAGTGTTAGAAATCAACCGAGAGAGCGAATAACCTTTGTATTAAGTTATTTAGTCTGGTTTGGCTGGGTCCCCATAATAAATCCTATTAAGATTAGCTCCACAAGAGCTAATATTTATATGACTTATTATGGGGGCCCAGCCAGTCTAGTCACTCATGGTGATCACCTCGTTTTGTCAGATCTTGCGTGAGATGATACTGCTGGGTATGGATAGCTTGGACAGAACACTTTTGGGGGTAGTATAGGTGCATATTAGGTGTAGCTTTCTGATATTACCAAAAGAAGAGTCCCTCTCAGGGGCACACCAGACAGGCAGTTGATTGGCTGAGATAGTAAGCTGATTCTTGTAGTAAAAGGGAAGACTCCCTCCACATTTCTGGGATGTCCAGTCCACTCACCAAAGGTTGTTATTTGGTATGGAGCAGGCAGAATCTGGGTTGTTTGGTTTTAGCCAGGTTTTGGTAACTCCCAGAGTAGTGGGGGAGTAGTGGGCCATCCAGTAGTCAAGGTCAGGCATACTGGCTAGGAGGCTTCAAATGCTGAGGTGAGCTATCTTGATAACCTTACAGCCCACCCAGATCGGGTGGGAGATTTCCATGCCTGAGAAAATTACTGTATTTAATTACAGTATTTTTAAATTTTCCCATCTCCACCCATGATAGCTGCCACTCTTCAGTATCTCTCTCTCATCACTACTAGCTCTTGGTGTAACTGGTAACAGACTTTCAAGCTCCTGCCAGTCCTCATCCTCCTCTTCTGCATGTGCTTCCTCATGTCTCTCCTCCACTCATCTCCTGGTTCTTCCCCTGATCTTCCTCTCATACTTCTTCCCTCTCCTCCTCCTCCTCTTTGAGCTGCTTCCCTCTCCTCCTTCTCCTGCTGTTATGTTCCTTCTTCCCCCAGCCCCTCCTTCTCTGGATGTGGATCATATACTGTCCCCTGCCCTGTCACCTCCGCTTCTTGTGTGTCCTCCTCTTGTACTGCCTCAGGCTCATGCCACTGCTATGACAGGTCCACTTCCATACAACTGATAGTTTTCATTACACCCTAAAACAGAGAAGAACAGCTCTAACATGTAAAGATAGGCAAGGCAGAAACAACACTGTGCAGCCTTAAGGGTATTAATTATAACGCCCAGTACAATGGGGTTAGTTGCAGGCACTGCAGATGCAGAGGCTGCAGGCTTCCAGAAAACACACTGCAATCTCCTGTCTCCTCCTCTCCAATGCAGCAGCGACACACAATTTCACTGGCCTGCCTGAAACCAAGTTTGATGTTGTGAACTAGCTACAGTACCTAGAATGATAACACAGTTCTCAGATGATACATAACTGCTTTTCTACTTCACAGAGTGGTCTTTTTTGCAAAGAAATTAACAGCTGTAAGTCCCTTTCCCTTAACCAAGGAGGCAGTATAGCGTAGTGGGTTAAGGGTCTGAGCTGCAAATCTGGAGACCTGGGTTTGAATCCCACAGCTGCCTAGGTGCATGCTGTGTCATCCTAAGCAAGTCACTTAACTTCCTTGTGCTCCCAGGTTGCATCTGGAAACTAGCTTCGGCTTAGTGTGCTACTCCTGGTTGAACAATGTTCCCTTTCCCTTTCGCAGGTTCATTTCGTGGCTGGAAATAACACATATATGCGCAGTGCAAAAGGTTTCGATCTCCAGCAGGACTGACTGGCTACTGCTGGCTTGCAAGCAACTGGGACATGCCCGGTATTTTCTCCATGTAAAAAACACACACAGGATATGCCTGCAAGGGGGGTTCCACTCACCTCTGTGCATGTTAATGTTTCAGAGCCATTAATCAACACTGTCCAAGCAGCCTGTTGGTGTTTCTGAAACCACTGTAATATACCAGTGCGCACTGTATGCATGCCTGCAGCACAACTCATTTGCATATGCATTTGGAATAATTAGTGACCACATGCTAACAGTTTAGTGCCATGCTCACAGTGCTTTGGAATATGGCACTGGGCATGGAAGCTGCCAACCCAATGTGCTAAGCATAGCTAGCGTTCTGCTAGACCTGTTTATGTGGCACTAGCTTTTCCAATATCACAGCCTTTCTGTCTTACTGCCTCTTTAAAAGGAAGAGCTACTTACTTTCTTGTGCAGTTTATGCAGTATGTTTAACTGCTTTTTAGGTTTTGTAATGTTGTTTTAGGTGTTTCCGGAAACACGCCCTTTACGGAGTTTTTTCCGAAGTGTCTGGACTTAGAATCAAAAAACTGATATATTGGGGTCTGCTCTCTGCATGCTGCTCTGTCCAAGGATCACAGGTTTTTCACATTGCTGAGAGCCAGTTCTGTCGTAATAAAGACAGTGATCATTAGTCACAAAGATTTACAAATTCTTAGTGGCTTAGAAATTTCTGACTCACTCACAAAAGTATGAGTCATTGGTATTCACAAGTAGTCATGGTCATAATTTTTGAAAATTTAAGTTACTACCATCTCATAATTCAAGTAACAGAGCAGAATGGAGTTTGTTGTATGCCAAACTGTCCAAGGAGGCAGTGCAAACTAGTCATTTGGTTATACTGTAGCACATGAGGCTTGGGAAGCACTGGAGATCCAGCTCTGAAAACCTTCCAAAGACAATACAACTTTCCTCTGCTTCAGGCAAGCCTGCTGTAAACTGGGCAGAGCAGGACCCCACTGAAAACGAGATAATACAGCTCAGTGGGCTATTGTGGTTAAACAAACTGTGAATCAAAAATAATGTTTATACTCACCATATCTAAAGACATTACTTATAAAAGTAGGACTGTACTTTTCTCATGGAACTGATACAGTGTTTCACAATTTTGGGAATTTCCATAATGAAATTGTTTTTCTAATATATTTTATTTTATTTATTTATTTTTTGATGACCGGGTAGGTGCACTAGACACAAAAATGACTATTTTCAGGCACGACCCGGGAGGTCAACAACACAGAGAGATAACAGGTACATAGAATACAGTGTCAAGAAATAAGTAATACATCACAATCAGAAGTGAAGCAACATTAAGACAATAATGGTATTAAGGCATGTAAGGAGTAACTGTACAATAGAAGGTAAGTGCTCATGTATAAACAGTAACAGTAATATCACTATTAAGGTGCAAAAGTGCCACAGGGTATCATTATGCCCAGCTGAGACTGAGAAAACACAGCTATAGGGAGGAGGCAGGGAGAGAGATAATGCTGAGATAAAGCCTAGTGAGAGAGAGACGAGGAGAGAGGGAAGAAAGGGTAGGGAAAGAGGGAGGGAGGGAGGATTGAATATTGGGTAGGCTGAGTAGCAGGGTGCCAGCTCACACCACAGAAGGTGGGAGGGAACTGTGAGCAACCGAGGCAAGGGGAGCCAATATCTATTGTGGGTTGAAACAGGTGCAACGAGCACGTGTGGTAAAGAGGGAATGGTGCCTCTTCTTAAAAGTAGCATGATTTGGGGCAAGGCGTACATCTAGAGGCAGAGAATTCCAGCAAGAGGGACCTACGTGCCATAAACCTGATTTCCCTTTGGTAGTTCTACATCTAGGAATGCTAAGCAAGGAAAGGTCAGAAGATCAGAGACTGTAGGAGATGGGCTGAGGGGTCAGCAAGGAGGCGAGGTAGGTAGGCATACTGGACCACAGTATACTGTCCAGAAGGTTCCCAAGAAAAAGGATCCTGTATACAATGGGGGAGGGCCAATTTAGGTCTGAATACAGCAGGCAGTGATGTCAGTCTGGAGGATGCAGATGTGTATCTGCATATACTGTTATAAGTTGTATCTCACCTATGGAGAGTAGCCTTAGATGCGTTAGTATAGATTACGGATTCATAGGAGAGTGACAGAAGTTCGATACCTCTATCAATGGCTGTCCTAGCAGAAGGGGTTAGAATATGACTAGTTTTTTAGGCTAAGCCCAGTTTTGTATTGACAGCCTTACATGTAGAGGTTATATGTGTGTCATAAGTAAGGGATTCCTCAAGCAAGACACCCAGATATTTAAAGGAAGTTATAGTTTATTAGGCATTTTCTACAAGGTACAGTACAATATATAGATCCAAGACAATAAGTGCATTTAGAAGGGCATAATACAACATTTCAATCCACTAAGACATGGCTCAAAGTGTCCATTTGTGCTCAGTAGTGCTTTAAGAGTCCGACGGCCAACTTGTTCTGCCTACAAGATCTTTGTACTATATATCACAAAAGATGATTCATCAACATCAAAAAACTACTAAATCAGCAGAATAGTGGTGCTTTTGTAGCCAGGCAACAGACCTCTGTACCTGTCCTATATCAGTAGAAGTTATTATAGGTAGGGGAAGCAAAATAATTATTTTCCATATTTACCACTTGTCTTAATAATACACCCCCTTTCATACACATGGTTGCAAGGGGTTCCCCCATGGTTCAGGTCACTGCCCCTTCCCCCAGTGCTGGTGGAGTTGGAGGGTGAAGTGAAGAGGAAAACCCTTTCCTACTGCTTTCCTGGCTGCCTCTCACACAGTGATTTAGAACAGAAAACAGCCCCCATACCTTTTGGAACTCCCTTTCCTTATGGTAGCTACACTGTAACCTGCCAGGATATAACATAGAATGCTGTAATGCTCTGGAGAGTTTCTGCCTCAAAGTGCAGTTGCAGTGGCAATTAATCCCTTCCATAATGCTGGATGCATGCAGTAGCTGTGTGGTCCAGATATATCTCCAGAAATGCAAGCTTTTCAGACAAAACGGAAAACAAATGAGTGAGAGTATGACACTGACAGTGTATAATGTTTGTAAAAAACATTGCTAACTAACAGAATGGGTCTCACTACACAAATATGTTTTTAGAGAAACATTATGAAATGGGCTACATTTTTCCAGCAGTCTGATTGGTTGCTAGCCATGCACTGAAAGTGTCTAGCGCATGACTAGCAACTGGTCCAGGTAACCTCATATGGCACCTTGAATCATTGCCCCTATAGAACACTGGCATTTTGAATAGCTGCCATTATTGCCAAGTGCCATCACACAAAAACCGCAAAACAACACTTCTCACATACAGCCCTCCAAATGAAATGGCACCTGAAATAAACAGACACTATGGATTACTAGCCTCAGTTTTTTATTTTAATTAATTCTGAAAATGTTACTTGTACACTTATCTTGTCATATTTTGTCTCACTAGTACTGCCACAATGCAACACTTTCCCACCACCTGCTCACACACTAGTGGTCTCATTTACTGTCAGCGGCTGCAAGATACAACCCCCATTATCTTAACCTCCCACCTTACGCTTAGTATAAATTTAAACAAGCATTTGTCAATGCCGAACGTTCGCTTGCAGGTATTTGCAGTGGTATTTGGCGCTTGGACATGGCTTAAAAAAATCAGTGACAAAGAAGTACAAGCATTTGTCAATGCCGAATGTTGCTTGCTTCTATGTGCTGTTTAGGTATTTGTAAGTCATTGGAGTGCAAATATTGAAAATTTGCGAACTTACGAGCGTGCGTAGGAACTGCATAGCAACGACATCGTAAAATAGTCATTTTAGAATTTTTCACCAAATTTTCAACATAGCCATTTAAGACCTCTGCTCATGAACAGTATCACTGTGATTTTCTTAATGTGTCCCATACATTGAGTTCGCACACCGACTGCGCCATTGTGCGCTACGTGGGCGGAAACACATTTTGGGCAGGATGTGAAAAATGACAGCTGTACTGCTCATAAGGAGCTGTGGTAAAATGGCAATGTTGAAAATCTGGAGTGAAATATTGAAAATTCACAGACCTACGGCGTGCATAGGAACTGTAGCGCCGCGCTCAGTAAACAGTCATTTTGAATTTTTTTCTGAATTTTCAACATAGCCATTTTAAGACCTCTGCTCATGAACAGTATCACTGTGATTTTCTTAATGTGTCCCATACATTGAGTTCGCATGACACCGACTGCCTATGTGCGCTACATGGGAGGAAACACATTTTGGGCAGGATGTGAAAAATGACAGCTGTACTGCTCATAAGGAGGTGTGGTAAAATGGCAATATTGAAAATATGGAGTGAAAATATTGAAAATTCACGAACTTACGAGCGTGTGTAGGAACTGTGCAACGCACGCTCGAAAAACAGTCATTTTTAGGAATTTTTTCATTAAATTTTCAACATAGCCATTTTAAGACCTCTGCTCATGAACAGTATCACTGTGATTTTCTTTATGTGTCCCATACAATGATTTCGCACACCCACTGCGCCATTGTGCACTACATGGGCGGAAACACGTTTTGGGTGAGATGTGAAAAATGACAGCTGTACTACTCATAAGAAGGTGTGGTAAAATGGCAGTGTTGAAAATCTGGAGTGAAAATATTGAAAATTTGCGAACTTACGAGCCTGCGTAGGAACTGCGCAACACACGCTCGTAAAACGGTCATTTTTAGGAATTGTTCCACCAAATTTTCAAAATAGGCTTTTTGAGAGCCCTTCTTATGAATGCTGGCACTGTTGTTTCGATACATTAGTCCTGAAAGGTGATTTCCACGAGTGATCATGAAATCACCCTTCGGGCCCGAATAATGCTATGACAGTGACAGAATTCATGACAAGGGGTCCCAAAAACCCCATGTTGAAAATTTGGTGCAAAAATTCCAAAAAATGCCTGAGATATGCAACAAAGTTGAAAAAACCCCATCTAGCCCATTATACAGCTTACCGGTATTTCCTCAGTTCGTGATCGGCTTTGAGGAGTGCAGACATGTTCCCGGTCCAGCGATGATCATTGCGCCGAGCCCGGAGGTAGTATGGGGTGAGGGGTGGGAGGCAGGTGCGAGGGTGGGTGCGGGTTGTGGAGGGGGGGGAGACCGCGGGACCGCTTTTAATTTACAGGTTTTTTTTTCTTTCTATAATTGATGACGCTGATGTTGTCATGCTGGGGTGGGTTCCCAGCATGGCAGAAGGATGGTTGGGCTGTGGAGCCGACGGGGATTGTGCACCCTGTCGGCAGACGACGGGACGCTTGCCATGCTGGGGTGGGCTCCCAGCGTGGCAGCAGGAAAGCTGTTTGGGAGGTGGAGCCGACGGGATTGGGCACCTGGCCAGCAGACGCACTTGACGCTTGCCACGCTGGGGTGGGCTCCCAGCGTGGCAGCAAAGATTTTGGGGGGGGGTGTGACGCACTGCAAGCACACAGCATTGGTTTTCTTTGAAGAGAAGACCACCGCTGTCATACACAGCACCGCAGCGATTGGTGCAGGACCACCACGCCTGCTCAACGGAGCAGGGGATTGCACAGGGCAGGCACACCTCCAAAGTGTCCCATTTTCCCAAGACGTTCCTTGAGTATGCACGCAAGCGAACGTAAAAAAGAAGAACAAATAAAAATATATTGGCATCCACAGAACTCTGCTTCCTCATGGTGGCCATTGGTCCCACACTATGTATGCTCTCTTCTTCTCAGCTGGTGCCCCGCCAGTCCGAGCATTCACTTGCTCCTTGTGCCAGTTAAATTGAGAACATAAATTAAATAAAACGAATACTGGCTACTGAAATATATCTAAGGCATCCAGTAATAGAAGATTGTGTGTGTGGGGGAGGGTTGGGGGTGGGGGAAACCATGGCAACCACCACTTAAAGGACTACAGGAGCCACAGTAAGACAAAAGTCCTCAAGTCAAACACACACACACGCACACCCCTACCTAGGCAGAACTATTTTATTTAGCATAAAGGCAAAACATTTACTTTTTTATTGCTGAATCCTAATCATTGTACGTTTCACATACTTCAACAGTCAAGGTGCCCATTTCATAACTCCAGTATGACACTCCGGGTGTGTGGGATAGACACTTCTTGTGCACAGCATGGAGCTGAAGGCACTTGGCCTGTGGCCTTGTGCCTTACTACATCTCTGGTCTTGCACTAGAAGTGTCTAGTGCACACCCAGTTGTGTCTTAATGCTTACTTGATGGCCTCCAATATTCAGGAAGAATGAATGCTGGGAGGCAGAGAATTCCATAGCAGCAGTGTGGCCACCCCAAACACCCTCTCCCCCAACAACCTGAGATGCTATCAGGGGTTCACTAACAAGCCCACATCAGTGAAGTGGAGAGAATGGATCCTTTAGGCCTCCCTTCTCCCCTTGTAATAGTGCCTGAACCATGCACCCTTTCTAAGGTTTTCTTTTTCTCGATGTAACCATACTACGAGTCTCCCCAATTCCTTGTTTCATAGCCCCATACAGGAATGACTGGTTTCCACCACCACATAATTGCTCTTGAAGCAGGAAGATGAAAAATCTCTCTGTCTCCAAGGGGCCAATATATATATTTTTTATTTAGCTTTTTAGTCCCTGTCACCTCCTACCAGCTGGCGACAGGGACACATATGAATTTTTAAGGATTTTCTCCCCTGACCCCCCTCCCCCGAGGCCCCTGCACAAGCCTGTGTGAGCATGTGGAGGCCTGTTTCACACCCCATGGTGCCAGCTCAGCCCCTTCCACCTCCCAATACTTTGCCACCTCTCTCCACCTATGCTACCCACTGGACCTCCACCTGGTGGGAGTGGAACTACAGGGGCCGGGCACCAACCCACCTCCTCACCACCCTCAGGAGAGGAGAGCTGCTTGCCGGCATGCTCAATCCTTGCTCTGCCCCCCCCGCACTGGCACCCCGATGACCCAAGGTTGTTCCCAAACCTGGGTCACCAGCATACCATGAGGTAAGGCATCTAGCACCTCAACCCTCTGGACCACCAGGCTGGCTAAGGGGACAATATTTGTACAACTCCCATCCTGCAGGAACCTTTGAACCAGGGTCACACAGTGAGCATTTGGCCCTAGTGGGGTTTGAACTTATGATTTCTCTGTTCCCAAGCCAGTGCTCTGACCACTACCCTGCACTGTCGCTTCACTAGAAATCATAGTTTTCCTAGTAATGTAATGTTTTGATGGTGGAAAGGACTTAGGTTCTACCTTGTCTACCCCTCATGCTGCGTAGCAGTGACTACCCCAATTTCAGTACTGCAGTATTGACAGACATCCAAGCTTAGCATACTGTGTATGGCACTGGCCTGCCAGTATGATGTCATAGATTGAAATTATGACAAAGGTCAAACCATGAGGGTGGACTGGTCAAGACTAGTATAGCATATTCCACTGTGTAGTAACTCATGTGTAGTCTCAGGGCTCTAGCAAGGACTGAGCTAACAGCAGCAGCAGTGTTTTGATATGAAACTGTTATGAGTTTCATACCGTATGTTTCCATTTGGTTTTCCTGGTGTGGCTAACAAGCATTTAGTAGTTTTGTAGCTTTCTATGCTCAAGAGTAACATAGTACCATAGTACTATGATGAAAGAAAATTAAGGACACTCTTGTCTGCCACTCCTGCCACACAATAGTGACACTGCAGTTTGAGTATTGACACATGTACTGTAAGCCTACCACTGGTAGTCGGGTTACATATGGGACCCTCCCAGCCTGGAGAGGAGGATGGCCAGGGTTTCTTAGTGCTAAGAAAACACTTTTGGATGGACACCTGTTTAGGAGCATTTGAGGGGTGTTTCTGTGGGGCAGTGGTGGTCCCATAATACACAGTCAATGAATGCAGTGTCCACAACCGTATAAACAGTTGTCAAGCAGGGCATTCATGGCAGTACTTACAACATACTTTCTGTTCTTCATATTTATTTATTTCAATAGTTCGGAAACAACCTTTGAACAAGATGCTCTTTTGCAAAGGTTCCACGTCATAAAACGTGAACAGACTGAGTTACACAAAAATAAACAACCAGTGACAACAGAAAAAGCAGCCATAAAGGGGTGGTTACAATAATCTCCCTGGATCAGGGGGTAGTTACAATAATCTTTCAGGATCTACCATGAGTTAGGGGTACAGCCTGGCATTGACAAAGAGCAGCCTAGTAATTAGACGTTGTCAAGGAGCAGCCTTGAAGATAAGTGTTATCAAACAAACTGTTTCTGGTTAAAGGTGAGGGAGGACAGATAAGGGTTCAAGAGAGAGTCGTGGAGGAGGAGGGTATGGTAAGTGCACTGAAATCGAGGGTCGGGAGGCTGAACTGGGGGAATGTGGCCAAAGGAGGAGAGGAGCGGGAGGGAGGGGGAGACAGAAAGGAGAATGGCATAACATCTGGGACTAGGTTGTCTGAGGGAGGGAGGGAGCAGGTGTCCTAACAGTGGCCAGAAGTGAATCTGCGTAGGGCATAAGACCTGACGTTGAGTTGGTCAAGCCACTTTCCTACAAGCACAGGTTCCCAGTGAAGCAAGGAGCTGTTTCAACTTGAGTTTAAAGGTGGGGAGGTTTGCAATGTTGTATATTTCAGCAGGGATCTCACTCAGCCAAAGGGGGCTTTGTAAGTGAATGAGCATTGGTCAAGAGTGGTTCTTCTGTGTGGGACACTGAGATGGCATCTAGTCTTGCCCCTAGTAGAGTAGTTGCAATGGGCAGCTTGCAGAGTATCTTCAATGCAAATTATTCCAGTAGTTCCCCACTACTGCTGTGATTGATGTTCGGGTGTTTACACCTCCTCCATCCCACCTCCCAGAGGCAGGCTGAGATACTGGGTTTTGGCAGGCAACTGCTACATATCAGGGACTAATTTCACACATCAGTCATGCTAGGCATGTCATTTATACACACGTTGAACTCAGTCTCCTACTCAGCCATGATTGGTGCACCATGCAATCAAATGCAATTCAGTTTGGTTCATTTTCATGCGATTCAGCTCAGTTTGATAATTGATAATATACCAAGAGTTCCTATCCCAAGCAACTTGTTGGCAGCTCAGGTAATAGTAAGCTCTGTGAAGCAGCCCCACACTAGTCCCAAGAGACACTGCACATACATCATTGCTGGACCTAAAGCATATGTCCCATACTCAAAGGGAATATTCTGTACCCAGCTATCCCTTATTGCATTCTGTCTCAGATAAATTGCTCTCCAGATGCATTATCCTTCTCTCCTGACTTCTCACCCAGAGGGGGAAGCAAGAGTGACATGCTCCATCAAAGGCATCAGTCGATACTCGACACAGGTCCAGGAAAATGGTTCTGGGATCAGGATGGGCACCACAAGTGTTTTCCCCAAGAGTCGGGCTCCTAGACAGGCTCTTCCACTCTTCTCTCTCTTTTTCCTCCCTAGTGCCAAACATATGTCCCCTTTAACCCCTGCCAACTGTCAATAATCTATCCATGGGACAAAACCAACACCGGCAGTGTTGCCCTCATTTATCATCCACCAGGTGATGAGAAGCTTTTTCTGCAGGAAATAGCAGATTTTGCCGCCGACATGGCCTTGGAGTCGCCCAGATTGATGGTTCTGGGCGACTTCAATGCTTGGGTCGACGATGAATCTTCACTTTTTGGTCAACATTTCCTCCAGGAGATGACATCTCTGGGCTTTACACAGGTTGTTTCCTCAGCTGCACACAAGGGAGGTCACTCTCTTGACCTGGTCTTCCTCCTGGGGATCGAGGCTTCCGATTTGGTGGTGGAACCAGTCGGTTGGTCCGATCACTACTCAGTTGGGTTTAATTTTGAGGCCCCCATGGGTAGGTTGGCCCCTGTGGAGTTGGTCAGGTACTGCCCATTGTGGGACATTGTCCCTGAAGACCTGATGGCGGTTTTTGACCTCTCGTTGTTTGACGAGTTTTGCACTGATCCTGAGCAGCTGGTAGTGGCCTATAATAGGGCCATATCGGTAGCACTCGATCAGATTGCACCAGTCCGTGTTCACCTCCTTCTGCATCGTCCCACTGCCCCATGGTTTGATGGGGCTCTGAGAGGGCTGCGGAGGTTGGGGCGTAGGTTGGAGCGTCGTTGGAGGAAGACCACCACTGATGCCGACCACCTTATTTTGCTAGAGCATTATAAACTCTACCAAACAGCAATTTCCCATAAGAAGGCAGAATTCCTGTCCAGGGAAATTTCTGTCACACAGAATCGACTGGCTCAGCTCTTTAGAACTGTTGACAGACTGTGCAACCCAGCCTGTCAGCAGATCCGTCGAGCCTTTACTCAAACTGATTGTGATGAGATTGCTCGAGTCTTTGCGAATAAGGTTGAAGACATCAGGAGGGAGTGCCTCCAACCTCATTCCAAGGTTGTTGCAGTTGATCGGTGTCCTGTTGCAGAGCCCGGAATTTCCTGGAGTACCTTTGACCTGCCGGATCTCGTAGACACTATGAGGATTGTCCAAGAGATGCGTCCAACATGCTGTAGTTTAGACCCCGGCCCTACTTCCCTGATTATGGGTTGTAGTGAGATCATCGGCCCGGTCTTAGCTCGAATTATCAGGTGTTCTTTAGATATGGGAGTCTTTCCTAGCTCTCTGAAGGAAGGGATGGTGACTCCCCTTCTAAAGAAAGCTTCTTTAGACCCGGATGACCTAGCAAACTACAGGCCAATCTCTAACCTTCCTTTTGTGGGGAAGTTATTGAGAAAGTTGTGGCGGCCCAACTGGATAACCATTTGACCATCCATAGTTTATACGAACCTCTCCAGTCTGGTTTTCGCAAGAGGCATAGTACCGAGACTGCTCTGGTTCGGGTGCTCAATGATCTCCTGATGGCGAGAGATTGGAGACACTGTTGTATCTTGGTTCTCCTTGATCTATCATCAGCTTTTGATACTGTGGATCATGGGGTTTTGCTCGAACGTCTGAGGTCCATTTGTGGACTATCGAGTACAGTCCTCAGATGGTTTTCATCGTTCCTCGAAGGGAGAATGCAGAGAGTGGTCTCGGGTTTGCATTCATCTGGGGCCTTCTCTCTTCCTTGTGGGGTGCCTCAGGGCTCGGTGCTTTCCCCCATGTTATTCGCAGTATATATGCTACCCCTCGGAGACATTGTAAGATGGTATGAGCTGAGGTTTCACTGCTATGCTGATGATACCCAGCTCTACCTATCTTTTGCACCTGACCAGGTTAGTGCTATCTCAGTACTGAACAACTGCCTCGCAGATATCCAAGACTGGATGAACTCCAGCGGTTTAAAGTTGAACCAAGGAAAGACTGAGGTTATGGTTGTGGACCCAGGTCACAGGGTAGAGGGTTTGAGGACTGGTCTCCCCTCTGGATTAATCCTGGGGGTGGACCAGATCCTCACCTCTGAATGGGTGCGTAACCTGGGAGTGGAGCTTGACACTGGTTTGACCCTCCGTTATCAGGTGTCTGCAGTTGTCAAGCTGGCATTTTTTCATCTTAGGAACATTGCCAGGATTAGGCACCTTATTCCACCCAGTGACCTGCCAGTTCTGGTCTATGCCTTTGTGACATCTTGCCTTGATTACTGTAACTCCCTTTACCTAGGACTTCCTGGGGTTGATATCTGCCGCTTGCAGCTAGTGCAGAACGCGGCAGCACGTTTGTTGACTGGGGCATCTAGAAGTTCTCATATTACCCCTGTGCTGAGTGCTCTGCACAGGCTGCCAATACAGTGGCGGATCACCTTTAAAGTGGGTCTTTTGACCTACAAAGCCCTACATGGTCTGGGTCCCGACTACTTGAAAGAGCTCCTGGTGCCCTACACCCCGCTGAGACAGCTCTGCTTGGCTGACGAGGGGTTGTTGGAGATTCCGAGGGTAAATTTGAAGTCATCTGGTGCCCATGCATTTGGAATTGCTGCACCTACCCTCTGGAATTCTCTGCCCTGTCAGCTCCAGGAGTGTAGGAAGGTGGGGAGTTTTAAGCAGGCACTAAAGACTTTTTTATGGGAGAAGGCGTTTCCTTCTTTGCTTTAATTTTATATTGCAGTATTGGAAGATATGTTTATATTTGTTTTATTGAATGTATTGAATATGTTTTATGTTTGCTCTTGATGTACAGCGCTTTGAAATTTTGAAAGGCGCTTAATTAAATAAATTTTATTATTATTATTTTATTATTTCTGTAGAATACAGGGAATATAGCCAGAAACCCTTGGGCATCTCAGGGATTGCATACTCCACCACTAAACTTCTTTCTGCCCACAGCAAGGGTATTGCATACACAGCTTACCATCTTAGGGATTGTTTGAAGAAAGGTGTGCTTCCTCTTCCCCCTTCTTCTTCTTGTGACTTGCATTAAAGATCAAGGAAGCGCTGCTGGGTAGTCACAGCACTCCTTTCCTCAGTGTGTGAGACACTTATTCTGTAAAGAAAGTCTCACATGCAGCGGCTTCCCTGCAAATGGGTACATTCAAGGTTGGTTTTCCAAAACTGTAATATATATAAGCAATAAGCCACGAGGGGGTGTGGGTTATCGGGGGATTTATCACAGCCAGAGTGGTTTGCCCACGAGGTGCAGCCAAGTGGGTAAATCTGCGCCAGCCATGGCAAATCCCCCGATAACCCAGATCCCCTGAGTGGCTTATTGTGATTATACCAAGTACTGCTTTTTTTATTATTTAAAAAAAAAAAAGCAGTACTTGGTATAATGCTTAATGAGCCACTCAGTATTAAAGCAGTGTTTTTATTTTGTTTTGTTTCCCTGATGCACGGAGCTGCTTTTTTATGGTCTCCGCTTAGCAGGGAAACAAGATGGTGGTCGCAGTTCCGTGATTTCGGTGTTGGATTGTTTTTTTTAAAGATGCAGCTGGCTGTCACCTTTTCTGGTGATTATCAGAGGATTTAAAATGGAGGAAAGGTGCCAGCCTGCCATTCTGATTGATTGGTGTCTGAGGTCCATGGTATTTATTTATTTATTTTGTTTTTGTTGACCGGGTAAGTGCACTAGACAAATCCTGCCTATTTTCAGGCATGGCCCGGGGAGGGGGATACAGATGAATGCCAACTGATCTTGAACCACATTAAGCTGTTGAAGATATTTTTAGTGAATGAGAGAAATTTGGCCAGGACACCGGGGAAACTCCCCTACTCTGCCATTAGGGGGACCGGCTACTGTATGAACATGGCAGATGGCTCTGGACCTTTGCAGGAGCAACATGTCTCTGACACTGCTTGTCTTGTGCAGCCTACACAGATGGAGAATCGTGCGTTAGATGGAGGGAATTCATCAGGTATCCCTATGGAGGTCACTGCAGTGGGGCATGGTGAGACCCATGCACTGGGAGACTTTATTTCAGTTACTGAGTCTCATGTATTTATTCCTGTGAAATTAGTGACCTCCACGTTACCTACATTACTGAATAATGAGTGTGCAGCTCCTGTTTTGATTGAAAATAGTGCTACCCCTGAAGCTGCGCCTGCACTTGTATTTCCTGCAGAGGACTGTACTACTCGGCTGACTCTGACAGATTCTGTCGGCATGACTCACCCGGATGACGCTTCTGACCCAGTAATGCAGAAGCAGACTACGAGGAAGGCATCCTTTCCAAATAGATACTGGTTGAAAGAGACTGCCCTGGCTGATGCGGGCTGGACTTTAGTGAATGGCAAGTGGATGCCTGATTCACAATGGGAAACTTTCACTCAGGAGCCTGTATAATTCACTTTGGATTTTCCTGAGGTTTCATCACCAGGTCAGCCTTTTGTTTTACCTGAGGTTCCAGCTTTTGAGGGGGAAGGGGCATGTACTACTTTGGACATTCCTGAGGGTGCTGCACAACGTTCTCCTCCTGCTCCCCGTGCTCAACGCCACCCAGGGGCCCATTTTTTTGACCTTTTTAAAAACAGTAGATTGGAACAGGCACCCAGATGAAACGTTGTTCACCTCCGTTATCGTGGAGGTTTGAAAGAACATCCTGACAGACTCTGTGTGGCCAGAAAATTGTTAAAAGACACCATGGCCCGGATATTCAAACTGCGCCATTCTGAGGCGCAAGCCCTTGCGCTGCTCAAAATAGTTGCGCAGGGGTGTGGCCGGGCGATATTCAAAGGAGTTGCGCTATTGAGCAACTCCTTTGAATATCACCCCCCAGCCACAGCCACTGTGCATGGCGCAATGGAACTTGCACCACCGCAAGTTGTCAGAGTTGAGCATTAAACTTGCAGTGGCACAAGTACCATTGCGCCATGCGCAAATTTCCGATATTCAAAAGGTGACATGCAAATGGGGCCATAATTCATGCAAGGTGCAGGGGGGGCCATTTGCATCTGATTATGGCCCCATTTGCATGCCATTAGCATGTAGGTGCGCCGATCCCCGAGGACTTGCGCCTGGCCGCCCTGCCAGGCAGCAGCCATCGGGGACCGACGCACCCTGCAGCCCGATCATGGGCACAACGTGAAAACAACCCCCCCGCCCACACATCTCCCAATGCCCGATCACGGGCAGAACGTATCATGACAACACCCCCCCGCCCACACATCTCCCAATGCCCGATCGCGGGCAGAACGTATCATGACAACACCCCAACATCTCCCAATGCCCGATCGTGGGCAGAACGTAAAAACAACCCCAAACAGCTCCCAATGCCCGATCGTGGGCAGAAGGTGAAACAACCCCCAGTGCCCGATCGCGGGCAGAATGTAAAGCCCCCCAACCGAATATCTCCCTGGTGGTCCAGTGACTCAGATGCCCGATCAGCGGGCAGAATGTCCAGTGACAACCCCCCAAAACATCTCCCGGTGTCTAGTGTCCTCCACCCCACCACCCACGAAGCCCCACCACCCGGCCCCCGGCAGTCGGCAGCATCCCACCTCGATCGCCCCGCTGTTCGCTGATCGACTGTTCGGGGAGCAGCGCCATTGGAGAGCTAGAGCCACGGGCGCAGTAGCCCATATCAGAAGATGACAGTCCAGACTTGTGAATGAACCATTCACAAATCTGGACTGTCATGTAGGTAAGGGCTGCACGCCCATTGGCTCTAGCTCTGCACCAATGGGCGCAGCCCTCCGGACAGTCAGTCGGGCGGCGGCGGAGCGGCAGGTGGTGGATGCTGCCGCCCGCCGCCGCCGGGGGAGCGGTGGGCCTGGTGGGTGGGTGGGGGACACTAGACACCAGGGAGATGTTTGGGGGTTGTCACTGGACATTCTACCCGCGATCGGGCATTACGGTCCACTGACCACCAGAGAGATATTCGGGTTGGGGGTCTTTACATTCTGCCCGCGATCGGGCACTGGGGTTGTTTCATGTTCTGCCCGCGATCGGGCATTGGGAGCTGTTTGGGAGGGGTTGTTTTTATGTTCTTCCCGCGATCGGGCTGGTGGGGGGGCACAGGGACTGAGTTGGGGGCCAGCCACGGGTGGCAGCTGCTGTGTTGCACCCTGCAATACAGCAGCTCACCTGTGGGTGGCCCTCAACTTGATCCTTTTTTGGCTCAAAGTTGTGCAGGCGCAGGTTGGGGGTTGCGCTGCACAACTCTGCACAACCGACTGAATATCGGGTTGCGCAGTTTATGCATGGTTCCTCCCCCTCCTGTTGAGCATGCATTCATTTGCATTGCGCTGTTGCTCAACCTGTTTTCAGTGGTGCAACTGCCTCCTGCTGAATATCGCAGAATGGCGCAATGTAGGACTTGCGCATGCGCAACCCTGTTGAGCATGGCGCAACCCTTTTGAATATCTGGGCCCATGAATTTTCAAACTACTAATATTTTTGCTCTAATTAATGTTCAAGGGGAAGATACCTTCGATGTTAGCTTTAGAACATTTTCAGGCCTCGATAAATTTTGGTCTCGCTATGAGAATTGTAAAACCCAACCTTTATAGTTTCCCTTTTGGGCTATCCTTATTACTAAACCCCTCTATAAGGTGGTGCATGTTATGTTCAGAAATGAAGGGGTTAATGTGGGTGATATTCTTTTTTGGATGGAACATAAATGTACTGTTTTAGGACCATCAGAAGCAGTGATTGATGGGGAAGGAATTTGGACTGGCAGTTGGAAATTCAGAGTGAAACTGCATATTATAGGAAATGAGGTAGCACATATCCCCAATAGTTTCTTTTTAGGTAAAGATAGGGGGGTATGTTTCTATCCCGGAGAGCCCAAAGCTTGTTATAAATGCAGTAGCAAGCGGCACCTTAGTAGTGCATGTGATAAAATTAAGTGTGCTTTATGCAGAGATTTTGACCACGATAGTGGTACTTGTAGGAATGTCTTTCATTGCAATCTCTGTGACGAACAAGGACATGCTTATCAACAGTGTCCTTTGGCTGATCAAAGTAAGCAAGGAGGGGTGAATAAGGAAGATTTGATAAACAATGCACAAGACAGGTTTAGATTTAGAGATAGGCCAGATCCAAATCCTGATACAACTCCAGCTTCTGATCCAGGCCCTGCCTCTGCTCCTGAAGGCACTGCCTCTACCTCATCTGCTACCCCTCCTGATACTGAGACTTCTGTCTCAAGACCCCCCCCAGATTTCTCGACCCCGTACTGCTGTTCCCTCTATGGATTCTAACCCTATAAGCCATGAGAACCAACCCCAGGCTAAGGTACTCGAGGTCTCCCTTTCTGAGGACCTACTTCATACACAAGGTGAGCAGCGTAAACCTCCCTCCACTTCTGAGTTTCAAATTCCCCCACCTAAATGAGTGACCAGAGCTTCCAGTCGGATTTTGATTTCACCCTCTATAATTCCTACTGATAACCCTTTTCAGCCCCTTCAGGCCCATGAAGGAGGGTCAGAGTCAAATGTTTCCATCCAATCTGGCATTGTTTCTGATATGGATTATGAGGGAGATTGGGGGGGAGGACTGGTGGAGGGAAAGAAAAAGAAAGGGAAGAAAAGAAAGAAGAAAGATGCTCCCAATCCCTAACTGTTTTGTTGTACGTTGCTTTTCCTTGATTTATGGCAAGCATTAAACTTATTTCTTTAAATACTTGCAGTATTAAGAATTTTGTTAATTTTTTTTTACAATTCAATGCTAAGAAGTGCAAGGTAATGCACCTGGGAAACAAAAACCATGGGGAAGAGTACACAATGGGGGGTTAGATACTAACAACAACAAAAATGGAAAGGGACCTGGGGGTAGTCATATCAGATGACCTAAAGGTTGGCAAGCAATGTGAGAGAGCAGCAAGGAGGGCTGGGGAGATACTGGGATGCATAGGGAGAGGCATCACCAGTAGAAAACAGGAAGTTATTATCCTCTGTACAGACAGCTGGTGAGACCCCACCTGAAGTACTGCATGCAGTTCTGGAGACCCAATCTCCAGAAGACATAGACAGGATGGAAGCTGTCCAGAGGAGGGCAACTAAAATAGTGCAGGGTCTGCACCGGAAGACATATGAAGAGAGACTTAAGGAGCTTAATATGTATAGCCTCGAGGAAAGGAGGGAGAGAGGGGACATGATAGAAACTTTCAAGTACCTCAAGGGAATCAACAAAGTCCAAGAGGATAGCATCTTTCAAAAAAAGAAGTGTGCAAGAACGAGGGGGCACAATTTGAAGATAGAGGGGTGGCTCAGAGGTAATTTAAGGAAGTATTTTTTCACAGAGAGGGTTGTGGATGCATGGAACGGCCTTCCAGAGGAGGCTGTGGAGTCAAAAACAGTGGTGAAATTCAAGCATGCATGGGACAGTCATAAGGCAATTCTAGGGGTTGGGATAGGAAGAAGTAGGCTGCTGGTTAACTAGGATCTGCAGCTTATCCAGTAGGTAGGGAAATGGGCAGACTGGGTGGGCCAAGCGGTCCTTATCTGCCGTCAAATTCTATGTTTCTATGTTTCTAATGGCCTGTCTCCATTTTTGTCTTTTACTACAGGCTGACATTATTTTTTTGCAAGAAACTAGGTTTAACTGTCTTGTTGATATTAGGCAGGCATCTAAACTCTGGACTACAGGGCCTACTTTTTGGTCATACGGAGAAGATGCTGCTGCTGACCTTGGTATTCTGTTCAATCATACCTCTGTCCATGTCTCTAGACTTGTGGATATACATCCTGGGAGGGCTTTGCTTTTAGATTGTGTTTATAAGGGTTTTTCTTTGCATCTAATTAATACTTATGCGCCCCAAGTTAAGACTTTACGGATATCTTTATTTAACACTATTTTGCCCTACCTATTTAATAGGAAGCAAATTATTTGGGGTGGAGACATGAATTGTGGTCTGGATGTTAAAATTAAAGATTCAATTCAGACGAAAGTTTATTGTGATTCGCATGCTCTTTTGAAAATTTTGCAGACTGCTTCTCTAAAAGATGCATACCGTCTGCTCCATACTGATGACAGAACTACCTATAGATGCAGTGCATTTCACACTAGAATTGATTTTTTCTTTTTATCTAAGTTTTTATTTCCCATTTCTTTTTTTCTTCGCTTATGTGAATTTTCAGATCAATCAGTTTTATTCTGTACATTAAGTATGTCTCAATTCACTCCAAGATTTCCAGGGGTACCAAATAGATGGAAGCTGAATTCTTCAGTATTGCAAGATCAAGGTCTACAGGTTAAATTAAGATCCCTTCTAGTAGCTAGAAATTCAGCTAGAGTTTTTTATGACTCTATGGCACCTTGGTGGGCAGATACTAAATGGGATTTCAAAGATTTCTTTTTATCTCAGGGACAATATGCACAAAACAAAAAAATATTTACAATATCTAACTTTTCGACAGCAGTTTTACCATTTAACCTCTTTGCCTATTGTTGCAAATGTTAGAATTAAATCACAAATAGATGTTATTAAACAGCATATGAGGACCTATCGATATGACCGTGCAGTTTCTTTACAAGCAGAGATGCAATATGGTACTGTGAAGTTGCCTTCTGCTGACCCTTTTGCAGCCTGCAAAACCCGTTTAGAAAACACTTTAATGGAAGGGCTTAGGAATACTGAAGGAGTGGTGTTACATTCTACGATTGGAATGTTTCAAGTAATTAGAAATACTATCTGTGCACTTCAGGTAACTAATTATGTTGCTGGGGTCCGATGGGAGGATGTTTTTTCTTGCAAATCACCTAGCCCCTCAAAACTCGATATTGAGGCTTTAGAAAAACCTATTACAAAAGAAGAAGTTCAACAGGAGATTTCAAGGTTGACATTAAGAATTTCCCCAGGGGTAGATGGCCTGACAAATGAATTTTAAAAGTTTTTCTTAGAAGATTTTTGTGAGGTATTACAGGTCTTATATAACAAAATTCTGAACACAGGAATACTGCCTCAAGATTTTTCAGACACAATACTTTTATATTTATTTAAAAAGGGTGCCAAGACGGACATTGGAAATTGGAGACCTATTAGTATACTTAATTCTGACTATAACATTTTTTTCGGCAATTCTTTGTCATATTTACAAATGGTAGCATCCCATTTAATACATCCAGTACAAACTTGCTCCATTCCAGGGCAGAATATACAACATAATTTGACGTTCTTATGAAACATTTGTGAGTTTGGGAAGCAACGACGCCTTTCAGGTTTTCTGCTGGCCCTGGATCAAACTAAAGCGTTTGATAGGGTGTCTCATAAGTTTCTCTGGGAGGTTCTGGAACGCTATGGGCTCCCAAGTCGCTTTCGGACTTGTATTAGTCTCTTATGTGGGGGCTAACATTTTTTCTAAATTTAATGGGGAATTGGGAGCACCTTTAGCTCTACAAAGAGGAGTCAGACAGGGATGCCCCCTTAGTCCCCTGTTATACACATTTGTTTTGGATCCAGTAATTTGGGAAATTTTCCATGACACTACTATTCAGGGTTTAACGCCCTCCCATATTCTGGAACCTCATAAATTGGCAGTTTATGCTGATGATATAGTTATAATTGTTCCTGACTACATCGGGGGAGGCAGCTATAAGGATTTTAGATAAATATGCTTCTATTTCAGGAGCAGTAATTAATTACTCTAAGAGTAAGGGGGTATATGTGGGCGATGGGGTTCCCATATCAAACATTGGGCAAATCTTGATTTTCCAGGAGCCGATTAAAATTCTTGGGTGTTTTTTTGGCCCAGGGGATGTTGCCTTTCTGAATTGGGTGGATCGAATTAAAATTGGAGAATATAAGGTGCAACTCTGGAAATCTTGGTCTCTGTCAAAGCTAAAAAGAGTCTTGATTGTTAAAAAACTCCTTCTTCCTTTATTTTTATATATATGTGGTTCTTTTCCACTTCCTATTTCCCTAGAAACAAGATTGTATAGTATATTTTTTCAGATGGTTTGGGGAAGCCGTCTTAATCCAGTGAGAAGAGAATTTACCTATTTGCCCATCAATAAAAGGGGTCTCGGAATGATACACCCTGTGGCATTTTTTTTCTCTTTTTTTTCCCACCATGCTTCCTAAAACCGAGGGCAACAGACACCAGTGGGATGGTGGGATGGTGGGATGGTGGGACAGACTTACTCCTTGAACAGTTTGTACTGAAATGGGGGGACACTGTACCCCTAGACTGTGTGCCACTTCAGGAGTGCCGGATTTTGTGGTTCCTGCTGTTCGAAAACTTAATCAATGGGGAATTAAGAAGGAAAATGTTTTGACTCTCTCTAGTAAATGTTTATATAGGGATACAATGGGGAGAAACTCAGCAGGTCAGGTAGATTTCCCGAGATGTGTTCCTACGAAAGTAACTTATGCTTTATGTCCCTTAACAGATAAATGGGTTCCAGTACATATGTGGGATATACTATGGCTTTGCTGTCATGGTAGACTAGGAGTTAAAGGTAATTTAAAACATAAGCCATTATTGGAAAGACAATGTATCCGGTTGGAATGTGCAGGTCTTGAGGAAACTATGGAACATTTTTTCTTTACGCGTTCATATGCTAGACTGTTTTGGAAAGATCTAGCTTCTAAATGGCATTGGGGCTTGGCATCAATGGTTAAATATGAAACTTTGATTTTGGGGGATTACACTGGGGCTTTTTCTCACTACCATCCCAGTATTCTGAATTTACTTTTTGCTTGTGTTAAATATTTTTTTTGGCAGGCTCGGTGTCAATTTTCTTTGCGACATTTAAATGTACCAACTCTGAATGTTATTTCACAGATTGAGAACACAGTCCGGACACAAAAGGACTCTGAATGAACATTACTTGCTTCACCTAGTCATATCAGATGACCTAAAGACGGGCAAGCAATGTGAGAGGGCAGCAAGGAGGGCTGGGGGGATACTGGGATGCATAGGGAGAGGCATCACCAGTAGAAAACAGGAAGTTATTATCCCTCTGTACAGACAGCTGGTGAGACCCCATCTGGATTGTGTACAGTTCTGGAGACCCAATCTCCGCAAAGTCATAGACAGGATGGAAGCTGTCCAGAGGAGGGCAACTAAAATGGTGCAGGGTCTGCACCGGAGAAGACATATGAAGAGAGACTTGAGGAGCTTAATATGTATAGCCTCGAGGAAAGGAGGGAGAGGGGACATGATAGAAGCGTTCAAGTACCTCAAGGAATCAACAAAGTCAAGAGGTAGCATCTTTCAAAAAAGAGGTGTACAAGAACAAGAGGGCACAATTTGAAAATAGAGGCGGCTCAAGGGTAATTTAAGGAAGTATTTTTACAGAGAGGGTTGTGGATGCATGGAACAGCCTTCGAAGGAGGTTGTGGAGTCAAAATCAGTGGTGGAATTCAAGCATGCATGGGATAGTCATAAGGCAGTTCTGGGGGATGGGGGTAGGAAGAAGTAGGCTGCTGGTTAACTAGGATCTGCAGCTTATCCAGTAGGTAGGGAAATGGGCAGACTGGGTGGGCCAAGCGGTCCTTATCTGCCGTCAAATTCTATGTTTCTATGTTTCACCTAAGTTTTGGCTTTTTTTGGAAACATATTTTCTGGCTCTAAAACTGTTATTTTCTTTCTTTTTCAACTGTGATTGCACAGTTTTTCTTTCTGTTTAGTATGGTGATGTTTCCAATATTGATGTTGTGACAGTTTATGTTTCTTATTTTCAAAAAATTGGGGGTTTTCTATGTTTTGTTGTGTTGTATCTTTCATGCTATATTCTGATGTTTTTGGTAATTTTTCTTGTTTTTCCTGTGATTGGTTGTTGTGAGGTATTGTTTTTTCAATAAAAAATTCCCCTACTCTTCGGTAGGAGGACTCGCTGGCTGTCAGGATGGAAGGCTCAGTTGCTGAGCAGCCTTCGATGCAGCAGGACGTGCTGCAGGCTGTGGGGCCATCTGCTATGATTTGTTCTGAAATTACGGAATCAGACATCTTGTTTGAAACGCCCGAGGAACCGGGTGCCTACATTGAATCTGAACAGCCGTCTGATGTTTCTTCTATACAGATTACTATGGGTGCGAAGTTAGCACCAGTTTCAAAGGACTCTGCTGTTAAACTTACAGATCTGTCATTCTTTCCAGCCCTCATCTCTAGATGTACCGCAAAGCAGGGAAGCAATACCTGTGGCGGCTGCAACAGCAGAGTTTTTGCAGTTTGACAGTGAGGCTGTCACATCGACAACTCTTGGTCTCCCTTCCAAGATCAATGTAGCTCCTGATGTTGCACTACAATCTTTTGGCCCGGGAAAACTGTAACAGGTACTGTTTACTCTTCTGGTGTCTCTGAACATAATCAGGCTACGGTCTTTTCTTTGGCCGCTAAACAGCATGAGGTAAAATGTATCACGAAACCTTTTACTAAACAGATGCCCTCCTGGGCCGATCAAGTAGAAGAAGCTACCACTTCTTGGTCTGTAAATACAGCCTTAACATCTGCCAGCTAGGCACAGCTCCCTAATTCTGGCCACTGGATTTCCGGATTTTCCCCAATTGTTATTCCTGGGGTTCGTATGTCAAAAGAGGATGTGTATAATTCTTCCTCCCCAGCTACCAATTTAAATATTTCTACCTTTCAGGACACTGTTGGTAAGGCCTGTCCTATGGAGGCCCAACTCTTGGACACTAAGATACCAGGTTCGCCTCTAGCTCTCCCCTCTGATTTACAATTGACACAGAACCTGGTGCTTTGCCTTGATTTGCATATTGCTACACCTCCTCCAACAGAGCATTCTCTTTGGATGACTCCTACATCCATGGAGCATTTGGAGGACCAGGCTACTGAAGACGACCCTGAAGGCCCATCAACAGGGTCTGCTCCTGGCCCTGACCGGACTACTCCTTGTTCCTATGCCTCCTTTTTCTACTCCCCCACTTTTTCAGCCAAACGGCATAATGCTGTCTGTTTTATTTATAAAGGGGGTATGGAGACATTTCCAGATTGTAAATCTGTTGCTAAAACTTTGTTGAAGGACAGTCTGCATTTTTCATCTGCTGAAATGTACACACTAATACATGTTTCTGGGGAAAAAAGTTTTTGATGTCAGTTTTAAACTAAATAGTGGTTTAGATAAATTTTGGAATGGCTACCAGAAAGTCAGGCAATCCCCTTTATGGTCTCCTTTTGATGTATTTCCCCTGACCAAACCAGCCCATAAGACAATTACGGTCCTTTGTAGGAATGAGGGGGTAAGTGTTTCAGACCTCATTTTTTGGTTAAAACAGACATGTACAGTTCTAGGGTACCCTGAAGCAATCTTTTACTCTGAGGACATTTGGATGGGGGGCTGGAGAATCAGGGTTATCCTATGCTCTTCTGAAGATGGTTTACAGCATCTTCCAAACTGTGTTTTTCTCGGGCGAGACAGGGCCATTCTCTTTTATGCAGGGCAGCCCAAATCTTGCTATAGGTGTGGACAATCTGGTCACATCACTAGTGACTGTGATCGCTCACGCTGTACACTTTGTAATTCCTTGGGGCATACGAGTGAACAATGTACGAATGTGACGGTTTGTTCCTTATGTGGTATAATTGCCCATTCTTATGCTACTTGTCCTGCGGCTGCCCACCGGCAACTAGATCCACGTGACTCAGAAGAGCAAAGACTGTTGATTGCTATCGCACAGCGATCATGTGCTACACATTCAAAAGTACCCCCCCAAAGTCTACACCCACATCCCCCTCCCTTTGAGCCCCCCCATTATTCCAGATCCTTTGGCCCTTTACATCCCCTCCCTCGTTTGTTGGTGGATGATATGGTAAACACCTCTAAGACCTCTAGAGATGCACCACCACTTCAATCCTCAGCCATCTCAGATGCGCTGTCCATACCCCCCCCCCACCAACTTCCACATGAGCTGCCTTTTCACTCTAGGGTAACTAGACGTAACTCACAATCAGCCTCTAAGGTCCCCAAGTTGGTTAGTACTCCCACTACTAACCATTTCCATGCTCTTTTGCTTGTTCAGGATGTCTCTGATGCTGAATCTGAATCCTCTCAAACAGGGGTTGATACCTCTGATAAGATTTCAGATGTAGAATCTGAAGGGGACCAGCTCCCTCCTGCCAAGACTATCCCTTCTACCATGAAGAGAGGGAAAAAAATAAATGTAAGCCCTCTTGAAAATCTTCCCCTCTGTTTTTTTTCTGAATGTCTCCTTCACTAACTTTCTGCTCGCTGAATGTGAACAGCATTAAAAACAAAATTCGACAAACTACGTTATTTTCCTTTTTAAAGTCCTTACATTGCAATGTATTCTTTCTGCAAGATACTCGGTTACATACGGTAACTGAACTTTCATGTGCTATGAAATGGTGGCACACTGGAGTTTCTTACTGGTCGTTAAGACTGGAACCTTGTTCTAGGGTTGCTGTACTTTTTCATAACATTGATGTTAAAGTTTTAAAATTAATTGATCTAGTCCCAGGTCGAGTCTTGATTTTGGATGTATTGTTTCAGGGGGTTTGTTTTAGGTTAATTACTTTTTATGCACCACAAACAAAAGTGGCTAGGGTTGATTTGTTTCATCTCCTCCAACTGTATTTGCATACATCTTTTCATATTGTTTGGGGAGGTGATTTCAACTGTGGGTTGTCTAGTAAAGATAGGGGTAGGGGTACAAAAACTTCCAAATTATTCTGTGATATGTCTTGCTTAGCCATGGTTGTACAAACAGCAGGTTTAATTGATGCATATGCTCAGCTACATGAGACCACTGTCCCTACTTTTCATAAAAGAACCTTAGCTACCAGGATAGATTTCTTTTTTATTAGTAAATTATTGCCACTAAGTTCAGTTTGGGTGACCCTGGTGGAATTTTCAGACCACTGTGCTTTATGCATTACTGTTGGGTCCACAGTTGCATTCTCTTTCGGAAGAGGCATCTGGAGACTGAACTCTATGCTTTTAGCACAACAAGACGATTTACTGCATTTGGATTATTTCATGCAAGCTTGAAAGTCCCTGTACGATATGTATGAGGATCCTCTATCATGGTGGATCGACACAAAAAAATATATTGTTTCCTTATTGAAATTGCTGGGGAAGTTTCAGTGGGAGTCAGCTTATTTTTCTTATCTCAAATATAGGCAACAACTGCAGAAAATGATGTCTTTAGCTCAAACCACTAAACATGATTTTACCTCCCAAATAAAAATCCTCAAAGAAAAAATGGTGCCTTTTCTACACATCAATCCTCTGTTTTGAAATCCCAGCAAAAGTATGGTATGCAAGGGAATTTTGTTACTATTTGCCCCTTTCTTGGTAGTAAGGATAGGGTGAGGAAAAGAGTTTTTGACAGTATTACAGGACAAGATGGTCAGGAGAAAATTACACAATGAGATATGATGTCAGAAGTGACATCATACACGGCGTCACTCTTCCGGGACCAGTCTGTTGATTTAGCTGCAGCTCATAGATGTCCCAGATTGTCCCCCCTCTACACTTTCTCATTTGGTAAGTCCTCTTTCTCCTCAGGAAGTACTTACTGCCATTCGTTCACTCCCAAGTAATAAAGCACCTGGTAAGGATGGTTTGACATCAGAACTTTATAGATTGTTGAGTACTGAATTTTTCCAGGAGCTTGCTGATGTCTATAATGACCTGTTATTGTATTCAGACTTCCCTCTTGATATGGTGGGAGGTATTCTTATTTTTTAGCGCAAGAAAGGTGATAGGAAGAATCTTTCTTGTTGGAGACCAATCAGTCTTTTAAATGTTGATCTGAAAAGTCTAATGAAAATTTTGAATACCCGTCTTTTGACGGCAGCACAACACCTAATTTCTCCTGCACAGTCTTGTGCAATTCCAAGTTGGACCATAACTAACCAGTTGCTTTTTTTTAGAGAAATTTTCGATAGGTCATACACTGCAGGTTTACCTCGGTTTGTTTTGTCTCTGGATCAAAAGGGAGCTTTTGATTCAGTAATCCATGATTTTTTGTGGCTCACTCTACAACATTATGGTATCCCTTCAGTTTTCATTTCCTGGCTTCGTAAAATCTACAAGTATGCTACAGTATCTCCCATGGTTAATGGACATCTGGGACCTTTGCTCCCGGTTAAAAGGGGTGTGAAGTAAAGTTGTCCGGCTAGCCCTTTATTATATGTTTTTAGCATTGATCCACTTTTGCGCACCCTAAATAGGATTATACCTTCCATTACAGTCCCAGGTGTCTTAATTCCCTTTTCAGCTCTAGCGTACGCAAATATCTGCATCTGTACCTCTACTGTTCCTTCTGTTCAGACCTCTGTTGCAATGTGTGTTTTTTTTGGATCCCTTTCTGGAACTTCCCTAAATAAAAATAAATGTCTTGGGCATGAGTTAGGTGTAGTTTCTCCTACCCAAACTCATATCCTTAATATTAAATTTATGACAGACCCAATTTGGATTTTGGGCATTGTTTTTTGCTCCTCAACCCCTGATGTTTATAACTGGGATATTCAACTTGAAAAAGGTAGAAGTATGGTACAGAATTGGAACAAATGGCAGTTTACTAAAACCAAATGTATATGATTCAGACTTGTCTATTACCCTTTTTTTTGTTCTTGAGCAATGTTTTCCCCCCACCCAAGCAACGTGAAGCTCTTTTGTTTCGCATCTTTTTTCAGGCTGTTTGGGGTAGTCGCCTCAACCCCATAAAATGTAATATTTTATATTTACCTGTTTCTAGTGGAGGACTTAATATGGTAAACCCCCTGTTGTTTTTTTATTGTCAGTTTTTTTCTTTAATTTTCCACCTTTACTGAAACATATCCCTAAATTATGGATGGGTCTCCTTCACCAGACAGTTGAGCAATGGTTCCATGACTGGGAGGATGGCGGACTTGGCCGTCTCAACACTACTATCCCTGTGAGTTCTTATTATTGTGAAGTATTCATAAAATTACGACAGTGGCAAATCCCTAGTAACTGGCTTCTTTCAAAACACAAGAAATTTATATATCAGTCTGTACTTACTTCTCACTTCAATGAGCAAATCACATTTCCAAATGCCCTGATTTACACATCTTATCATTGTAGGGTTTATTGATTAATAAACGTATTCCCCCTAAACTTCTGGATATTACTTGGTTATGTGGTCGTGAGAAACTTAATGTTAATGGTAACCAATATCATAAACAGCTGAATAAACAAAATTGTTCTCGCCCTGTTTTTTCTCAAATACTCGAAACTATGCATCATTTATATTTCTCATGCCCATATGTTTCTACATTTTGGCAGTACATTGCCAATGTTTGGCAAGAGCCAGTCTTTTCAACTGTCTCATATGAAATTTTGATTTATGGTGCGTATCCCACAGTCTGGAGTAAATGGGATACTAGTACTTTACATGTTCTTTTTGCAGTTTTTAAACGGTTTATTTGGCAAAGTAGATGCCTTTTTTACTCTACAGCAGAAGGAATTTTCCTATGTTGAACTTTTACAAAAGATTAATGTAGAACTTAACAGTATTTATAAATCTGAAGCTGCATTATATAACCGTAGCATTCTGTTGATGAACTGGAGAAATGTGCCAAGGGTTACAGATAATGATGTACCTGTTACGTGAATTTTTTTTTTCCTCCTCTTTCATAAGTCCTATATTGGTTCTTTTTGGTTTTCTTTGCCAGTATGAATTAATACTGATTTTCTTTGTTTTTCTTCCTTTATTTTTCTTTTCTTTTCTGGTTTGTTATTCTTAGCATTCCTTTGTATAAGTGTGATTCAACACTGTTTTTTTTCTTCTCTGTTTTGTCTTGATGTTTTGTTAATAAAAAATTCCCCTACTCTTTTTGATAAGTGCCATGGGATCTTTAACATCCACCTGAACTACCACCAATCCAGGCAGATGGGACCTCGGTTTAATGTCTCATCTGAAAGACGGCACCTCAGAAGTGCAGCACCCCTCTCATGCTGCACTACAGTGTCAGTACTGGGATATCAACCCAAGTGCCAGATGTGGAAACTGAACCCACAGCCCTCTGAAGCTTCAGAGGCGACTGTGCTACCTACTGAGACACTGACACTGATATATAATATTGATCAATCTCAATCAATAATATATTAATACTGCCGCCGAGTTCACACTTGTGGTTGTAAGAGTGGTCTCACTTATATCCTTGGGGACAGGGTGTATCAGAACTGTTCATCTTTCATCTACAGTTCTCTTACTCTAAGAATGCATGTCAGACCCCTCTTACAAGTGTAATAGTGGTCTCGGTGGCAGTACTAAGATACATAAGCAGAAACCCAAAAGGGCAAGTGTAACTACTTCATGACAACCTTCAGGACAGGGAATGATTCCATAGGGGATCCCCAAAAATAAAAAAAGATATTGGGATCTTGGCAACCCTGCACTGAAATCTATCAATTGCTAAGGACCCCAGCCAGGAGACTCTCTCTCTGGGCATATTGGATGTAAGCTCTCAACCTAGTACTGCAACCCCTTACCCAATTTCAGTACACTAAACAATCCTTAGGAGCCTATAGGCCATATTCCACAGGCCTATTCTGACCCTTAAAGAGCAGGTGCACACTGTAATTTTTCCAGCCCCTCACAAACATATATGGTAACTGACCTGCTCCAATGTTGAGGGGTATTATTTATTTATTTGTTTATTTATTATTTCAGAAGACATCTTTGAGCCAAGGCTCTTTTACAAAGGTTTCACGTCAGGGAAACAATACAGAATATAGTAAGGACAATAACAAGTACAGTAGTTTCAAGCAGCCATAGGCTTTGTCAGGTACATTAAAGCATTCACATGGAATTACTGTAATATGTACGATGATTCACAGTATGTATGTTAAGTTACAGTAATTGTATATTATTCAAGAACATAGGTACAATAAAAAAACACAGTTGTAATGTGGTTCACTAGAATAAATTAGAAACTGCTAGGAGAGATGGTAGATGCACATAGAGGAAGCTATGGGGAGAGAATGTAGATAATAGTGGGGAAATAAAAACGGAGGAGATAGTGGGGGGTAAAGGTGGGAGGGACTTGGGGGGAAATTAGAGAGAAGGAGAGTAAGTTTAGTTAGGAGAAGCATTCATAGGAAGCCATTGAGACAAGATGCTGATGTAGGTTGCACTTGAAAGTGCCCAGGGTTGTGTCATTGGTAACAGCAGGTGGAAGCGAGTTGTACCAGGAAGCGAGTTGTACCAGGATGAGGCTCTGTATGTAAAGGAGCATTGTCCTCGGGTAGTGTGGCAGCGTGGAACAGAAAAAGTAAGATATTCTGAGCTCCTGGTTAGGTGGGGGCTACAGCAGGGGGGCAGTAAGGACTGAACCCTTGAGGGTAGGAGATTTAAGGTAATCTTTTTTCGCTAGCATACAGGTCTGGTACTTGAGCCTGCTGGGGAGTTGGAGCCAGTTTGCTTGCTTGTAGATGTCACAGGTATGTGAGAGGAGTACAGTAGAGGTCAGTAGATGACATGCCTTGTTAAGGGCAATGGCTATTCGTCGAAGTGCAGTGTCAGTGGCAGAGTCGTAGATCACAAGCCCATAGTCGATTATTGATATAAGAGAGCTCTGAATGGTAATGTTTAGGGTTTCATTGGTGAGGCAGCTCCTATGTCTAAAGAGAAGTCCTATGCGGGTGTTCACGATCTTGGCAATGCTCTCAATATGTTCAGAGTAAGACAAAGTGCTGTTGAGGGCAACCCCCAGGTATTTAAACAGTTGAACATGTTCGGGCAAGGTCCCTTCACTGTTTCTGATAGATAGACATTTGTTTTGATTTTTGTTATGGATGCCATGAAACACCATTGTTTTAGTTTTTTTGTGATTAGTATGAGTTTTTGAGATTTAAACCATGCCTCTACTTGTGTAAAGCTTGTTTGCAGTTGCAACTGTAGGAGGGAGGGGTCAGGGTGAGAGGTGAAAATAACTGCATTGTCTGCATATAACAGGAGTCTATTAGGGCGTGATGCAGGGAGACTGTTCAGAAAAATACTGAAAAGCAAGGGACCCAAGATGGACCCTTGGGGAACTCCAGAGCGAATCAGATGGGAAGGTGAGAGGGACTCACCAACTCTGACCTGTTGGGTTCGGTCACTAAGGTAGCTTTGGAACCAACGTGTGGCGTCATCTGAGAGGCCAAGGCAAGATCATGGTTCAAATAGCAGGGAGTGGTTGACAGTGTCAAACGCCTTTGTCAAATCGATGAAGGTGGTGCCGGCAAGATGTCCCTGATATAGAGCATTATGGATGTAAGCAGTGAATTCAAGGAGAACTGTGGTGGTACTATGTCCTTTTCAAAAACCATGCTGCTCCTGACATTGCAGGATGTGGTTAGCAAGGTATTCTGTAAGTTGATCGGCAACTATTCTCTCCAGTGCTTTCGAGAGAGGGGGAAGAATGGAGATGGGTCTGTAGTTAGAGGTTAGGGTTTTATCCCCACTTTTGTAAATTGGCATCACAATAGCAGATTTCCATGTTGTGGGGAACTGAGAAAGCAATAAGGATAGGTTCAGGATTTTGGTGAGCTGTGTCAGGACTTCGTCAATGGTGAGGGCAAGGAGTTTCAGGTCTAGGGAGTCGCCACTAAATCTGGACCTCCCAAGCACTTTGAGCAGTTCCTTTTTGGCTAGGTCCTCTGAGATAGTTTTAAAGTAGAAAGGTGGATGGCCCTGTGTTATTCTTGCTTTGTCCAAGCCTGGAGAGTCCGGTGGGGGGTCAAAGAAGGTTGGAGGAAGCACATGACTAAGATCGGTGAATGCTACATTAAAAGCATTAGTCATGGTGACCTGGTCCAGAGTGAGGCTCCCCATTTACATTGAGCATAGAGGGTGGTACTTTGGGGATATGCCCTGTAACTTCAGAAAGATTCACCCAAAACTTCTTCCCGTCTTTCCACGAGTTAGCGAGTGCGCTCCTGTAGTATCTTGCCTTTTCGTTTCGAATTGCTCTAGTATAGGCATTTCTTGCTGCTTTGTAAGCCTGGGTATCAGCCTGGGTGCTAGTCAAGTTGGTCAGATGCCAAAGATGATCCCGGGACCTCAATTCTTCCAGAAGATCAGAGTTAATCCAAGGGTTGTTGATGCCTTTAATCTTGCGTTTTTGAACAGGGCATGGACATCACAGGTGCTGTTAAAGCTGTGGATAAAATATTCAAGAACAGTGTCAGTGTTGGAGGTTGTGTCTATCAGAGATCAATCATGGTCTCCTAGGAGGGTTTTTAGAGACCCAAGATGACCAGGAATAAATCACCTGCTGTTAATAGTTTTGGAAGGAATCTTAGTGTATTTGTTCGACCAGGAGCAAAGGATTGGGGAGTGGTCACTTAAACTGTTGGAGAGAGCTACTGTTTTCAAGATATGATCTGGGTGGCTCATGAGAACCCAGTCCAGAAGGGTGGTATTGCCTGTTCTGTAGTTCACCCTTGTGGGTGATTGGACCATTTGCGAGAAGTTAGTTGCAGTCAGTGCGTCCTTATATTTGTTCGCACTGGGGGAGGACCAGTTCACATTGAAGTCACCAAGCAGGATTGTTTCTGCAATTTGATTAAATGAGTGCATGAAGTCTAGTATGGGGTTTAGCCCTTGGTTGGTCAGCTTGGGGGGCTATCGATTGATGCCACTGTTAGGTTTCTGTTTTGTGCTCCAAGCAGTATCTTCATGGCAAGGACCTGGATGTCATTCTTAGGGAGAGGTACACTGAAAACATGACCCTTAAGAGATTTTTTTAGGTAAAGGGCACTGCCTCCACCTGTCTTGGACAGCCTGTCTTGCCTGAAGACTGTATACCCAGGGATCGATATTGCTGAGTCCGGGATCTTTGGGGAAAGCCATGTCTCAATTACAGACAGAATATCATGCACTGCAGTCCAGTAAAAAAGTTACAGGACCCCTAATGTGTACCCCAGACAAAACAGAGCTGCTTCCTGAACCTGCTGACATGCCCCCAGGCAGTCACTGGAACACACACACACACACACACACACACACACACAGAGCCCTCATTTTCTGACATCACAAAAGGGGGCTGTGGGTGCCTGCCTGTGGGTGTGTCAGCAGGTTCAGGAAGCTCTGTTTTTCGTGGGGTACACATAAGAGGTCCTGTAACTTTTTTACTGGACTGAAGCGCGTGGTATTTTTAATACCCCCAACACTGGAGCAGGTCAGCTACCCTGTATGTTTGTGAGGGGCTGGAAAAATGACAGTGCACACCTACTCTTTAAAAGAAACAAAGTTGTTTATTGATGACAAAATGTCTTGAATCCTGGGCACCTTCGCCAGTGCGCTTGAAGAAACATATCAACTCACTATACTTTTAAACTCTATTTTTATATTTTTTAATAACAGTGGCGAAAGGGAAACCATGAAAGTTCATGTAAGGGCTAAAAAAAAAATCTCAGAGGCAGGGTGTCAGTCCTGATTAAAGTCATATGAGACAAGTTATTGAGTGACCTTTATTGTTAAGTCAGAAGATGCCCTTCAACACTAAACAGTTGAGAGAACCAAGTCCACACTCTCCTGTGAAAGTGGATGGTGCCAGTCCTTCATGTTTTTTTTAACATGAAATATTTTATTGAAAAGTAAGATATGCATAGGACAACAGTATAAATACATTTGACAGTAAAATCGCAATAACAGAAGCTATCTGATGTCAAGTAATGTGGTACCAGCTGTCCTAGAATCATAGAATCATAAAAATGTGATGGCAGAAAAGGACCCTCTTGGCCCATCGAGTCTGCCCCTTACCCCCCTCCCTACTTGCCCTCCTCACCCAGAGATCCCCCTCTCTGCCCCCTGGTCAACCCCTTGTGTCTGTCCCCTGACCTCTTGAATCCCACCACCATTTCAACCCCCCACACCTCCTTCAGCAGCCTGTTCCAGGGCTCCACCACCCTCTGAGTGAAGTAACACCCCCTCACGTTTTCCCTAAACCTTCTTCCCTACACCCTTAGACCATGACCCCTAACCCTAGCACCGACCTTTCCTGTGAATAAGCCCCCCCCCCCCACTTTATTAATTACCTTCATTCACATACTTAAACATTTCTATCATGTCCCCCCTGTCCGTTCCGGTCTCTAGTGGGTACAAATCCAACTCCCTCAATCTTTCCTTGTAGGGCTTCCCATTTAACCCATGCACCATCTTAGTGGCCCTTCTCTGTAACCTTTCAATCCCATCTATGTCCTTACATAGGTGAGGACTTCAGAATTGAAGACTACAGTAATAAGATGATATGTATGGTCAAAAAGAACTAAACTTTATATAGTCGTTCAGCAGACGCAGATGCACATATGGCAAGGGATCATTAATAGTGCATATTCTGTAATAAATACAGGTCAATAACAAAACATATTTGTATGTATGTATGTACGTATGTATGTATATATGTATTTATGTATGTACATATGTATTTAGTTAGTTATGCATGTATTTATTTATTTCAAAGGTTTTACCAGGAATGTCATGCTGAGCTGGTATCAGTTCATTTCCAGATGCATCCTGGGGAGAGGGGAAACAGTCTAAAGAACATTAGACAGTGATCACGAAAACAAAATATGAAGATTAAGGAGAGTGACTGAAGAGCTGAGGGAGAGGGGCAGTACTAATATCAGTGTGGGGTGGCAGGCAGGTGACACAAATCCACTCCAGTATCAGAAGCTACTGCAGAAGTAAATAGAGAAATCCTGGAGGAGAGATTTCAGAGCAAGAGGGGAAGGAGCAGAGCAAATGGAAGGGGGGAGAGAGCCTCAAAGTGTAGGTAAGTGGAAGGAGACTGCAACTTGACAAGCAGTAGATTTTGCTTGTGGGAGAGCAGGAGAGTGAAAGTAAACATTGCAAAGGGAGTGGCAATTAAAAGGGGGCAGAGACAGGAGAGAAGTAAGATATGAGGGGAGGGAGCCAAACCAAGATCTGGAGATAGAGGAAGCACAACATGTAAGGAGCCTGGTCTCAAAAGAAGGGAGGGAGAGGGAGATATACAAAGAACAGTGGAGAATACACAGGCATTTGTCAAGGGCAAATTGATAGAAGGAGTGAAAGAGGGGGTCCAGTCTAGCTAAAGTAGACTCTAGAGCAGCAGTGTAAACAATGTCTCCATAGCCAAAAATGGGAAGAATCATCTTAATCAGGGTTTCTTTGCATAAAGGAAGTGGGATGCTTCTCTTATTTCTGTAAAGTGCTCCAAGTGCAGGGTGGAGCGTCTTGTGGATAGTATCCACGTTAACAGAAAAATCAAGGTGACGATCCAGTCAGACCTCCATTGTAACCTCCATTCATCCATACGGGTACTCCTATGACTATAAGTAGGACCTATGTCTGAACTAGTGCTTATACAAGTTAAGGTTGCCTTTCTACAGGTGTGAAAGCTGTTATGTTTGTGAACAGTGAGAGTCAGAGGGCAACTACTGTGGTTGTGTGGTGCAATATTATCAGCAGCAGCCTGTCTTATCAAGGTGAGTCATTACTTATTTTTCTCACAATTTTTTTTTTACCAATTATTTTACCAGGTGAGACACACTAAGCTGAAAGCTTGTTTGCAGGTGCAACCTGGGAGCACGAGGAAGTTAAGTGACTTGTTCAGGATCACACAGTATGCAAGTGGGGGCTGTGGGATTCAAACCCAGGTCTCCAGATTTGCAGCTCAGAGCCTTAAACCACTGCGCCATACTGCCTCCTTAACACCAATAACAATAACACCAGTTTGTTCAGGGTGAGTTCATTGGAGGAGGTAATGGGACTGAACACAGATGAGAGTTAAGAAATGGGGCCCATGTTTCCTGATACCAAGGCAGTTTGCCTGAGGCTAATGCAGAAAGGCTTTCAAACTGAGTTAGGTGATCTCATGATGTATGCTGTGTGACAATGGGACAGGGGGTTGTCTCCATTTCATGAGTATGGCCCTCTTAGACTCCATCAGTGCTCCCAGCAGCCAGAGCTGGATCTGTTGGGGCAGATCTGGTAGGAGGGTCATGTTCCCAAGCAATACCAGGTGTGGGCATGATGGGATAACTCTACCTAATGTGGTGGAGCAGTTATCTAGAACCCCAACCAGTATGACAGGATGAAAGGGAATAGCTAGAGAATATGACAGTTCCCAGCATTGCACTGTGAACATCTCCAGCAGTTAATGTGATACTAACCCTGCCTTGTGAAGGGCCTCTTGTGGTGTGTGCCACCTGTGGAGATTTGTTGTTTGAATCAGTTGCCCTTTGGCATCTTTGCATGAGTAATGGGCTATTCTGATACAATCAACCCCGTCTTTTTGTCAGATTTCTATTGCTAGTTCGTGTTCCCAGTTTATTCTCTGGGATTCCTGGACCGGAGGCTGAGAGTCTCTAATAGTGCACTATACAATGCTGGATATGCCCTTACCATGTGAATTGGTTGCTTTTGGGAGCTACTGCCACACAGCTGTGTTGTTGGTGCCTGCACCCAGTTTCTAAAGAGCATCTCTGAGCTGCAGGAATTTCCACAAGTCAGAGCTGGGAACATTATATTTATCTTGTAACTACTGCAAGGACGTTAGTGAACTTGAGTTGGGGGCAGAAATATCCTGTACTGTGCAACTTCCTGCCTGCTTCCATATTTTCCACCCTATTGACTGGTGGTCACTCTGTAGTAAAGGATTGGGCCATAAGTAGGTTAATGGCCTAGGTGGGGCCCTGTTCTGCTTAGGTACTGATGACGGGACCATGCTGCTAAGCTATGACTTTCTTGTGTCTGAGAGGTTGGGGTGAGAGAGTGCCCATTTGTCATCATAGTGGTAGAGTAGAAGGCTTAGGCATGGTAGCTGGACCAAATACGTTTTGAGGCATACCCATCATGGGGAGAGAGGTGTGGTGGTTGTAGCCATTTGATTGCTGCAGCTACTCTGTATGCTATCATATCCCTGAAATAATGGTAGGCCAACTCCACCTCGTGTCCAGTAAACCATGAGTTTGTTTCTGTTTAATATGGGGGCTGTCTCCTTAATGATAAAGACTCCCCAGTCTAGTTTCTGGAAGTGCTTGTCTTCAGTTGCAAAGGAGATGTTACAAAAAATGCATGCAAATTTGGGGAACAGGAACATCTGAACAACTTGCACCTTACCCTTGAGAGTGAGGTTTAGCTTTGACCAGTGTTTAGTTTCATGTTCTGCATCAGTAAGTATTGCTGCCAAATTAGCAGGGATTATGTCTATCCAATTCATTGTAATTTTTATCCCCAGGTATGTGAATCCTTGTGATTTCCAGCTTATGTTTATTCCTCAGTGGCATGAAGCATCACAGCTGTTATTCAGTGGGAAGACAGTGGTCATCCTCCAATGTGGAGAAGAGGACTTCAAGGACCTCAGTGAAAAGGCCTAGGCCAGGTGCCAGGCAATTATGCAAATGTGGACAAGCTTTCCACAAGATTAACTGTCAAATCTTTATCCCTACTCGTGCTGTGGAACACTCAGTGACCATCAAGTTCAGTAACCTGTCTAGCCCTGCTCTAAAAGCCTGAATAGTGCTTGTCTCCACTGCCTCACCAATAAGCTTTTGCACATGCAGTATACCCTTTGTGCGAAATAACAATTTCTGGTGTTTTCCCTTATCGTGGCTCACCCCAGTTTGGGTGCATGCCCTCTGCTTCTGCTTTCACTCACCTACTCAAACAGCTGTATAGGCTCTACTGTGTCAATATGCCTTTCAGTATACAGAACACCATAACTGTCTCTTCTGTAGCCAAAATTATTTGGTTATGCCCTGTTTTTCCATGTAGATCTTGTCCCCTAAGCAGCTATTCTGCTTAATACCCTGAGTGGACCCACATCACTGTTCCTTCTGCAATGCAGTGACCAAAACTGCATGCAATACTCCAGGTGCAATCAAACCAAGGCTTGTACATAACAATGGTCACATCCGCATAACCCAGCTCCTTACCCCTTCCTAATGCATCCCAACATTGGATTTGCTCTCTTGACAGTAGAAGCACACACCTTCCCTATTTTGACTTACTGTCCACAATTACTGCCAAATTTAGGAGGCAGTATAGCGCAATGGTTTAAGGCTCTGAGCTGCAAATCTGGTGACATCCAGCAGACCAGACCTGGGTTTGAATCCCACAGCTTCCACTTGCATACTGTGTGACCCTGAGCAAGTCACTTAACCTCCTTGTGCTCCCAGGTCGCTCCTGTAAAAAAGCTTTCAGCTTAGTGTGCTATACCTGGTTTAAAAAAAAAAAAAAAATAATAAATCATCCTTGTTGGTTTGTGCTGACAAGGTTGCATCACACATCATGTACAGTATGTGGCCCCACATTACCTACCCTTGGTTGAAGTACCTTGCATTTCCCACATTAAACATAAGCTCCAATTTCCCAGTCTGTTGTCCTGTTAGCCTGTGATGTGGGTGCAAGAGGAAGGGTGACGTCCAAAATGGCGACGCTTTATGGGCAAAAGCCTGAATGGTGATGGGTAGGGTGACCGGATGTATGGGTGGGTGAATTTGGCGACAGAATGTCGCTATATGTACACATGCATGGGGGGAGTGAGCATGGTGAGAGTGGGCTGGGAGGGGGCAAAGGGGCTGTAGGGGATGGCACTGCAGTGGGCTGCTGAGCTGCGCCGTGGCATCAGGGGTTGGCCTGCAGTTGGGGTGGGTGAGGTACCAGGTTCGGGTCTGGGCTGGTGCAATTTTATTGCGCCTGGCCCGAAACTTTATTTTTTAGGCTTTCATCCCCCCCGACATGCACCCCTCTGGAGTTGAGAATCCTTTAGTAGAAGTGCCGGAGGTAAAACCCCCCCATGTGGGGGCATAGCCCACCACAGAAAGCATTTAGTGTATGCCCCAGCACTGTTGTTCCGTGCGTCGAGGATGTCAGTGTGCCGAAAATGTTTTCGCCATTTTGACGTCGCAATAACGCAGCTCGCTTTTAGGCGGTCACCATTATCACATAGAACCAGTGTCCCCAATCTCCCGCGTCACCTCTGAAAACAGGCAGTTGTGCCTAGTGGGCCTTACCTGGTTAACAAAAAAATAAATAAAAAATGTGGTTGCTTGCAGCATTTAAGCTGTCTCAGCTTCCAGTTTATTTATTTAGTCTGCCAGCAGAAGTGGTGGTGGTGAAAAAACAGTAGGGACTTCAAGCATGCATGGGATAGACAGAGGGGGATGTTAGTAAATAGGCAGGAAGAACAGAGGATCGCCAGAGACCAGTTAGGGTCTGCAAAGACAGACTAAACAGGGACCATTTGGGCAGACTGGGTGGGCCAAGTGGTCTGTTTCTGCCATCAGAGTCTATGTTTCTATTTATTTATTTACGGTGTATGGTAGAACACTGTTCTGCATGGAAATCCATGCCTAGAACAGCGTTGTTGTGCTGCAGTAGCTACGTCATTAGTTTGTTGTGCTGCACTAGACACATAGCTACTGCAGTACAACAACATGGCACGCGTTCATGCATACGCATTCTGGTGACCTCCACTCTTCAGAAAATGGCTGCAGTGGTGAGAGCTGGCCCTGGAAGTGAGAGGCGCTATGAAAACGCAGAAGTAAGGACACCAACTTTAAATTATAGTGTCCATACACTATAAAAGACAGTGCATGAGTGCTCATATGCAACACAGATATACCGTACATACGTAGATACATAGAAATTGTTGGCAGATAAGGATCACTAGGCCCATCTAGTCTGCCCATAAGCCCTACACTTGTATGCAGTCACTGACCCTATGTGATCAATTGATTTTCATCACTCCCTTTCCACCCAGCTGCACTCTTGAGGTCTCCTGTTACCATGAAAACCTCTTGATTGAAAAATATCCTTGTTGTGTATGATCACTCATACACTATCCTCTATATTTGTTTAATTTATTCATTCATTCATATAATTTATGTTTTTTTTTTTTGAAAACTGGGAATGGAGAAGGGCACACTGAGACAAATCTTGTTTCTATACATGAGCTGGGGGAGGGGGGGATCAAGGGGATACAAAAAATGAGTAAGCAACAATGTACAATTATGCCAAAATAAGTAGGAGAACAAGATTCCAGGTACAAAAATTATAAGTAAAATGCACTAAATACTATGTAGCCCTGGAGCCTATACAGAAATTGCATATAGAGACAGGATAGGTACACAAACTGAGAACTGCATGTTAGGTGAAGGACAAATTAAAATAGCTAGGTAAATATCCAGCAGGGGTCCCAGGGGCACATAACAGAGCTGGCAGACAGGAGAAGGCAGAATGGGGAAGATTAGGGGCAGGGCAGGAGGCGGAAATAACATTTAGCAGTGAAGATTTAAGAGATATATAGGAGGGGGAAAGGGAAAGGGAGACAGGAAGTTTCTTCCAAGAAGCAGGGAGCAGAAAAGAAGAAGCAGATTGGCCAGAGGAAATGTGTCAGGCTGGTACAGAAAACATACAAGAATCAGAGGAACAGAGGGAGTAGTTGGAGGGAGGAAGAGGAGATAAGAGACAGCTGTGATAGGTGATAGGTAGAAAGAGAGGAGAACTAGAATTTGGACAGAAAGAGGTACAATGAAGCATATGTCAGGAGTCCAGAGCTGGCTGGGAAAGGGATTGGCATAGAAGACAGCGATGTGTGTGCGTGGGGGGGGGGTCAAAGCAAAATGGCAGAAGGAGTGGAAAAGAGGGTCCAACCCAGTATCCAACCTGACCAGTGTGGTTTTAGGAGCAGCCCTATAGATCACAGCCACACAGTCAAACAAGTATTCAGTCCTTACTGTGGTACTGGGCTCCGAGTACAGGACATAACATCTTGTAGACAACATTGATTCGTTGGGAGAAATCAAGGTTAAGAGTGAGCCACACACCAAGGTATTTGAAATAGAGGCTAGCAGAATGGTCAAACCTGCTTCCTCCCTGGGGTATCAGAGTTGGGCTCAGGACTCAAACCCAGGTCTCCCACATGGAAACTATTTCTTACCAACTTTAGTTCCAGTTGTATGATGATGATGATGATGATGATGGTACGCAACTGGACACCGGCTAGATGTTCAAAACATTTGTGTAAACAATTTGCTGGCCAGTGCAGTTTTTAAAACATGTTACTGGGAGCAGAAAATGTCTTCCCTGCATTTCTAGGGGCATCTTCAGAATTTAAAATGATTAGAAATTCTAATTATACTCCTATAGAGACACTGGGTAGAAATCTTACTCTGTTCTTCTGTTTTAGCTACTCATGCAATCATAAACTGTATGTCCTTCACACATATGAACATTTTAGGGAAACTTCAAAACAGGGTAGTTAGAATGATTGATAGTGAAGTGGGTTATTCTGTTGCCCTGGCAAATCTGGGGTTTAGGTCCCCTAGCTGTGAGACAGAAGGTGCATTGCCAGAAATGTGTTTTGAATGCATTAAGAAGAAGCCATCTAGTAAATTAAGTCCTATAATTTAGCCTGTGCTAAAATCTTATACCAGACATGAAACTAGATACCAGAAATTATGGGCTGCCTATAATAATAATAGGATGAAAGATTTGCAGCCTTCTTTTTTCCCTGGGCTGCGCTGTAAGTAATTATGGATGATGAATGCTTGAGCATGTTATGTTAAAATACTGAATATTTTGGTTGTATAGTTAAATTCTCCATTTTATAAATGTATTTTTTACTCTTTAGTAATCATTGTTATTGTGTCTGTTTTATATTAAAGTCAGTCTATAACTTACTCTTTAGAAATAATTTTTATTTTGTCTGTTTTGTATTAACGTCAATCTGTAATATGCCCGCCATGAGTCACAAAAACAAACTAAACCTTGTTTAAATACTGTCAATAATGATGCTTCAACAAAGTGACCCTTGATTAAAGAACATGTGTTCACTTCTAATACATAGACAATTTTACTGTTTTATTTATTGTGTTTTAATGTGTTAGTAATTACCGTCTACATTTATAATGAATTGTTTGTGCAATTAATCTGGAATGTTTTAAAATTTACTTTTCAAATGGCTAGCAGGAAGAATTCAATAGAATTCTTGTACTGTGATGTAATACAAACCCAATTACTTAGGAGCCCAATGTATTTCAAAGACAAACTTTTAGATTGATTTATACCTTTTTTGAAAAGAAAGACACTTCTGTGAGCAATAAATTGTATCTTTTATATGTTTATAATGTTGTGGTCCAGCTGCGTAAGTTTTTTTTATTTTTATTTTTAAAGGTAAGTAGTTTCCCTTCCTGAAGTGATCTGGGAAATTGAAGAATGTAGCAAAATCTTCAGCAAATTGAATATGAACAACATAGAATCGTAGAATGTGACAGCAGATGAGGACCTCCTGTCCATCTTTTTTTAATTCAATAAACTTAATTGAAATTTTTCAATAATACAGACATCACAGCAAATTCTAAAACACATTCAAAACACAAACAAAATACAATAGTAAGTTGGAAAATCTGAAGTGAAACACTTCCTGATCCATCTTGTCTGCCCATACTTGACCCCCCCCCCCATATGACTTATTTCCTGATGACCTCTTTGTATATATCCTATTCATTCTTGAATTCCCTAACTGTTTTAGCCCCCACAACCTCCTGGGGCAAGCTGTTCTGGGATTCCACCACCCTCTTGGTATAAAAGTACTTCCTCAAATTGCCCTTGAATTTCCCTTCCTGAAGTTTTGTTGTGTCCCCTAGTTTGCATGCAGCCTCTGACCTGAAAGAGGTCCTGCACCTGCACCATATTTACTCCCTTGAGCTACTTGAATGTCTTTACCATATCGCCCCCCTTCCACCTTTGCTCAAGGGAGAATATTTTAAGTTCTCCAAGTCTTTCCTCATATGGCCTTTGATGCAGTCCCTGTATCATCTTTGTGGCATTCCTCTGCACCGTCTCCAACCTGTCTAGGTCCTTCCTGAAGTGTGGCCTCCAGAACTGGACACCATACTCCAGGTGGGGTCTCACCAGGGACCTATACAGTGGCAGTACCACCTCTTTTCTTCTGCTCATTATGCCCCTCCTGATGCACCCATCATATCACCAGCCTTCAGTGCCAATATTTCACACAGTTTAGCCACTTTTAAATCCTCTGAAATAATGACACACAAGATCCCATTCTTGTTTGGTTGCTGCCAGTTTCTCTCCCCACTAGGTGGTACTCCCTTGTCAGATTTCCTCTCCCTGTGTGCATGACCTTACACTTCCCTACATTAAATTTCAGTTACCATGTTTTTGACCACTTCTCCAGTTTTGCTAGGTCCATTTTCATGTTGTTCACCCCCTCAGGGGTATCTCCTTTATTACAAATCTTAGTGCCATTTGCAAATAGACACATCTTCCCTTGCAACACTTCAGTGATGTCACCAATAGAAACATAGAATCTGACAGCAGATAAGGACCGTTTGTATCACCTAGTCTGCCCATTTCCCTACCTAATGGATAAGCTACAGATCATAGTTAACCAACAGCCTACTTCCTCCTACCCCCCCACTAGAATTGTCTTATGTCTGTCCCATGCATTCTTGAATTCCCCCACTGTTTTGACTCCACTACCTCCTCAGGAAGGCCATTCCATGTATCCAAACCCTCTCCATGAAAAAATACTTCCTCACATTACCTCTGAGCCATCCCCCCTCTATCTTCAAATTGTGCCCCCTTGTTCTTGCACATCTGTTTTTCTGAAAGATGCTACCCTCTTGGACTTTGTTGATTCCCTTGAGGTACTTGAAAGTTTCTACCATGTCCCCCCTCTCCCTCCCCTCCTAAAGGGTATGCATATTAAGCTCCTTTAATCTCTCTTTGTATGTCTTTGGGTGCAGACCCTGCACCATTTTAGTTGCCTCCTCTGGACAGCTTCCATCCTGTCTATATCCTAACAGAGATGGGGTCTCCATAATTGCATGCAGTACTCCAGATGGGGTTTCACCAGGTGTCTGTACAGAGGAATAATGACTTCCTGTTTTCTACTGGTCATGCTATTCCCTATTTATCCCAATATCCCACCAGCCCTCCTTATTGCCTTCTCACATTGCCCACCTTTAGGTCATCTAATATGATTACCCCCAGGTCCCTTTCCATTTTTGTTCACATTAGTATCTCACCCCCATTGTGTACTCTTCCTCTGGGTTTTTGTTTCACAGGTGCATTACTTTGCACTTTTGAATCTAATCTGCCATACATTTGACCATTCTTCCAACCTTGCCAAGTCCCTTCTCATCCTTTCCACCCCACCTCCTGTATTGACCCTGTTGCAGATCTTTGTGTCATCTGCAAAGAGACATATTTTTCCTTCCAGTCCCTCTGCAATGTCACTTATAAAAATATTAAAGAGGTCCGGTCCCAGTACTGAATCCTGCGGTACCCCGCTAGCAACTCCCCTTTCTTCAGAATGGACTCTGCTTACTATTACCCTCTGTGTCCTGTTGTCCCGCCAATTTTTTAGCCAGGTTACTACCTTGGGACTCATTCCAAGGTTGGCTAACTTGTATATTAATATTTTGTGTGAGACTGGGTCAAATGCCTTGCTAAAGTCTAGGTAGGCCATGTCCACAGCCCCTCCCTGGTCTACTGCTTTCGTCACCCAGTCAAAGAAATCTATTAGATTTGTCTGACACAACCTTCCTGTTGTGAATCCATGCTAACTTGGGTCTTGTGCCCCACTGGTATTTAGGAACTCAACAATTCTTTCCTTCAGAAGTGATTCCATTGTTTTCCCTACCACTGAGGTCAAACTAACAGGTCTGTAGTTTTCTGCCTTTGTCTTGCTTCCACTTTTGCGAAGGGGACTCACATCCACCCTCCTCCAGTCCTCAGATACCACACCATCCTCACATTATTTGTTAAAAAAGGTAGTCAGTGCTGTCACTAGTTCTACCCTTAGTTCTTTTAGAATTTTTGGGAGAAATCCATCAGGCCAAATTGCCTTGTCCACCTTCAGTTTCAAGAGTTCTTTCAGAACCCTTTCTTCTGTAAATAGATTAGTATCGACCTCCCTATCCAGGGTGCTTCAATTCTTTGATTTAGGTACCCCCCCTCTTCTTTTGTGAATACTGAGCAAAAGCATTCGTACAGTATCCCTTCTTTTTCACTGTCACCCTTCCCTTTATTAAACCTCACTATCCCTCCCTTGGTCTTTCTTTGCTCCCTAATGTACCTATAAAAGGTTTTATCCCCCCCTCTTAAGTGAGTTGGGTATCTTTTCCTCAGTTTGGGCCTTTGCTATTCTGACTGCATTCCCCGCTTCTTTCTGCTTCAACTGATACAATTCTCTGTCCTGTTCCTTCTGTGTTTCCTTATACTTCCTGAATGCTAACTTTTTCTCTTTAACCTTCCCCGCCACCTCTTTTGACAACCATAGTGTTTTTTTTTCTTTCATTTTGATATGTTTATTTGCTTCACACAAAGGCTTGTTGCCTCTGTGATGGCTGTTTCAATTTTTCCCCATTGTTCCTCCACCCCTCCTTCTTGCCCATTTGCTAGTGCTTTTCTGAAGCACTCTCCCATTTTCCCAAAGTCAGCCCTCCTAAAGTCCAGTACTCTTGGTTTTGTATGGCTTGACTTTATGGCTGTGTTTCTCATGAACCACACTGGTGGTTGCTTGTTCCCAGATGGCTACCTACTTCTAAATCTGAGATCTTTTCTCCTTCCCCATTTGACAGTACCAGGTGTAAGATTGCTCCCTCCCAAGTGGGTTCAGCCACTAGCTGTCTGAGGCATGCCTCCTGCAGGGCATCAAGAATAATCCTGCTCTTAGATGTGGCTGCAGCAAAGGTGCTCCAGTTGACATCTGGCATATTCAGGTCCCCCATAGACAATATATTCCCTTTTTCTGCCATTCTATGGATATTTTCTATAATTTCCTTGTTTATTACCTCCTTCTGAGAGGGGGGTCTGTATACATTCCCCATGCAGATTGTGGTGCCATTTCCTGTCTTCAGGGTGACCCACAGTGCCTCCTCTACTCCCTGTTTATCCTTTAATCCAGTTGCTTTGATCCCTTCCCTTTCATAGAGAGCTATTCCTCCTCTTCTTTTACCCTCCCTGTCCATCTTGTAGCTTGCATATCCTGGTATGTTGACATCCTAGTCATGGTTCCCTGTGTACCATGCTTCTGTGACTGCCACAATATCCAGGTGTCCCTCTTCCATCAAGGCCACAAGTTCAGGGAGCTTGTTACACAGACTATGGACATTGGTACTCATCATCCTCCATTTTTTGATGGCCTTGCCCCTTTTACCCACATCCCTGTCCTTGCTGCCTTTGCCTTTTTTTGCACTTACCCCTGTCCTGCTCCTATTTACTTCTCTACCTTGGTGTTTACTTTGCTAACTGCCGTATTTTGTGAGGTGGGGGCAGGGATTTCCCTGCTTCTTTTTAGTGCCTCCCCCCTTGGCTAGTTTAAATGCTTGCCAATGAAGCATTTAAACTTATCATCTAGGATCCTGGTTCCCCTCCTGGACAGATGCAGACCATCATGCCAGTATAGGCCTGCATCCCTCCAGGTGGATCCCCAGACCCCAATGAAGCCAAAGCCCTGATCTCCGCACCAGTTTTTCAACCATTCATTGAATTCCATGGCATGGAGTACCCTAGCCTCGCCCTTGCCATAGACAGGCAGCACCTCTGAGAAGGTTACCATGCATGCTATTTGTCTAAGGCCCCTCCCCAACTCTACAAACTCCTTCTGCACTGCTCTGATCCCATTTACAGCCAGGTCATTTGTCCCTAGGTGGACAATGACATCTAGCTCCCTCCCACGTGCAGCTGCTCCCATGATCCTGAGGATTCACTCCCTGTCCCTCAAGCCATGGTACCAGGCAGGCACCTTACCTCCCTCTCCCCTTCCTCCCCCAGTTCTATCCCCCTAATGAGCGAGTCCCCCACCAGGAGTTGTTTCCTTCCCTTGTGGGATCCTGTGCCACTCTCCTGTGGGTCTCCTTTGTGGAGGTTCCCAGCATCCTCCTTGGTCTTCACTGCAGGTGCCTCCATAATGAAACCACTGTCTGCCAGAACAGCATATGAATTGTGGAGAGGTACAACTGGAGGGATGCACCTCCTCTGTTTCCCCACCCTCTCCCTTCCTGAGCCCACCCTGGTTCAATCATTCCTCTTTCTTGGCAACCTCTGAGGTAGTGGCGATGGCCCTGGTAGTCTCTGGGTTGGGGAGGAGGTTTCATGAATCCCATCCAGGTCAGCCTGGAGATGGGCAATCTCCTCCTTCATACCAGAGAGGTGCCTACAAATAGGGCAGCATCGTACCCTCCAGAATGTCCCCTGGAAGACTGCCACCCCACAGCCATTGCACTGCACCACTCCCATCATGTGTTATTTTGTGGCCCCTCTCCTGCTGCTTTGTATGCTCACTCTCTCCTCCCTCTGTTTATATATCTATCTACTTTCCTACTGCCTATGTGCCCTTACAGCTCTCGCCCTTCCTGTTCTGGGACAGAAACTTCCTGTATTCTTCTGTAGTCTCCTTCTTCCTTGCTCAGAGTCAGACCTCCAGCAGCTAGGGGAGAGGGAGAGCTACTCTTTTACTTCAAGGATGATGAAACTTATGTGTTTCAGTGATCCTTCCCTTCCTACTGCCAAACAGGAAGTACCTGCTGTCATTCAAATCCAGTGCCTATAAAAGTAATAATAATAATAATAATTTTATTTATATGGCGCCTTTCACAATATCAAGGCACTGAACAAATCCATAAAAACATCAACAAACAGTACAAATGACAAACAATAAAATTATAAAATATATTCTAAAGTAAGTAGAACTGGCTATGGGTGGGAGGGAAGGAGGGCAATTAGTAAGAAAAGTTCTAGCATTTTAGTCAGCTGCTCCTTGCTCTGAAAGCAAGATTCCTTTCTGCCAAAAGCTAGCAGTAGGGAACTATAATTGGAGACACCTGGTTTTCTACTCCTAAGCCACACCCCCAATTAACTTCTCTCCTTCCTGATACAGTCCCATTTCCCCAACACAGAAAAGTACACTGAAAATATTGAAGATGAGAGGACCCAACAACGACCCCTGAGGCACTCCGATAGTCACATCCCTCTCCTCAGGCAATGTGCTGTTTACCTGCACCCTCTGCATTCTTCTGCACAGCCAATTTTTTATGCAGTTTACCACCCCCTACCCCACTCCCATGCTTTCTAACTTATTTATCAGACTTCTGTGCAGGACAGTTGAATGCTTTACCGAATTCCAGGTATACTATTTCCACTGGGCCACCCCGGCCCACTACCCTGGTGACCCAGTTGAAGAAGTCGGTCAGGTTAGTTCGGCATGATCTGTGTGTCATGAATCCATGCTGCTTTGTGTCCAGCTTCTTGCTTTTTTCTAGAAGCTCTAGTGTCCTTCCTTTAAGCAGTGACTCCATCAATTTGCCCACCACTGAAGTGAGGCTGATTGGCCAGTAGTTCCCTGCCTTCTCCTGACTTCCCAACTTGTGGACAGGGACAACTGTTGCCTTCCTCCAACCTACTGGAACCACCCTACTTTTTAGGAACTTAGTGAATAGTTCCACCAGAGGTGCTGCCAGTTCCAGTGGCAGTTTTTCACGACTCATGGGTGTTTCTCATCTGGGCCCATGGCCTTATCCGCATTTTGCTTGTTTTGCCCTTTTAGCACTTGTTCGTCTGTGAAGGGGCTCATGTCTACCCCTGATGTTGGTATGACTTTTTTATTACTATAAGTCCAGTTCCATTTTTCTTGTGTGAAAATGGAGCAGAAGTACTTATTTAGGACATCTGCCTTTTCCTTTTCTTTGTCCTCCTCCACTAGCTCTCCCTCCCTCTTTTGTGAGTCTTACAATCACTCCCCCATTTCTTCTTTTCTCCCTGATGTATCTAAAAAAGTTTTAGTCACCCCTTTTACTCCCTGAGCTATCCTTACTTCAGTTGTAGCTTTAGCCTTTCTTATTTATTTACCCACCTCCCTCAGTTTCTCCATATATGTTTCTCTGTCTTTCCCACAACCAGTCTACTAAAAATTTCTGAATGCTAGGTTTTTCTCCCTTACTTCATTTGACACCTCTCTTGTGAACCAAAACAGGTTTCTTTTCTTTTTAGCCTTACTTACCCTCCTGGTGCATATATCTGTGACCCATATTATTGCTTCCTTCAGGTTTGCCCATAGCTCTTCTGCCCCCCCCGTTTTGGCCTACAGGTTATCTCTCAAGCAAACCCTCGTTTTTTGAAAATCTGACTTTTAAAAATTAAGAATTTTTGTTTTTGAGTAACTGGCATCATCAAATGTCTTTACCTTGAACCATGCCATTTGGTGATCACTAGAACCCAGATGGTTCTCTACTTCTATTTCATGGACCATATTGCAGTTTGTAAGTATCAGGTCCAGGACAGCTCCACCCCTTGTTGTTTCATTTATGAGCTGCCTCAGACCCGCCTCCTGCAGGGCTGCCAGAATATCCCTGCTCCTTGTTGATGCTGCCATATATGGGCCCAATTGATATCTGGCAAACTGAAGTCCCCTGCTAGAATAATAGCTCTTTTAACTGCCATTTTATGTATGGTTTCCACTGGTTTTATATCTTTTTTCCCCCTGCACTGGTGGTCTGTAGATAACACCTGCCCAGATCACTGCCCCGTTTCCAGTACCCACAGAGCCTCTGACTTACCCTTGGTCTCCTGTACCTCTGTTGCATTTATTCCCTCTCTGATGTACAAAGTGATCCCTCCTCCCCTTTTTCCCTTCCTGTCCCTCCTAAAGAGGCTGAAACTTGGGGTGACTATGTCCCATTCAAGGTTTTCTGCTATCATGTCTTAGTCACAGCCACCCTCTCCAGCCTGTCCGCCTCTACTGTGGCTATGAGATCAGTGATCTTGTTGGCCAGGATCCATGCATTTTTATTCACTGGTTGCCATAACCTTCTCTCCCTTTTGTTGGTGATTGCTGCTCGTCTATAGTGTTTTCTGCCTTTTCCTGTTGAACCTGTTTTATCTGAGTTTTTGCACACATGTTGCTTCCCCCCTCTGCCATACTTGTGCTCAGGTTTATTTGTTTTTTATGTGCTGTTGGGGGAGTGGTGACTGGCTTGCTAGTAAGTATGAGTGTCACCTCCCTCCCTCTCCTAGCAAGGGATATCCAGCACTTTCTAGTTTTTATTGCCCCTAAACTCGATCTTCCTCAGTCTATTCCCCTCTTTTAGCACACTCTCACTCCCCCCTCCACCCTTTCTATTCTCTTTCCCTCTCTCCCTGCTTATTAGTAAAGAGGTACTTGCTCCTAATTAGTGGAGATAGCCTAGGATGGTCATCTTTTCACACTCCTGTAATCACGTATGGAATGTAGTTGTATGTAACTATGTTAGACCTTATGTATAGGCCTCCTTTGGTCTACACCTGTTCAATGTTGCTTCATTGTTGACCACCATATCTGTAACTATGTATTGTCTTATACTATATTGTACTGTATTAATGTCCAGGACCACCTTGAAAATGAGCTTGCTCAATGGTGTTTTATGCCTGGTTAAGTAAAGTTGATTGATTGATTGAGTGTTAGCCATCTCCCCAATTTTCAGTTTAAATGCCCCACACAGACACCAAATTTCTGGCAGCGTGCCCTCACCCCTTCCTTTGTTAAGTGGAGGCTGTCGTATCTAAAATATCCTCTCTCCAAGAACTCCTGCCAGTTATTGATGATGTGGTGACCCTTAGACTGGCACCACCTGGTCAGCCATGAATTACATTCCAAGATTTTCTTCTGTCTGAATTTCTATGTATTACCCCTTCCCCACATACTGGCAGTACTTCTGAGAAGGCGAGGGTGGAAAGAAACGTGGCCAGCCTGTCACCCGGCTGGGCTAGCTGTTTCCTGACCTCTTCAATCATTTGATCTGCTAGGCTGCTTGTCCCAAGATGGATTATAATGTCTGAGTTTCTTCCTTCCCTGTGCATCATCCTTTCAATGCAGTCATTGCCTCTTTTTGCCAGTGCTCATGGGAGATACTTGACAACTATTTTAGTTTTGTCATTTGGTTTCAGGTGGGGTTCCATTCCACGTATCATGAAGTCCCCTATGATGACGAGTTTTTTTTTTTATCTCACTCATTTTGTTATTTGTTATAGTATCCTTAATCATCTCAAGGTGGCTAACGATATTTCTCTCACCTGTTTCACTGTTTTGTTTGGTGACTGGGTATGCTGATAACGGCAAGTACCTGTTTTTAGTTGGTATGTTTATGTCCTGCCTAGCATTTAGCTGGTTTGTTCTGATTGTTTTGCCTCTGTTACTCCACCTCACCACCTGCCAACCCTCTGACCCTGTACCACTCTGGGGGCATTGGTTTCTATTTGAGGACTGGGGGATTGGGGGAGGATTGTGAGAGGGAATGGCACTGCACAGTTGTTGCTGTAATTGTAAAATTTGAGCCCAGGCTTCCTGGAGATGGATTTTTAGGTCACTGATGATCCAGCACGTGGGACAGTGACCTATATTTTTGATATGTGCACCACTGAAAAGTGTCTCACCCTACTCCCTTTCAATGCCAAGAACAGGTGGCAGCACTCCAGTCAGCTGGGACTGCACTGATAAAGCACAAGGCTAAAATATCTGGGAAGCCAGGTATCAGTGTCTGCTATGCAAGTGATATGGGAGAATCTGATCACAGTATTGTCCACTGTTAAGCAAAATCTGGAGCATTGGGCCATACCACTACTATTCTTTTGGTGGCATATCAATGCTGTCAAAATGAACACACTACAGAGGCTATTCTATCCATTAGGATTGCTGACGACAGAGCTGCCTGTCTTCTGGTCTCAAAATATTCATTTCTCAATATCCCATTTCATATGGAAAGGAAGAAAACCCAGCAGCCATACCTGATGTGTGCAGCTTCTAAGTCAGATGGTGTCCTCAATGTGCTAGCTTTTTTTAACATACTGCCGTACCCTACAAGGTTCTAAATACCTGAGTTGAGGAAGAGAGAATTCCCCAAATTCTCTGGAAGAGTATATCCCACAAAGGGTAGAGGAGCAACTTGTTAAAGAGCATAACATCAGTTTAGAATCCCTCCTCGACACTGCTACAGTTAGATTACTAAAACCTTTAGCTAAAGAGCCCCTGACAGCATTTGGAAAACTTTGAAAAACAGTAAGATTTATATTCAACACCAACCTAATTTTTTTATTACTTCATATATTTTCAATAATTAGTTCCTCATTTTCTTTATTACTGAAGAAGTCATATGCCAACAAGATCCCTGTCCCCTAGACTTAATCTTTTCCGCCTGTTTCCCTACTCCTGACATCACAATCCCCTGTTTATGACATTTTAAGTATCTCCACAGCAACAGATTCTGATGTCATAAACAGAAGTGTGATTTCCGGTGTAGGCATGCAGGCTGTGCCGAAAGGGCAGGTATACTGTTTTCATGCACATACCCTTAGTAATAAGGAAACAAGGGTGAGAATTACATAATACAATATAAAATATAATCTACATTTATGTCTCAATATTCCATTTTTCAAAGTTGTCTCAACTGTTTCAGGAGCTCTTTAAAGCATTTTTTTTATTTAGTTATTTAACCAGGTGAGACACACTAAGCTGAAAGCTTTTTTACAGGTGCAACCTGGGAGCACAAGGAAGTTAAGTGACTTGCTTAGGGTCACACAGTATGCAAGTGGAAGCTGTGGGAAGCTGTGAGATTCAACACCAGGTCTGGTCTGCTGGATATCACCCGATTTGCAGCTCAGAGCCTTAAACCACTGCACTATACTGCCTATACAGCTATCATGCCAGCATGAACTGGAGTCTCACTAACAATTTTAGGCAACTGTGCAGGACCCTCAAGTTTGCACTGCACCAACAGTAGTGGCCTCACAACCAATCTGGTACAATGTCAACTTTAAAATTGAAGACAGCAAGCTGGTTTCATGGTGCTGAGTGGTGAGACAACTGCTCGGCACACTGGCAACCTGAATTCACACACCACACCCAGGATGAGAGGAGTGGACAGGTGGGGAGGGTAATGAGTGTCCATGTGGGCACTCTCCTCCCTTGGAGGTAGGGGGGTATGGTCTGCACTGCTCCACATGTGGCTCCTGCTGGTAGGGTAGTGGAGGCACACTGGACAGTGTGGGTGACCAAACTCCGCTATGTATCCTTCTGAGGATGCCATAATGTTCTACCATCAAGTGTTGGGGGGCTGGAGGGAAGGGAAGTGAAACAACAGGAATATGGCCAGCTGGAGCACTGGATGATTGCCATCTTTGAGCTCCCTCAATACCACTGACTGCCCAATGCACCATTCTTATACTCCCCCCCAACTGACTTCTTCAATGTCAGGGGGGCCTACCCCCACAGGGATAAGACAGAACACAAAGGGTGTCGAAGGATCACTGGGATCCTGGAAGTAAGTGACGGCAGTGGGGGTTGAGTCTGGTGGGCAGAGGTGACGAGCGTCCAGAGCCTGAAAGAGAGGGGCTCTGGGGGTGGAGGGGAATGCGAGTTGAAAAATAAAATTGAAGGAAGCATCATACATTATAAAGCATTTTATTTTATTTAGTTTTTGTTCACTGGGTAAGATGCTGTAGCCGCAAAATATGATTATTTTCAGACATGACCCGGGAGGTTACAATACAATCAATCAATCAATCAAAATCTTTATTTATCCCAGCGAACATCATTGAGCGGAGCTCTTTTACAAGATGGACCTGGTTAGAACAAGGTCAGGGTACAATAAGGCAGCATACATATTATATATATATATATATATGTATACACACACACATTGGCACAAATGAATACAAGACGTTCTAATAAGCAAGGAAAAAAGCAAAAAAAAAGGAGCAAGGAACCATAACAGAGGAGAATCCAATTGCAGAAAATTTCAGACACACCATTAGCAGTATTGAATGCATAAATACAGTGTCATACAGTCTATATACACGGTACAACAATACCAATATGTCCACTTGCCAGGGGCGATAATAAATCCAGCCATGAAGAGGACATGACAAGAACAGCCAGCTAAAGGAAGATGGGGGTACCAGGAGGGGAGTATAATGTGCAAGAGAAGGAGTTTGAGGTGAGGAGGGTAACTACCATAAATAGGGATATGATAGAGCGGAACTGGCGGGGGATCGTGGGGGGGGGCCTGGAGAGGGGGGACTGATGATGTTTGACCAGGTGATGGTTGTAAATCCACCCTGTAAGGGGGGTTGGGGAAGAGAATGCTAGATGTCAGCCAGTACCGAAAAGAGAAGCTGAGGCAACAGATGTGGAACAGATTGAACATGACAACAAATTAGGATCATGGAAACAATTACACTGTTCGTTTCTGAGACGGGAGTACAAAGACTTAAAGGTAGAGATGCTGACTTGTGTCCTTAATTTTAACGTTTTTTACAATTTGTTCCACAGGGAGGGCAGCACAAAGCTTATAGCAGCCCGACCAAAGCAAGAGTTAACTTTGGAAACCTTCAATAAGATAGATGTGCAACTTCTCAGGGCATATTTGCCTATTAAGTTTAAAAGAAGACAGTCTGTAATATATTGGGGAAGCTTTTGTTGAGATAGCTCTAAGGGTCCATAAGGCTGCATTTCTATCACACCTGTATTGTAGAGAAGTCCACCCACTGCTTCATATAAGGAGCAGTGATGCATAGAGTAGGGAAGATCTGTGCATAAACCTCAAAGCTCTATGATAGAGAGCGTAAAGTTTAGTGAGGTAGGAGGTAGGGCATTGACTATACAGGAAATCAGCATAGTCTATCAATGAGAGAAAGGTTATTTGGACCAGCTGCAGTTTAGCATCTCTAGTTAAGAAGTGGGCTAACCTGAAGAAAAGGCCGAGTCTCTGTCGTAGTTTTTTGAGTAGCTCTTCGATGTGCTCTGTAAATGAAAGCCTATGGTCCAACCATACTCCCAGATATTTGAATTTTGAGACGAATTCCAAATTTTCACCTAGAATTGTGGTAATCTGTGGCACTGGTTCTGATGAGGCCAACTTTGCCGCATGAACGGAAGGAGAAAAAAGCATTGCTTTGGTTTTCTTGGCATTAAGTAATAGCTTTTTATTTAAAAGTTGGTATTGCGGCAGGTTGAATTTGGATTGAAGGTTGTTACATGCAGCTTGTAATGTTGGGCGGCTCACGTAAAGAACTGTATCATCTGCAGACAGATGGATGTTGGCCTTGGTTATGCTGTCATCAATGTTATTGATGTAGATTGCAAATAAAAGGGGGTCTAAGATAGAACCCTGAGGGACACCTCTTAAGAGAGGTTTGAGAGTTGAGAGATCTTCTTCGGCCTTGACTCGCTGGAAGCAGTCAGAGAGGTAATTGTTGAACCATTGCAAAGATAATGGGTCCACACCTAGTGAGTTCAGGGAAGAAAGTAGCAAAGTATGATCGACAGTGTCAAAAGCCTTGCTTGGGTCCAAGAACACAGCACAAGTATAATTTCTGTTATCAAGCTCTCTTTGCCAATCATTGGTCACTTTGGCAAGTGCTGTGACAGTGCTATGTTTTGTTCTAAAACCTGATTGGACAGGGTTTAACAGGTTCTTAGCTTCTAGGTAATGTCTCAGGTGGTCACTTACGATTTTTTTCAATAACTTAGATAGGACAGGGAGAATTGAGATCAGTCTGTAATTATTAAGATCACAGGGATTCCCGGACTTGAACAGGGGCATGATGTACATTGTTTTCCAGATTGAAGGAATGAGTCCTTGGGTCAGGGATAGGTTAAATAAGTGGGTTATGGGCACAGCTAGCACATGAATGGCCACCTTCAAAAAATATGGGCCAAGGGTGTCCGCACCAGCACTTTTTTTTACATCCAATTTCAGTAACAGGTCTTCAACCTCTTTCAATGTAGTAGGGTGCAAGGAGAATACTGAGTCAGTGACACTGGGTTCAGCATCTTGATTGTCCACCTGGGAGCATATCAAATTTGCAGGGGAATTGTCGAATGCTAAGCCTGCCAGTAGTGAAATGATTATTGAAAGCATCCAAAACCCCCAACCTATCAGTGATAGTATTGTTGCCAGAAGAGATCTTGTCAGGTAAGGAACAACCGGACGTGTGACCGGACACATCCTTAATGGTTTTCCAAAATTTTGTTGGATTCTTAGAGGCAGAGACAAATTCAGAATGATAATAAGTGGCTTTTGTGTCTCTGACCAATCTAGTGCATGAGTTTCTTGCCCTCTTGAACTGGCACCAGTCCATAGAAGTCCGAGTTCTGCATGCTTTATTTCCATAGTTTGTCTCTCTCAATCAATGCAGATTTTAATTCTGGTGTGAACCATCGACATGCTTTCATTGCTACACGCACCTTGACTATAGGGGCATATTTATTTAGGGCTTCTAAGATTATTTTGCTGAATACGTCGAAGGTTGCACGTTTTTTGCCAGGTAGAATTCTTGTCAGGGCAGGGAGTGTTTTAGTTCGTTAATGTAGGCAGAAAGGTCAAAGTTCCATGTAGATCTCTTAGCAGCGAACTTCGGTGTAGAAATTGGTTTGTTAATTGATCTTACACTGGCAATGAAGCAAAATTGGCAGACAAAACAAATAATAGGTATAGTTCAGAGGTAATCAACCGTACAAGGAAACATCTACACGAAGTTCTGTGACGTAAACAGTACTGCTAATATGACAGAGACAATGGCAGGAAAATACACAATAGTACAAAATATAATAAGCATACAATCATAGTGCAGTAGAGTTTTAACACATAATCCATAGTAAGTGCTACATATAACAGTAACAAGGGGTCAGAGCAAAATCAAACATTTTGAGAGCCGAGGAAGGGGATGTCAAGCACCCTATGGGGGTTTAAAACAGGAACATAGGGCATGTTTGACGAGGAGAGTGTGATGCATCTTTTTAAAAGCAATATGACTTGGTGCAGAATGAACATCAAGAGGTAGGGAATTCCAATATTTTGGGGCCAGGCAGGAGAAAGCTGAGGTTCCTTTTAGGGTTCTGCACCTAAGGGTGTATGGTAGAGAGAGTCCAGTAGAACGGAGGCCATAGGTGGAGGACAGAGGAACCAGCATGCCTGCAAAAGAGGTAGATAGATTAGTTCTGATGATGTTGTCCAGCAGAGTACCAAGGGCAAGGAGTTGATTGGCAGATGGAGAAGGCCATCTAAGGTCTGCATATAGCAAGCAATGGTGCTTCAAACGTGGGGGAAGCCAAGGCATAATGACAGATACTATTGTACGTTGTAGCCCGCTTTCTTAGGGTGGTTTTCAAAGCATTTATGTAGGTGACAGCACCATACGCAAGGGACAGAAGTAGGATACCCCTAGAAATTGCCAGTCTAGCTGAGGGGGTAAGCATCCAACTAGTCCTGTAAGCTATTCTGAGTTTGGGAGTTTACTGACTTGCAGGTGCCAATGATCTGTTGCTCAAAGTTGAGAGTTTAGTCATGCAGGACACCTAAATACTTTAATGAGATTACTTTCATAAAGGGGGAGCCATTTGCACAGGAGATGTTGAAAAGGTTGAGGTTTGTTCTAAGTTTGGTTGCAGATCCAAAGAGCATGCCCTGAGTTTTACTTTTGTTTAGGAAGAGCCTTTTGTTGTGGATCCAGTCTTGCATTATGAGAAATGCAGATGTTAGTCGACTATTGCCTAGAGCAGAGAATTTGCAGAATAGAGACTTTTTTTAACAACTAGACAGACTGGCTGGAGAAGGATAGAGCATCTGAGGGGTGTCTCTCTTTCTCTGGAGGGAGAGGGGGTGAGTGTCCGACCAACTGGTGAACTCTGGCAGAGGCCAGGGGAAATGCAAGGAATGGCTGGCACCTGATTGCATGGGAGGTAGAACAGACGACGGCATCATTGCATGCTCCACCTCACAGGGGATCATAGCATCAGAAAAAAACTCCAGTCCCATGGGTATGATGCCCTGCTCTGTCTCCATTCATGCTGCCACCAGTGCCCATCAGAGGATCCTGCTCCTGTGGCCCCACCCTGGGGGTAAGCCAGGACAAGCTAGCAAGGTTGGGAGGGTGATCATTTGGAAGGAGCTGGGTTCAGGTCTGGCACGGTGTGGTTCTTTTTTTGCTGGAAGGTAGCTTTTTTTTTGTTAAGTATTTCACCCCCTTCCCCAACATGCACCCCTCCTGGAGTTGAGAATCCTTTAGTAGGGAGGTGTGGGGGGCACAGTACCCCACATGAAAAGGAAACCCGTAGATCTTGGGCTCCCTTTTCCCATTCACCATGAGTGTGCACCGCCAAAATTCATTTTTGGTAATGTACACTTGCCCTAATGGTGATCGCTATTCCACAATCACCATTATAATATAGAACCATCCCACAGCATGGACCTCACTAACATGACATCAAGTGTCATTACATTTTTCTTTTTTTAATTTTTATGTTTGTTGCGCACATGCGCAAGAAACAAGTTGTGACAGCTTGCTGGAGTAGCAGGTTGTGGAGGTGCGGCCATGTTATGGCCAATGTTGCCACTGCTTTTTGAGGCTTGTCTCTGTAGCACCAATGAATGAGCACGCTCTCTATGACAGCAGCTCAGAAGCATGCCACCAACTTGAAAGAAATTCGCAGCTGCAATGAGGGAGCGCCTCCTCATTGCAGGGAGTGTCTTGCCTGATGTAACATTTCAAAAACCAATGTCAGGGGTGCCCAATCCTCCAGTCATAATGCCCCCTCCCCAGTTCATTTGCCGATGGGGAGCCCAATCCCTGTTGGCATAATGTCCCTGTAGTTTAATCTGTCTGCCGAGTGGGTGCCCAATCCCCCTTGGCATCATGCCCCTCCCAAACACAGACCTTTTTTCTTTGACCATGGGGTGCCCAATCCTCACCAACTCCAGTCCCCCCAAAACACCCAAATGTACCTGTAAAAAAGAAAACCTTCCTGCAAAGTTTGTTTTTAACCTGTAAACAAGAAAATAGTCTGTCATTGTCTGCGATGCCCCCACTCCCCTAACCAGCACCCACCCTCTGCACACCCCACCTCCCTGCATTCTCCCACCCCATACTTACCTCCGGAGGTCGGCACCACGATCTTCGGTGGAGTGGGAACACATCTGCACTCTTTAAAGCCGACTGCGAACTGAAGAAATGCTGGTAAGCTGTAAAATGGCATAAATGGGGGGTTTTCAACTTAGGTGGATATCTTAGCCATTTTTGAGATATTTGGCACCAAATTTTCAACTTGGGGTTCTTGGGACCCAACCTCATGAACTCAGTCACTGTCTTGTCATTATTCTGTCCTGAAAGGTGATTTCGCGGTCACTATGTGGAATCACCTTCCAGGATGGATTAATGAAATGACAGTGTTACTGTTCATGAGGTGAGCTCCCAAAAAGCCTATGTTGCAAATTTGGTGAAAAATCCCAAAATCGACTGGTAAGAAGGAAGCGCATTGCACAGTTCCCAGGTACACTCCATTACTTCGAGAACTTTTAATATTTTCACTCCAGATTTTCAAAATTGCTATTTTTCCACACCTCCTTATGAATAGTATAGCTATCAGTTTTTCACATCCTGCCTGAAATGTGTTTTCGCACATCTGGCGCACAACGGTGCGGTCATTGTGCGAAATCAATGTTCAGGACAGATTAAGAAAATCACAGTGATAATGTTCATAAGGAGAGGTCCCAAAAAGCCCATGTTGCAAATTTGGTGAACAAATTTAAAAAAAAGACTGTGTTACCAGCGAGCGTTGCACAGTTTCTACGCACGCTCATAACTTCACCAATTTTTTATATTTTTACTCTAGATTTTCAACATTGTCATTTTTGCACACTGCCTTATGAACAGTACAGCTGTCATTTTTCACATCCTGCCTGAAACATGTTTTTGCACCTGTGGCACACAATGGGCGCGGTCACTGTGCGAAATCAACGTTTGTGACAGATTAAGAAAATCACAGTGCCGCTGTTAATGAACAGAGGTCCCAAAATGCTTATGTTGAAAATCTGGTGTGAGGGAGATCACGTGATGAGCTAGCGGTGAGCAGAAGTCTCCGAGACCGCTCCCACGCTTCGGCGAGTTAAATATAATTTTTTACGTGCTCCGAGACCCCGCAGTTTAATTCTGTGAAGTGCCTAGAGTTGGTGAAGCATACTAAGTTGTAGCGGGAGAAAGAAACCGCATCAGGGAAAAAATAAAAAAAAAGAAAAAAGATAAACAGCAGTATCCACAGTGAGGCTTGCCTGAGGAATGGCCAAGATGGATAACAGAAGCCCCGAGCCCTTGGCAGCAAGAACGCCAGCGGTGAAGCGCTCTAAGCCGCATTCCCCTACCCCTGAGGAGTCCGCTGAACTCAGGGCAGAAGTACCAGGGGGACAATCAACCTCGGAGGACATCAGCGAGATTAAACAGCTTCTGCAGGGGCTGGTTGCTGATTTTACCCTACTCAAGCCTGCCTTAAATGCTTTATCACAAAGGGTGGGGGATGTTGAGGTGAGAATGGCCTCGCAGGAAAGGAAGACGGAAACCATGGATCACTAGATAATTGGCCTTAAAAGAGAAGTTAAAAATTAAAAGACCGCCTGGAGGATCAGGAATCATGCAGCAGGAGAAATAACCTAATTATGGCAGGTCTCCCTGAGAAGTCTGAAGGCCCAGACTGTAGCATTCATGCAGGACCTTCTCCAAAGCTATTTGGTCCGACCCATTTGGGAATCATACAATATTGAGCGAGCTCACCGATCACTGAGAGAAACCCCTCACCTGGTGCCCACCCTAGGGTTCTCATTATGAGATTTTGAATTACAAAGAAGACCCATGTTCTGAATAAAGCCAGGATTATTAGAAACCTACAATGGAATGGGCTTCCATTTGGCTCTTCAGGACTTAATACCTTCAGTGAGAGAGAAACAAAGAGTATGCAGAGATCAAGAAAAAGCTGTACCTAGCTGGTCTGAAATTTAGATTGCAGTACCCAGCTACACTGACGGTGAAATTGCCAAAAGGAGACAAAAGGTATTCCACAGCTCGCGATGCCCTGGAGGGCCTCAGGGTGGAGCTACCTGACCGTTAAAATCGGTGACCTGAAGGAGTGAAAAGGCCTACGATGGATCCAGATGGAACTGTGCTGAGTGAGACAAATGACATCAGGGAAGTGCCTAGACGGATGGCAGAAACCCACCAGATGCTCAGTTTTTTTTTTGGGTGTTTTTTTGGTTTCTTGGTAGAGATGAAGTTCTAAAAGACTGTGAAAATGAATGCCCTGTTTTTTGTTTCTGTTGTTCATTTTAATGCTATACTTGTCCAGGGCAAAACTGATTTGAAAGTATGGACTTTGCTGATGGTGATCCTTTCTTTCCACTAGATGTTCAGAGTTTACCTGCCTATATGTTGGGCCTAAGGGATAATTGACAAGCGAAGCAGATTATATTTGGCAAGCTGAGGCAGACCGCTATTGGCTTCCATGACCCCTTGTCTATGGGGCACTTATGTAATGAAATGCAGCCCCACTTTTTTGTTTCACCAATCTTGCAGGTGGTGAGGGCAGATTAAAAGCTACCCTCGAGGTGGGGATTAGGTTGGGGTTTACCTAGTGGATAGGATTACATGCTGAGGTGTGGGGGAGGGTCGGAAACATGTCGGGGGCTGACTCATACACGTCTCATGAGAACTAAGGAGGACAATTAGAGGATCGGGGGTTGGGGGTTAGAGGATTATGGCGGGGAAGAGAGAGAGAGAGAATCCAAGATATATAAAACAAAGAAAGTAGGACATATGAGAGTGACTATAGGAGTACTGATATAGTAGATGGTTTTAATTAAGTTTCTGTCATGGAATGTGAAAGGCCTCAGGAGGAGGAAGAAGAGAATAGCTATACTGCAGTATATAAACCAGTTAGGAGTACATATTGCAGCACTCCAAGAAACACATTTACTGAGCGAGGAGTTGCACCTACTCAAGAAAGGATGGATAGGCAAGGTCATAGGAGATGGGAAAGCCAAAGCGTCGGGGGATGTGGCAATATTAATTAGGAAATCATGCCCATTTGTGGTTAAGCGAACCTTGCCAAGGGAGGACGGTAGGAGGATATACGTGTCGGGTTCAGTCTTGGGAAACTCATTTTCTTATGCTTCAATATATGGCCCTACTTCCCCCAAGCCAGAATTCTTTGCTTCCTTGGAAGCGGACATCGCTATACTTCCTCATAACCCTTTGATCATAGCAGGTGACTGGAACCTCTGCCTGGACAATAAGGTGGACAGAAGCCCTGTAACTAATAGACCTCCTAATGCCTCTCAGATTGCATTGAGTAGATTTATGGGGATTACAGCTTTAGTAGATCCATATAAAGTGTATAAGAAAGGGGATACAGAGAAGACTTTTTATTCTGGGGTTCATAAGTCGCACTCGAGGATTGATTTTTTTTCTGGTCAATAGGGATGTGCTTAGTAGGAAAGTCTAAATACCTTTAGCAGGGTACTACCGGACCACTCCCCAATTCAAATGCTATGGGAATTAGATCATATACCTCCGAAACCATATCGATGGAGGCTAGACGAAGGGATCTTAGTGGAAGATAATATGGTAAATAGGCTAGAAAGTTCCCTTAAGGAGTTATTCAAACTCAAGTTCCAACTTTAACAGATAAGAAGCTTGCCTGGCTGGTCTGTAAGGTTCTATATGCGGAAATAGTGCAGGAATACTCTGCTAGGAGGAACAAAATAGATAGAGCCCGGGAGGAATTCTTAATGGGGGCCATAGGGTCATTGTCACCGGTGGAGGGATCTTCCCCAGAAGTAAAACAAAATGGTTATATTAAATGCACGCTGAAAATAGAAAATAGAGTTAAAAATCTATGTTTCGACCTTAGGTCTTCTTCAGGAAATATCTAAAGAAAAAAACAAGTTAGTGTAGAGGAGAGGTAAATTAGAGATATATGTGGAGAAAGAAGAAGGGGAGGCAAAGGAGAAGAAGTGATAAATGATAAGATTAAGAGAGAATCTGTGAAACAAAAGGTGATGATGGGAAAGATAAAACATAATGGGAGAGAAAGAGCTGGGGAAGATCCCAGGTGAGAGACTGATTAACAGGGCCTTGTAAGAAGGCTGAAGGTGACAAATGTGTGAGAAGGAGACAGAAATGGAGACATATGGTGAAAATGAAAAATAAACCAGTACAAAAACAAATTGACTTTAGGGAAAAAGGGGAGGCTGAAAGATGTTAGTGGAAAATAATTCTATCATTTTAAACCAGAGGGCTGCTGGGAGCCAAGGCGGATGATCAGCTTAGCTTCCATGTTTTTTCTATGGTTAGGATCCCGAAGCCCTGCTGAAGGACACAAACAGAAAGGTCATTGACATTGTGGTCCCTGGAGATAAAGTGGGACACAATGGGTTTGATCAATTTCACCATTCTGACCGCTCTGTAATGTTCCTAAAGCGGTCAGCAAGGCGCCTACCAGTTTCTCCGATGTAAATAGCTGAACACCTCCTGCAAAGAATACAGTACACTACATTAGTGGAGGTGCATGAGAACTCCTTGGTGATGTGAAAAACACCTGTAGGCCCCAAATCTCAGTTACACTGGAAATAAATTTGCAGGTGTGTGAGCCCTGTTGCAAGGTTTGGTACCTGGGGAGAGGAACTGTTAGGAGTGGGTAGGCTGCTTTTACCAGGAGATTGCGCAGGTTAGGTGGCAGTGGGGAGAGCAATAGGTGGTTCTGTAAAGGAAGCACCAATGTTAGAGTCAGTTGCAAAATGGAAAAGTTACTAGTGATGATCCTGTGAAGAGAAGGTGTGCTCTGATGGAAAAGGAAGAACTAGTGGAATTAGCCGTTGTTCTTGTGTGACAGTATCCCTCCTGCGGGGGTCCAGGTTACGGGCATGTTACTGACCCGGGAGAGTGCTCTGTCCACTGTGCTTTAGGGTATCCCTGTTGATAAAAAACTAACTATGTATTTGGGTCTGCTCAGCAAAATCATCCTCTTCACTGCATAACCTCAAGAAGTCTAAGAAACTGTGAATAAGGCAGGCCATTCTTGACATGTTTAGGATGGAAGGAGCTATGAAGGAGGAAACTATGAGAGTCAGTGGGTTTGTAATAGACTGATGTCTTCAGACCAGTGTTCTGGACTGAGAGCTGGATATCCAGGAAAGGCAGTGTAGAGGAGGATACTTCAACCGTGTACTGAAGGGAAGGATGAGCCGTGGTGAACTTGTCAAGGAAGACTTGGAGGGTCTCCCTGGAGCAGGAGGTGGCCCCCACACAGTCATCAATGTAGCGTTTGTAGAGTTCAGGCACAGTCCCTGTGAATGAGAGAAAAAAACATTCCTCCACCCAACCCACAAACAGATTAGCAAAGCTGGGACCCATCTTGGTACCCATGGCAACTCCACTGACCTGCTGAAAAAAACTGTTATTAAAAGAAAAAGCATTGAGTGTTAGAACCAGTTCTGCCAGGTGAGTTAGTGTGTGTGTGGGTGGCTGCTGGACTTCCCGCTTGTTCAAGAAATGCTGCAAAGCTGTCAGACCATCATCATGGGGGATCACTGTGTAAAGAGATTTGATGTCCATGGTGAAGATGAGCTGATGAGAGCCACTGAATCTGAACCTGTCAAATAACTGGAGAGCATGGTTAGTGTCTTTAACATAGGAGAGCAGGGACTCAACAAGGGTCTCATGAGGCCATCCAAAAATGTGGAGATGTGGGATGTGGGCAGGAGCAGGCAGACACTATGGGACGACCAGGTTACCTGTTTTGTGGATTTTGGGAAGAAGATAAAACCTAGATGTCTGGGGATGCTGGACTATGAGTCTCTTAGCAGAAGCAGGGAGCTCATTGTTTTCAATAGCAGAGGTGATGGTGATGGTGACCTCCATCTGATAGTCAGCAGTGGGGTCCTGTGGAAGAGAAGAATAAAATCTGGTGTCAGAGAGTTGCTGTGTGGCTTCCGTGATGTATAGTTCCTTTTGCCAGACCACAACAGCACCTCCCTTATCAGCTGGTTTAATAACAATGTCATTCCTACATTGTAGAGATCTGAGGGCTGCAAGCTCACCAGGTGTCAGGTTGGAATGGTTGTGCCTGCAATGAAGATTAAAGTTAGTGGTGTTTTCCACGCATTGGTTAACAAAATAATCAACAGCAGCAAAACGTCCTGGAGGGGGTGTCCATGCACTTCGCTGGGGATTGATGTCATTGATAGTTCTGGTGATACTGTCATCATCTGTGGGAAGAGGAGTCATATTAGAAAAATGAGCTGCAAGGCATACTCTACGATAGAAGCACTGCAGATCAACTTGAACCTGGGGTGCATCAAGATATCTGGGTGTGGGCACAAAAGAGAGACCTTTGCTAAGGAGTGAGTGCTCATCTTGTGTCAGGGGAAGGTCTGGAGGAATCCCCAGATCTACTTCCCCAGAAGTAGATAAGGAGCTAAAGGAATTAAGAGAAGAGCATAGGGAGATATGGAATCTTAGGGTAGACTCTTGTGGGGAGAGACAAAGCGCTAAATATTTGCTACAAGGGGATGTGCCGGGCCATGTATTGGCACACAGAATTAGGGAGCGGGAGGCAGAAAGAGTGATTCTGGCTGTAAATTTTGGAGAATTATTACGGAACCTCAAAGACTGGCCTGATGCCTTACAAGGACTACTATGCTAGTATATATACCAAGAGGGCCCTTCTAGCACAGAGACGAAATTAAGAGCTTTCTTGATAGAATACCACTGCCCAGATTGAGCATGGAGCAGGCCCAAGCACTGTCTGCTCCAATCTAGAAAATGGAGATCAGGGAGACAATTAAAGCCTGCCTATTGGTAAGGCACGGGGCTGATGGCTTGTCGGCCAAATTTTACAAAACACATTTAGAGACAATAGTGCCTTTACTACAAGAATTCTTTTGAATATTATGGAAGAGGAGTGCCCCATCCGCCTTGTATCAAGCTTATATTACTTTGATACAAAGCCAGATAAACCTAAGATTTGCGGGTAATTATAGACCCATTGCTTTAATAAACCAGGACATCAAAGTACTCACTAAGGTCTTGGCTAATAGGGTCCTTAAAGTTGCTCTTTATTAATTAGCCAGGATCAAGTTGGATTTATACTGGGTAGAGGAGCACATGATGCGTTAAAACTACACCACATCCTACATAAGGCCTCTAATTCAAGTCTGCTATGGCTCCTGATAGCACTTGAGCCTGAGAAGGCATTTGATCGGGTTTCCATGATTTTTATTTGTTACAATGGAAAATGGGTTTCCCAAAGGGACTTCTCAAGGTATTAAAACCTGTATAAAGCCCCACAGCCAGGGTTTTATGTAATGGCTATTTTTCTAAAGAGTTTTCCTCCGTAATGGAACTAGACAAGGTTGTCCCCTGTCACCAATTCTATTTAATATTTACCTGGAACCCTGCTAAGAGCATTCTCTATGGAACCCAGGGTTCAGGGTCGAGGTTCAAGGGATGGAGCTTAAATTTTAGGTATTTGCTGGCGATATCTTGTTGCACTTGAACAATCCAGCTGTCAGCTTCCAACACGCTCTGGAAATTATTGGGATTTCTGATGGTTTCAAATTATAAACTAAACTTAAGCAAAACCCAAGTTCTCCCGCTTACGGTACACACCCTTAGATCAGATTTTGAACATCTGCAGATCAATTGGGCCTCGGATAAGATTAAATACTTGGGAATTTGGATTACAGCCAGGTCTGAAGATGGGGTGGAGGACAATCTGGGTAATTTATTGGCTATAATTTTAAAACAATGTCTTAAGGTGAAATAAACTCCCTTTAAACTTTACTGCCAGATTAGGAATGATTAAAATGAATCTGTTGCCCAGATTATTGTACCCCATACACCTTCTACCATACAATATCCCGAAGGGCCGCTTTATTAGTATCCAAAGGATAATCTCAAGCTTCCTATGGGATTCTAAACCCCCAAGAAGGAAACACACTACCTTGCGCCTTCCTTACCCTAAAGGAGGTATAAAACTCCCTGATCTGTTCCTATATTATGTTGCAGGACAGCTTGGGTTAATGGAGCAATGGGCAAGAAATGGGGAGGTAGGAGGGTATATGCCAACTTGGCTGCGAATCGAGCAGAGCATTCTAAAGGATATAAAACTTTCCCTGGCTGCACTGCTGTATACAGACCCGGTGGCTTTGCCTATTAGGGGGGTGCATACACCAATTGAAAAGTCGATGAAGGCTTGGTGGGAACTGTTAAACCCGGCTCAAAGGAAGGCACAGAGGGAGCTAAAGACCAACCCATAGTGGGTAATCCTAATTTCTGTCTAGGGGATCGGTAATTGCCACAATGGGCACCACATTTAGCTAAGCTAAAACTGATAGATTTTACTTTTGATATAGGTGAGCCTACCAGCTCATACTAGGAGTGGGTCTTTTAAAAAGGTCCAAATTAAAAATATGGTACAGAAGTTCATAGGAGACAATAAAGTAGAAGGACTGACCCCATTCGCTTGGGATTATTTGAAGGAGCTAGATCTCCTACAACACCCCCTTTCCAAGGTGTATAAGGTGCTGTTAGAATTTCTGAGCTCAGAGTTTGAGGCCCAGACAGTCTACTGGGATCAAATTCTCTCCCCCCGAGGCCTGACTGGAAGGAGATTTTGAAAAATGTTAAAATCCTGTCGATTTTGAAGTACAGGACTATGCAATTCTTCATTTGTTCGAATATTTATTATACCCCAGTTAAATTATGTTCTAGAAAACTCAGACAGACAGATCTGTGTTTTAGATGTGAATCAAAACCGGGGGACCTATTTCATGTAATGTGGAACTGTCCTAAAATCCATTCGTTATGGATCCAAATTGGCCAAGAAATGGACCCACTGCTAAACTATACTGAATATATCAAACCGGAGATCTGTCTCCTTGGGGACATGAAACCAATAATGAGGGATTCACCCAAATACCATGTGTCTCTGATATCTGCCTTGGTTAAAGCTTTTGTGTTGAGACATTGGGAGAATGGTAATATATACACTTATGATCAATGGGTCAGAGATTTGATGCAGGTCCTGGGCAGACTTAAAAGGCAGATGGCTGTAGAGGGAAAAATGAAGCTATATGCCAGAAGGTGGGGAGCCTTAGATGCAGTTTACTCGATACAACAGAAAGGTCCCCAAACTCGGATCTGTCTGTCTGAAGTGTGTTAACCTACAACATTCATGTAATAGAACGCGATAAGTAGCTAGGATTGTATGGAGATGTATCACCCCTTCGAGGGGATGTCTTTAATGAATGGAGCATAACACTCTCATGGGATTAAGTTTTATAGGGACGGAAGTTTTTTATACATACTTCAGGGTCAAGTAGGGTCCTCTTTCTCTCTCAGGGACACAGTTATCAAAGATTGTCCCCATACAGCCACTGGTATGACAAAGGTGACGGAATGATATAAATTCCTTGAGGGACAAGAACTGGGTTAGACTATCGCCAGCTGTGAAGAAATAGAAATGTTTGTTATTTTGATTTAAGGGGACTCAAGTTTTCATTTTCTTCTTTCTAGTGACTCCATATAACTGTGACTGTAAATAAGTTTGGGGATGTATATAGTTTCCACGTCCAGTTTAGGGATGTGGGCCCAGGCTCCTACCCTGGGATGTATGTATGTATGTCTTACTGCTGAAATGATAAAACTCCAATAAAGAAGTTCCAAAAAAAAAAAAAAAGAAAATCTGGTGTGAAAAATCCCCCAAATAATTGCATTACAGGTGTGCATTGTGCAGTTTCTATGCACACTCGTGATGTCACCAATTTATTTATATTTTCCCTCCAGATTTTCAGCATTACCATATTTTACACCTCCTCATGAACAGTACAGCTGTCAATTTTCACATCCTGTTCAAAATGTATTTTTGTGCCTGTGGTGCCAAATGGCGCAGTCACTGTACAAAATCACCTTTCGGCTAATGAACTGATAGTGTCACTATTTACGCAGTGGGGTCACAAAAAGCCCATGTTGAAAACTTGGGAGTGAAAATACCAAGAAACACCCAGGGTGTTAAGGTTTCCGACCATAATGCCCCACCCTGTAGGGACTTGACAGGTGTCAGTGGTGTGACTTAGGATTGTCGACAGTAATGCTCATGCCATTCCACCCCCAACCCCACCCTGCAGCCAGTGACAGGCATCGAGGTGTGCCTTTGGCTTTTCAGCCCCAAAGTTCACCCCATTCTCCTATACTGCAACCATTTCAGTGTATTTCCTTATGGAATGGGGTGATTGTAAAGCCCAACCACCCCAAGGCACACCGCAACACTTGTTGGTGTCTGCAGGGTAGGGTGAGGTGAAATTGCATGAGCATTATGGGCAACGACCCGAAGGCACACTTCAATGCCTGTCCTTCTCTGCAGGGTGGGGGTGGGGTTGGCGTCAGTTCAATACTTCACTGCCATTCCTATTCTGCATCTATCTAACTCCTGCACTTCCATTGCTAATGCCAGCAAGCAAACATTCGGCATTGACAAATGCTTGTTTACTTTCAGCTTTCCTTTTACAGGTAAACAGTCTCATAGCTGCCAAGACTGGCTAAATAATTAATTTTTTTTCTTCACAAATGACAGGCATAGTAAGACTGGATGCAGACAATGGATATACCATCTGTGCAGTCACCCACAGTCACCAATTGAGTAGAGTCTGATTTTCCCTTGTCATCACAGGTCTCCTGTCTGCCTTCCTTCTCATTCAGCAAGCAAGACTGCTCCTCTGCCTCCTCTGTCTGAGGCACCTTCGTGCCATTTCAAAGCATGGTCATCATGAATGTGGCTCTAATTATTCTTTCTAAAAGTTATTTTTTCTTTTAATTTTCTGTTCATTTGTTGCTTCCTTTCACAGGTTCAACACAATAGGGAGTGCACTAGACTCCACTTAATTTCTGTCTTGTATTCGCAGGTCTCTTTCCTTTCTGTCATGAATGCCTCCTCCTCCAGCAAGAAAGCCATCATCATCTTCTCCACCAGATCGTTGATGTGGTCAGTGTTGCAGACTCATGCTTGGACCTCCTCCTCCAGCTTCTCGGCCATTGGATATGGTCTTATTAAAATCAGCATCTTGTCTGTATCCAGCATGAATATCAGTCATCAACCTGCTGCTGCTGCTGCCGCCTGATTCTGCATTGTCACATAGGTGAAATATGATTGAAAAAAGAGGAACAGGAACAGAAAACAGTTAGGAGAGAGCCACACTGTAACTATAATTTTGTACTGTTTTTTCTGATTTTTTTAACTCTTTCTGCTGAGGAGACCAAGATAGGCTGCAGAAATTTGATTAAAATTGTTGCCAGAGGAAGAAGAAGTTGCCTCTGAGAGGTAATTACACTCCTTTTGTCATGCAATGTCAGGACCTCCTGGTTAGTTGAGGGAGCTTGAAAGAGCCCACGGTCTTTCATGTCAGAACACTGTCCAGCCCTTGCAGCCACCACCTTTAGAGGCAGACATGGCTCAGAACAAAAGAAGGCATTTTTGAGTCCACAAAACCCAAGGTTCTAGTTTAGGCCAGCTTTCCAGAGAGGTGTTAACCCCAGAAGGCAAAGAAAGTGTGAAATTCATCATGTCGCTGTAATATATTTGATGATGTAGCATGGAGGACTGACAGCAGAAGACTTTTGAGATCTTGCCAGACCCTAAGTCAGTGCTGAGGTTTCATACTTGCACCATCTAAGAATTGAAGTCTGGTAGATTTCAATGGGATTATGCAACTTAGTGTAGTGTTATGCTTGTGTAACTTTTTGATAAACCTTCGTGGCCATTCACTTCTTTATTCCATGGGGAATACCACCCTGTCAGGGTACTGAAGGCATGGAACCCTCAAGGAGGGTTCCATCCCTAGAGGTGCTATAGGAAGAATTCCCTTAAGCTAAAGGTACCTTAGGAAGGCCCCTACCCAAAGGAGAGGTGAGCTGCTGGAGGAGGAGGAGGAGGAGGAGGAGGGGAGGATGGTAGGGTAAAGAAAAAATGCTTCTGGGTAACACTTGAAGGATTGCCTTATATAGCTCAGGCAGGGGACATGGCTTGCTGCTCATGCCCATTGAACCACATGCAATACCTTTCAATTGAATGGGCTTATGCAACTTACTGTAGTGTTATGCTTGTGTAACTTGTTAATAAACCTTTGTGGCCATATGTCTGTCTATTCCAAGGGGAATAATGCCCAGTAGGGGTACCAAAGGCAAGGAACCCTCAAGACCCTCAAGGAAGGTTCCACTCCTAAAGGTGTTGTGGGAAGAATTCCCTTAGGCTAATGGTACCTTAGGAAGGCCCAAAAAGAGTGTTGAACAGCAAATATTGCTTACAAAGGCTGAGGAGTATGGTTGACAGCAACTGGTGGATCAATGGCCACTGGTGATGAGTTTTTCAGAAAATGAACACGGACATGAGATACAACAGGTATAAAAAGTAAACTGGAGGGCATGACTTCCTAAGGTGAGAGGGAATAGCAAAGGAGCCACCATCCAATGCAAACAGAAAACCATCATCTAACTCTTTTGATCAGTGGAACTCCATCCAGCAGTGAAAACCTACCTAGGTAACCTAAGAACCTACCACTATATGAACTAATTAGGTATTATGACCTTCAGTACGGAGGAGAGGAAAAACCCCTATGAGGAGGAAACCTCTGGAGGTTCAAGGCCTTGGTCACCTTACCTCCAAGCTTGGGATATATTTAGTGATGGTTCTGCTGCTGCAATTTGGAAACCCAATTCAGAGGAGATACAGTTTGGAGGCAGGCTCTCAATCTATCCCTCTAATGGGAATGCTGTGAGGGGCAGCGAGTGCACTCTGCAGCAATGGGGTACTCCCACACAGGAGGACCATCCCCTAAGGTAGGAAGAGGAGAGGAGAGAAACGACCACTGAAGGTGCTCAGATTGCCTTCATGAGACTAACAAACAGATCAGGTGAACCTTAGGTGGTCATATGGAGAATAGCTTACGAAGGTGCTACTGAACCCACTCAGAATAACTAAAGGAGCCCCCTTGGGCTTAAGGACCCCACTCCTCACCAGCTGAAGTCTGAGTTTCACATGCTCAAGATGCATACTTTGTGGGTGAAGAATGAGACCATCGGCTGCAGGGCAAGCCCTGAGCCACAGTAATTTATGGCCATAGTTGGCATGGATCCATGCTCAAAAGCAGGTATAGCAGATATAAGACCCACACTTAGGTCACACAGCATTTTTATTTTTATATTTTTATTTATTTATTTATTTTTATTTCATTTTTGTTGACCGGGTAAGTGCACTAGACAAATCCTGCCTATTTTCAGGCACGACCCGGGGGAGGGTGATACAGATGAATGCCAACTGACCTTGAACCAGATTAAGCTGTTGGTGGTATTTTTAGTGAATGAGAGAAATTTGGCCAGGACACCAGGGAAATTCCCCCTACTCTTTTCGATAAGTGCCATGGGATCTTTAACATCCACCTGAACTACCACCAATCCAGGCAGATGGGTCCTCGGTTTAACGTCTCATCCGAGAGATGGCACCTCAGAAGTGCAGCGCCCCTCTCATGCTGCACTACAGTGTCAGAACTGGGAAATAAACCCAAGTGCCAGATGTGGGAACTGAACCCACAGCCCTCTGATCTCCCGGCCTCAGAGGCGAGTGTGCTACCTACTGAGCCACTGACACTTAAATATTTTTGACCTCCTCATAGGTCTGAGTGACTAGCATAGATCAAGCAACATATTAATACCTTCACACAGATATAACATGAGCATACTGTATATCACAGCATATATTTCACATGCATAGAATGATGACATAAACATGGGTTAATGATTTTACAAGTTGGTTAAATGAGGGTTACATGCCAACCAGTTCCATAAAAGAAGCCAGATCCATAAGGGAAGCAAACAGTTTGTGAAATAAAGATGCATTCGTTTTTCCAGTTTGCTCTGTAGCTTAGTGTTTGTTGTTTGAGATATTGTAGAAACTGCAAAATTATTGTGAAATGAAAATTTCTCTTTGCTAGTCAATGTCAGATGTTGTACATGGTAACACTTAAAAAACTGTTCACGAGGAATGCACCAAATGATTTAAACTGGTAACGAACAAGTTAAAATTCAGAATGTTACATATATAGTTGTTCCTTCAAGTAAGCTGTGAAAGACAGAAATCTCATTACTGTTCATTATTAGTGAGCACAGTGAAAGTAGGTATTCCATTGCATATATTCAAATTATTTTTAATCTTTCATGCACCTGGTATAGTAACATAGAAGACATACATAACTTGAATATCTAGAGTCTCTCCATCTTATGCTGCATATCAGGCACTTGATATAATGTGACAATACTCTGGTGTGGGATCTGAATTAAAAGAGCAATTGCTTATAAGCAGTGGAAATGAAGAGTGCAGGTTTAGGCTGGGGAATGGTGGGGTAGATCCGGAAGTACCATGTCAGAAATGGGGGTGTACATCAAAGAAAAAGCTCAAAAAGAAGCACAAAAGAGCAAAGGGAACGTGAACAAGCAGGCTAGCAGGAGCACAAGCAAGCAAAACCCCAAAAGGAGGCTACACAATGCATGAAGGGAGGGAGAGGGAGGATGGACATGAACACACAAGCTGCGGGGTGGCAGACATTGAACGAACCATGGGGAGGGTGGGAGGCAAACGAGGAGGAGCAGAAACAGACAGCCACAAGTGGCGGCTATGAAAGAAAAACACAGGGGATAGGGAGATGAATGGAGCAGCGGCTAGAGGCAAAGCAAGACAGACAGATAACAAAGGAAAAACACAAACCAGGACAAAGTCCAACACTAACCAAGCAGAGAGCCAAAGCACAAGGGACAAACAGGCAGAAAAAGGGGCAGAGCCTCTGGCCGTAAAGAAAAAATGCTTCTGGGTAACAGTGGGAAAAAAAAATGCTTCTGGCTAATGGTGGAAGAACTGCCTTATATAGCTCAGGTAGGGGGTATGCTGGTTGCTCCAGCCCATTGAACCACAGGTGAAGTATTTCAATTAAGAAGCTGTAGGAAAGGTTTTCTACATGTTTCTTCTGCTGTGTGCAAATCATTTTTTTCAGTTTCTGTAGAAACCTTGTAATTCCCATAGTTTTTGTGTAATTGTCGTACCCTGTAACATAGAGACATAGAAACATAGACTTTGATGGCAGATAAGGACCACTTGGCCCACCCAGTCTGCCAATTTCCCTTCCTATTGGATAAGCTGCAGATTCTAGTTAACCAACAGCCTACTTCCTGCAACCCCCCACTACAATTGCCTTATGTCTGTCCCATGCATGTTTGAAGTCCCCCACTGTTTTAGACCCAACAACCTCCCCAGGAAGGCGGTTCCATGCATCCAGCATTGTGATTGTGTAAATATTGTGAAGTAATAAATATTATGTTTTTATACTTTATGACTTGTGACAATCTTTTGGGGGAATATCCCTTAACCCTTAACAAAGCCTGCAGGTTACTTACTGGTGCCATTCAGGACACGCATACTTGTGATCTCTATGCGCAAGCCAGCTGGCTCAACCTTCAAAACAGAATCTCCTACCACACCTGCCTTTTGGCCAAAAAGATCTCCCATGGGCTTGCCCCCTTCCCACATCCAACTACTCCTCAAGAAGGCCCCTGCAAACTTGCACTATACGAGAAGCGCGAACAATCAGGCCTTCCAGGTACCTTTATGCTGGACATCCCAAGGGCAAGAGCTTTTATGTACAGGGCACCCAGCTGGTTTAACAACCACCCAACACAAATCCAATCCACTTCCACCATGGGTCCCTTCAAAAACTCACTCTGAATGCATCTAGCCAGCCTCAGTAGCTGTGATTGCTGCACTTAGTCCTGGTGACCTCCAGCTTATATCTGCCCAGCCTATGCTGACAATGCCCTCCTGGGCTGCTAAGCTCTGCATTTTTCTAATGCTTTTTCATGCACTTATTCATTGTTCTTAGTTAATAATTTTGTTAGTCTATTACTATTAATATTACCATTATTATTATTACTATTAATATATTATTTGGAGTGATGATCACTAGAGACCTGAAGCACTCCACACAGTGCAAGAAAGCAGCAGCAAAGGCAGACAAGATGCTGGGGTGAATATCTAGGGGGATCAGCAGTAGGACAGAGAAGGTTATACTACCCTTGTACAAGTCACTGATAAGGCCGCATCTAGAATATGGAGTTCAGTACTGCTGCCCACACCTCAAAAAGGACATTAACCTGCTGGAGAAGGTCCAGAGGAGAGCTACAAAGATGATAGCAGGTCAGCAGGTTAAGGTGTATGAGGAGAGGTTAAAGGGCACTGAACATGTACTCACTGGAAGACAGGGGAGAGAGGGGACATGATTGGGACCTTCAAGTACTTGAAAGGGATAAATAAGGTTGATAAGGAGAGTCTCTTTAAGCTGAGTGGCAACCTTAACACAAGGGGGCACAGTCTTAAGCTGGAGGGTGGAAGGTTTAGGAGGGAGGTCAGGAAGCACTTCTTCACAGAGCAGGTGGTGGACACTTGGAATGCGCTGCCAAAAGAGGTAATCTTGTTGAAGACAGTGGTAAACTTTAAGAGAGGCTAGGACAGGTATGGGGGAGGGTAAGGGTCATGGGTTGGGAGGATGATAGGAGTGGGGAGAGGGGGCGGGGGCAGTAGCTCAAGCTGTGAACCCTGCAATACGAGCAGGCTTGATAGACCAAATGACCTTCTTCTGCTGGGTTCTTCATATGTTCATATGTTCATATCCTGCTTGTTGTATCTTCCCTAGCCTGCTAATTCATACCCATTGTACCTTTGTGTGTTACTGCTTCCTCTGTATAGCCCAATTGTTTGACGTGGAGCCTTTGTAAATGAGCCCCTGGCTCAAAGGTCTTAATTCCGAGATTTAAGAAATACAAAAATAAAAATAAATTAATATTTAACTGTTGGTACTGACAACTCCACAATCCTCTCTGAAGAGGGAGAAGATTGCTACAGTTACCACATTCTAAGAAGTTAAGAGTTTTCTAAGAAGTGAAGTATGCTCTCAGGACTGAGTGACAGGGGACATCTGTTTACCCATAGCCAAAGGAGCACTGTACTATACTGTATGCACAGTAGCTGTGGTGAGATTCGGACAGAAAGTCCCCAGGTATGAGAATCACTTTTGATGGGGGCAGCTACTGAGGTACCCTTACAGCTGTTGAGGATTGGAAAACTTGGCAACCTGTTGCAGACTACCTCCTGAGCATGTTATCTGCCGTCAAAGTCTATGTTTCTATCAAACATGCATGGGACAGACATAAAGCAATTGTAGTGGGGGGTGGCAGGAAGTAGGCTGTTGGTTAACTAGAATCTGCAGCTTATCCAGTAGGTAGGGAAATGGGCAGACTGGGTGGGCCAAGTGGTCCTTATCTGCCGTCAAAGTCTGTTTCTATGTTTCTATGTTTCATGGGCTGGATGGGATACATACAAATAACAGTTAAGAATTCAAAAACCAAAATGAAAAAAAAAATTAACACTTACCTTCCCTGATAAGAAGCACTGCTAAATTATAAAACCAGATTTGGGCTGGACCCATGCAACAATAGGATTTCATCGCCCTAGTGATAAATACCTGAAAAGAGAGAAACAGGAATAAAAGATGTTTAGAAAGACACTGTTTCCACTCCCTTCCCCCGCCCACAGCCAAAAAGTTAAAAAAAAAAATCCTTACCTTTCCTGGTTGGAGACACAGCGATGCCTGAAGATTACAATCCGGATCTGTACCCCAAATAACCCTTATCATTTTATGAGAAAATATCCAGAATTTCTGGCCACTGTAGTTTATCAGGACAGATCAGTGGTGGGAAACCTGTACAGTGCAGAAGCAGTATATTAAATCACAGAGCCCATCTCATTTTTTTGCTTGTTTGAAGATTTGCAGAGTGGAGGATATTGTATATTAGACAGAGAATTTCTGCGCACTAAAGTTCTTCACATTAAGTGCATTGCAAGAACTGTATTGGTGGGCCTGTCACACAGCGTGGTACCATGTACAGTAGTAGTTTGCAGCAGCCTGTCTTATTTTTTCTTGCCATTGAGAAATATTCTTGGAAGACATATTTTGTGTATATTGTGCTTCTTGCACTATTTCCTCTTAAATGCATGGTATGAAGTATAGCTTACCGGCAGTGAGATTGACTCACAACCCCGGGCTCAGAACATAGCACCATGTAGCAGCATGAAATATTTCTTTTGGTAGTTGAGAAAATAGTGAGAGAAGAAGACACTGAGAGTGTAAGGACTGCTCAGTTGTGAAGAAAGAACAATAGAGAGGAAACTGGATCTTTTTTACATTCATTATGCTGGATGACAGCTGACTGCAGAAGACAGAATTAAGCAATATCAGAAATCAGTGCAGAGAGAGAAATGAAGAGGTACAAACTTTTGTGTGATTTTTCTTTTTCACATAATTTTTAACTTAATTTTTTTTACACCAGGTGAAGATCAGAATAAAGGAGACAATAAGACAGATAGCATCTGATGATGATGATGAGTCTTGAATAAAGGACTGTATAGAGAATAGGGCTATGACCTGGGTACAGAAGGTGCACTACCACTGCAGATCTCTGCCAGCCCCTTGAGAATGCTCTGTTGGTTTTGGAACACCTTCAAAGTTTGTTTCATGACCCCAACTTGGCAGGAAAGCTCCCCTATCTCCCCACACAATTGCACCCCTTCAGTATGGATGGATGTAGGAGAAGGATCTGAGGCCAATCTGAGGCTAGTCTCTCAAGTGACACCCACAGCACACAGATCTGGCTCCCTCTCCTAGTCTCCTCTGCCCCCCCCCCGAGAGTTGTGCACAGTGTGAGGACCCGCTGCGTCACCTCCTCTTGCACTGCCCATCCTGTGGCATGGAAGGAGCACAAGGGTACCACCCCTCTCAGTCAATCTGTCTCCTCCTCACATACTCCTCCCACTCACGGTGGTGCCTCACCTTAAGGCTGGTGTGTTGCCCACCTGTGCCCAAATTGCTGCCCTGTTTCCCACACTCAACAACAGCATGACACCAGGTACATGTCAACACACTGCTGTTGGTGGTGTCAATCACAAAAATGTCCCAAACAGGGGACTTAGAGTGCTGATGAGAGGAGAGCCAGATAGTCCCTGATGGGGCTTCTCCTTCTCACAGGGTTCAGGTGGCAGCACAACCACAGAAGGGGCCACAGGGGCAGATGTTGCAACAGGTACTAATACCACGATCCCCGCACAATCAACCAGTTTTACCAATATAACTACCATATATTGAATCAGAATATTGAATCAGAATAGGATACATAACATCACCAGATCAGATGCCGTAGCCCCTGCTGATCTCCCTCAACAGCAGATCATGATTAATTTAGAGCAGTCTCTGACCCCTACAGTAGATCTTCTATCATGTGCTGCAAATGTGCTACAAAATGTTCCATCACCAGGAGTAGTTCAATCCACCCACCCTGACCACCTAGTTAACATTCCAGCTAAGTCACAGCAAGACTCGCCTACTTCAGTAACAGAGCAACAGGAGCAGGTGTTTATCTTGGGGGACTCAATGGTGAAATACTCTGACAGATACTCTGCTAGAGGCAATAAACTGAACACAACCACCTGCTCCTACAGGGGAACCAACATTAAAGATATCACACAAATGTTGCCTGCTATGTTGAGCCATGTGCAAGCACATAAGAAGGTGCTTATTCGTGCTGGGACCAATAAACTGGGGTTTTGTTCAGTGGCTGATACTATAGAACAAACCAAGCATATTTATGAAACTATCAGAAAGGCCACTGCAACAGTAATTTTTTCCGAGATTTTGCCTGTACCAAGGGCAAGTTTTGAGAGAGCCTACAGGATTAGGTGTTATAACAATTGGTTACGTAAATGGTGCTTACATAACTTAAAATGCATAACACGTTATGAGGACTTTATAGATTGTCCAGATTTATACAACCGTGATGGGCTGCACTTGAACAAACAAGTTCTGATCGGAGCCGACATGGTTGTGAAGAACTTTTGGGATGTTTTTACCCATTATCTCTAATGAATAGCACGATGCAGATCTGTGGAGAGGCAGTTTCAATTTGGTCTTCCTTTTATATATTTTTACAATGTGTTTTCCTGGACTATGTCTGCTGATTGCTATATATTTAGCCTGGTTCACAGAAGAAATGGCATCATATTTTCAGTGGGGCTCTATATCTACACAATATTATGCTGCATTGTGTAAAATCAGAACGCACTAAAAATATTTTATATCGGGGGGGGGGGATAATGTATATTAAGTGCTAGATCAATGCATGAACAGAAAGATGCATTGCACAAAGAGGGTGCACCGGTCAACACTGATACAATATTCAACCGGTACAAGTTTTTTTAATTTTTATTTTTTCCCAATTGTTTAACCAGGTGAGACACACTAAACTGAAAGCTTGTTTGCAGGTGCAACCTGGGAGCACAGAGAAGTTAAATGACTTGCTCAGGGTCACACAGCATGCAAGTGGGGGCTGTGGGATTCAAACCCAGGTTTCCAGATTTGCAGCTCAGAGCCTTAAACCACTGCACTATAAGGTGTGCATACAGTGAAGCCCACCAGGATGAAGTGCAGCACTACAGAATTCTGCAGTAGAGTTATTGCAGCAAACAATTCAGTTTCAAAGAGAGTTAATTCCTTTTGTCATGCAGTAATCCTGTGACACTGCACTTCATCCTGGCAGGCTTCATGGTTCCTGTTGAAAATGTGACCCTGGATGGGAATCGCAATGCAGGTGACCGCCAAGTGAGGTGCATCCAGGGTGACCCCAACCGAATAACTTCCGGGGGGGGAATGTGTGGCACATACCGGTATGCACCACAGCCCCCATGGGCAATATTCAGCCCAGGAATGCAAATGAACTAATTGAGCATGCAGGGTGCAAAGGGGCCTTATACATGCTCATTACCAGCTCATTTGCATGTTGGCATGGGGATGAATGCACTGGAGCAGCTCTTGCCCCCAAGCTCCAATCCCTATCGCTCCCATGTGGGCCAGTCCCTGAAGTCTCTGGTGGTATAGTGGCACCCCCCACCTGTTCCATCAGTCCCGACTGTACTGGAGTCCAGGCTCTATTGGTTCCATATTGTAGGGACCCCAATGCTATCCCTAATTGCACCTGAGTACACCTACAGTCCATGTCCATAGTGTAGTGTAGTGGACCCCGCTCCCCCTCAACGGTGCACAGACACCTTCCTCCCTGCCCCCGCCCATCCTATTGCAATGACTGGCTCTGTAATGGGATTGTACCACTCTATCGGTGGGTGGAAGAGTACTTGCAGTATGATGCTGGAAAGTCTTATACATAGGCATGCGCTGTGTGTGGGTGATAATACCCAGTGGCCATATTCCTCTGGCACTGGCATGTAGATCCATCATCCCAGTGCCATTGCACTGCTCAGTGTGGGTGATGGTCGATGCTGTACCCACTCACACAGGTCCCAAAGCAGGCATGTTACAGCTGACCTCCCATTTGTTTGTACAATTGGAGAACTGCGGATAAACTATATATAGCCTGAAGTGTACACTGCAAGTGGCATTACAGGATACTGCACTACATGGCACCCGGAATACTCAGCAGTCCAGAGGGTAGCATGTTACACAGGGAAACAGGGGGCAGTGTGGACTTGCAGCAGTGTATGACAGCAGTATCAGCAAGGCATGCATTGGAGGTATGTAGATTCCCTCTTCAGTTTGCCAGGGATGCACATGCGACTGTATACACTGGTGGATCCGCAGCTGGCATGGTGTCCTAATGCACGGTACAGCCAGTTGGGTCATTCCAGAGTGCAGGTCCCCAGCCTGGGTTCAGAGTAGCTAATGGCTGGCCATGGCAGGGTGTGGAGGGCAGTGCCAGTCTTTGCAAGAAGTTGGGTATGGGGGGGTGAGGGTGTCTGTGTACAAGGGCGGTGGATGGGAGTCCTCTAGACTATGGATATGGACCATGGTTTCCTCTGGTGAAATTGGGTCAGGGGGGCCCTACACTATGGAGCTCTTCAGGGATGAAGCTGACTAGATTGGGGTTGGAAAGGAGGTACCTCTAGTCCACCAGGGCTGCCAGGCTGCTGTGCACCTGGGTATACATCTGCAGCCTGCCTGTGGGTGGCTGGCTGGGTAAAGCCAGCTATTTATTGCCTAACT